>OX123193.2:66599038-67241229 GCA_944739405.2 Euclidia mi | reverse complement strand
TGACTCAGAAGACACGATCCGCAATCGGATGCATGCAGCCATCAGGATCATGGAGGAATGGTGCAACCAACATGAACTGACAGTTAACCCCAACAATGGGGTGACCCCCGACCGTGTAGAATCGTCTGTCGCTTAAGTTCCGTAACAGATCGTCCACCACAATGTTCCACAACAGGGGTGAGAGTACACCTCCCTGAGGGCAGCCTTTTGCAACTATGCCCCTCGTGGTGGAGTTTACCGTGAATTGTATTGCCCTCTGTTTCAACAGTTGATCAATCCAGCCACTAAGGGTTTGCTCAACTCCGAACTTTTCGAGGGCCCGGCTGATACTGTTGAACTTAGTTTTGTAGAAGGCACCTTCTATGTCGATGAAGGCCCCCAGTGTCATTAACTTGTTGGTAAGCGCTGTTTCAATGGTTCCCACAACGGAATGCAGCGCCGATTCAGTTGACCTGCCACTTCTGTAGGCGTGTTGATGTGGGTGTAATGGCTTGCGCAGTAATGCGCCCTCACGGAGGTGTCGGTCCGTAAGTCTCTCCAGCGTTTTCAGGAAGAAGGAGGTCAAGCTGATTGGTCTATATGCTTTCGCTTGTGAGTAGTCAGTTTTGCCAGGTTTTGGGAGGAATATGACTTTAACTTCCCTCCACCTGCAAGGTATGTATCTGTGCGCTATTGAGGCCCTGTAGATGTCGAGCAGGTGCGGCACAATCGTTGTGCATCCCCACTGTAGGAATGCTGGTATGATTTCATCCAGGCCTGCGGATTTGAATGCCTGGAAGCTGTCTATTGCCCATTTCAGCCGGTCTGTGGTGACCACATTTTCGGCTACCAGCCAGTCTATTTGGGTCGGTGGTCTGTAGTCTGACTCGTCCCACAGACGGTCATTGGTTACTTCACAACCTGGGAAGTGAGTTTCAATTAGCACTTGGCTAATTTCAGCGTCCGTAGTTGCGTAGGTTCCATCTTGCTTTTTAATGGCGCCAAGGGTTTTGTTGCTGTCCTGAGACAAGATCTTTTTCACCCTGGCTGCTTCATTCGTGGTATTAATGCCGCTGCAGAAACGCTGCCAGGACTCGCCTCTGCGGAATCTTATGCATTTCTTGTAGTGTGACTGGGCTTCTTTGTATTTGAGCCAGTCTGCTTCCATTCTCGTGTTTTTAGCTCTGTTAAAGAGTTTCCTCAGGTTTTGCCTGAGTCCCTCTAGTTCTCTTCCCCACCACTGGGTTTTACTAGACGACTTTGGGAGTGTGGGTGCACAGGCTTGCTGGTAACTTGTTTGTATACATTCTGTTAGTAAGTTGGTGTTATGCTCTATGTTGTCAGTGCTGGTTGACATGTCCTTGAAATAGGACCTGTCAACCTGTGATGCGAAAAGCGTCTTGTATTTCGCGATGTTTGTTCTGCGAGGGTTGCGCCTAGGTTGTAGGACGTTCTCTTGCACACGTATGTCATAGCAGATTCGTCTGTGGTCTGCAAAGGATGGCTCAGCGGACACATGCCAATTTGTGACAAGTTCCGCGGCCCTATCCGATGCTAGCGTGATGTCTACTATGGTTTGATATCTGGAGCTAACAAAGATGGGCTCCGAACCGTTGTTAACTACAGATAGATTTGTTGAAAAGATATATTCAGTCAAGATCTCACCTCGTCTGTTAGCATCGGGGCTTCCCCACAGCGGATGGTGCGCGTTCGCGTCCGCCGAGATGATTACCTGCCAGCCGTGGTCCTCACAGTGCTGCACCAGCTCGGCCAGCTCTTTAGATGGGATGTCCTCATCGCCAGGCATGTAGACCGAAGCTAGTACTAACATCTGTTTGTTGGGCCCTGTTTGGAGTCCTACGGCAGTGAGGTCTCTAGAACAGTAGTTGGTTAGCAGCAGTGCTGGTATTGTTTGGGGAATGTCTCGGTTTAATGACCGAGCAGTTGTGCAGTAGCTTACCTCCGATGTTGTTTAAACCACATATTTTGTCGCCTCTAATCCACAGCTCCTGGATTAGGGCTATTGTCTGCTGATTAACCTCCAGCAGCCTGCTAAGGGTAGCCGCAATTTGCTTATGCTGGAGGTTAGTTTGTTTGACTCTAGTCTGACGAAGGGTCGAGAACATTGCTGTCCATAGACTCCCCGTCAGACGAGTCATGCTCGCCTTTTGCGTCCATCGCAGCGGTGGGTGTTTGTATAGTCGCTGCGGGCGCCGGTATAATGCGGGCTATGCCCGAGGTGCTTGGGATGGCTGGTACAGCTCGTCCCGTTGTGCTCTTACCTTCATTCGGCGTTTCCCTTGGCCCTACAGCCGCCAAGCTCTCCCCCCCGCTGGAAGCATGGAACATTACGTACACGCTGCCAGCGAAGAAGGAAACCCGACGGCCGCGTTCCGTGATCTTGGGGATCTCGGGTTCCGGGATGCCCAAGGTGAGGTAGACTCCGTGCTCCTGCACTGTGTCACGTTTATAGGACGTGAACAAAGAAATTGGAAGAAATAAAACTAAGTTTTGAAATTAAAAAAAAAATTAAGGTATATTAAAAAAAAAATTTAAGGTTCGGCCTAGGTCGTTGCGCACTTGTCTAGCCTTCCACACTTCCCTGGCGAGGTCCCGTCCTCCAGGCGTAGTCCAGGTCAGCTCGGACACTCCACTCAGGCGATGAAGGAGACTGGGAATCCAGTTACGTCAGTTGAACCGTGACGTAATTCCTAGGAACAAAGGCCGAATCATTAAGCTGCCGGTATAAGGGGCGCACGGGAAACGCTAGGATGCATGACAAGAACTAGATTGGCAAGTTAGGGCTTATAATGGCGGAAGAATTCTAAGTGTGAAAAATCTAAATTAATAGTAAATGTAAGCAAGCAGAGACGGTTACAAACGTTGAGCTTTGAAAGTTTAAGTATAACATAGTGGAAGAAAGGCAACTATAAGCATTACACACAGGATAGAATAAAGCTACAATATTTAGTCGGACTCGTACCTCTAAAATTAACACAAAGAATATAATACAATAGGTAGGTAATGGCCGTTACAAATCTTTATAAATAAATGTGCACAACTTACCCAAGTTTGGGAATCACGGTCACTAAATTAATAATTACAACTGTTTTAAGTATATGGAGAAAGGCAATCCACTCTTAAGTTGATATTAAAGTTTTAAAATATTCGTTAATAACTTTACGTTCAAGATCGATATTTCGTAATGATGGTTAACCAGTGAGAAAATTAGTCAAGGCGACAGCGTTCGTGCCTCGAAAGGTTCGGCTACGGACTGCCTGTGATAGCTAGGTGCGCGCGCAGCGCGCGGCCGCTGGCGAGCGGCGATGAGGAACCGGTACTTCTGTATATATATAAAATAATGTGGTTGTCCGCATTGCTTGGCGTTTTTCTTTTTTTTTATAGTTATATTTAAATTGTTTAGTATGTAAATAGTTTAAATTCATTTGTTTATTTTGTTAAAAGTTTAAATTAAATTGTTTATTTTTAAGTTGTTTTTTTAATTGTTTATTTTTAAGTTGTTTTTTTAATTGTTTATTTTTTAGTTATTTTTTTTTACTTAGTAGTAAAGGACATTTATGTACACAATGTTACATTACCCCTCTTCCCAGAAAAAGGATTTCAACTTATTGAAATCCGAAAAAAAAATTAATTATTTTACTACGGGTATCTCTTAAGCTTGAGATCCTTAACATGCCAAACGCCAAGGTCGCGACCATTCATGTCTTCTAGACCGTAAACTAATGGTGATCGTTTAACTTTTACCCGGCATTTTTGAAATTTAGGGGCTAACTTCTTACTAAAATGAGCATCTTTATCGCTCTGGAAGTAGCAACGCTTCCAAACGATATCGCCCACACTAAACTCGGCATGTTTGCGGCGCAAGTTATAATGCTGTGTATTTTTTACATGAGCTTCCCACAAAGCAACCTGAACTTTATCGAATATTGGCGATAATTGACCTAAGTTTGCAGCATAAGCATCGCGTGGTAGAAATATAAGGTCTGCTGGATCTGGGTGTTTGATGTAATGAGAACCACAAACGACTAACTCTCTTCCGTGTACCAAGAAGGATGGAGTATACCCCGTGCTTTCGTTAACAGAATTATTAATGGCGAATTGGATTTGAGGAAGGTTGGTGTCCCAAGATCTATGATCCCCATCTACGAAACTGGAAACAGCAGTTATTATTGTTTTGTTATATCTTTCCACTGTATTGATTTGCGGAGTGTACTTGGGAGTAAAATGTATGCTAGGAATTTTGTACTTTTTGAAAAGATTATCCAAATCTCGGCTAATAAACTGACTTCCATTCTTCTTCTTTCTCTTAGCGTTGTCCCAGTTTCAATCTGGGGTCCGCTTACTAGTCTAACCGGATTTGGCTGAATATTAGCTTTTCCACAGAGCGTCTGCCTGTCTGACCTCCGCAACCCGAAGGGATAGCGATATTCCATGGTTTAGACTAGTGTCAGTTTATTTAGAAGGTACTGACGCCCTGTACCGACTGTCAAAGATCTTCATGACAACCGGGACCGACGGCTTAACGTGCTCTCCGAGGCACGGGACAAGCGATAATTAACAATTCAATACGCACATAACTCCGAAAAGTCATTGGTGCGCGCCGTGGATTCGAACCCGATACCCTCTGCATGGCAGTCTGTTGGTATATCCACTCGGCTATCGCTGCCTTCTATAAACTGACTTCCATTATCAAGAATAATAGTTTGAGGTATTCCGTGAACGAGAAAGACGTCATCCTCAAGGTGTTTGACTATTAAATTTGAAGTAGCTCGACGAAGTGGAAAAAGAAGGCAATATTTAGAAAAGCAGCAAGTCACAACGAAAATAAACTGATTCTGTTTCCGAGAAGAAGGCAATGGACCAACCAAGTCGATTGATAGAACCTGGAAGGGACGAGAAACGTCTTTAGGCCTACCCATTTTTCCAGAGACACCATGGGTAGAATGCTTATGAGCTAGACACGTTTCACAGTTAGAAACAAATTGAACTACGCTAGAATACATACCGGGCCAATAAAAACAAAGTGCTAAGCGCTTATATGTCTTAAATACGCCGAAATGACCAGAAATAGGTTCAGAGTGGCACTCAATTAAAATGTCAGCTTGTTGTTCTTTAGGAATAACCTTCTTCCAAGCAAATTCAACCGTAAGGTCAACCTTAGTTTTCATGTACATATATAATTCATTATTTTCCACCTTGTAATTTGGGAAATTTATAGGATTAGCCTGGCAGCTCTGGAAGATCTTCAGATACCAAGAATCCTGAGTATCAGGGCCTGAAGCCGCGGAAACATCGCCGTTTGAAATAACGTCAACAGGAACACATCTAGAAAGGGCATCCGGGATAATATTTTCCTTTCCACGGCGGTGTCTTATTTCAAAATTAAAAGAAGAAAGGCGAACTCCCCACCTTGCATGCCGACCAGTTGGATTAGTGAGAGACATAAACCATTTAAGCGAAAAATGGTCAGTGTAGACTAAGAAGGTTTTGTCGGTCTCAAGGTAACAGCGCCAGTATTCAAGAGCAGTAAGAACGGCAAGAGTCTCCCGTTCTGTTGTGCTGTAGTTCCTCTCCGGTTTACTTAAAGAACGGTTCATGTACGCAATTGGATGTTCCACACCATCAATAGTTTGAGCTAACATTGCACCGATACCAAAATTGCTAGCATCAGTGTGTACCTCAAAAGGAAGGTTAAAGTCAGGACAAGCAAGGACAGGTGCTTGAACTAGTTTGGATTTTAATTCTAGAAAAGCCTTGTCAGCATCCGGGTTCCATTGAAACGCAGAGGCGTTCTTTTTATTAGAAGTAAGCTTATTTAGAGGACCTGCTACGGTACTGAAATGTGGAATAAAACGCCTATACCAAGACGCTGTACCCAGAAAACGTTTAACCTCCTTCCTATTAGTAGGAGTGGGAAAGTCTAATATGGCTTTGACCTTATCTGGGTCAGTCCTTAAGCCATGAGCATCCACAATGTAGCCAAGATAACGTAATTGACTTCGGAAGAAGTGACACTTGTCCAGGTTGACAGTGAGATTAGCCGAACGTAATTTTTGGAAAACCTTCTGAAGCAGTTCTACGTGTTCCTCGAAAGTTCTGCTAATGATAATTACATCATCTAAATAAGCAAAGACTTTGAGCTCGAATTCAGGCCCGAATAAGAGATCAACAAGTCTCTGTTGCGTAGCAGGGGCATTGGTAAGTCCAAAAGCTGTGACTTTGAACATAAAAGTTCCTCGACCAGGAACATAAAACGCAGTCTTCTCTCTGTCCTTTTCATCGATTAATATCTGCCAAAAAGCTTTAGATAAATCAATGCTAGTAAGATAACGCGCATCTTTTAGATTATCCAATATTTCAGACACATATGGCAGCTTATATGCGTCCTTCTTTGTAACAGCATTAAGTTTACGACTGTCTAAGCAGAAGCGGGGCTTTCCATCCTTCTTGCCGACCACTAACACCGGAGAAGACCACGGGCTCTCACAAGGTTCAATAACGTCTAGCGCTAACATCTCATCAACCTGTTCAGCAACAATACGTTGCTTTTCTGGTGACATGCGGTAGTATCGCTGTCGAATAGGTTCAGCATCACCAGTATCTATACGATGTTTTATGACGTGAGTACGACCTAAACCTCTCTCTGCGTACGAAATGTCCTTAAAATTATTAACGACATTGTCAGCTAACAGTTTTTGAGAAGAGTTCAAAGTGTCATAGCCACACAGATGATGAGTAGATGACGAAGAAATTTCCGAGAGCCCGGGATCAGTTAAGAATAAGTTTTTTTTCTCTGATAAATACTTAGGGCACAGGTTGAATGTGTTCCAAAAATCGATTCCTAAGATTAAAACGGTTTTGATCGCTGGAATAGCGTGCGCCTTAATAATAGAAAATTTATCTTCGAAGGTCAAGGGTAGAAGAATATAACCAAGGGATGTTATCCTTTGACCTCCTGCTGCAGTAACAGTTATTCTCTCATCGTTGCATAAAATCAGACCTAATCTTATTAAAAGTTCATGAGAGTTCTTACCTAGGATAGTGACGGCGGAACCAGAATCCAACAAACCATACAAAAACAAATCCTTATTGATTCTTACCTTCGCATATGGCCTAGGGTCATTACTCGGTTTGACATTGAAAATTGTAGAAATATGTTTCCTAGAAAAGAAGTTTTTTACAAACATGAGCCAATCATTCCAGTTCGAGCTATCTGTATGACTAACCGCATGCTTCCTACAATTTTCAGAAACTAGTTTTTTGGTTTGCAATTTGGACACTCTGGTGTGCGAACTTCCTTCATGCCACACTTAAAGCAAAAGACTTTACGCTCAGCTGTGCAGTCTTTCATAGAGTGCGTATTAACAAGGCAACGGTGACAGTAGGGAACTTTGGAGATAGCCGAAGTTTCGACTTCAGGAGCCTGAATTTCAGAGACCTTGTGTGACCCTTGATGGTGAGCACCGTCGTACCTATTACGAGCGTAAAAATTACCTTGGCTACTAGTCGTCGACTTACGCTTTGAAGACTGGTAGCCAAATTCCGGAGCCAATGTTGTCTCCACCATTTTCAAGTGTGTGTGCTGAGGAACATCCTTAACATTTTTCCTCATTATTTTTTATTATCTATGGCCTTCTGACGTGACCTAAAAATGTTTTTCGGAAAAATATTTTCATTTTAAATACAACACGAAGATAATTGTGCAGTTAAATTTATTTAGTATTTTGTTGGCCTACTAAACCAAGCTGCCCAAATAACTTGAAATAGAGTTTAATTTCAAGTTTTTGTTGTCATTTCAGTGATACTTTTGGCTAAGTGTAGTTTCCTGAGTCGCCTCTTACTACACCCGCGGAATTAAATGGGATACTGATACTTTGTGTTTTTCATCCGTCACCACTTTTTAACCAAGGGATAAAGTAGCGTGATTTGGTTTACCATTTGCTATAGGTCAACTAAGTTAAGCATTGTATGCACGGGTTGCTACTTGGATGGGTGACCACGAGTAGCAATTACATCAGAATGCTACCGTGCTTCAGAAGGTAAATAAAGTTGTCGGTGCCTATTCATCTTTCAGGACAAGAATCGTCAGGCCATGTCGGAGGCCCTCGGGCGGTAAAAATCAACGGGAAAACACACATTAATAAAAAGACCAAGAAATACAAATGAAGCTAAAATATTCAATGAATAATGATAACAATGACAGCCCTGCCCGTAGACGTTGTCTACAACAGGCGTAGCGAGTGCTACGAAAACGCTACGATTTAATTAAGGCATTTTCAGAAAACGGGTTAAAACCTTTGCCCTACACAGATGAGCTAAATCTCGTTACGTATGTTTGTTATATGTATAATTTTGCAAATCAGAAACTGTTGCTTTTTGTCATTTTCTATGCTTTGTATTTTGTACTGGAGTTTACCATGCACGAGCGCACTAAATGAATATTACTTTTATAGCTGTGCAGGTTCCATGGCAAGTAATTATTCAGTATTTTTTTACAGACAGTCCTGAACTTTGAGATATCCCAATAGTTTTATAGTGCTTCGTAGCGTACCAATTGTGTGGTTTCGCATGATTTTATTACCCTTGCCTTATTGCTTAATCATATTTTGCATCAGTTATGGCAAGTCGAACAAGAACCATTTCTAATTATTGTTGGGAATTTTAACTTTACAGAACTATGCAGTTCCTGTAATTATACATTTTTAAGACAATTTTACATTGGTTCTACACTTAAGATTGGATTTCAATAAGGAAATCCCAAAAAAATAATACCGACATTTAATTTAAAAAATACTCGCTTGACCTAAAATTAATTTATACATAATTTGCCAAGTGCACCTTTTCCAAAATCGGCTCGAATAAAAAAAAGTATTACAAACCTGTAAGACTATTCCAAGAACTTATTGTGAACTCGCCAAGTCCAATAAATCCTCCGTCCCATACGTTCTTCTTTGTTTAACATGTGGTCGCTAAATACACACATACATACATTACTAGTCGTATAACCGACCAGGTAAATAGTCGGTTCGCTTTGACGCCGCGCGCCCGCCATTTCTAATCTAACCACGCTTTAATAATTGATTAGAAGGCTTTGTTCCACATCCATTGTGTCGAAACATACTCAGGATGAGCCTATACAGCCCTTTGTAGGTTACAATAACCGGTTATATGAGTTAACCGTAAATTATTGAGCTATTATTATCCATTGCGTGAATCTACCATGCTCCGGTGGGTACGTAAGCCATCGGCGGTACTTATCTCAACAAATAAATCGGTGGGTCATGTATGTCTTAAGGTGGCCTATAAGCTTTGACACCAGGTATAGCGTGTAGTGTAGTGCACCTCTACCTCATTATTAGTGTATAGTTTTAAGCACTGTATTGTGGAACACATTCATTATACGACAGTCAACGAAGCCACTTGTTTCTATTCAACTCCCGTCGCCCATCCACACAATGCATGGCGACCCTGCCAGTGCTGCCCTTGGGCAGCGCTCGGCGTAAAATATAATAATTTGATTCGAAAAAAAACTGGACCCCATTATGAGACGACATGGCAGGATTTACGGCTACAAATACAAAAACCGAATTGAATTATTGGAAATTGTATATTAAAGCGTAAAAGAAGAGCTGAGTTATATACTGGCCCTGGAGATAAAATTTTGAGATGGATATATTTTGCTGGGAGCCGGGAGATGTTCGAGTCGGATGATGGATTTTGCTGGGCGGTGGGAGATGAACGAGTCAGATGACGGATTTTGTTGGGTGCTGGGCGTTGTTCGACTCCAATGATGGAATTTGCGAGGCGCTGGATGATGTTCGGGTCGAGAGGACTGGGTTACTTCTACGTTGAACAAGGTTCAAAACCGAAAGGCAAGATTAGAAACGAGTAAAGGTATTCAAAATTTATGTGTCATTTTTCGGAAGGTCAATAAAGTTTTTCTAGTGTGTATTGAAATCTAGCCAAAACGAAAAAAATTTTTTAAAGGTAACTTTTTTTTTTTTAAAGCTGGAAACAGAATTTTTATCTTATTTCTATAATTGGTCATTTGTTTGCTCATTAAAAGGATTTTTTTTATAATTTTTATTTGGAGGAATATTATACGTAATCAATTATATTATTGACTTCTTTTATGTTAAGATAAGTTTTATAAAAGGTTCGCTAATGACATTATGACTGAAGTATTATTCAATTTGAAATATATTTTTTACTGTTTCTTTACTAAAATTAAATAAATACCTAAGGAGTAAATTCTTTAAATGTCTGATTTGAGTACTACATAGGCTTTTTCCTAATATATTGAGTTATTTTTGTTTCATAAAGAATCAAGTGTATTTTAATAGCTGTTTATGTAACAGATATTGTAAATTTATAAGTACGATAAAAATAAATTAATTAAATTGGTAAAAGCAAATTTCAAATAATGAGAGATTATTAATATGTACTTATAATGTATTCTATTTTTAGAATCAAGTTTAGAATCCAATAGATATGATGCAGGTGTGCAAGTATGCGATGCATTCTTAGGTCTCGAAATTCAACACCGTTCATTACTGAGAACGACACTTTGTTTATAATTAGCTTATCTTGTAATGACTTGTAACAGTTCGAAGTACCTATATGATTAATGTTTTATTTAAAAGTTTCATATTGAAATACGCATTTGATTTTTATGGTTTTGAGATATAGGTAGATTTTAGTATGAGTATGGCATTTTAATGTATGAGATTGAGGAATGGAAAGGGTTAGTTGATGGAAAATGGATTTGGATAGAAATAATTAGATGGTTTTGTTTGTTTAAGGTATCGATTTATAGTAAGTAGGGAATGATTTTGTTTATAAGGTTCATGTACGCAAAGGACTGATCACCCAAATGCGACAAAATTCTTTTAAACATAATTATTCAATTTGATCGATGTTATTGTGTAGTGTTATTAAATGAATTAGAATGTATAAATGATAATATGATAAAATATGGTACACAATTAATAATGGCACAATTAAGAACAGTCCTTCATTTTGATCATGGCAGTAAGCGAGTTCTTCTCCGTGAAAATTGTTGGAGACGTAAAAATGTCTTAAATATTGTTCTTAAATATATGAGTTATATGAGATATAATTATGATTCAATTCAATTCAATTCATTTTTTTATTTTTTATTTAAATAAGTAAATACATAATACATATATTACATGCATCACCATCTAGTCCCAAACTAAGCAGAGCTTGTGCTATGGGTACTAGACAATGGTTTGACATACATATTTTTTATTTAGATACATACCTTACATACTAACATACATACAATATACAATGTTTGTTAGTAAATAATAGAAATATACTTATATACTATGTTAAAATTGCTTCACTTATCTACGGCCACGATAATGTTGTGCGTTCTGGTGGCACTTGTCCGCGGAAGCGACGGAACACCACACCTTTCGGCCAAAAGTCCTCCTTCATAACAACAGGCAGAAAGCACGTCGGGATCCGCACCACAAACGCCTTGAAGTTGACATTGCGTCGCGACTCCAGCAGCTGTACCCACGGCATGTAGTTGGACTTTTGGCGCACGTACTCCGCGATGTCCTCCGCCTTAGTGGTGTAGTGCAGGCGAGAGATGTACACGGGTGTGTTCGGTGCGGCAGCGCGCAGGGTTGCACCAGGCTCCACAGGAGCCGTACCGCAACAGTTCTTGACGGTCTTCTGACGACGCTTCCTCCTCTGCACCGTCACAAAACCATCATCTACTACGTCAGCCTGTTTTTTCGCCTTTTCCGGCTTGGACTTCGCAGCTACGGGGGTGCTCGCAGTTTCCTGCTGAGCCTTTATTGATGTAGGTCGCGCGGCGATACACGGAGAAGTCGCGGGGACGGGGGCAGGGCTGCGGGGCGCTGGTGTAGCGCACTCAGCAGTCACAATCTTATGCGGCGACAGAACTGCTGACGCGAAGCTTGCGACCGATGTATTGACGCATGCACCTCGGCGCGTGTTGATGTTACTACGCGCCGGTGACCCACTTAAATCGACAACCTTACGTAAATCGTCTAACTCCGTGCGCAAGAGTGCGACGGTATCTTCAGATGTCTCCAACTTCTTGTGTACATCCGCTAAACTTGCCTTCAGAAAAACTATGTCCTTCAAAAGGCTTGTAACATCGACGTGGTCGATAGTGACAGGAGGTAACTTGTTTAGGTCCCTCGCCACAAACGTCGGCACGTCGTCAGGATCGGTCTCTTTGAGTAGCGTGATGATGTCTTGTAGGCTTTTCTTTGTCCCGTCACGCCTGCGGGACACCATCTGGTCACATTTATTTAGCGACCTGTATACAAGCAGTTTGGCAGCCGCAATGTCCTCCTCGCTGAAGTTCGTTGCACAGATCTGGATAGCCAACACTTCGTCCACGACATCCAGCTTCTGCTGCAGGAACACCAGCAGCTCGTTCACCACAAGTTTATCACTCATGGCGATAAAAATTGCGAGCGTCGGCTCGCGCCGCGCGAAACAATAATGTAAAATTACGCGACACACGTCCGCCTTAGAGCGCAGTCAGACTAAACTAGATGATGAGACGAATATGATGATTTATATATAATAAAGAAGTGTACCTAAGTGAGATGTAATAAAATGGCCGGGCCCGGGTCTAAAAGAAATAATGTTTGTACCAAAACCAAAAATATCAGGTAGGTATTGTGATGACGTGACTAAGTATAATTATTAAAGAAATATAGATAATGAGATATATGGCGAATATGTAGAAATTGTGATGGAATTAAATAAAGATTTTTATCGTTGAAAAGATTGGTAATGCCAGCGAAATATATTATTATATTAATGTAATTTTGAAACCAAAGTTAAAAAAAAATGTAACCAGGTCAATGAAAATTTATAATTTTTAGATACTATAAATAAGAATGCATACGCAAACAACATTGTATTACAAATATATTTCTTACTAATAAAAAATTATTGAAAACATGATTTTCTATTTTTATATAGCCTCATTGTACCATTTTGTCACTAAGTAACCTTTAGATTTTAAGAAAAACGTTGTACTTCAATTGATTTTCGTAGATATATCGTTCTGGTGTTTTGTAAACAATCACTTAATTTTTACTTTTTCTTTTTAATAAGAACGTCTACTCAAAGTTTTTACATCTTTTATTTTTGTATAATTTTAACACATATATTTTTATGAAGTAATATACCAGACGTTTCTGTTTTGTTAAATTATATTTTACTTATAAGTAATTGAATAATGAAAAAAAAGTTGCAAATAATTTTTATTTGTTCATAATTACCTTTACTATATTTTAAACATTTTTACAATTATATACATTAACAAAATTATTGTTGAATGTAATATGATTTTAAGGTTTTGTGAAATTATTTCTAATAAGTACATAGATTGAAATATCGAAAGAAGTAGCAAAGATTATTTTTTGGTTTTCTATTATTAAAATTGTATTCTTTCTGTAAAAAAAAATGTTTATTGTATTTTTTTTTCTTAATAAAGGGGGGAGGTGTAGTGTAGTGCACCTCTACCTCATTATTAGTGTATAGTTTTAAGCACTGTATTGTGGAACACATTCATTATACGACATTCAACGAAGCCACTTGTTTCTATTCAACTCCCGTCGCCCATCCACACATTGCAAGCGAAACATTCATACAGAAAATAAAGACTTGAATTAATTTATTTTACTTGGCTTGTATCGAATATGTCAGTGGCTTGTAAATCCAAATTTTTCAATTGAAGTTTGTGATCATTTCACAGACATATTTATGATCATAATTATACCAACAGTTTTTTTTCATTTACAAACTTTTTATAAAAAGAAACCAAACATTAATTTATTTTTTGTTTAGTACAGAATAGACGACTAGTTAAGGTTTGGTCATCAACTAACGTACCCAGAAGGCTAGTAGTATAAATTAGTTTTACGCCAATTCTTTGGCCTAAGTGTTCCCAGATATCTCGAAATAAAATACAAACGCTTGGACCCCATGAGCATAATATTTTCTGCCCAAACGGCTCATAAACGCAATAACCGACTAAATTACTGTATTTGTGCCGTTAGATTATACGATTAGATTTGTATTCTGAATATTTTACGGGTGGTCGAGTATTGATAATTTAACCAGAATAACCGACTGGACTAGGGGACTCTTTAGCATTAGCAGTATCCGTATAAGGTCGTGGTGTTTTGTTAGTAGGTTCATGAGCTGTAGGTAAAATAAAGCTTATATTTTGTCAAATCTCGTTAGGCTCGAACGCTCGGCTGGGCTCCAAGGCGAAAGTCTTGGATGGAACCGGATTATTGTTATTATCTCATTTATGTTATATCATTATGTATATTACGTGGATTACGTATGTAGGTGCACAATGTGCACTTACATTATATATAGATACAGATTGTTTAGTACATTCAATTGTGTTACCGTTAATTGTTTCATAATAAATAAATAAATAATGCTAGAACAAAAATTATCTAGGTGCGTAGAGACCCACAGGGATATCAAGCATGTGCAAAATCGCCACGCCCTATCAACAACGTAGGATCTGCAAATCTGCAACTTTTCAGTAGAGCAGTTTAAAGATTGAACTTGGAATAAAAATGTAACCAAAAGTGATAACTTTTTAAATTTTGTAATGAGTATTAAATATCTATTATACGAAGGTAATTATTTATATAAGTTCGTTATAAATTTTAAAAAATGTCACATGTCGCCATTTTCGTCGGACAGATTCGATCATGTTATGTCGCATGTGGTATATCCAACATTTTTGATTGAATAAAAATCATTACAATACATCGGATGTGGCAGATAAAACTATTTTTATGGGAAGAAATATAATAATATTATTGGTTCTACTGCTACCGTAACTGACTAAAGTTCAAAAGCCTTAGGTATCATCAATTTTATTTTATAAAGCGTTTTCCCTGGTCCATGGGCATGAATTTTATGCAACTTTTTGAACGAAACGAGTGGGATTCGAAATAAATTAAAAAGATCATCGTCAACATGCTCATTTATTCATTCAAAGCAAATGCTAACAAAATTAGTGAAAAACTAAACAAAAGTAAAAATCTTAATCCTGGGTCGGGCAGTGTTATTGGGTTTTTCTGTTACGAAATTCTCAGTAGCAGCACGGAGTCTGGAAATGTGCCCGGTACGGCAATAGGCTCGCCCCTTATTACGTGGGACTAAAGTATATCTGGCGAAAACTGGGTGTTGAAATACACTTCTGCCTACCCCTTCGGGGATAAAAGGCGTGACGATATGTATGTATGTGTATGTATATCTCTTTTATCTTAGATACAGGTTCAACGTCAAAACCATATTTCAATAAAACTGACATTTTTCCAAATTATGACCTCCAGTAACAGGTATAGGCGACTCTTGTTTAACCCCATAAACAGAAACTGCACCGTCAGTCAGTCAGTGATAAGGAGGTCGGCATCAGTTTAATTTGATAGGTTATGTTAGGTTTTCTTGTGACCCTGAACACTAAAATAGGAGCCCTGCGAATCAGGGCTCCGTCAACTTAGCCTAATTAACATCGCCAAAGTTCCGGTTTACTCGAACGGTGGCAAAGAATGGCGGTGGCGAGGAAGGAAATGGAACACGTGACTTATTCAACCAATCAGAGCGAACATGGCGTTCGGTTATTGCTTACTTATTATTTTACAAATTAATT
Source organism: Euclidia mi (assembly GCA_944739405.2). Classification (NCBI taxonomy): domain Eukaryota; kingdom Metazoa; phylum Arthropoda; class Insecta; order Lepidoptera; family Erebidae; genus Euclidia; species Euclidia mi. Next base: position 67,225,526 of record OX123193.2, on the reverse strand, counting down.
CGGTAAGTTTAACAATTAGCAAAAATATGGGCGTAAAATAATACAATTTATCTCTCGTTTAGAATCCTACGAAAGTTATAAATTTCCTAGGAAATTTATAAATCCCATTAAAAACAATACTTGTAAAAAAAACCAAGCCTCGCAACTCAGTGTTACCACTTTACAAAGTTGTGAAATCCATGTAATACTATGTCGGTAATTAATACGTCTTAAAATAAATTATATATATATTTGGCCATCGCATAAAAACAAAATATATCTCACAAGCAATACACGTGTAAATTTGATTGTTTAGTGCGATTGCCAAGTCAATCTATTAATTTAAAACGTAATTACCGACTTGGTATTACATGGATCTCACACCTTATTACAGTAGAAACCATTGAGGTAACATAACAACTAGAGTAACAAACTCCTACAATTGACGTAATAGCGTGGTGATTAGCCGAGATAGCCGACGTATCTTTGAAAGCAATACGCACCTTAGGAAAACCTATTCATGGCCTTCACTTATTTGAAAATGACGTTCCAAACCGTAAATTTGAATGAGTCAACAACTTAACGTCAATCGTGAAATGTGGTGTTCTCTAGTTGTAAAAATGTTTTTCCCCGAAAACATAACGAAGAGAAGAATCACTCATACTTACATTCTAAAATAAATGAATACTAAAAACATAACACACCTTCTTGAGCAGTTGTGTAAAAATTGGTACCAAATTCTGTAGTTTAAATAAACAAATTTATTGTTGATATCTTCTTGTCGATTTCCCTTTAAAAATCAAGGAATTAAATCTAAAAGACAAAACAGGAACAAAAATAATTTTAAATAATTATTAACTGATTCGTATTTTACGAGAAATAAGTCTAAGTCAGAACCAAGGAATGAGTCCTATAATTCCGGTACGACAAAGAAAATGCTCATCACATTACGAAACTCCCTTAAAAGTGGGAAATTGTAAATTTTATTAATTGACAACACCATGAAGTTCAATGATTTTTTGGGATTTTTATTGTTATTTGCTATAAAATGTCGTGATCAGGGACCGGCCGGGTACTCGTTGAACGGGTTTTAAACGGGTTTTTTTAAGCGCTTAAAATAAATACCCCGAGGAACGGGTTACACCCTCGAACGGGTGCAAAATAACACCTTCCGAAGAGGTTACCCTTTTAAAACCCTGTAACACGGTAACAGGGTAAGCCATTCCAATCAGATACATAGTAATATGCACTTTTTGTGATCGGCATAAGTTTGAATATGCATAACCACCGCACGGCAGCAAGTTTGTTGCATGTACCGAGCAACTTGTAAACATGGAATAATAATTATTGTCTATATGATCTTACAGTTCAATATTGCTTGTCACTTTCTAATATTATTATTTCTTTTTCGTGTTCATAGTTTCATACTCGTTTATTCTGATCATTCGTCATTTTACTTATTCGGAACTCGGATGGAACCATAGAAGTAGGTGATTGAAAGATATTTAGCAATGTTTTTGTTTAAGTGTGTTGTAGAAATTCGTTATTATATTATTGCAAATAATTTAATATTTTATCTGAAAAAGCCACAGCCAAGGCACGCCGAGGCAAGATGCTGTACACCGTTTTTATGTAGGTACTTAATAATATGATGCATCAAATCAGTGGCGTAGCGTGGTATGATTTAGGCGTGGGCACAGTCGAATCGGCCACAATGTTTTGTGCCTCAGCGAAGCCCCTGTTGCTTACTATCTACTTATTGCTGAATACAAATCAAAGATGATATTGTTAAGCTTTTCATCGTGCACCCGGCGGTACACAAAGCCGCCGGCTTTGTCACACGAAGGAGCCGCCGGCTTTGTCGCACGAAGGAGCCGCCGGCACGACCGCCCGGGTATGCCGTCGTGCCGCGCGGTTTGCAACTTGCTACTTGTGTGTGGTCGTTCTACACGACTGTCACAACTGACTGGCATATGCCGGCGGCACAAACGCCCGGAAAATGCCGGCGGCACGTGCCGCGCGGCAAAAGTGTGTAGCAGCCTTTATAGGTACATTGTTAATATGACTTAACTGTACGGTTGCAGTGAGGTAAATCTGTAAATAGTGCCTGCCCATATAGTTACATAAATATATCAACTGTGTCGCTAAAAATGATTTAACTGCGATCCTAACAACATCGTCCGTCCACCTACCGTCGACCCGGAGGGCTACCGTTACTGCGTTGTCAGGTTCGTGGTCGTGGACCACCCTGTCTTGTTACGCCAACAGCTGTGGGCTTTTCGAGCTATACCGACGACTGTGGTTCTCCTGTAGATGACTGCATTTCTAATTCTATCGCGTATCGCAACGCCGGGCAGAGATAGCAACCTCCATCGGGCTCTGATTGCCTTGGGTCTTCTGAAGGCCTCTTCTGCCTATAGTGGGCGTCCACGACCATGATATGAAGTATCACAATAAATTAAGTGTGAAATGAAATACCCGACTCTTTATCAAAGTGAATTGCAATATTTCACTGCGTATCTATCCTTTTTACGATCGTTGTCTTTTCGTGTCGGGAAATTTGACACTTTAGGACAATGTGACAGTATAAGGTCTACGGAACCATCACACATGGCAACAAATATAATATGCGCTCTTTGCTAATCTAGTTTTTATACAGATCAATGGTAGAAACACTGAGTTGCGAGGCTTGGTTTTTTGACAAGTATTGTTTTTAATGGGATCTCATTTATTTTTGTAGATAGTACTACATTTTTCCTTTTCGGTATCTTCTACTTCTTGTATACCAACAACGAATTATCTTAAAGCCCTAACTGCAAAACAAATATAACTTTGTAAACTTTTATATTTGGGATTACAAACTCATCTATGCAGTTGATTTATCTCAAAAACTAGACCAAAATTGGAATATATTTTAGTTTTTACTTGATTCGTACACTAAACACTTTTTGTATTCTAAATTTGAAGCTTCTATGTCTGCTAGAAGTGCCATAGACTTTTGATGGTCGGTCAGTGAGTGAAAAAATTAACAAATGTTGACTCGTTATAATTCTTAAACTACTGGTTCAAATTGAAAGAAATAATAAATATATCATGCGTATATAATGCTTGCTTGGTTACTCAAAATTCTGTTTTTTTCTTTTATCCACAACGAAGTTATAGGGGGTCGACAATGGCCGGAATTGCTTCGAGAAAAGGATGTTACGGCCATGCCGCTTTATGCTCGACTTGGCGGGGGCACTGCCATGCCCCCAGATTTACGGTTCTTGTTATTTTCCGGTGACATATACATATTTTTCAGGCTAGTCTTATGGCGCTGATACACCTGAGCATTCACTTGTAACAGAACAGCAAGCATTCGCCGTTTTTTTTTGTTGAACCAAAAATTTTCACTGTCATCATGTCATTCTACCATTCCTTTCCATAGTCCTCGAACGTCTCGTTTACAATGAAGTCAACTCGTTCCTTTCCAAAAATAATCTCCTTAATCCACTCCAGTCCGGTTTCCGTCCAGGTCATAGCACCGCTACAACCCTTATCAATATTACGGGGCTGGTATGGAAAGCGGACAGCTCACAGTCCTTGCTCTGCTAGATTTTAGCAACGCCTTCAATACAGTAGATTTTCACATTCTTCTTGGCCGTCTTTGCTCTCTTAACATATTTCCTACGGTGATTGATTGGTTTCGCAGTTGCCTGTGTGGCCGCCGACAGCGTATATGAGTTGAAATTCACTCTCTTCATGGTGTAACACGACTTTTGGCGTGCCCCAGGGCGGCGTGCTGTCTCCTTTACTCTTCGCAATTTTTGTAAATTCTATATCAAACAATCTTCGCTCTTCCTATCACCTTTGTGTGTGTATGCTGTCTAATTTTAATTTCGGAATTGACGTAATTGTCTTAACGGAATGTAGATTAAATAAAAGCAAACCTATTCCACACCTTCCTAATTATCAATCTTATATAACTACACGCCAGTTAAATCAAAACGACGGAATAGTTGCGTATGTGAAAAGCTCGTTAAATGCCAATATTCGTGAAGTGCAATTAATTCAGGCGTCATGTATACAGGTTGAAGTTTTGAATAACACTGTTTTATGTATTTATCGGTCTCCATCTGTGTCCAATATTGATAGTTTTATTGACTCACTTAGCTTACCCTTAGAATCACTGCCCTAGCAGAAAAATTTAATAATAACAGGGGACTTAAATATTAACATAAGGCCCAAAAGCTCTGAAGTATCTCATGAGCAAAAAAACCGTATAAATTACCTAACCATGCTGTCAACGTTTGGCATATTACCTGGCCACACCTTACCTACTCGAGAACTTCCTGTTTAGACCACTTCATGTTGAGGACAAATGCAACCAGGACTACTGCATCGATCTGTTACGCGGGACCGGGAAAGTGTCTTTTTAAAAAAAGATATTTGAACTAGCTGAAATTATTTATTGGAACACGGTACACACACGTAATATTAGATATAGTAGAAACTGATTTAGATATAGAACTTAGAACCGATACAGAGATTTAGGACTTGAGACTGGCACACTAAGGATATGGTAGAACTGTTCGCGTTAGATGATGGATGCAGACTGAGGTTGAAAGGGACTGAATGAATTAGGAAGGCAAAAGTGCTGACACGGAGATTTAGGCATTGGAAGGGATTTGTGATGAGTAGTATGGATAGGCAACTGTGTTAGCATTATAGGGTGCAAGAGGCGTTTGTAACAGCCCCCCGATTTAGAGTAAACTTCGCGGTAAAAATGAAGTTTACGGGAAAGGAAAGAAATAGCAAGGATTACGAGTTGCGAATACGAAGAGTAGATGATGTTATAGTGGGAAGTTCAACTTCATCATTTTCGGGTTCAGGGATAGGAGGTTCGCGAGATTTTAAAATTTTCCTGAGTATGCCAGTTTTACAAATTAAGAAAATGGTACAAATTAAAACTAGAATTAGGATTACATAGATTGTTGAAGTATAGTACTTCTCATAGAGTACAATATGCGGTTTTTCAATAAATTCGTTTAATTTTTAAAGTAGTTTAGGATTTTCAAAAGCAATGGAATCTAGATTTACATTTTTCAGGTTAACAGGAAGTAAGTTGGATACAATACTAGTAGATTTATTGAAATTACAGCAGGAGTCGTTAAGGATAGCGATTATAGGTTTTAATATAATATTAATATTATTCTTAGAGACTAGCCGTGTGTCTTTACAGTAGGCGACACACCCTTGGGGTAAGTACAATAATCCGCTACCTCTTATAGCTAGGTCTACAAAGATATTACATTCTATACTTAGCTTACTTTTATCGAACATGACAAAAAACCATTTGTTGTTTTGTAAATGTTGCCAAATGTTTACGTTTCCAGTGAAAAACTTAGTGTTACATAATTCAGGAATTTCGGTAAGAACTTTAGTAATAATTTCTGTTTCACAGGATGGAGTTGCGACAGTAGAGTAGGATATCGGAATGTTACACAGGTAATGTTCATGGTTTATCATTTTACAGTTATTCAGATTATTAAGTTTATAATAAGTGGACTTATCTTTACTTATGCCTATATACTTGGTAGAAGGAACAATAGTAGTATAAGATACAGGGTTACGAGGTTCATAGGGTACTGGACAGGGTAAATTATGGTACAAGTGGAAATTAGCAGGATTGACTAATGGAATATCTAAGACAAAAACTATTTTGTTTTCGTTTTCATAACAAGATATAGAAGACACATTTATAATTGTTTGTATATTATTTAGGCTTAGAAGGACTGGAAGGCGTTTAGAATTTGGTATGAATCTATAATTATTAATCAACTCGGTATAGAGTTCTTTAGGCGTTAGAATAGAAGGGTAAAGTATATTTGATTTACTAAATATTATTGAGCTTATAATATCTTCGACTTTGAAGGATAGTGTTAAGAGACTATTCTCTATCATGGAAATTAATTTTAGGATACGTGATCTTATTCCTAATTCTCTGGCGATATAAGTTAGATTTTTAACGTCTTGGTTAAGACCGTCGATGGCGACATTTAATTCATGCTCGTTATGATTTATAGTATAAATGGTTTCGTTAAAGGCTTTGAGGGTTGAGGTAGGTAGTAATGAGGATATTCTGTTCTACTAATGACGCTAGTTTCTTTTGATCGGATTCAACTTCTTGGATGGCATTATTATACCGGAGAGCGTCATCTTCGTCCATGGTTCCGAATAACTTTTTCGAAATAGATACTATGATAGATAGGAGTACGCCTCTCCGAGATTGATGAGGGACATGGTAAAGGATAGATTCAGTGTTACGATATAGGTCTTCAAAGCGAGTAATTAGGTGTTGAAAGAGATTGAAACATTCTACGTTATCTAATGCATTATCATTTTCACAAAGTGATTTAGAAATGTTGAGAATATAGTATAAATTATCTATATGTGGGAACAGGTAAGATATGTCTACTGGTATAACTATCAACTAAATTTAACGATCCTAAGGGGTCGGAATATATTCCTGAACTGTTTGTCAGGGGTTCGACGAATTCTTGACCCGTTGAAGGGTTGCTGTAAGAGAATAGAATAATGATATAGTGAACTAATCTTCAGTACTAGATCTAGAAGCGAGTTTCACCTCAACATAGTGATGGGTGACGTGCCTACGGTTTATTAGAAGGGTTAGTGTATTTCTGCCGTTTATCTTCACGACTTTGTAAGGGCCTTTCCACACTGGCGATAGGGCTTTGCGCAGTCTTACATGATTTTTCAGGTAAACGTAATCGCCTACTTTATATTGAATGGGACGTAAGTGATTGTCATAATATTCCTTGGATCTTTCTTTCGACCTTTGAATATTTTCGAGTGCTTTGTCTCTTGAGAGTTTGAGTCTATGATGTAGGAATTTAACATATTCGGGGTATGTTAGTTCTGGACGTAGTTCGTAGATAGAGTCAGGGATGAAGGCTTTGTGGCCGAATAGGAGTTCGTAAGGGGTAAAATTGGTTGACGCATGAACAGAGGTATTATAGGCTGACATTGCCGTGAAGACGAATTTGTGCCAGTCGGTATGGTTCTCATTGACGTAGGATTTGAGGTACTCCTTAAGGGTAGAATGACTACGCTCTAATGCGCCTTGAGTTTGAGGATGATACGGGGATGACCATATTTGTTTGATTTTGAGAAATTCGCAGGTTCTCTTGAACATCTCTGCGGTAAAGTTGGTACCTTGGTCGGTTAGGATAGTTTTAGGGATGCCGAATAGAGAAATAAAGTGTACTAGGCAGTCGCATGTATCTTCTGAGGTAGCATTAGCGATAGGATAGGCAAATGAGAATTTTATGAGGTCATCCTGCATAGTGAGTATGAATTTTAATTGTTTTAACCCTGCTTCTGGCAGAGGGCCTACGAGATCCATGCTAAGGCGTTCAAAGGGTTTGGTAGAAGTGGTAGTTATTTGCATAGGAGCTCTATTAGTTTGTCTGAGGGCTTTATTGCTTTGACACAGTGTGCAGTTTTTTATATAGGTCTCGATGTCTGAATGCATGTTTTTCCAATAGTATTTTTCTTTAATTGGATTTAGCATTCGGGCTGTGCCAAAATGACCGGCAATAGGGATATCATGATTTTCACGAAGGATTTTAGGTATTTCTGAGAGGCTTGGAAATATGAGAGTATTGTGATAGACGTTGATGCTTATATTAGTGTTATTAAAGATATAGCAGAACATATTGTATTTTCTTGACCAAATATGTTTATCGAAAGGGTCGCGGAAATCAGTGATAGCTATTTCTAAGCTTCCGTTGGTTAGAGATAAGGATATAGCAAGGAATTAATTTTTAAGATAGATTAGGCTTTTATAAATAGATTCATAGGAACAGTTGTCGAAATGGTATACTTTGGTAAATAGAAAGTATATAGCGGATCCTTTGTGCTCAAAGGATATAAACGTATATAAGGTTCTTTCCATATTTAGGAATTCGCTAGGATCTGGGACGTTGCTTAGGATTTCTTCGAAATACGGGTTAGAAGTATCAAGGTCGATTGAGGTAGGAATAACGATGTGTTTACTAGGAGTTTTCAGAATACTTTCGTTAAAATCGAGGATTTTAGTATTACTATTAAATTGTTTTTCTGACATGATTTTCAGGAATGTGCTGTAGTTTTCATCAGAAGGAGGAACGGGATTAGCAGGAGAAGCAGTGGAACCAGAAGGTGAGTGAGGGTTTAGAACGGGTTCAGTGGATTCAGCGGGATTAGCGGATTCTGTGGGAGGAAGCAGAGGATTGTAATTATCAGGTGAGTGATTATTACTTTCAGGATTTAGGATATCTGATAAAGCGTCGTCGTTTTCTAACAGGTCTATCGAAGGGACTTCGTTAGAGCCTAGAGGAACAGAGGGTATCTGGATATCGAGGTCGTCAAGAGTTATAGGGCTAAACGCAGGTGATGGATATTGAAAATCTTGACGGGAGGTAGAAGGAATAGGATTATCGTATAGATTTTCTATTGAGTCTTGAGTTGGTTGTACAGGATTCACTGGGAATCTGGATAGAGCATCAGCATTGCTGTTGATTACGCCTTTCTTGTATTCGATTTTGTAATCAAACTCTTCTAGTTTTAGACGCCATCTGACTAAATGGGAACCTGGGTCTTTACAATTGAAAAGCCATTTTAATGGCCTATGATCAGTGACAATAGTGAATTTATGACCATATAGGTAGGGACGGAAAGTTTTTGTTCCGAATACGATGGCTAAGCATTCTTTTTCGGTTGTGGAATAGTTAGTTTCGGCTTTATTTAGTGTTCTCGAAGCATAAGCTATAGGGCGGTCTTTACCTATATCCCCTTGAGATAGGATAGCGGAGATAGCATAGTTAGACGCGTCGCAGGTTAGGACAATAGGTTCAGTGAAATCAGGGTAAACAAGGATAGGGGCAGAAACGAGTTTTTCTTTTAGTTCGTCAAACGCTTGTTATTGCTCGTTTGACCATGAGAAAGTGATGTCCTTTTTAGTAAAGCAGTTAGGGGTTTGGCGATTTTTGAGAATTCAGGGATAAACCGACGATAGTAAGAGACTAGACCTAGGAAGGATTTGGTATCTTTTGGACATTTAGGAATAGGAAACTGTGTTACAGCCTTGATTTTGTCTGGATTTGGGCTTATGCCTTTGTCACTAATAATGTGACCAAGATAACCGACTTTTTTGTGTAGAAATTCGCATTTGTCGGGTTGGAGTTTGAGGTTATGTTAACGTAATCTTTCGAAGATTTTAGAGAGCTTTTCGCAGTGATTAGGGAGGTCGTGTGAATAGATAACAATATCGTCGAGGTAAATGTAGCAGTGAATGCCTTGAAGGCCAGCTAGGGCTGTGTTCATGAGACGTTGGAAAGTCGCGGGAGCATTTTTAAGTCCGAACGGCATGCGTTTGAACTCGAAATGTCCTTGCGGAACGGTGAATGCAGTTTTAGGAGCGTCCTTTTTTGATATGGAAATTTGGTGAAAACCAGAACAGAGATCGAGAGTGGAAAAGTATTTGCTTTGACCTAATTGGTCTAGGATTTCGTGAATTTGTGGAATTGGGTAACTTTTCCCGATGGTAATATCGTTAAGCTTTCTGTAGTCTATAACAATGCGCCATTTCTTTTGGCCGGAAGAGTCAATTTTCTTTGGGACTACCCATATAGGGAATGACCATGGAGAAGTAGAAGGTTGGATAATGTCTTGAGATAGCATTTTGGAGATTTGGGTTTCAACTTCCTTTTTGTGGATTTCCGGGAATCTGTAGGATTTGACGTTGATAAGTTCAGAGGGATTATTATTTATTTCATGCTCTAGTAAGTCGGTGGTAGTAAGTTTGTCGTTAGGTAATTGGAATATGTCTGAATATTGGGAACATAATTATGTCGAGGAGTCGAGATTTTTCTTCGTCGTTTAAATGTTCTGTCCTAAGCATGTTTAGGACTTGATTTCTGCGCGATATAGAAGATTTAGTGTTATAGGGTTCGGAGTTATAGATAAAGGAAGAATTAGCATTGAAGGGTTGGAGATTTATTTTAATATCGGAATTTATTTCGACTGTGTCTTCAGATGTATTTAATACAGATACGTTTACTTTGTTGTTGTCTTTTACAGTGACAAGGGAATTGGCAATTAGGAGAGTGTCGGGGATATGTTGATCTAGAATGAGTCCTACACGATATTCGGGGTTAGTAACTACACATTCAATTATTATTTCGGTGCGAGGCGGAATTTTGTAGGTTAGCTCGTAATATTTTAATCTAACCAAGAAGTGTCTGATTTGTAATGTACCGGAGTTGTAATCAATAATGCCATCTAAGTCATTGAGAAGATCAGTGCCGATGATGCCATCGTAATTCAAGTCTATTTCTTCAATTACGTGGAATTTATAAGTAAGATCGGAATGAGCATCTGTGAATAATTTTAATTGGAAGTGGCCTATAGTAGACACGGTTTCGTCACTGGTATTAATACCTTTTAATTGAATGGTTTAATTTTTCAGAGCTGGCATCATGTTCATTGAAGATCGTTTTACTAGACTGACACAGGAACCGGTGTCAACTAAGAACGAGAGGTCGCGGTTTTTGACTTGGGTTCGGATATTGACGTGAGGTAGGTATCGTTTATTAGAGCTGATTTCGTATATAGTAGGGGTTGGAATGGAGTTGGCTGAATAAGGAGGTACAAAGGATGTAGTAGATGAATTTAGAGGAGTTGGTAGTCGCAACGGATTTGGTAGGTCTATTGGTAATTGGAGGTTTAGCAGGTATAAAGCAAGATTCAGTGGACTTGGTAAGTGAATGGTAAGGTTTTGAGGATACAGCGGATGCAGTGGGAACAGTGGATCTGGTATGTATATAACGAGACGTAGAGGATGCAGTGGGGACAGAGGATACAGCGGATGTACGAGGCACAGTGGATGCAGAGGATCTGGTAGGTATTTTATGAGATGCAGAGAATACAGTGGATATAGAAGGTTTGGAGGATCTAGTAAGACTATCTCGGGATGCAGTGGATACAGTGGATGCAGTGGTAGAGTTTCGCGGTTGGACTCCTGATACGGCGGATGCGTAGGATTTAGTAGGAACAGCGGATACAGAGGATACAGAGATAGAGCTTTCCTTATGGGGCTGGTTACCCTGCGGTGTAGCTCTGGATACAGAGGATTTAGTAGATACAGTGACTGAGCTTCCCTTTTGGGGTTGGTCACCCTGCGGTGTAGCTCTGGATACAGAGGATTTAGTAGATACAGTGACTAAGCTTCCCTTTTGGGGCTGGTTACCCTGCGGTGTAGCTCTGGATACAGAGGATTTAGTAGATACAGTGACTGAACTTCCCTTTTGGGGCTGGTTACCCTGCGGTGTAGCTCTTGATACGGTGGATTTAGAAAGTACTGAGCTTCCCTTTTGGGGCTGATTACCCTGTGGTGTAGCTCTTGATACAGTGGATTTAGAAATGATTGAGCTTCCTTTTTGGGGCTGGTTACCCTGTGGTGTAGCTCTTGATACAGTGGATTTAGAAAGGGTGTCATTATGAAAGGATTGAGACGATTTTGAATGGTTTTGGGGTCTCACTAGACACAGTCGTGAGCCCTCTATTCGTTTAAAGGAAGGTCTTGTTCGTAGGTAGAGTCGTCTTGGGTGTAGTGGACTGATTTTGGACGTTTGGACGTTGAGGAGGACGAGTCATGTTCGGGTTAGAGCGTTGGGGGTAGGTGTTGTTGTTCCTAGCCCTATTGTTATTGTATTCGCGCTTCCGACAGACATATATGGTATGCCCTACGTTCTTGCAATACCGACACGTAGGTGGTGTAGAGTTGGACGACTGACCAACGTTGTGGACCATTGGTTTAGGACGATCTTGGGAATTAGAAGGTTTTTGTGAGTATCGATTTTGATAAGGGTTACGTTTTGATAGTAGCATTTGTATTTTTTCCTCGGATATAGCATAGTTAATAGCTTCGTTGAGCGTAGAAGGACTTTTCATGCGAACTAGATTGCCGATTTTGGGTATAAGACCCATTAAGAAAGAGTGTAAGGCTAGATCTTCCATAGCGGAAGTCTTCCCTGACAGCTCTGCTTTTTTCTTATTTGAAAGAGTGATTTCTGTAAAAATTTGAGTGAGACACGTTTCGATTTTGATTGAGTATTGGCTGACCGACTCACCCGGCGATTGGTGAGTTTCTTGTAATTCACTGAGTAAGTGAGCGTTATGTTTACGCTCGCCGAATTGCGATTGTAGGAAAGAGCTAAGTGACTCCCAACGGTCGAAGTCTTTTATTGAAGCAGCAGATTCAGCTGCGCCCTCAAGCCGGCAAAGTATGAAATGTAAAAGGATTGGTTTTTGAGTTGTTGAAGCTAATCGATATGCGTTTTCGCAGTTATTTATAAAGGAATTTAGTTTATCGCAAGACCCATCGTAGGGTTTAATGAATTTAAATAGTGTATTAATATCGATACGGTCAAGGAGAACGGTTTCTTCCTTCTTTGTCGTCATTATTCACAGCTAAAAATAGTACAAAGAAACACGAAAAATCTTAAGAAATTTTAAAATAAAACAAATATGTCAGCCATGTGGATGACGGCATAGAATACAAGTGTCACCACCCCCTATCTTCCCGTGGGTGTCGTAAGAGGCGACTAAGGGATAACACGATACAAATACCATCTTTGCGTAGAGACGGAAAACTCGAAATCAAACCCTACACGACTGCTTCGTTGGTCTCGCGGCATAAGTGTGCGCGTGGGATCGGGAGGTCCCGGGTTCGATTCCTCGGTCGGGCAGTGTTATTAGGTTTTTCTGTTACGAAAGCAGCACGGAGTCTGGAAATGTGCCCGGTACGGCAATAGGCTCGCCCCTTATTACGTGGGACTAAAGTATATCTGGCGAAAAGTGGGTGTAGAAATACACCTCTGCCTACCTCTTCAGGGTTATAGGCGTGAGACTATGTATGTATGTATGTATATACGTGTTTAAAATCAGACAAGTGATCGTTTTTATTATAATAGTGGCACAAGGATTCACATTTTTCGCTATTTGAAAAATATCCAGCTAACAAGCTGGCGATAACAACAAAAAAAGGCTTTTCTAAAAATAATAATATTATTTTAACTACCTACTACTAAACTATTAAATTGCGACCGAAACATAACTGGCGAAAAGTGGGTGTATAATACACCCTTCGGGGATAAAAGGCTCACGCCTTTTACCTCCTTTAGTTATGTTATCAGCATTTATGGCTTGATGTTCTAGCGCAACGAGTCACACAGGCTTGCTTCTTAGGGATTGCAGGACTGTGTTCTAACTCCCTACCCGCCTCATGACTAACTAGCCAATTGCTTGGTTGGATTCGATAGAGCATAAATAATAACGGAATTATCAGTGATTACAAATGATTTATCCGTCTTGATATTGGCTGCGACATGCCAAAATATCGGCGCCTCAATAGACAGATATCTAAGTCTCTGACCCGCAATATCCGCTGATAAAACACCAAATGTGTTCAAAAGGCGGTCGAACGGAACAAAGGCTCTAATGTATTCTAGAGAGATCTTTCTATCGGGCCAAGTCAGCTAACAAAGCTGAAGACGGAGGATGGCAGTGTTGTGTCATCCAGACCTAAATTCCTGGAGGAGATCGAAAGATTCTATGGAATGTTATATACGACCCCGCGACCACACGCGATCCTAGAGCTAGATTGACCCGACACCATACCGAAGACATCCCGGACGTCAGCATGCACGAGATTAGTGTTTTTTTTTTTCTGCCGAACAAATTGACTCTATGCTGCCTGATGTTAAGCAGTCAGTGAAGTCCCATAGTGATGGCCATCATCCCAGCAGCCAGCATGGTATTATGGCATGATGGCCCTCACCTTGACGGCCTTGAGTAAAGCTTTTTCACGCCCCGCTTAAAGGACCCGGGATCATAAGTGGAGGGAAACACGTGGACTGGTAAAGAGTTCCACATCTTAATGGTACGGCAGAGATAAGAGGCGCCGAACCGTTTGGTGCGTGACGGTATCTGTTCTACCGTGTAAGAGTGGCACCTCAACCCAGCACGTGTCGTTCGGGATAGGAAAGGAGAGGGTGGGATTAGTTGAAAGAGCTCTTCGGAGCACTCACCGTGATAGATGCGGTAGAAGACAGCCATTGAGGCCACGTCTCTGCGTAATTGCAGTGACTCAAGAGTTTTAGTGGCCACTGGATCCCCGATGATATGGACAGCACGCCGCTGCAACCTATCGAGGGCGTCCAATAAGTACTGAGCGGAGCCATTCCAAAGGTGAGAGCAGTATTCCACGCAGGAGCGAACCTGGGTCTTGTATAACAGACACAACTGCTCCGGCGCGAAAAACCTCCTCACCTTGTTCAGGACTCCGAGTTCCCGAGATGCGAATTTGGTGACACCCACGATGTAGTTCTTCTGGTTGAGATTTCTGCGTATGTCCATACCCAGGATATTGAGGCTGTCTTGAATCGGTAGTGGAATGTCCAGAAGAGGGATGGGGAAGGAATGGAGATACCTTGGCTGAGAATGCGCACACCTGTGTTTTCTTGGCGTTGAACTCGACCAGGTTCTCATCACCTCAATGCGAGATGGGTCCTAAAACAGCTCATAAACAACAAGGCACCGGGTGATGACAGAATTACGACAGAGCTTTTGAAAGCTGGCGGCATACCCGCTTTGGAAATGCTTCATAAGCTTTTTAATTCAGTCATACACGAAGGTAAAACGCCACAGGCGTGGCACAGCAGTGTGGTTGTGCCGTTCTTCAAAAAGTTCGACAATACCCTTTTAAAGAATTGCAGACCCATCTCTCTGAGCCACGTCTATAAGCTGTTTTCAAAGTTCATCACGAATCATCTCGCTTGCAAGCTACATGACTTCCAGCGTTCTAAACAAGCCAGTTTCCGAAAAGGATAATAGTACTATAGACCACATACTGAACACATATAGAAGCCCGAGGAGTATAACGAGCCTCTATGCTTGGCGTTTGACTAGACTATGAGAAAGCCTTCGATTCGATCGAAACCTGGGTGTTGGTGCTGCAGTCTCTCCAACGGTGCCAGATCGACTATCGATACGTCGAAGTCCTGAAGTGTTTGTACGAAAACGCCACCATGTCAGTCCGCCTCCAGAACCAGAGCTCGAAACCTATTCGACTACAGCGAGGGGTGAGGCAGGGAGATGTTATATTTCCGAAGCTATTCACCGGTGCGCTTGAAGAAGTCTTCAAGCTTCTGGACTGGGAAGGATTCGGTATCAACATCAACGGCGAGTACTGCATAACTCACCTTCGACTCACTGACAATATCGTAGTCATGGTTGAGACCATAGTAGATCTCGGCACAATGCTCGGTGGCGTCTGTAGATTCTCCCAACAAGTGGGTCGAACAAGACGAAAATCATGCATAACGTCCGTGCCGTACCAGCTAATATAGATGTCTTCACGTCTGATATCCCGCAGTGTCTCTAGACGAAAGCCTTTGAACAGTGAGTGTTGCCAGTGTTGTCACTCAAAGGACGATGGAGAGAGCTATGCTTGGCGTTTCCTTGCGAGATCGAATCAGAATTGAGGAGATACCTACGCAGGCGAACCAAAGTCACCGACATGGTTCTCCGAATAGTCATGCTTGAGTGGCAGTTGCAGGGTACATAGTCAGGAGAACCGATGGCCGTTGGAGCAGAATGGTTCTGGAGGGGCGGTTACGCACCAGACGTCGTAGCAGAGCTAGGCCTCCTGCAAGGTGGACTGACAATCTTGTTGGGATCGCCCATAATTTGCCAAGTAAAATGTTGTTTGTTCTTGTGTTGATTTATATTGTCATATCTCGATTTTATATTGGAAGGAAGCATATTATGATGTTAATTTTGTTTTTAAATACGTGTGCAATGAAAAAAAATATTAACTACGTATTTTTTTTAACATACGATATGTTGTTTAAATGAAGCAAATATGTTTTCCTCTAAAGTTGTCAAAATTTAGATATTTTTTTTTAATTTAGATATTTATGTATGTGTTTGTATGTTGTATGTATGTATGCATGTATGTATTTATGTATTTATGTTTGTATGTATAAGTATTTATATTTGTGTAGTATATTATTATAATATTACATAACTGTATATATTTAGGGTATTATCATCTTCTTACTGGTACACTTACAACTACCATTTCTTTCCTACCAATAATATCTCCATCCAAAGGTTGCCTGGTAGAAATCGCTGTTAGCGATAAAGCCGCCCCTTGTACTCTATTTAATATAAAATTCCTATAAATATGTTCTTAAAAGTGTACAATAAAGTATTAAATAAATAAATTAAATAAATATCATTCTAGCAAACACTTTAAATCCAAATGGTCCGTAAAATGTAGAAAAAATATAGAAATCGCACTACAATAGCAGTTTTAGCCAATACATTGAATTCAGTTTCACATATGAATTATTTCTAGAGATAGAGTAAGATACATAAAAAATGACGTTTCTAAAAAATAAAATGCAGATTTTAATTTGAACAGGTTTAATAAATCACACAAGTGTCTGTTCCTACGTTCAAATTTATTTATCGATATCGAAAACTTATCAACATTCTATTGAAATTAATTCTGAATAAACCAAATCTAAGGATCTATTGTAAACATTATCGATATTTTATCGATATTTATTGTGTGAAGCGGCGGTAGCCCAGTGGTGTACGTAACGGACTGCCGAGACGATGGTCTCGGGTTCGATCCCCAGGTACCTCGGGCACACACCTCTGACTTTTCGAAGTTATGTGTGTATTAAAAATGTTAATTATCGCTCGCTTAATAATGTGCCCGGTAGATGGCAATAGGCTCGCCCCCTATTACATTGGGACCGAAACATATCTGGCGAAGTGTGGGTGTGTAATACACCTCTGCCTACCCCTTCGGGGATAAAAGGCGTGAAGATATGTTATGATGTTATGTTATGTTATTTATTGTGTGTAAGCCCATCACAATTCAAGTTAAAATTAGTGACAAACTACGAAGATTCTTCCCTAGATTAAAATCATAAGTCAAAGTGAAGTAAATATATTGGGCTTAACTGCCATTGTATCGTGAATTCTATGCATTATCTATATTCTAAGGCTCGCCCGAATGTTCGTGAGAATGCTCGCTAAAACACACTCATTGTTTTGTAACATTCGCGAGAATGCTCATTACAGGTGAATGCTCAAGTGTATCAGCGCCTTAATATGAATTTCAAACATCTAAGACACCCAGCCCTAATTGTGTACTTTTCATATTTGATGAAATCCCACTAGTTATGAATCCTGTGTCATTTTTAACAAACATTCAACCAGCGGACACAAATAACACCCAGTCTCGAAACAACAAAAGTGTTGTTCCCTGACGGGTAAAAGGCGTGAGCGTATGGATGTATGTACATACAAACTGCTGCCCGTGTGGGAATCGAACCTCACATCACTCAGTGCAGTGTGGAACGCGTTGAAGACTGAGACTACTGCACCAAACCTGCCGTCAAATGCAATAATAACAATATCTACCTCATACACATAACACCAATCTAGTCCCAACTAAGCAGAGTTTGTTTGTGTGCTTATAAAACGATATTTTATTTCAAATCGTTATATAATTACGAATAATAGATGACACATTGTTGTGTTTGATATAATAATAATTAATAATAATCTTCTACCTCATACACACATATATCTGACGTGTGGTGACAGATCAAGGAATACAAATTTTGACTACCCCATTTCATTCCGTATATTATAATTGCCTCGTGCTATTAAATTGCTATGCAAATTATGAGAGACCTATGCCACCAGTGACCAGCAGTGAACAGTAAAATTCTACAAGATTATGCATTTATGACATTTAGCCTAAGAAACGTAAAGTTTATGTCTATGTGCTCTTCTATAAATCTAGGATAGCGTTGCATAAATGATAATCTGTGATGTAATAATTATCACGTTTCAAGCTCGGGCACAAGTTTGTTAAACGAGCAAAATTTGTTGTCGCTGTTATGACACCATCGTGCACTCCTTGCATGGCTGCTCCGAGTTTTACAATTAAGAAGATAAGTGGCAATATACATGCTTCGATCTTTAACAAGTAGGTTTTGCCATCGGTGTTTACTTTAGAGCCTGAAACTGCTATTTAAATTATGAAATAATTTACTGTGTTTGAGTGTTTTATAGTTTTAATGACGTCAATACAATATGTTTCAAAGACGAAATTACATGACTTCAATCAGGAATAGAGCTATTGGAGAATTGAAAACTTGGTTCGGATGATAGTCGATAGACTACCATTCCAGCCTGTTCAAAATTTAAACTTGCATCTTCACAAACATTCAAACTAGGGATTTAGAACACCCGGCTGCGCCGTCTATGGCAGCACTCGCATCAATCCTCAGCAAAATGCTAAGGCTCTATCAACGTCATTAGCCCATTAATCGTCTAGGCATGGGCCTCTTCTCAATATGAAAAGAGTTAAGGCTATTATCTACCATACGGGCCATAAGCGGGTTTATATGTTTATCAAGGACATTATGTAGATCTCTAAGACACGCAAGCTACTCACGATGCCTTCTTTAATCATTTAGCAAGTCATAATCAAAAATTTTATACATTCTTACCTTCGAAAATTCAAAAAAATGTGGTGTGTTTGGATGGATGGATTTGAACTTGAGACCTTTTGCGTAGCATTTTGTCAGTTTCACCACTAGGTTAAGGTCTCGCGTTGTGAAGGAAATGAAAGCGATCGAGGACATGGAATATAAAAGTGTGAATGAATGTTGGAGTGAAATGGCAGGGTGTATCAGGAGTGGCAGCAAAATATGTTTTAGGAGAATCGAAAGGAAAAGGTACGATCGATAGGGATACATGGTGGTGGTCGACAGAAGTGCAAAAGGTTTTGAAGAATATGAAGATGAAATTTAAGGAATGGCAAAAAAAGAAGGTAGAGTATGTTGAGTTAAAGAAGAAAGCTAAGAAAGCCGTGGCACTAGCAAAAGCAGCAGCCCAGAAGGGCTTCTATAATAACTTAGATAGTTCTGCGGGTCAAAAACATTTATACCGACTCGCTAAAGCTACAGCGAGAAAAGCAAGGGATTTATGTCTTACAAAGTGTGTAAGAGATGAAACTGGAACGGTGCATTCCGCGGACGAAAAAATTAAGGATAAATGCAGGAATTACCTTCAGAGATTGATGAATGTAGAGAATGACTGGAGTGGTGTGCTTGAGCATATTCTTGAATGAAGGGCTAATAAGAAATATTAGTGAGGATGAAGTAAGAGTAGTAATAAATGGAATGAAGAATGGAAGGGCAGCGGGGCCGGATGGAATACCAGTTGAAGTGTGGAAGATACTGCAGGTAGACGGATGGAAGTGGTTAGCTTTATTCTCCAATATATTGTTGATGGAGGTAACTATACCTGTCGAATGGTGCCCATCTTATCAGGGAGGTGCTGGAGTGTAAAAACTATTGAGGAATAAAGCTAATTTCACATAGTATGAAAGCTTGGGAGAATGTGATTGCACGAAGATTGAGAGAAGAGAGTGTAATTTCACAAAACCAATTCGGTTTTATGCCTGGTCGAGGTACAACAGATGCCATTTTCGCGATCCGCCAACTATGCGAAAAGTACAGAAGTGCACATAAAAACTTGCACATGGTTTTTGTGGATCTCGAAAAGGCATATGATCGAATACCGCGTGAGGTTTTGTGGTGGGCCCTTGTGAAGAAAGAAGTGCCTGGAAAGTATGTACAGTTGATCCGTGCGATGTACAGTAGATGTACAACCCATGACCGGTCCACAGCGGGTAGGCTTACACTAAGGGTCGGCTCTTAGCCTTTACCTCTTCCTGCTAATAATGGACGACGCCCTTACGGCGGACCTACAGGAAGAGGCTCCCTGGTGTATGCTATTCGCCAACGACATTGTCTTAATTGCCGAGAGTGGCCTTGAGGTCTAGAGCAGACTGACAAATTGGTGGCAAAGACTGGAGAATGTAGGGCTATAAAGTCAGTAACAGCAAAACTGAGTAGGTACATGTTTTGCGACTCCGGCGGTCTCTCCGGTCCCGTTTCCATATCCCTTGCCGGAGAGCCCATATCAGTCTTCTCCGGCTTTTGGTACCTCGGGTCACTTATACAAGGGGACGGAAAAATTGACCGCGATGTCACTCACCGGAGCAACTCAGGTTGGATGAAATGGCGACAGGTCACAGGAACAACTTGCGACCCACGGATGCCTCATAAACTAAAGGGCAAAATCTACAAATTCGTTATAAGACCTGTCACTTTGTATGGATCGGAATGCTAGGCCGTTAAGAAGACGGATGAAAGAAGACTGCATGTAGCAGAGATGAGGATGTTGAGATGGATATGTGGGGTGACAAGGATGGATTGAATTAGAAATGAGTATAATAATATTAGGTGAAGTTTGAAAGTTGCACCAGTGCAAGAAAAGCTGAAAGGAAATCGTCTATCGTGGTTTGCAATAAAAACCGACCGGCACTGACTGGAAAGGTGATGAATATGAGAGTTGAGGGATATAAGGCAAAAGGAAGACCAAAGAAAAGATGGATGGATTGTGTAAAAGATGACATGAATGAAAAGGGAGTTAATAATCAGATGACGGCTGATACGAGAGAATGGAAGAGAAAGACATTCTGCGCCGACCCCAAGTAATATGGGAACAGGGCAGGCAAAAGAAGAAAACTGTCGAGGAATAAATACGACGCCTTAAGGAAAATTTAATAGGCTCTAGTATTATAATTCATTATTAAACTATGATCATTATCGGGAATGAAAGCCTCTTCACGACCACTAGTACCAATATAGACAATCATATAAGGCAGTTGTAGAAAATGCTTTATTGTCGTTATCAAAACTTGTTTCTGTAGTCTGAGAAATACCGCTTATATTATTATGTATTGGGGCACAATTTAGATAAAATTTTGTATGGTGGCGGTCCGATGCGCAAATGGTATAGTTTTCGCCAAACTTCTAGTGCTCTCTGAAGTTGAACCATGCAGGTGTTTGCGCAGGTACAGCCAAACGGAAAATCTTTACAAAAAATATATTTCAAGGTCTAATATTTAGGCAAAAAGATGTTCAAAACTGTAAACATAATTTTATTATCTACGTACATTCATCCCCATATTCCTTATCGATTCACGGTAGAGGTGAGGTATTCCTCACCTCTACCGTGAATTCTTGGTGGATGACAAACAATTAAACAAAATTGTTTATATCATAGTGAATATCACATACGTATAAGAGTATATAGGTGAGCATAAAATAACAATCAACGAATGTAACTAAAATGATAACAAGCGAATAAAAACACAACATACATATTATATCAAATAGATAATTTAAAGTTGCGTGGCGCGTTTCTCAGTGAATGTACTTTACGGCAGATTCGAACACAATTTCAAATTTCAAATGCAATAGAACGTATTATATCCGAATGCAACCAATCATAGCCGAAAGCGTCACTCTAGGAATCGTGAAGTCCCCTCCCGCTACCCGCCCCGTCCCGCTGACACCTGATTTTCGATTACTGCGCAGCTATACGCAGCAACTTCAGAGGGAAGTAGGAATTTGGCGATATCTATACCTATACTCATAACATCTGGCATGTCTTGCTCAAATCTGATAGCACGATCTTGGCTAACACGGATTTTCTCGATAAAAAGTGCAACAATCAAATATGTTTTGAAGTACAAAGACCTAAATCAAACGCTCCAATTAACTAACACCAAAAATCAGTGTAGCAAGTGAAACAGTCACAAAGTAAAGGCATTCAAACACAGTTAAGTGTTCAACTTGTAGTACAGTCCACCAAATAGTTAATTCTAATCGCTTTGTTCTAGGGGTCAAAACGGAGTGTCGGAGGAGGGAGGGGAGAGGTACTTCTTTGTGCTGATTCCCTCAGGAATGGCATTGTACAAGTGTTTAAATTGTGCTCGTAGTTGGACCAAATTGAAACCGCTTCAGCAATAGTTTGGTTAAAAGTAATAATACCTCGAATTGTTGTCCCCCATTTGTATTGTAAACGGTTTAATAATACAAAACGTCGAACGCGGCATAATTAAACTGTAGTATTCAAGGGAATGATTTGATTCCATTGTTGTCATCAAAACGTGTGTATGCATCGCAAGTGGCTCGGCCCACATGCCTGCAGTGTGTCGGAGGCGTGCGGTCCTCTGAGTAATTGCGTGCGTTTGCGGTAAAGTGACAGAGGTTTTAGCGCATGTCGATACGTCGTTTGACTAGTGCTCAAAACTTTACTGGGCAACATCTGCCTCAGACTCATTTCAAATGTTCACTCTATTCAGAGTACAGTGTCTTTTATCGTATCAACAATTTTAAACCTAAAGTAACCTACTTCTCTCTTAAGTAATTAAATAGTCTTTTTAAAAAGAAAATTATATTTAGGACTGAAGCGGAGAGGGCCTGTGCTGGGAAAATTCAAACATAGAGTGCACAAACCGCTGGCACCACGTGAAATACACCGTATGACAATGTTTCAATCATTAAATATATTTGCGTTATTACAGTTATAATATTACTCTTGAAGACGCAGACAGAACTCATTAAAAGACTTGTGAGTTGTATGTACTTAGAGCACTCTTGTAGAAACATTTAGAACTACTTATATTGCATGCCAACAAATTCCAAATCGGACGTCAATATTCCTGTGTCCAATTAACAATTAATGCTGTTTAAGTATCATTAGGTATCCGTTTGTTTGAGGTAAATATACGAAGAGAATCATTATCGCCCTAGCGTTATCCCAGATGCATTCAAGATTTACAC
This sequence comes from Euclidia mi, assembly GCA_944739405.2. Taxonomy (NCBI): domain Eukaryota; kingdom Metazoa; phylum Arthropoda; class Insecta; order Lepidoptera; family Erebidae; genus Euclidia; species Euclidia mi. The sequence continues at coordinate 67,202,709 of OX123193.2, read as the reverse complement.
GCCTTGGAGCCCGAGGTCCGCTTTTACTTGTCTAGTTACAGTCTAGACTAGTTACAGATATGACAGAATATCCACTTTTCCACAGAGCGACAGCCGTCTGACCTCTGCGACCCAAAGGGAGAGCGATATTCCATGGTTTAGACCAGTATCAGTTTATTTGAGGGTATTAACTCCCCGTTACGACTGTCAAAGATCTTCATGACAGCCGGGACCGACGGCTTAACGTGCTCTCCGAGGCACGGGTGAAACGATAATTAACAATTTAATACGCACTTAACTTTGAAAAGTCATTGGCGCGCGCCTTGGATTCGAATCCGATACCTTTTGCGTGGCAGTCCGTTGGTATCTCCACTAGGCTATCGCTGCCCTTAATATACGAAGAGAATAGTTCATATAATACAAATGCCGTATATGTTCTTAAATCGTGTTATAGATATAATATGACAGAATTGTTTTTGGAGAATTGAACTTTGGAGTTTCGTTATCTTACAATATTATTCAATAGGTACTGAATGAAAGAACTTTTTACTAGATTGCAACAATTTGTTGACAGTTTAATGATTATTTCTTTGTTTTTTTTTCTTCTTCTTCTTTTTAAAGTCAACTCCCGCACTAGGAATAAATCCTATGTCGCGGGGGACTTTACAAACATACAACCAACGGACACAATGAACACCCAGACTCGAAACAACAATTTATGGATTGATCATGATTGTTACATGATCACAAAGTGTTGCCTCGTGTGGGAATGGAACCCACAACACTCGGCGCAGTGTCAAGTGGCGAGGCGGCCGCTTAAACCACTACGCCAACTGTGCAGTCAATTTAGGTTAGACTAATGTTTTTTTTCTAAAGTTTCGTACACACATACAGTTTTACTCGATCGAGTCACACTCGAAGACTCGCTTAGAGTAAAATTACAGTGTATTTGATGTCATCGAGGTGTGAGTTTTGCAGTCCACACGTTGATGTTTACTCGTTTTCGAGTAAAACTATCAAGTAAAACCGTGTGTCAGTACCGAGCATTACATTTCTTCTTGGCATACTTCTACTTTAGATAAATTAAATAAATTTGCTAAAAGTGGATTAAATGTCAGTAGTAAAACGGAGAGCAATCATTCTGACGACCTCCAGCTAATAATTCTAATTCCATTTACTACCAAGTCAAGTCGCGAAGTTACTAAAAGGTATTTTAAGAGTAATCACCGCCACCAGTGAAAGTAAGTAGTAACAGCCACCATCCGGAGGAATAATTATATTGCGAATATAATTTACGATTTCTGATAAGATATTTTGTGTAGTTACTGGAAATATAAAAAAGTTACAAGTACAAGTCGGATTTACACAAGCAGGGCTCTGAATCACTAGGTGTTATAAAACTGTGCAGTTTGATAAACTGTTGTAAATTATATAAAACTGTGTGGATTTCTGCTATCCTGTGTCGCTTTTATCGTGTTTTTATTCCATTTGTTAGGAATACAGCTGTAATAGGAATATACTATATTATAGGTAACAACTTCAGATATGCAGACTGGTACCTATAGTCACGCTCTGGGTACGGATTTATAGTGTCCGTAGGTAAACCAAAAGAGGGTTTTTGAGAATATTTTTATTTATTTATTTTTTATTTATTTACTTTTTGCACAGATAAAATATTTACATAGGTGGACTTAATGCCAAAGGCATTCTCTAACAGTCAACCTAAGGCGATGTAGAGATGATAATTGTAGGTGCGTTCCGAACTTTAGTAGTAACAATTATAAGATTAATTAAATCTTTTGATAATATTTAAATACTTACTAATATTTCAATAAACATATAAATAACAATAATACACGCATAAACTAATATAAAAAGGTATATATATGAAACCATAAGGGGTAAAATTTACCGACAAGGGCACTGCCGCGAGTGTAGTCTAGTTGATAATAAAATCTTTTTTCATCACGTGTCCCAAGTTTAGAACACGAAACTCCTCTGTGCCGTTTTACCAAACTCTTTAACAACCTCGATTCATTTAAGTCTCTTGTGACTTATATTTTTCGTCGTGTTATTCCTCTGAATTATTTTGACAACTAACAAACAACTGCGGGAACCCTTTCAATTACACTGATAGATAAAAATGACCTTAATGAAAGTTAAATGTAATTGAATGGGTTATTTTGTATCTACAACTGGTTTGTAACTAATCTGCATTTTTAGAAAATTTCGATCACCCTCAGTTTTTTTGCAACAGCAGTTAATCTTTTTTTTTAGTAAAAACGGTAAAAAAAATGTTTCAAATGAAGAAAAAATAACTTATAGTTATGTTTACTCAAGATTTTCGGGAATATTTAGCGTCAGGTACATCCCTTTTGAGTGTCCAGCAGTAGTCAGCTAACATGTTCGGACTCCACTTGCCTTGGTACCTTTTTTCCATGTTGGATATAATAATAATAATAATAATATAATATTCTACCACATTCACACAACACCATCTAGTCCCAAACTAAGCAGAGCTTGTACTATGGGTACTAGATATGTCCTGATGGAACCGCTCACCGTGTTCGTCGCTAACGGCTCCCAAATTTTGAGGAAAAAAATCCAAATGCGAGTGTAAAAAATGAATCTTGAGCGACATATTGCATCCCATGTCCTTGTAAGCCGCTAAGAGGTTGTTGACTAACTCTTCATATTTTTCGGCCTTGTGGTTTCCAAGAAAATTACGAACAATATTTCGAAAACATGTCCACGTGGATTTTTCGATCGGATTAAGTTTTTGTTCAAACTCTTCATCGGTCAGTAGGTTTTTTATTTGTGGCCCTACAAATATTCCTTCTTTTATTTTGGCATCACTGATTTTTGGGAATTTTTGTTTCAAGTAACAAAAACCATCTCCATTTTTATACATAGCCTTGGCAAAATTTTTCATTAGTCCGAGTTTGATATGCAATGGAGGTAGCAATACATCTTCAGGATTTATTAAAGGAGTGTAAAGAACATTTCGTTGACCTGGTATAAGAGCGTCTCGCTTAGGCCACTCTTTTTTGACATAGTGATTTTTTTGTCTCGACTATCCCACTCACAGAGGAAACAACAAAACTTCGTATATCCAAGCTGTAGACCTAGCAAAATAGCAATTACTTTCAAATCTCCACATATTTTCCAGTAATATTGGTTATATTTAATATGTTCTAGCAGTGATTTCATATTTTCATATCATTCTTTCATTTCAGTAGCATGAGCGACCGGCACGGAAGGATATTTATTACCATTATGTAACAGTACAGCTTTTAAACTAACCTTTGAGGAATCTATAAACAACCGCCAGTCAGATGTTTTATATTCAAACGTCAACTTCGTCATCACCGAGGGAATGTCACTGAAAAACACTATATTGCCATCTTGAGAAAAAATACTTGAGAAGTGCGTATGTCGAGTTCTGTATACGGATATTTTGGTATTTTTTCCAGTAAATTCCAGTCATGAAGTCGGGACGCCAACAGTTCTGCCTGTCTTTTACTGAGATCCAAATCACGTACTAAGTCATTGAGATCGTTTTGAGTTATAAAATGAGGTTCTCTGTTTGAAGTACTGGGCTCAAAAGTCGCATCGGATTCTGAACTCTCGGATACATTTTCTTCGGCCACGTCATCCATGTTTACTGGAGGCTGAGGAACAGGTAAATCATCGCTGTGTGGGATAGGTCTTTGAGCAGATTGTAGATTTGGATAGTTCACAGAGTGCCTAGATTTGTGATTAATACCTTTTATAGAAGTTTGGCAGAAATAACAATCTGATACATGGTCTTTCGGTTCGGCCCATATCATTGGAACTGCGAACGGCATATGACGAGATCCTTTAGCCCATGATGTTAACAAAGTGACACACTGTGCACAACAAACACTAGGAGTCCAGGTTTTGTCCAAATTTCGCGCCGGAAAACCAAAATAACTAAAATAACAGTTTTTAACTAATGGTGTCAAACTACGACGTTGACTTTTAACAGTAAGTTGACCGCAAATATAACAGAAGTTATCAGGATGGTTTACACACACTCTCGGCATCATAGTATGATGTATAATACTAATCTAAAAAAAAACTGTGTTAATTTCAATATTTTTCCGTTAATTTATTCGGAAACACACGTCGGTAAGCAAAATTCGCGTAATTTAGTAAGTTGATATTTTATGAAATCTGAAGGTGATTGAACAAAACTAAGTATGGGGTTTATATGCGGGTAGGTAGTAGTGTTTGAAAATATGACTTGATTTCGTTTAACAAATTTACTGTTTATCAGTGTTATTATTCTATAGCCGTCTCAACCAACTCGCTGTTTAGTTTCAACAACACAAAATAAAAGTCAACATGGCACTAATAAATCAGCCTACGTAATAAAGAAATCTAAGTTCCAGAGTTTAGGCCTTAGACTAAGAGGTCAAAAGTACAAAGTTTATTTTAGTTAGGGGTAGTTAGGGGTAGGGTACCAAACGAAAAAGTCGTTTGATTCATATTAATAACATGAATTCCCTGATAAACACAATACCGCCTTTCATGAGAAAATATGTAGGTACCTTACCAGTAACTAGATTTCTCATTGAGGGTTTCAAGCACTGTTTACAAAATAAGTATGAAATAAAAATAAACCGGTCAAGCGCGAGTAGGGACTTGCGCACCGAGGGTTCCGTATAAACCTGTAGGTATACAGGGAGTCACAAGACCCATCACCAAGCCGAAGTCTTCTCGATGTGGACATCATACCAAGTCATACTAACCAAAAATAATACCTGGGCAACGATTTATTTTTAAGTTTTCACATTTTTTAAACCGCAATTAAAAGCGCGCGCGTGCAATGCTCGCAATACTTACTTATCCATGGGGTTATAGGGCATCTAAAGAACATATTGGCGGGATAAATGCATCGATTTTGTACCTAATTAGAAAAATTCCATGCTAACTTTGAGCCTCAATATCTCCTGAACCAGTAATTTCCCAGTCATGGTGCCGAAGTAAAAAATGTGCGTAGTGATTGGTTGGACATGGGATTTCAGTTTTCGTTAAAGGTCTTTTTACACCCTGTATATAATTATTAAAACATATTTATTATGTAACAAATAATTTACGGTTTTCGAATTTTTTCCTTTATCTGTGCTATAAGACGTTGCTTGGTAAACTAAACAAATTAACACTGCAATGGATCAAGGGCCACAGTGGCTCAAGAGGGAATCATGCAGCCGACGTACTTGCCAGAAGAGGGGCCACTTAAGAGGTGGTGGGACCTGAGCCCATTATTCCCCTCCCTCCTCTGATTTTTATCGCAACCTAGTAAGAAATAGAACCAGAACCCAACACAACCAGTCCTGGATTGGGACTGAAACATGCAGGCAAGACAATGAGGCTCTTCAGGCAGTAGACGGTAAGATAGCCCAACAAGTCCTCCGGCTATCTAAACAACAACTGCGGACAGTCACGGCCGCCTACACAGGACACGGATTCTTTAATAAACACCTATTTACTATAGGTATCACTGGCAGCCCACTGTGCAGAGACTGTATGGCAGCAGACGAGACGGCAGCCCGCACCTGCTCCTCGACTGCCCTGAAGTCGCACAGTACAGGCAGCAGTACCTGACCAGATACAGTACCCTGAGGGAAGCAGTGGGCCACATCAAGAGTCTGCTGGCCTTCCTCGAAGAGCTGGAGTGGCTCTAGTGACAAGACCAGACGCCAGGACGTGGAGTTTCGGAAACAGCCCGTGCTACCAAGTACCAAATACCAAGACGTTGCTTCGTGCTAAATTTCAAGATTTTGAGTTCACCGGAAGTAACCAACAGGTTTCGTATTCCCTTGCGACTAGTTGCAAATTTGAATATATACTTAAATTGCTGTTTCTGTTTATTGCGTTGACATAGAAGTTTGATTTTATTACAGCTTAACGGTGTTATAGACTTGAGTATTTGATACGAATTTCAATTTAATAATGCTACGCGTTTATGAGGAAAGAGGTAGTAACTTTAAAATTTAAAAAAATGTTTTTATAATATGATGTTACTAAAAATTAACATTTTTGGATTTTTTTCCTTATTCTGTGCTATAAGACATTGCTTCGTACCAAATTTAAAGATTCTAAGTTCACAGAAAGTTCTCTATAAGTATTGATTCTCTTGTGAGTTTCGAAATTTGCGGCAATTTGCAGCATAAACGGCTGTATCTTTTGATTGCGTTGGTTAAGAAGTTAGATTTTTTCACAGCTTCAAGGGACAGTAAAACTTGACTATCCTAATATTTAAAATCCTTGCGTTACTGACTTGGGCGCAGGAAGCTAAAATTTGGCATTCATGTTCCTTGGGAACCGTAGGGGTGCACTAAGAAGGGATTTCCCGAAATTCCCACGGGATCGTCCAAAACGGGTAAATTTAAAAAAAATGCAGCCGTCGTCTAGTTTAATATAAAATTCAGTTTGATACCTCCACGTGTTTCTGAGAAAAGGGTCTTGACAGACGGATGGACAACAAAGTGATCCTATAAGGGTTCAGTTTTTTCAGTTCGAACCCTAAAAAAACCTAACCCTAACCCTAAAAAAACAATTCTAACTTTTGAATAAATAAGATTGCTCTATTTATAAAACAAATATTAGGGTATTCTAAGTAAACGATTTTCTATTTCCCAGAGCTCGAGTGGAAATTACTCCGCAGATAATTTAAAACGTATTTATAAAAATCTGGTGTCGTTACTATAGCTCTTGGAAAGTGGGCAACATCCAAAGGCGTTTAGCTAATGAAAATCCTAAAGTGGAGAGTTATTGGTAAAATATCAAAAACTCTCACGGTTTAAGTCAAAACATGCCACCTTTGGTAACATGTTTTCATCTTTTGAACCTTAGTTTTAAGTTCGTGTTCATCTCGCCGTCAAAATATAATAGTTTTGTCAATATAAATACTTAGCGAATACTTATTTGACGTAAACATTTTGTAGTTAAACCTAACATCTAACATCTACCAAGTAAACTAAGTTTATAAGTCAAGGATAGCAGCAATAAGACATACAAGTTCAGTATTTGTCTTGACAATGGTCCCTATATCTAAAATCACTGCGTACCAATGCAAAGGACGCATGAGTCTGAAAATTTGATAATCCTTTAAGTCACTCTCTATTAATGTTAAAGGTCTACACAATATGTATTAGCATCTGTCGTACTGGCCATCTGTCATGTACTGTCGGTAGACATATAGACATGTACCTATGTTGAATTCTATGTTTTCCTCTGTGGTTCTAAATAAAACGTTTTCTTCTTTGCCACTCGTCCATGGGAATACGTTGTTTTATTTCAGATTATGGGCCCAAAACTCATAAAATTGCAATTGAGTCGTTTTAACAAGGATTTTGCAGTAAAGTAAGTGTTATAAGGCAGTATCGGATCATATTAATCATCGCAGTATATCAGTGTTGAAATGTTCGTCAAAATGGCTAGCTACTACCTAATAAATGTGCCGTAACAAGGGACGTGATAATTATTCGGAGTGGTGTTTCGCTGCAGATTTTTTTTAAGTTCTCGAAGGCATGAAGTATTGTATCAAGCCAGAACCGGGAAAAGAAATAGCAAGCGCGGATGACGAAAAAACAAAAGCGAAATTGATCATGACCATCGACCCGTCGTTGTATGTCCACGTGAAAACTGTAAAATCGTCAAAAGAATTGTGGAATAAACTACAGCAATTATTTGATGATAGTGGCTTTTCACGGAGAATAAGTCTGTTAAGAAATTTAATTTCAATCCGGCGAGACATATGCAGTTCAATGACGTCATATGTGACGCAGATTATAGATACAGCGCAGAAATTAAGTGGAACGGGATTTGAAATAAATGATCAATGGACAGGGTCATTGTTGTTGGCTGGATTACCTGATCGTTTTGCTCCAATGATCATGGCAATCTTACATTCGGGCATTTCCTTTACGGCAGACAATATCAAAACAAAACTATTAGATATGGATTCGGTAGATTACGAGAGTGAAATGAACGGTAGTTATGTCAGTCATTCAAAATATCATGCAAAGCAAAATAAGAATAATTTGTCTATGGCCAAGAAAAATTATGATGTTGGTAGTACTACTGTTCCGTCAATGTCAAACACTAAGGCGGTTAAATGGTACCGATGTAAACAAGTCGGCCATTACAAAAGTCAGTGCATGAATAATGAAAATAATTTAGCACATAAGAAAAATACAGAAAGAATATTTTTAAGTGCGAATTTCAACAAAAATGATTGGTACCAATCAGTACTGCACTAAATGCGTTTGATTGCATTCTTTCTTGATTGCGAGTACGACATCGTGATAGAAGACGTATGCTGTATACCATCTCTGACTACTAACCTACTATCAGTTAGTCAATTAGTTAAAAAAGGAAACAGTGTGTTTTTCACAGAAAAAGGCTGTTGTGTTTACAATAAAAAGCAACAGTTAGTCGCTACAGCAGTATTGGTCAATGGGGTATACAAAGTAAACTTCGTATCCCAGGAGTATTTGGCTGCATCAGCTGTGTCAGGAGTAACATGGCATCGCAGATTAGGACATGTCAACAGAGAATATTTAAATAAAATGAAAAATGCTGTCTTGGGAATGTCATTTGATGAAAAAGTAGAAATAAGCAAGGCTTCTTGTACAACATGCTGGTAAGGTTAACAGTGTCGCTTACAATTTAAAGGCAGTGGTCAGAGAAGCAGTAACTTGCTAGATTTAGTGCACATAGACATTTGTGACCCTATAGCGACTACATCGATTGGAGGAGCAAGGTATTTCCTGTTATTTGTCGATGATTACAGTCGCATAAAATTTGTTTATTTTCTGAAGCAGGAAAATGAGGCTCTGAAGTATTTCAAGATATTCAAAGCACAGGTGGAAAATCAAATAAATCTGACATAAATTAATACATAAGTGACATTAATTCTACAATTCAATCAACAATCAATTGGTTAAATCTTAATAATTTGAATGTTAATATTTTAAAAACGAAAATAATACAATTTACGACATACCATAGCCACCAATATAATTTAAATATAAATCACAATGGCCAAGTTATATCTCAAGCTGACGAAACCATATTTTTAGGGATGGTACTGGATAGCCATATGTCATGGAAAGCTCACATAGACAAAATTTGTAGCAAGCTAAATAGATTTGTGTTCGTCCTCTATTCATTACGGAAAACTTCTTCAGAAAGTACAGTGTTAATGGCATACCATGGTTACGTCGCTTCATCGTTGCAATATGGACTTATTCTATGGGGCAATTCTTCAAACTGGTATCGAGCATTTCTAGTCCAAAAGAAGTGCGTAAGGGCTATTGGTGGAATCCCGCCTTGGAAATCCTGTAAGCCTTTGTTTAAGAAATTTAAACTGTTAACCGTTGCCAGTATGTATATCTTGGAATGTGTTAAATTTGTACGTCAAAATAACCATTTATTCAGAAAAGCTAGGGATGTGTTTCCAAGAAATACAAGGGATCCAGATAGATAAGTTGTACCAAGAGTTCCAAACACAACATTATTCCAAAAAAAAATGCTATAATATGTGTAGAAAAATCTATAATAAGATACCAAAAGATACCAGACTGTATATGTTTCAGGCGTTTAAAAAGTTGGCTATTGAATAAAGGATTTTATTCTGTTACTGAATTTATCAATAGTAATTAGATTTATAAATGTTTTTATTGTATGTTATTACTTTCTCATGATTAAGATATCTATTTTAAATCCTATTTTACATAGAAAATATTTGTATGTCGCATCAGCGACTAAGTGTTAGGACTTCTATTTACTTTAAGATCTATATTGTACAACACTTAATGCAAATAAATTATTATTATTATAACATATAGAACAATAAAAGTGTTAAGAAGCGATACTGGTTAAGAGTATTGCAATAAGGAATTTGAAGATTACCTAAACAGTACTGGTATTACCCACCAGAAAAGCCACCCATACAACTCAGAACAAAATGGTTTATGTGAAACATTCAATCTGACTGTTTGATGCAAACCTGGGAAAAGAGTTTTGGGGTGAGGTCACCAATACGGCAGTTTACTTGCAGAACCGAACTGTGGCTATTGCGTTGGATAATAGAACGCCATATGAACTATGGACTGGCACAAAACCAGATATCAGTCATTTTAGAATATTCGGTAGCACTGTCATTGTCCGTGTGGTGACGGATTAAGAATACGATATGTCACCACCACATATCATCCCACGGGTGTCGTAAGAGCCGACAGAGGGAGCATATTATGCAGAGAACAACACTGCAAGAGAAGGAAAACTTGATACAAACCCTATACCAACCCGTTTGGCCAGCGTGGTATAGTAGGCCAATTCCTGCTTTCAAAGGAGAGGCCTAGTCCAGCAGTGGACTATTGAGGCTGATTTGATGATGACTGTCATTGTACATGTTGCTAAACAAAAACTTATGAAATGGGATAATAAATCTGTGAAATGTATTCTTACAGGATACCCAGATAATATAAAGGAATACAGAGTCTATAATCCAGAAACAAGGACTGTGTTTACAAGTAAAGATGTGGTCATTATTGAGCCAGAAATCAATTTTGAATGTATGATTCAAGTGCAAGACCAGAATGTTGCTTCAGTGGGGGATGAGGTTAAACCAGAACAACAAGCCCAAAAGGTAACAAGTTTTGAATCAACATCTAGTCTTTAAGACTAGATGTTGATTCAAAAGAAGATCCCTTTTTAGGGATCTCGCAAAGAGAATGATCGACGCCTCGGGTGACCAGAGGGCTGGCACGTATCTAGCACAAAAGATAAGCATTGCTATACAACGAGGCAATGCCGCCAGTCTTCTGGGCACGCTTCCGATTGACTGCGATGCGGATGACTTCCATGACGCCTTCTAAATTTAATTTTAATTTATTTTTCGTATTGTATATATTAAATAGGCTTATTTTAATTTTAGGACATAATTAAGTTGCTTCTTATGTAATATATATAGTTGATTTTGTTTGGAAAATAAATAAATCGGTAGTCTTTAAGATAACTCCAACAGTGAAAATGATTATGAAGACCCAGAGAGTACACTTCAGTGTGAAAATGAAGATTTCATGGACAGACCAAGACGAACATGGAAACCACCAGAGAGATATGGTATGTCGAATTTTTGTACAAGCGCTGAAACCTATGATGATGGGGTAGGTTTGATGCTGCATGATGCTTTAAACGTACCAGAAAAGAAACAGTGGACGTTGGCCATGCAAGAAGAACTACAGTGTTTCAAAGAAAATGATGCTTGGGAATTATGTGATAGTCCAACAAGATGGTAGGTTTGAACAGTGCAAGTGGGTGCTTCGTAAAAAATATGACAGTGATAAAAAAGTTCGGTTCCGTGCACATTTAGTTGCTAATGGTTTTTCACAAATTAAAGGAAAAGACTATTCAGAAAAATTTTATCCTGTTGTGAGGCATACTACATTGAGGTTACTCTTTGCATTGTCACCACTACACCACTATCTACAGCTTTCCTTAATGATGCTATTTACGAAACCATTTTTATGCAGTTGCCAGAAGGATTTTCCGAGCAGACCCATGAGAGTCAAGTACTTAAATTAAAAAAGGCAATCTACGGGCTTAAACAATCTTCGAGAGCATGGTACAGGAAAGTGGATGAATGTTTATTAAACATTGGGTATAGAAGTTCTGAGATAGAACCACGTATGTACGGTCGCGGTCTAAAAATGTTTACCACTTTTCAAATGACATTCTTTGTCACGCTGGGTTCAGCAAGGTCTAAAATGCTATATCTGAGTACTTATTACTTTTCAATCATTGGTAAGTCATCGATTCGAACAAAAAGAGTATGAATATTTTTAGGTCGATGAAATAATCTGACATAATGACAGAATTGCATTTATTTTGCTGTAAAAGTTCTGTATTTTAATATTATTATAAAAAAACTTATTGTAATAAAATGGTACTATCTAAACAAAAGCTCACTTATGTGATCAGCATGCGCTTTAACGTGACAAGCATACCATCCACTATCATTATAGCTCACAGTCTGACCGCGCCCTGATTTTTACTAGACGATATCATCATCATCATCATCACCCTAGCATTTTCTTAGTTTCATCCCAAGCTTGCGCTTCGGAGCCCAGGGACCTGCTATTACTGGTCTACTGAGATTTGACTGAATATCAGTTTTTACACGGAGCGACTGCCATCTTACATCATTCTAAGGTTAGATCAGTAGTCAGTAGGTATATTTGAGGGCACTGACTGCCCACTAATGACTGCCATAGATCATGACAGCCGGAACTGCTTAACGTGCTTTCTGATGCACGGGGGTGAAACACCGCCAACTTTGGGCTAATTATTAAGAATTTCTTGACAGAAATTCCTAATAATTTGTCACTAAGAAATTCTTAACGGAAAACCTTAGCAACATTTTCCGAGCCCGGCCCTCGAATCGAACCCGAGACCTCATGATCAGCTGTCATATGCACTACCGCTAGACCAACGAGGCAGTCTTACGCTAGACGATATAAATATTGTATTTTTTTCAAAAAGGTTTTATATTCCGGATGTCGTATTTTCGCCATCCCTTTCATTATAATCTGTAAATGTAAAATTCATTTGATTAACTTATTAATTACAAATACCAAAATCGTAAATAGCAAGTTTAAAATTACATTATTTGAAGACTATAAATATTTTAGTTTCAGTGTAAATATCACGCTTGTAATTAAATGAACGTATATTATAAATGTGGAATAATAAATCGTTATTGACACCAGTTGCTACGCAACGCATGTTATCATAGATTGGTTGCGAGGTTGCCTAGTACAATATCGTCGTCCTTGTGTCATTGACGTGTTCATGCAATTATAAGGTGGTAAACACTTTCAGACCGCGACTGTACAAAAAATTTGAAATAATTTGAGGACTATTGGAACACTTTGTGGATGATTTTTTTATTTTTTCAAATGATTGTAAAGAAACAGAATATTTGAAAAATGTATTAGCTAGTCATTTCAAACTTAATGATTTAGGTGAAATCAGAGTGCACAAAAGCTAACTATGAATCCAATGTTTCACAAGCGTACAAAATACATAGACATTAAGTTTCACTTTTGTAGAGAATGTGTAGTAAATAAAATTTGTAAATGTGAAGTATTTGCCTACAGCTGAGATGCCAGCTGATGTATTCACGAAGGCTTCATGTGTTGTGAAACATTATAAGTTTTTGGATGTATTATGTATTCAAAGATTGTAATAATTTTGTATATGAACATAATGTTAGATATAGTGGGGGTGTTAAAGTTCTAATATCTACGCAATATGTATTAGCACTGGCCATATATCGTACTGGCCATCAGTCATGTATTGTCGGTAGACATTTAGACAAGTATTTTGAATTATATGTTTTCTTCTATATAAAACGAATAAATAATAAAAAATACTAATAAAAAATACTTTCTAAATAAAACGTTTTCGTCTTTGCCACTCGTCCATGGGAATACGTTGTTTTATTTCAATTAAACATTTTTTTCAATAAGTTAATTTCAACCTATTTATATAATTTTAGTAGAATGTTTGATATGGATGTGCAACAACTATATATTTTCAAATTACCGGGTAAAATACCTCCTATCTGTTGTGTCTATTATATTAATGTATCTCTAAAACAAATTATATCTGTATACGTAAAATCTTTGCGTTACTGACTGACTGGCAAACAACGCACAGCCAAAACTGTTGGGCGCAAGAAACTGAAATTTGTTTATTGGGGACCACTATAGGAGAACACTTAGAGTGCACGGGATGATAGAAACTATAAATTAAAATAAAATGAGCGGGCGGAGCGCAGGCATCCTGCAGTATATTTTACTCAAATATACAATTATAGTTATTTTTATAAATATTTCTTTTCACAACACACTTAACATTTTTAATTTCGTTCCTAATGGGCTGTAGAAATATAGGCAGCTTTGTAATATACCCGGACTTAGGCCATATTATTAACTTAAACGACATTCTAAATACTCCCGAGACTTTAGACATTTTTAAACCTCTCATATTAAAATAGTATTTTCTCTTTGTGAAACACGTTTTGGCGCAAATGGAAAATTAAGATATTACGCGAAATAAATGGAGGCTATAAAGACCTTATAATTTCAATTTAGTTGTGAACCGTACAGTAAATTGAATTTTTAGGATTATGTGTCATTTGTATGTGTTGGTAAAGTTGTTTTCTATATGACGAAGTGTCTTATTTGCTAAATTATGAGTTGGCAACGTGTATTGATAATTATTGTCTTATTCCTTATGAACTTCTTCAATCAAAACAATTCTCCAGGTACTTAAGAAATGCAACGGTCTGTGCACTTAATCAAATTGTCGTCAGTACAATGTACTTATTTTAGTTTATTTCCTTATTTTTTTCAATCTGCACATGATGATACAAGAATTTCTGGTTTACCAAGGTCTATGTTTCTCCGCTTCTGTCGATGATGGCATAATGAAAGAATTCGTCTCGGGCACATTTTTAGGTACGTATATTAAACCTAACTGAATAGTTTACAATAACGTATGTAAAAATATTTCTTGTTAAACATTCATTTTAATTTTAAATATCAATACCTACCCCACAAATATTGAAAATTTAAATATCAAAAGTTTAAATAATCATACATAAAAACGTATTCAAAAGCATCAAGACAAAAGCATAATATTTATTATTCATAGTCCTGAAGTGAATGTATGATATTTTCTCTTTGCATCGCAAATATAATTATCGCCACACTATTTGTATTGAAGCCGCTAGTATTTTATCGTCGCTTGCATAGTCATTTAATAATATACGAAAATATATTTAGTTTAACCGAATACAATATTGTATAAATATATATATTATGAGGGCATAAGCCAAAAAGCGGTATCTAAAAAAAATACAAATTTCAGATTTTTGTTGCATCGGATAGCTTAACAAATTCCCTACAGGTTAAATGAAGTTACATGGCTCTATCTTAACCAGAAACCACCTAAAACCGACTAAGAAAATATTGCATATCTCAAATTTATATGATATTACTAAGTAGGTGAGAGGTATATCATTATTTTTAAACACAATGGCCGTACATTTATTTATGGTGGAATCGCTTAGAAAAGTTCTTATAATTGCTGGCAACAATTTCTAAGAACATTGGCGGTATATGTTGAATGCGTAGCAAACTATTGATACGGCTCTTGCGCTTAGTAAAATTAGGCGAAAATAGTTCGCAAAATGTGAGATGCCGCTGCCCACGCAGGGTTTGTTGCACAAAAATAAACGCTAGCTGATGATCAATAAGGGCGATATTTAAATGCAAATCTATCAATCATCATAATAATGTTTACTAACAACAATTTTACTTGTCAGTTCTTGTTTGTTTTGCTTGAAGTAACAGGTCATGGAGTTGATAAAATCGGGAATAATTAGAAATTGGTGATAATAAAGTCAAAGCCAGTGTTTGGTGTTATGAGTATATATGATACTTGATGTTCAGGTGAGTTACTATGAAGTAATTTGTAGTAAATTTTTGTTGTTTAGAGATAAATCACAATTAAAAACCATTTTTATACCTACTTATGAACTTTTTTAACCTATAATTGATTTAATTCAGTTTCGTTTTGATAATTTACCGTATTAGTTTGCAATATATTAAGTTTTATTGTGGAAATTATGTTATTAACAGTTGACAATTCTCGATCGAACGATTATTCTAAATAACTAAGGTATCTTTGTTAATTGATTATTACGCCACTCTTGTGGCGGAGTTTTGGGCTGACATTGTGTAGGTTTGTTGTCAACACGACAAAAAGAAGATTATTTAAACAATATCTTAAGAATCTAACTAACATTCTGTTGTTTTTGTTCGCACACGTATATGTATCAAAATATTGAATTTAAACCTTCACCGAACTAATAAAATTAATTGACTCAATTAGTGATTGATAATAAGTAATTTTGTTATTTTTGAGATTTCATTTTAAAACTTTTTTGGTAGGTACCTATTTTGTTAAAAATTATAATATTAACATAGTAAATGGACATTTGATTTGTTACAGATAATTACCTAATAGCGATGTCACATAGGAACACGAGGATGATGATGATATTAGCTCAAAAAAAACAAATTCATGGGATCGGGAAAATTACATAACGACATTCAAAATATCAATCCGGACTTTTTTTCTAAGTTCAGATGAAGAGTCCACGTATTCAAAATACGAAACACGAAATGTTTCACATTCAGTACCTGAAAATATCAAAACATAATGTTCTTCTGAAAAACTTAATATGACAATGAAATATTATTTGGGCCATCTACATCAGCAGCTCTGTCAGTCGACGAAGATGAATATGATATATTACTAGGGCCATCTCAACCAGCAATGTTTATCAATGACGATGTGTTGGCAAAACACAATCAATAATAACCAGTGATTTCATTAGCCAGGATGAAAACGATATAAGGCAACCTAAATCAGCACCAAATTTGACCAATGGATAAAAAAAATGGACCACAATGACTTTTATGAATGGCAAGATTACTCAACACAATACAAACTGTCTCGCCTTAATCCACGTCCTTCTATCTGCGATATAGTGCAAGTGGAAGCTTCGAGAGGTAGTTTCGATTTTAATTACAAGACATTCTTTGATAGTGAGTATATAATTGCTAGTATTATTGAAAACAACATTTACAAAAAAACTAATGCTCTTCCACATCCAGAGAAGAAACCATGCTTAACGGAATTTCGCAAGCCAAGAAGAACAATATTTTGAAATCCCTTCAAAATATAATACCAGGCAAAAGATTGTCCTTCTGGAGGGAGCTCCCTACTTCTGAGTGATTTATGACATAGATGCCTATTTTCAAAATTTAAAATTTCCTAATTATGTTAATTTTAAGTATACTAAAATTATTTCCAAATGCACTTTTTTCGTGTTTTATTTTGTTTTACATGGATTTTTAGCAAAAATGTATAGAAAACATTTGTATTAAAATTCCTATGAACACACTATAACTAAAGGCGGTAACTCATTTTAATAAACATATTATTCGATGTCCAATAGCGGTATCTCAAAATTGGGGTAAAAAACATAATTATTTTTCCTTTGAATAATTTTAAAACTACTTTATATGTTCACGCGAAATCAAAAAACTAAAACATGATTTTTCTCGAGTCAAACTTTTTTGAGATGTCGCTTTTTGGCTTATGAGGGCAGTATAGTTGTTAAAGGAATTAACGATGAAACAATAGATTATAAATAATGTATCGTTATTAAATTTTCATAAAGGCTTAAAAAAGCTACTAGGTTGTGTCAATGAATTATTTCAAAAGTAATAACAAATATACTACCTGTATGACTGTGTATCAACATGCAATGTTTTCAATAATATTTACCTATTGATTACCGGCTATCGATAGCAAAAAAATCTGTAGATTGAACAATACAATCAGGGTTGTTTCTATTTTTCTTTTACTATTCTTTATATGTACAAAAAAACCATTGCGTCATAATTTGAATGTAGAATTTTCTGAAGTTGGATTGAAGCTGTTTGCAATTCTTTCACGCAGAAGCTCTTAAAAGGATTTGGATGAAGCTTTGTCGTAATTAAGCATATAAATCAGTATAACACAAAGGTTTTATCCGCGATAATCAACACCCACGCATACGAGGTGTTGATTATCGCGGATAAGCCAGTGTTGCTTTACTGTATTTTTTTTTATATATGTATTGCATATATAAAAAAAATACAGTAAAGCAACACTGGCTTAAAAGACATATTATACAACTACAAAATTCAACAAAAATAAAGTCGAACAGATTTTAATCAAAACACACTGTATCCCGGAGACACATATAAAGGCCCCAGTCGGACTCGGTCGCGGGACTAATGCAACTTCTATTGCAATTGTTTAGCACCCCGACTATTTCATTGCTACTTAGGCCGCGGGCATACTTGTCGATTAAAGAGCCGTGGAACAAGAACATTACTGCAAAGGTATCGAGGCTAAGCGACTTTGTCAAAGCCTAGTTTGTTAAATACGACCGATCGTAAAAAGATGTATGAGTATGAAGATCGTAAGATACAGTCACTCACTAAACTCTCAAAAGAGCAAATACTTCACAATCCTAAAGAGCAAAAATATTACTTGCAAGAGCCAAAATGTGCTGCCCCGGCTGTCTTAAAGAAAGTTAAACGACGTCAGGAGCTAAACCCTTCAAATATTATGTTGACAGTTTTTACTAAGAGTCTACAAATGCAGATGTCCTGATACTGGTCTTGGCCATAAAATATTTCTAAACCTATATTACATATTCAAACGGCAATCATGCCGTAAAAAAGCTAATATTCCGTCAAATCTGGTTTGACTTGCAAGAGGTCCACGTACTTCAAGGTCTTAGATCGTACCGTCACAACGCTAGTATGAATAAACTTGATGTCTAGCCCACGTGACCGATAGTAATCGAGTTACTGTAATAGGGGTTGCGTTGTTCACATTACACGCTAACCAAACACATTCCAGTAATTGGTTTGCCGTTACAAAGATTAACGTATTGATTTGAAATAGGCCTCGTTTTCGTGGTTGATATTGGTTTTGTTTGTTTTGTTCGTAATTGAATTGAGTGGCCAGAATATAGCAAAAATTCTTGTGTTATGGGATATTGATAAGATCAAGCCACGATACATTAACATTGTCTTTTTTGTTTTTATGGCCTCACGCCTATATCCGCATACCTAGTGCCCATTTAATACATTTAACAATTAGAAAACTAGTAATAAGTTTAACTTAGCATAACTTTTACGAGTATATGTTATTTCCTACGTCAAAGTTGGATTTTGATTATTTCGACTCTAAATGCTTCTCAAAAGTAAGACTACTAGTAATTAAATTATCATTTCTTATTTTTATTTACACGCTTCACACATCCTGGGTTGCTTAAGGAATAAACGAACGCATTTTGCGATTAGATCATATTACGTAATTCCGTATTTTATCCTGCATTCCAGTTAAAAAACTCCATTTATTGATCTAGCTATGGTTTTATCGGAAAAAGTTTGACTAGGAGCAAATCATAATTTTCATGTTTATTTTATAGACTACGCTCGTATCCCTGAAATGATAGGCAGAGGTGTAATATTACACCCACCTTTCGCCATGTTATGAATTTGTAGGTAATAGGGGCAAGTTTATTTCCGTTACCTAGCACTTGCCCAGCCTTACAGCTACACACAGTGCTGCTACAGAGAATTCGGAAAAACTCACTAACACTTTTGCGCGACCCGCGAATCGAAACCGACACCGCCTGATCAGCAGTTGCATACGCTATCCACTGGACCACGGAAGCAATCAACAAGTTTGTACTGCGAGCAAATAAAAATGTCATTGAACAGTCGCCAGTCCACATGTTCCCTAACCGTATATTTAAACAAGCTCCTTAAATCGCTGTGCTGACATTATGTACTGCACTGCGGTGCATTGTTGTACCAGGCTTCGACTCCTCGTGTTAACGTTCATACAAGCTGCTTTTAGACAAAATTGCCTAAAACGGTATCCGCGGCAATTTACTTCGATGGTTCACGTCTTACATCTACAAGAGGACTCAAAAAGTAGTCATTAATGGTTTTGAATCTGACTCCACTATTGCCACCTCCGGAGTACCACAGGGGTCGATTCTAGGACCCCTACTTTTCAAAATGTTCGTAAATGACATAAAACGCTGTTTTACTAACACACAGTTCCTGATGTATGCTGATGACGTCAAAGTTTATAAGGCTTGTTCTAGTCTACAAGACTGCATACTCTTACAGAGTGACCTAGACAGAGGTTTTCTCAATTTTATTTACTCAATAAACTGCATCTCAACATAGCTAAATGTAATGTAATAACTTACACAAAAAATAAGAAGGTTATTAAATATGATTACACTATTCAAGACACAATTGTACAAAAAGTCAGCCATATCCGTGATCTAGGTGTCACGTTAGACACTAAATTACATCTCGACCTACATATTGACAATATTGGTAGCGCCATCTACCTTTCCATCGAAACTAATCCCATCAACATCAATGGTTGGTCGCTGCTTGGCCAATGCGAGCGATGCCTTTGTTTCTATCCCTCTCTATCCCATCCCTAAGGAGAGGCACGCCTTCCGCGGATTGGTCGCTGCGATCGTCGACGCGAGTGACAGTCCAGAACTTTCGAGAACATTCGATTCGCGATACGCGTCCGCTAGACCGCATCACCGCGCCGCTCCCGTATAAGTTATTACCGCTTATAAAACCGCTCGCAAGTGGAAGTGACTGTGTAGTGAAGTGAAAACAAGCAGCTGCATCACGAAACCACCAGGAGACTGCCCTTCGGAAACGAAGAAGATTGCCGTATAAGGTAAGTGCCCTCCATCCTTGAAATATCCTATACCCACTCACAATCACCTCTTCCCGTATCCACTCCTAGGCGGCTAAAACCCGCTATCCTTTGTATACAGTCCATTTCCTTCTCCAAGTCGCCTAGAACCTAATCGGTTTCGGTGTATCGCCGAACCATTTTTTTGATCCATACGAGTCGGATTCATTTACGTTTTTATACGTTATATCGCTATACCTAGGCAGTTATAGCACCTAGCTATACTCCTAATATATTCACATAACCGTCATATGGTTATTTCCGCCCGCATCAGTAGGTAAACTTTATGTAGCTACCTACTTATTAAATAATTAATTCTGGAACTATCATAGTTGTCTTATAAATCTCATATTTCAAGCAACTTTTAATTCCACAGCTCTAAAGTGTTGCCTACTTACCCTACTTAGGTAAAATAATAGGTACATTAGATATTTTTATTTTGTTTCGTTCTCATTAGCTTATACTTACGTAAGCATGTCACAACAAAAGAAGTCACGCGTGTCGGAAGACAAAGAGATGACAATCTTAGAAGCAAAACGCAATATTTTATTTGAGCGCATTCAAAACATCTATGAACGCTCAAAAACCGCATCTATGTCTGACAGTAATAGCGAAGCATTTCTCAGTTATTGTATGACAGTAGATAGTATTCGAACAGATTTTCATAAGTTGTTAGACGATTATAACGCAAGATTACTTTCTATCAATCCTGATGAAAAACCGAACTATCAGGCGTATACCTCATACGAAGATCTTTATTGTATTATTAAGCGTATACAATCGCAATTGGAGGGTAAATGTTCAGCAGAGCCCGTTTCCCGCAAACCGAGATTACCGCCAATCGAGATTATGTCGTTTGACGGAGATATACGAAATTGGCCGTTATTCTATGCGAGTTTTAAGTCTGCAGTGCACGATAATGGTTCTCTGACAGATGCTGACAGGTTGTACTATTTAATAGGTAAACTGTCACCGAAAGCCCAGTCCGTATTTGCAGGTGTCACACCCAGTGCTGAGAATTATCAGGTCATATTTCAGTCACTACTTGACAGATATCAGGACACGCGCGTCCTAGCGTCTACCTACTTTGACCAAGCTTTAAATCTCAAACTGTCCGGCAACGCGTCTGTCTCGAATTTCCAGCTGTTTATTGATAACTTTGTAACCGCGGTTAATTCTCTTAGGAATTTAAAATTAGAAGATCTTTCCGACTTTATGTTGCTTCAACTCGCTTTAAAAAAGTTTGACACTGATACAATTCGCGCATTCGAGATGACGGAACGCAATAATAAAATAACTACACTAGATAGTTTTATTTCGTTCATCAAAGATCAGTGTCGAATATTTCATAATACGCAGTCGGGTTCACCTGGCCCGTCTTACACTAACAGCAACAAACAAAGGTTGAATAAATCGCGAAATAGTATTAATAACTAGGTCCCTAATCCACAATCTTACGTAACATGTTCGGAATCTAATAGTAATAATTCACAGAAGTGTCTGTGCAGTAATATAGTGCACGACCACTCATACAAGTGTCCCGCCTTCGATAATTTGCATGAAACCGCTCGTTTTAAATGCGTAAAAGATAACAAAGCTTGCATTAATTGCTTAAGCATAAAACATAAAACAAGTAATTGTTCTAGTAAGACAAAGTGCCGCTACTGCAATAAAAAGCATCATTCATTGCTTCATTTCGATAAAGATAACCCGTTGTCAAGCCAAGCCGCTGACCTTGACACACTTACATCGCAGATGCAGGCCACGGTGCCTTCCCCCTGCACGCCGCAGGGCGAGATATCGTTGTGTACGACGTCCATTGACGGCACTCGCGCATCTATAATGATCCGCGCAGGGCCAAAACGCAGTGTATGACGTCTAAGACTGTTCTGTTAGCGACAGCGCAAGTTATCGTATATGATGTTAATGGGTCGCCGCACATGGTACGTTGTCTGCTAGATAGCGCATCTCAGACCAATTTAATAACGTTTGAGTTATTCAAACGCCTCGGATTATGGAATAACTTTAAAAATACTAACTCAACCGTCAAAGGGATATGCGGATCAGAAAAACATTGCAAGGGTTCCGTAGATATTAAAAGACATTCGCGTTTTGATAAGGACATTAATTTTAACATTTCTTCGCTTATCGTGGAGCGTATCACGGACGCATTACCGAACGCTAATGTAGACGTAGCATCACTCACTCACCTCGAGTCATTGCCGCTAGCAGATGCGGAGTTTGCGAATCCGGCAGGCATTGATCTTTTGATCGGAGCTTCAATATTTCCGCACTTGCTACTAACTAACATAGTACGTAGTGAGCGATATGATTTACCGCCCGCTATTGAGACGGTATTTGGGTATGTGATTATGGGTACCGTACCTACGTTACATACTGCTCATTGTATTGCGTCTTGTTGTTGTTCTGCTCTTCAAGAGATCAGGGTGGGTGCTAAAACTGTGTGTAAGATAAAGCACTAATTAGCTATGCTATGCTGTGCTATGCTATGCTACGCTATGCTATGCTATGCTATGCTATGCTACGCTATGCTATGCTAAGCTACGCTACGCTACACTATACTATACTACACTTCCGCTTTGTATATGGATGACCTTGCCTGTAGTGTCATACCCGCTCCGCTAGAAATGTCGCTTTGTGAAGAGCTTATTCAGCTTTTCAAGCGAGGCCAAACTGATCTTGTCAAATGGACAAGCAACTCTAAGGAGGTTCTCGCACGCATACCAGATTCTCATAAGGCTTCTCTAGACATTGAGTTTGAGAAGTCTGTACCGCATAAGGTTCTCGGTTTACGCTGTGACAAATCCTGCGTTAGTTTTCGGTTTGACGTCTCACCGCCAGATGAGAAGTGCGCCAAGCGCACTATGCTGTCCGCAGTGGCTCGACTATGGGACATAATGGGTTTGTGGCTCCCACAATTTTGTACGCCAAGCTCTTGATCAAGGAGCTTTGGCTATCAAAGTGTGAGTGGGATGAAACACCCCCTGAACATATTGTCGCTGCTTGGGGCCAGTTTTGTATTGAGCTTACCGCGCTCAATCATATTACTATTCCGCGTCATCTTGGGTTGGTAGATGGATGTACCGTCAACTTAATAGGTTTCGCTGACGCCAGCGAGCGTGCTTACGGCGGAGTCGTATATCTGCAAGTCCGCATTGGTTCTAACTACTCGGTGCAGTTAGTTTGTGCCAAGTCTAAGGTCTCGCCTGTTAAAACCATTTCGGTTGCGAGACTGGATTTGTGCGCGGCTCTTCTGCTGTCTCAGTTGCTCCGCAAGGTTCAAGACACAGTTTTGCCCCACTACCCCATTCATAAAATACACGCATTTTCCGACTCCAAAGTAGTGCTCGCTTGGATTCGTTCTTCTCTTCACCGCTAGCAGACTTTTGTCGCCAACCGCGTTAGTAAATTGATTGAACTTGTTCCCGCTACTTGTTTCAATCACGTCGCGGGTTATCGTACTCGTCTTCAGGAAGAACTTTCCATAGATCATATTGACTGGAAGTTTATTCCACCAGCATCACCACATTTCGGTGGATGTTGGGCAAGCATGGTCAAAGTAATTAAAACGCATCTCTTCAAAGTTATAGGTCAACAGATCCTCTCTTACGAAGAGCCTTTAACTGTCCTTGCACAAGTCGAGGCACTGATCAACTCGCGTCCGCTTCCAACTCAGTGAGATCTAGCCTGAAGCTGGACCTACCTCTTAGTATAAATATTTAGTTAGTAGTTTTCGCTATTATTGCGTTTGTTGTTTTCGCTAAAGTTCATTTAGATTAATTTTATTGTCATATCGCTGTCTTAGCCTATTGATGGGTTATGCGGTAGTACACCCAACAAAGCTTAGTTCAATTCTATTTTTATTAAAGGCAACCCTTCAGGGCCGGGGGGATATGGTAGCGCCATCTACCTTTCCATCGAAACTAATCCTATCAACATCAATGGTTGGTCGCTGCTTGGCCAATGCGAGCGATGCCTTTGTTTCTATCCCTCTCTATCCCATCCCTAAGGAGAGGCACGCCTTCCGCGGATTGGTCGCTGCGATCGTCGACGCGAATGACATTCCAGAACTTTCAAGAACATTCGATTCGCGATACGCGTCCGCTAAACCGCATCACCGCGCCGCTCCCGTATAAGTTATTACCGCTTATAAAACCGCTCGCAAGTCGAAGTGACTGTGTAGTGAAGTGAAAACAAGCAGCTGCATCACGAAACCACCAGGAGACTGCCCTTCGGAATTGAAGAAGATTGCCGTAGAAGGTAAGTGCCCTCCATCCTTGAAATATCCTATACCCACTCACAATCACTTCTTCCCGTATCCACTCCTAGGCGGCTAAAACCCGCTATCCTTTGTATACCGTCCATTTCCTTCTCCAAGTCGCTTAGAACCTAATCGGTTTCGGTGTATCGCCAAACCAAATATTGTTAATAAAGCCTACCAAATGTACGGTTTCGTTATGAGATTCTCTAAAGATTTTAAACGTCGATCCACGCTATAACTCTTGTGTAAAACGCTTATTAGATCTCAATTAGAATTCGCAGTTCCGATTTGGAATCCATTTTACAACGAATATGTGATTAGGATACAAATGGTCCAAAAAAATTTATGAGAATTATTCATTACAAATTCCGTCATTCTAAACTTCCATACCAAGAGTTACGCAAAGAATATGCTTCATTAAGCTTGGAGTCCAGACGCAAACTGCTCATGTTTATGATGTTTCATGGCATTTGAAACAATAAATATGATTGTAGTGGTATTACGAATCAGCTATGTTATGTGGTGCCTAGAACTGTATTACAGCGGGAGGTGCGCGTGCCTCTGCTGTTCCACACTGAAAAATGCAGAACAAACGCCCGTGCACGGGCACCTCTCCACTGTCTCCTAGAAATGTATAACACACATTTATCTGACATCGACATTTTTGCACTCTCACACTTAAAATTTAAAAGAGCGTTGATTGAAATCCTAAAACGCTTGTCCTAGTATTGCCACATGCGTTTCTTCCATTTTATTTATTATAATATGTTTAGTTTTTATCAAAATGATACTTTGGCTCAATTTCGCATAACCTTTGAATACTCAAAATTTATTTAATATTATTCTGCGGACATAACTGTGGTTTATACATTAATTAACATGAATATACCTACTGTAAACTTACCACGCAATGTAATGTATATCTGTTATACATACATACATACATACATAGACTCACGCCTGTTTCCCCCAAGGGGTAGGCAGAGGCATATTATACGCCCACTTTTCGCCAGTGTTTTGATCCCACGTAATAGGTGGCGAGCCTATTGCCACTTATTGGGACATTTTGTTTGCCAGAGCCTCGTCCGTTGATCGGCAGGTGCACCACTTGCAGGTGAGGTTGGCTTGGGACCCTTAGTTCTTGGTGGGAACCCTATGCACCCATAATATAACATATAACTGTTATATGTCCCAATAAATAAATAAATGTGAAAATCGTAGAGCCTGACGATCAAATACATATGACATTGTAAATTTACTTGATGATAGTTAATTAAATAATGAACTAGAAAGTGCCCGCAGCTATGCCCGCATATAAACTTTTATCTTACCATTTCAGTTCGATCCCTAGGAAATTTTGGGGAACCTCTTCACAGTGTATCTCCGACACCCAAAAAATACTACTCTGTCTAGAAAGTACCGGGAAAAGATAAATAATACACAAACTGTTTGTTATTCATCCAAATTTGTTTTATCACCTTCAAAGTGTGCTCCTTCAGAAACGATACACTTACGCCATTGAATAATCAAATCATCAAAACATAAAATTTTTTAAATGTTGTTTCCGGAATTGAGTTCAGTTCTCGCCGCGAATTCTCCTTTATGTCTTCTACCGATTGAAAACGGGTGCCACAAAATAATAATTTGAGTTTTGGAAAAAGAAAAAGTCGGCTGGAGCCATGTCTATATGTGTCTAGTGAATATGGTGGTTGCTCGGTGATATTTTTTGAGTGTTTGGCCAAAAATTCGTTCACAATGATGGGCAAAGGCGCATTATTGTGGTGCATAATCTAAGACTTTCTTTCCACATATCTGGCCTTTTTCGTCAAATTTGCTCTAAAACGCCTCATAGCGTTCAAATAATATTCCTTATTTACAGTTTGACCTTCCAGCAAGAATTCCGAATTCACAACATCGCAATAGTCAAAGAAAACACTCAACATGACTTTGACTTTCGAACGAGTTTGGCGTGGTTTTTCCGGTTTCGGTTCAGTTGGAAGGTGCCACTCCGAAGCTTGTGGACTAGTTTGCATGTCTAACTCGTAAACCTACGTCTCGTATCCAGTAACAATGCATTTCATGAATGTTGGGTCGGAATTGATTTGTTCTAGCATGTCCACAACGGCTGTCATGCGATTGAGTTTTTGGAGAAAATTTAGGTCTTATGGGACTAGCCGAGTGGCAACGTGTTTCATACCACAATGATTAGTTAAAATGGTACGGATCGACTCGCGAAATACAAAAGTTCAGCGGCTATCTCTCTCAAATTTGAATGAGGATTTTCAGTCACTGTTTCCTTTTGCGATGTTAACTTCAGTTGCAGACGTTGATGGCCTACCAGAGCGAGGCAAATCTTCCATCACTTCACGACTGCTTTTGAACGCTTTGTACCACTCGTAAGCACAAGTTTTTGATAAAGTCGATTCACCGTAACCCTTCTGTAACATTTTCATTGACTCCGAACATGAAATTCCATTAGCGATGCAAAACTTAAGACAAACTCTTTGTTCGATGTTTTTGCCCATTATTAAATTTGCAATTCACACTATATATGATATAATTAAAAACAGCACTGTATCTTATATAAATAACAGATGCAGCTCAAACTCCGTACTAAAATGGAAATCAGAACACATTTGCTGCTGTGAGTTGTCTGTCAGGCAGTGGTAGCGCCATATACCTGCCTATCTATAACTAATCGCATCAACATCAATCGTTCCACGTACAAGTGTGAGCGATACCATATTTCCGTCTCCCTCTATCCCACTCCCTGGAAGAGGCACTGCCTTTCGCCTGATTGGTCGCCGCGATCGTCGACGCGAGTGACTGTCCAGAACATTCCGCTCGCTGAGAACGTGTCCGCTATATCGTACCGCGCCGCACCGCTGTATGTGATTATTACCGCTTTCACCAAGGAAAACCCGCTCGCGAGTGAAAGTGAAACGAATGGTGTAGTGTAGTGAATCAAACAGCTTCAGGATTCTCGATAACACCAGGAGACTGTCCTTCTGAGAAGAAGGAGATTGCCGTATAAGGTAAGTGCCCTCCATCCTCGAAATATCCTATACCCACTCACAATCACCTCTTCCCGTATCCAATCCTACATCCTCTTCCTTTAAATACAGTCCATTTTTTCCAAATCGCCTAGAACCTACCTACGGTTTCGGTGTATCGCCGAACCATTTTTTTGATCCATACGAGTCAGATTCATTTACGTTTTTATACGTTATATCGCTATACCTAGGCAGTTATAGCACCTAGCTATACTCCTAATATATTCACATAACCGTCACATGGTTATTTCCGCCCGCATCAGTAGGTAAACTTTTATGTAGCTACCTACTTATATAATTATTAATTCTGGAACTATCATAGTTGTCTTATAAATCTCATATTTCAAGCAACTTTTAAGTCCTCAGCTCTAAAGTGTTGCCTACTTAGCCTACTTAGGTAAAATAATAGATACATTAGATATTCTTATTTTGTTTCGTTCTCATTAGCTTATACTTACGTAAGAATATTACAACAAAAGAAGTCACGCGTGTCGGAAGACAAAGAGATGACAATCTTAGAAGCGAAACGCAATATTTTATTTGAGCGCATTCAAAACATATATGAATGCTCAAAAACCGCATCTATGTCTGACAGTAATAGCGAAGCATTTCTCAGTTATTGTATGACAGTAGATAGTATTCGAACAGATTTTCATAAGTTGTTAGACGATTATAACGCAAGATTACTTTCTATCAATCCTGATGAAAAACCGAACTATCAGGCGTATATCTCATTCGAAGATTTTTATTGTATTATTAAGCGTATACAATCGCAATTGGAGGGTAAATGTTCAGCAGAGCCCGTTGCCCGCAAACCGAGATTACCGCCAATCGAGATTATGTCGTTTGACGGAGATATACGAAATTGGCCGTTATTCTATGCGAGTTTTAAGTCTACAGTGCACGATAATGGTTCTCTGACAGATGCTAACAAGTTGTACTATTTAATAGGTAAACTGTCACCGAAAGCCCAGTCCGTATTTGCAGGTGTCACACCCAGTGCTGAGAATTATGAGGTCATATTTCAGTCACTACTTGACAGATATCAGGACACGCGCGTCCTAGCGTCTACCTACTTTGACCAAGCTTTAAATCTCAAACTGTCCGGCAACGCGTCTGTCTCAAATTTCCAGCTGTTTATAGACAACTTTGTTACCGCAGTTAATTATCTTAAAAACTTAAAAATAGAAGATCTTTCCGACTTTATGTTGCTTCAACTCGCTTTAAAAAAGTTTGACACTGATACAATTCGCGCATTCGAGATGACGGAACGCAATAATAAAATACCTTCACTAGATAGTTTTATTTCGTTCATCAAAGATCAGTGTCGAATATTTCATAATACGCAGTCTGGTTCACCTGGCCCGTCTAACACTAACAGCAACAAACAAAGGTTGAATAAATCGCGAAATAGTAATAATAACTCGGTCCCTAATCCACAACCTTACGTTACATGTTCGAAATCTAATAGTAATAATTCACAGAAGTGTCTGTGCAGTAATATAGTGCACGACCATTTATATAAGTGTCCCGCCTTCGATAATCAGAATGCAACCGCTCGTTTTAAATGCGTAAAAGATAACAAAGCTTGCATTAATTGCTTAAGCATAAAACATAAAACAAGTAATTGTTCTAGTAGAACGAGATGTCGCTCATGTAATCAAAGACATCATACACTATTACATTTCGATAAAAGTAACCCGTTGTCAAGCCAAGCCGCTAACCTTGACACACCTACCTCACAGATGAAGGCCACGGTGCCCTCCCCCTGCACGCCTCAGGGTGAGGTATCGTTGTGTACGACGTCCATTGCGCGAGCGACGCGCAGGCGAGGACGGCACTCGCGCATCTATAATGATCCGCGCAGGGCCAAAACGCAGTGTACGGCGTCTAAGACGGTACTGTTAGCGACAGCGCAAGTTATCGTATATGATATTAATGGGTCGCCGCACATGGTACGTTGTCTGCTAGATAGCGCATCTCAGACCAATCTAATAACATCGGAATGCTTCAAACGCCTCAGATTATGGAATAACTTTAAAAATACTAACTCAACCGTCAAAGGGATATGCGGATCAGAAAAGCATTGCAGGGGTTCCGTAGATATTAAAATACATAAGCGTTTGATAAGAATATTAATTTTAACATTTCTTCGCATATCGTGGAGCGTATCACGGACGCATTGCCGAACGCTAATGTAGACGTAGCATCACTCACTCATCTCGAGTCATTGCCGCTAGCGGACGCGGAGTTTGCGAATCCGGCAGGCATTGATCTTTTGATCGGAGCTTCAATATTTCCGCACTTGCTACTAACTAACATAGTACGTAGTGAGCGATATGATTTACCGCCCGCTATTGAGACGGTACTTGGGTATGTGATTATGGGTACCGTACCTACGTTACATACTTCTCATTGTATTACGTCTTGTTGTTGTTCTGCTCTTCAAGAGATCAAGGTGGGTGTTAAAACTGTATGTAAGATAAAGCACTTATTAGCTATGCTATGCTATGCTATGCTACGCCATGCTATGCTACGCTATGCTACGCTATGCTACGCTATGCTACGCTATGCTACGCTATGCTACTCTATGCTACGCTATGCTACGCTATGCTACGCTATGCTACGCTATGCTACGCTATGCTACGCTATGCTACGCTGTGCTACGCTATGCTACGCTATGCTACGCTATGCTACGCTATGCTACGCTGTGCTACGCTGTGCTACGCTATGCTACGCTGTGCTACGCTATGCTACGCTGTGCTACGCTATGCTACGCTGTGCTACGCTATGCTACGCTGTGCTACGCTATGCTACGCTATGCTACGCTATGCTACGCTATGCTACGCTATGCTACGCTATGCTACGCTATGTTACGCTATGCTACGCTATGCTACGCTATGCTACGCTATGCAACGCTATGCTACGCTATGCTTCGCTATGCTACTCTATGCTACGCTATGCTACGCTATGCTACGCTATGCTACGCTATGCTACGCTATGCTACGCTATGCTACGCTATGCTACGCTATGCTACGCTATGCTACGCTATGCTACGCTATGCTACGCTATGCTACGCTATGCTACGCTATGCTACGCTATGCTACGCTATGCTACGCTATGCTACGCTATGCTACGCTATGCTACGCTATGCTACGCTATGCTACGCTATGCTACGCTATGCTACGCTATGCTACGCTATGCTACGCTATGCTACGCTATGCTACGCTATGCTACGCTATGCTACGCTATGCTACGCTATGCTACGCTATGCTACGCTATGCTACGCTATGCTACGCTGTGCTACGCTATGCTACGCTGTGCTACGCTGTGCTACGCTGTGCTACGCTGTGCTACGCTATGCAACGCTATGCTACGCTATGCTACGCTATGCTACGCTGTGCTACGCTATGCTACGCTGTGCTACGCTGTGCTACGCTATGCTACGCTGTGCTACGCTATGCTACGCTATGCTACGCTATGCTACGCTATGCTACGCTATGCTACGCTATGCTACGCTATGCTACGCTATGCTACGCTATGCTACGCTATGCTACGCTATGCTACGCTATGCTACGCTATGCTACGCTATGCTACGCTATGCTACGCTATGCTACGCTATGCTACGCTATGCTTCGCTATGCTACGCTATGCTACGCTATGCTACGCTATGCTACGCTATGCTACGCTATGCTACGCTATGCTACGCTGTGCTACGCTGTGCTACGCTATGCTACGCTGTGCTACGCTATGCTACGCTATGCTACGCTATGCTACGCTATGCTACGCTATGCTACGCTTTGCTACGCTGTGCTACGCTATGCTACGCTATGCTACGCTATGCTACGCTATGCTACGCTATGCTACGCTATGCTACGCTATGCTACGCTATGCTACGCTATGCTACGCTATGCTACGCTATGCTACGCTATGCTACGCTATGCTACGCTATGCTACGCTATGCTACGCTATGCTACGCTATGCTTCGCTATGCTACGCTATGCTACGCTATGCTACGCTATGCTACGCTATGCTTCGCTATGCTACGCTATGCTACGCTATGCTACGCTATGCTACGCTATGCTTCGCTATGCTACGCTATGCTTCGCTGTGCTTCGCTGTGCTACGCTGTGCTACGCTGTGCTACGCTGTGCTACGCTGTGCTACGCTGTGCTACGCTATGCTACGCTATGCTATGCTATGTTATGCTATGCTAAGCTACGCTACGCTACACTATACTTTACTACACTCCCGCTTTGTATATGGATGACACTGCCTGTAGTGTCATACCCACTCCGCTAGCAATTTCGCTTAGTGAAGAGCTTATTCAGCTTTTCAAGCGAGGCCAAATTGATCTTGTCAAATGGACAAGCAACTCTAAGGAGGTTCTCGCACGCATACCAGATTCTCATAAAGCTTCTCCAGACATTGAGTTTAGAAGTCTGTACCGCATAAAGTTCTCGGTTTACGCTGGGACAAGTCCTGTGATAGTTTTCGGTTTGACGTCTCACCACCAGATGATAAGTGCACCAAACGCACTATGTTGTCCACAGTGGCTCGACTATGGGACATAATGGGTTTTGTGGCTCCCACAATTTTGTACGCCAAGCTCTTGATCAAAGAGCTTTGGCTATCAAAGTGTGAGTGGGATGAAACACCCTCTGACCATATTGTCGCCGCTTGGGGCCAGTTTTGTATTGAGCTTACCGCGCTCAATCAAATTACTATTCCGCGTCATCTTGGGTTGGTAGATGGATGTACCATCAACTTAATAGGTTTCGCTGACGCCAGTGAGCGTGCTTACGGCGGAGACGTATATCTGCAAGTCCGCATTGGTTTTAACTAGTCGGTGCAGTTAGTTTGTGCCAAGTCTAAGGTCTTGCCTGTTAAAACCATTTCGGTTGCGAGACTGGAGTTGTGCGCGGCCCTTCTGCTGTCTCAGTTGCTCCACAAGGTTCAAGACACAGTTTTGCCCCACTACTCTATTAATAAATATACGCATTTTCCGACTCCAAAGTAGTGCTCGCTTGGATTCATTCTTCTCCTCATCGCTGGCAGACTTTTGTCGCCAACCGCGTTAGTAAATTGATTGAACTTGTTCCCGCTACTAGTTTCAATGACGTCGCGGGTTATCGTACTCTTCTTCAGGAAGAACTCTCCATAGATCATATTGACTGGAAGTTTATTCCACCAGCATCACCACATTTCGGTGGATGTTGGGCAAGCATGGTCAAAGTAATTAAAACGCATCTCTTCAAAGTTATAGGTCAACAGATCCTCTCTTACGAAGAGCTTTTAACTGTCCTTGCACAAGTCGAGGCACTGATCAACTCGCGTCCACTCACGGCATTGAGTAGTGACCCTGCAGAACCATCCGCGTTAAGCCCTGCACATTTTCTGAACACAGTGCCATTATCGTCATTTCCGGCTCCTGAAGTTAGACCTACCTCTTAGTTTCAGTATTTAGTTAGTAGTTTCCGCTATTATTGAGTTTGTAGTTTTCGCTAAAGTTAATTTAGATTAATTTTATTGTCATATCGCTGTCTTAGCCTATTGAGGGGTTATGCGGTAGTACACCCAACATAGCTAAGTTCAATTCTATTTTTTTAAAGGCAACCCTTTATGGCCGGGGGGATATGGTAGCGCCATCTACCTTCCTATCTATAACTAATCGCATCAACATCAATCGTTCCACGTACAAGTGTGAGCGATACCATATTTCCGTCTCCCTCTATCCCACTCCCTGGAAGAGGCCCTGCCTTTCGCCTGATTGGTCGCCGCGATCGTCGACGCGAGTGACTGTCCAGAACATTCCGCTCGCTGAGAACGTGTCCGCTATATCGTACCGCGCCGCACCGCTGTATGTGATTATTACCGCTTCCACCAAGGAAAACCCGCTCGCGAGTGAAAGTGAAACGAATGGTGTAGTGTAGTGAATCAAACAGCTTCAGGATTCTCGAAAACACCAGGAGACTGTCCTTCTGAGAAGAAGAAGATTGCCGTATAAGGTAAGTGCCCTCTATCCTTGAAATATCCTATACCCACTCACAATCACCTCTTCCCGTATCCAATCCTACATCCTCTTCCTTTAAATACAGTCCATTTTTTCGAAATCGCCTAGAACCTACCTACGGTTTCGGTGTATCGCCGAACCAGGCAGTGACGGAAGAATTGTATATATATAGATGTTACTACTACTGCTATATTACGCAAACGTTTTAAGAATGGATGTTTTTATTATTTTGAAAAAACTTAAGCACTGATTTTGATGAATCGTTGGTGCCTGATAGGTGATTTTATAAAACAATAATTATCATCTTTTATTTGTTTACTTATACACGAACAAAACTTCAAATGTTAATTTACCACATTATGTTCGATAAATATTTTGTCAATTAACTAAAGTAAGAAACAACACCGAAACACAAACCACAGTTTAAATTAAATGTTTATTTAATTTACAAATATCTTCAAGTTTCCTATCCGCCATCTGCCGTGGTCTTTACGACTTTATCAGTGATCTAATTGATTAACGTTCCCGGAATCAATTCCTAGGTTTGTATCGTTTACTTATTTGACTACTACTAACATTGTATATTACAAAAACAAAAAAGAAACATTTAGAAAATAACAAAGGAATAAGCAAAACCAAAAACCATGCTTTAATATTTATTATTAACAATTAATCACCTACGCAGCTCTCAAGTCTTCCAATGTCATCATCGACCCTGTATATATACTGTCCCACTGCTGGGCACGGGCCTCTTCTATGAGAAAGTTAAGGTCATATTCTACCAAGCTAGCCAAGTGCGGGTTGGCAGACTTCACGTGTCTTTCTAGAACATTGTGGAGAACTCCGAGTCATGCAGGTTTCCTCACGATGTTTTCCTTCACCGTTTAGCAAGCGATAATTAACGATTTAATACGCACATCATTTTGAAAAGTCATTGGTGTGCGCTGTGGATTCGAACCCTAGGCCCTCCGCGTAGCAGTCCGTCGGTCTCTCCGCTAGGCTTCCAATGTAGACACACACAACTCAGCAAAACTTTGATTTGATCGATATTTTATGAGATAGGAAACAAATTTGACATGTTGTTGCACATATGATACATCTAGTCTGACCGGCAAGTTGTTCCGAGCACTATTACCGTTAGTGCAATTGATGTGGCCGTACATTGGGCCGGTGTGGTTCAAGTTTCAACTGCAATAGCCTATTACCTAAATATCATGTTTTCTGTTCTTTTTTGTATTTTGATTTGCCAGCTTTTATAGAATCTAAAACAAAAACATCCCAATCTTTGTCCAATTTCTAGCTTCATGTCTAATTTTCATCTAAACCTTATTTTAATTAAAGCAGTTCTTTTCAAACGAACAAAACCGCCTCTCCGTGTACTGAAATACGCATTCCTATAGAAACCTCTGACATTTTGATAAAAAGGGTTGCCCCTATGTTCTAATGCTACTCTTACTTATATCTTGTAGGCAGTGAATAAATGCTTCATTAAAATACCCGTCTAGGATTCCGTATTTTATTTGTTGTTCTTCACCTTCAGCAAGAAGTGCTATTGATACTAAATTCCAGTCAATTGGACGCCTCGGCATGAAAAATATAAAGAACTATTTTGGTTCTGCTATGTGCCTGTGTCCGTCAGTCCGTCTATCTTTTAGTGATTGAACTCAAAGAGGCTTATACAAGTACAAAGCGGTTTAGTTACCTTTAGTCCTGTGGAAATACCAACACACTGCCATGTGGAGGGTATAGTGTTCGAATCCACAGCGCGCACCGCTGACTTATCGAAGCTATGTGGGTTTTTAAGAAACTTATTGGTATTTGTCATTAAACAGAAGTCGAATTAAGAAGAAATCATGTAATCGCACATTAGATAGTATATCGTAAAAATGAATTGACGTTCATAAGTGTTCCTGTGTCACCTATATGAATAAAAGAATTTGATGTAAAATGCAAAAAATATTTGAATATCGATATATTTTCTAGCATGCGCGATGCCTATATTGAAATTATTAATAAAATTATTTACCGTATCTACCTGCTACAATTTACCGAGAAAAGGCTATTCTGTACTTGGCAGTTCACAGAATATAGCTGTTTTATTAAAGGCATTTATTTTATGCTCCACTTTTAAACATAGCCATGTTTGTAGTAATTTCAGAATGTTAGTACGCAATAAATTTTAATACTTATCCATAAAACATAAAGCTTATACTGGTATCAATACTGTAGAGTGCAGTGGAGAGTACCTTAAGTTGTATCCATGGATGTCCGTCCATCACCGTATGTGAAGTACAACCGCGATCCAAGCCCCATTACAGTAATTGAATGGCGAACAATTTGTTTCCCTTGAAGAAATTGTTTATATCTCAACCAACCAGCATACCACCCTATAAGTCTGTACAACATTTTATTACCACATCAATGAAGTCTTTTTCTGCTTGGCTATTTATTCATAGTGTGTACTTGAATGTTGGTTATTGGAGCACTCGGAAGTATTCCGATTTTGATTTATACCCGATAACAGAATTCACTTATACTCATGAATACTTAACACGAAGAATGCGAGCGGCTGCCAAATTTATGTGGTTTCTTGTTTCGACTTTATTAAAGTATTGTACACAACTGGAAAAATTACATTTTGTAAGTCGGTGTCAGCCAGGGGACAGAGGTTTTCAGGCGATTCCACTCGTCGAACGAAATACAAAATCTGTAAATATTTTTTAAGCTCTCTCCCCATCGTAATCTGCATGATTTTATTTTATTTTTTGCTTTTTAGTTCCTGAGTGTTTTTTGAAGTCGGTTTTTTTTAATTTAAAAATATTTTTTTATTTTTTGCTTTTTAGTGGTAGTAGGTACAGAGGATAGTGTAGGTGGCACATGATGGGGAGGCCTTCCTTACGTACCTCAATTCTGAAATGTAGACCTGTACCTTTCTGGCAATTTCAAGTGTTTTTTTTTGTTTTCAGCCTAAACACGTTCGTTTCAGTTCCATCATCAGATTCCGGCAATAATCCAGTACCAAAGTGTTTGCCAAGTCAAAACAAACGAGCCTGAACTCGATGAGATTGCGTTATTGTATTACAAAGATCCCATGGCCACCTTCCTGCTCTATCATCAGACTTTCGAAAACATTCAGTACTAAAGTCCAAGTAAAGACGACTCAAACGAGCCCAAACTCAATGGGATTGCGTTCTTGTATTACAAAGATACCAAGACAACCTTCCTGCTCCATCATCAGACCCTAGAAAACATACAGTACCAAAGTCCATGTAAAAACGAATCAAACGACCCTAAACTCGATGGGATTGGGTTGTTGTATCACAAAGATCTCATAGTTACCTTCCAGCTCTATCATCAGGCCATGGAAATCATCCAGCATCAAAGTCTATGTAAAGACGACTCAAACGAGCCCAAACTCGACGGCATTGAGTTGTTATCGTCAAATCGCTTCAAGTTTGCTTATACAATTTGAAGAGTTCCTTCGATTTTTCCAGGATTCATGATCAGATCCTGACTTGCTGATAATGGGACCAACTGGAGGGTATACTCTTTTAATCAAAACAAGAATTTTCGAAATCGGTCCAGGCGTCTTAGAGAAATCGGGGAACATACATAAAAAAAGATTCCGACGAATTGTAAGCCTCCTTCTTTTTTGAAGTCGGTTAAAAATCGTAGTAGTTGTTATTGCATTCGATAAAAGAGTGTTAAACTAAAATTTTGAGATTGATTAGAGGTCCATCACATTCATAGTTTTATTACAAGAAGTACTTTTATATGCACACAAAACATTAGGTGTGTACCCACTTTTATTAGGATAGTTAGAGGAGTTCGTAGTTTTGCGTAGAAAGGAATGAGTTAATAATTTGGTAAGGGTAGTAATCCGAAAGAAAAAGCCAGAAGTCGTAAAAGATCCAAAAACATAAAAAGCATTCACAATGCGCACGAGCAAAACAAATAGGTAACAAACAAAATAAACTGAATATGACATTATTGACATTTACTTAAGAGTCAAAAAAGTGTTGCCATTTTACAGTTTTAAATGATGTTGATTAATCGATATGGATTTCGGACATAGGTTACCTATAAGTATATTTGGTTCAAAATCGAACTTATTTGTAGTTAATTGCATACATACCTTAAAAATACACACATTTCAAATGTTTAAGGACCAAGTAGATATTTGCTATTAACTCAAATCATTTTGAGTAGAGAAAACGTAAAATCGATTAATAAGAAGTGATAATCGATTTAACATTATGATTTCTTTACTGGCAATTTCTGATCTATAACGTGTTGGCCATTTAGATGTTAACACATCTTTTTAAACCTATTTATTATTGAATAAGTTTCTCGGCACACCTTTAGTAATGCCTATAAATTAAGTTATAAATATTGCCCGTTCTTTCTCGTGGTTCTACCTATTGCATTGCGAATGTGGCAGTAAATGTTAATGTAGAATCATTAAGTAATTAACTTAAATTTTGACGTTCATAAGCGTCACTTAGTGGCCTAGATGAATAAATGATTTTGATTGGTTTTTGATTTTGAATAAAAAGGATTTTTCAACAACTAATTGAAACTTTATTGTGCTGTTCATGAGTTCCAAACTGGGCCAGAAATGGGCATTGTTCTTTATATATGTACCTATGTACAACTAAGTTTTAAATAACGTCACAAGAAGTAATTATTCAAAATATAATTGATTGAATCTGGCGTTACTTGGCAAAACTCCATTGTAACCTAATGGAAGGAAAAAGGAACCCACCACGCACCCTCGGATTGACCACCCCAACTACTGCAATAGAAAAGGGTTGAAAATACTGAACCCTTCTAAAAGGATAAGGGATGGCCAACGACTGAGCTCAGTCGTTGCCCATCGCTCCTGAGGATGCCTCGTGCAGACGCGAAACACGTATCGAAGAATAGTCGGCGCATACAGCGGGATACTGCAAGTCAGGTATCTTCCTGGAACCCATACCATTCCTATATCCCTATAACTAATTAAAGTTTTGAATAATTAATATTCAAAACTTTAATTAGTGATCTATTTCAGTAAACCACTTACCATGATAAGTTTTAGCCCTCCATAACTAAACTAAATTCAGCAGTTAAACGAACTATGTGAATAAATTAGCCATCATTTCATATGTACATAATATTATGACTAATTGACCTTGAAAAGCGAAATAGTTACAAGAAGTATTCGAATACTGGTAAGCTATCACTCATAAGTTTGTGTGTCTATAAGAAACGAGGGAACTGAACGGCGAGTGGGGTAACTATTCAGCTACGTTTATTTGCGCTGAGCGAAGTCAAGATATAATAATATACTACCACAAATACACTACACCATCTGGTCCCAAACTCAGCAGAGCTTGTACTATGAGTCCTAGACAATGGATAAATACATACTATACATAGAAACACCCAGACCGAGACAATCCTTCATGTTCATGCACGCAAATTTTTGACTTGAGCGTGCATCGAACCTTTCCACTCTGCAATCCAGGCGTCAATACATTTCTTTCTTTTTTGTGGTAGTATTTGACTAACTCTAGCGTTAGATTTCATATGCCCCTCGAATACTGCCGACATGGCGTAAATTTAGTTGTCCTGGTATAAGAACCGGGACCTTTGAATGTATTCCATGACGCGGTAGATAAGCTTTGATAAAGATGCCTCAACAAACCGTCACATTATACTGGTAGCCTCTGCTTGCGTTGCTTGACTTTACGGAGCTCAATGAGCGCTACATACAGCCAGTATAATAGCATCCTTACATCCATTCATGTAGCCTCACGATTCACAAATCACTGCTTCTGATAGTCGAGGCTGATCAGAAGGAAAACTACAAGAAAATCTTATTCATCATAGCGTTGTTTCAACGCTTACTTAAGCATTGTTTAATAGTGTTGGCGTAAGTTTTCCTCCCTAGCACATCTTCACTGCTAACGCAACCTTATAACCTAAGTTCTTACATAAACTAGAAGCTCCGTCTCTTGAGTATTATTGCGTATAATAAAATAAAACGTACGTACATAGGTCTGGGGAGTCTGTGTAATAACAAGGCGTTTCGCATAATAACCGCCAAGGCCGCTTATATTATACTAATAACATACATGACATGTGACTTCAAAGCTGTATAAAGAGGCTTCATTTACACGATACGATTTATTCTTTATAATATTACAGAAGATTGTTATTTTGCCTTATTTCTAGTTTATTGTTTTACTTAAGCTCTTAATATTTATATCTATATTATTATTGATGAGCAGCGATAGCTGAGTGGAGAGACTGACAGACTGCTACGCAAATGGTCTTGGGTTCGAATCTACGGGACGCACCAATGACTTTTCAGAGTTAATTGTCGCTTGCTAAACGGTGGAGACGTCCGTGTGGTGACGGTTTAATATACGGAATGTCACCACCCCATATGGGTGTCGTAAGAGCCAACAGAGGGATCATATTATGCGGAGAACAGTTCTGTAACAGAAGGAAACTTGATACAAACCCTATACTAACCCGTTTGGCCAGCGTGATATAGTATGCCGATTCCTCCTTTCAAAGAGCGCGAGCGAGAGAGCCCGATGGAGTCTACGTCCAGCAGTGGCCATCTCTAAGCTGAGATGCAAACGGCGAAGGATAACATCCTAAGGCATGTATACGTATGTTTTATTATATTATAATGGAAGTCTGTATGTCTAAGTTTTCCATATTTTTTTTTGTATGAGAGGTGAAGTCTGCCAAGTTCAGCTTAGTGGACTATGCCATAATTTTCCCATAGTATGAAGAGGTCCATGGCCAGGTTCTATGGGCCAGTTTGTACAACAGGAATGCATACAGGGCTCACATTATACAAATATAATTAATGTCCCACGTAGGAAAGCCTTAAAAAAGAGCTTTTGTTAGTTAGGATACGATGTAAGCTAATTATTAACTTTGGTGGTACTACCAGCTAGCATCTTAGGAGTAATAATGAGAGACAAGTCGTTATTCGGTGTTTAGCGTAAGCAGTAATTCAGCGATCGACAAAGTGTTGTGTGGTAATAGCACCCACAACACTAGGCGTATCGCATAATGGCATAGCGACCGCTTATATCACTACGTCAGCTATGCAGTCATTTTAACCCTAGATCACTAACCTTATTTTCCGACACTTATTACTAACCTTCGTACTTTCGACTACGGTATTTAATAAAGAGGATAGTGGGTTTTATTTGAATTAAACATTCATATTTTTTATTTTTATTATATATGTGTTATATTCTTCTTATTAATTATTAATAAATTTACATAAACCAAAACGGCATATTTATTAAAAAATCTGCCTTATAAATGAGATCGTAGGTTTTATGGCAAAATAACAATGGTAGCATTTTAAAAGATTTTTTAAAAGTATTATTTTAAAGTAAATGTGAAAAATAATTTTCAAATATTAGAAATAACGAATGAAATAAAGTAATGAAATAAAAATTTTGGTAAAAATCTATAAAGTTATACATTTGTGACAAACGTCAAGTTTGTGCTCCCCGCACAACTATTTATTGCTCTGGGTGCAACTACTTTTAGTCATCCTTCACTTTGCGGAGGGACGCAAGGCTTATATTTTCCTATTTTAGGTAGGAGGTACATCAGTCGCATTATTTTCGCAAATAAAATAAATAAACAAAACAAAGAAAAATGCAAAAGTTCACCAACTAAATAAGACAAAATGATACGTTAATACTAACCTTCGTCGATGTGACGAGCCATGGTTGCTGGAACGGCGCTCACGGTCACGCCCACTCAAAACAAAAGTTCATCATACCTGCTGCGTCTGGCTCAGTCCACTGCTGGACATAAATGTAACAAAACGATTGTAAGTCAATAGGAGGATTTGGCTTACTATACATCGAGTTTGATACCTACTATTGTTGCCTCCTACGACATCCACGGAAATAAAAGAGGGTAGTGACTCTATCTTTAATGAATAACAAAGACCACAAAAACATACAGATCACAATTATAGTCCGAAATATTCATAACAACAAGTAAATTTTCAGTATTTTATATGTAACATTAATGAATCGATAATCAAGCAAATCAATCAGTTGACCAATGCTACTTTTACATACATAGACTCACGTCTGTTTCCCGTCATGGCAGGCAGAGACTACGGAACGCAATTTTCAACGATCCTGACATATCTCTTTTGCTTCATTTACTTCCATCAAGTTTCTCATGCAAGCTCTTCTGTTTAGGGTACTTCTGACCTGTCTTCTTTTTAGGATGTCTCCGATCTGGTCAAAGAACGTCCACCTAGGTCTTCCCCTTTGTCCTG
Organism: Euclidia mi; assembly: GCA_944739405.2. Lineage (NCBI taxonomy): Eukaryota > Metazoa > Arthropoda > Insecta > Lepidoptera > Erebidae > Euclidia > Euclidia mi. Next base: position 67,160,587 of record OX123193.2, on the reverse strand, counting down.
TCCCATTCACACTTGCGTAATATATTTTCATAGTCAGTCTTTCGTCATACATCCTCTCCATGTGCCCAAACCATTTTAACATGCCTTTCTCGAAGCTTCACTACATCTTCTCTTACAACCACAACACTCTCTTATCACACAATTATTTAATTTGTCTCTTTACTTCAAAAACACACCACACAATTCTCAGTGCTCCAATTTCTACAGAATTTATTCTACTTTTAAGTCTCTTCTGCTATACCCAACTTTCACTACCATACATAAGGGTAGGCACTAATACCCCTCTCTGCACAGCCAAACGCACCTTTTTAGAAACGTTTTGGCTATTCATAAATGCCTTCAGATCTCCGTTCACTCTATTATTATGACAGTTTACTAATCACCCAGCATCTAATAGAATACCTACAGCTCATCTCTTTCCGATTTTGCACAAAGCTGGTAACTATAGTGGATATCATACCCGTTGTTTCACTGACGTTGAAAAGGTATGTTTAAATACCATCGGACAAGCTATATGTTTGTTGACACCTCTATAGGATACAAAAGCCAAAAATAAAACAAAGTATAGCATTTTTGCAATTGTTTTTATTAAAACATTTACAATCATCGTTTACATTATATCACTATACGTAATATCAGTCAGGTTTGCCTAGTAATAAAACATATTTTTTTTTATTTTAACAACAAACAGGATTTAATATTTATCAATTTCGTCATTTTGTGCAATTTATAAATAAATTTCATGTTGCATACAATTAAAAAAATATAATAAAAATCAATTGAATGATTTGAAAGCAAAAAGTAATAATATTATATTTTATGTCTTTTTTTAATTGCTTGCAACATAACAATTGATTATTTTAGTACCTAGTTATAATTAATATTTTGTATATTTATAATACCAATATGTAACAACTACTTATTCTAGACAACAGTCACTTTGTAACTTACTCCATTTGAGGCTGCCTCGTTTGGAGTAAAGTGGCTCGTACGCTCGCAACCAACAAATTTGCTTCCGAGCCTCGCAATGAGCAAAGTATCATGTGTTGCCAGTAATTTTAACGCTTTTAACATTCCACAAACAATTCCAGTTGCAATAAATTTTAACATCATTAATGACAAACAAGCAAGATTTTTAACCTTTCTTTTTGTAACCTCATATCTTCTGTCATACATATACCTATGTTAACTTGTCGTACTTCATGACACCATAAATTACTAAACTCCACATGCCATATACATGTTAATCCTATTTAACGATTTACTCATATCGCGTCGAAAGCAATTTGAGACTAATATTTACCGTAACAAAAGTGCTAACAGAATATTCCTAGCAGTTTATGGGAGACCGGGTATTATTGACACACGGGCTGGTTGTCACAGAGGTCATAATAGAATATCGAGTGGTCGAATAAGTCCATTTAACGGCATGTCGGAGTACGCTGACACGAGGTACAAATGGATGCGCTACTCCCTCGCTCCTACCACGCCGTTTATTTGTCTGTTATAGCCCCTGTGACAAAAAACCAGTGTGACAACTATACCCGGTCTCCCCTAAAACATAACTTGTTAATTATATTATACAATATCTTATATAATTAATTTACATTTATAGTACGTGAATAATAATAATATTTAATTTACATAATTTATATTGACTTTACTGACTGTACAATATCATACTTAATTTTAACCAAAAGTTATATTAGCTAAATAAAATTAATATTATATTCGGAATAAAGACAGCCGTATTTATTTACAAGCTTTATAATGCTTGAAGGAAAACTAAATTAATCTTTAGATAGAACTATCCATCCCCCCCGTGGGATCTCCACCTTGTCGTGGTGGGGGGGCTTAGTAACCGTGGATTGGTGACCCGCGGTGAAGCTAAGAGGGATCCAGGAGGGGACGCTCCGCGTGGGCTTGACGGAGGCCTGCGCTGGATGCGTCCAAAGGGGCGGGTGCGAGGGACAGTTCTTCTGTCCCTCGCAGTCGGGTGCGGTCGCGGGAGGAGAGGCGTGTCGGTGTTGCGTTGCCGCGCGCCCTATCTCCCGCGACCAAATGGAGGCGCACCATCGTTGCGTCGCGGTGGGGCCGCAGAGGAAGAGGAGATGCGGTGTTGCGTTGCCGTCCTCCCTATCCTCTGCGGCCGCTGAGTGTTTTGGCGGCGGAGCCCAACACCTTCATCCGCCGCCAAGGGGGTTTTGTTCGGGGCCCGCCTGACCATCTGGCGGGCCAATACCCGTCGGGGGGTAGCGACGAATGCTTATGCGAATCCCCACCCTCCGACACACGGGTACATGAGGAATACGGGTTGGTTTTTAGTCAGTAAGAGTCTGACAGTCCCCTTCGTCCTTCCCCCGGGGCGGAGGGACTCCATGAGGATTTTCCAACCCGATACCAAAAAAAAAAAAAAAAAAAAAAAAAAAAAAAAAAAAAAAAAAAGATAGAACTATCCATAAACTATCTATACTATCCAGTCTCACCGCAGCCTGATAACGTTGGTATAAAATTAATTTGTCAGATATTTCAAAAACATTATGTCCACAATTTGAATTTATCTTCAAGATACAGCCTATCCAGAGGTGGTGAAACTGAAACTGTCTCATAAAATTGCAAGTTCAGCATGCGTTAAAGGTTACAATATACAATACATAATATATAACGACAATGTCAACGGGAAACATCGAGGTAGGTGAACCCTGACACAGAAAGTTTAAATTTTATCAATCACTCGGAACGGAGCGGCTAATATTCCATATCCTATCTAAAATATTAATTGTAAAAGTTAGCAGATAATTATTTTCTTCTTACGACTTTGGGAAGTCGACATTGTAGCTCCTAGTTTTTAAAATGTGCTGTAGGAATATATTATTGAATACTTATATAGAGCAGCCAGTGTGCATAGCTGTAAATTGTCATCAGTTCTTAACTTGGAATTTTTCATACACATTTTTCATATCGATGCCTTACGGCCAAAAGAGGCTAACCGCCACTTTACAAACTTTACAGGAGAGTAGTTTAAAGTTCAAAATAAGTGAAAAAAAATCATAGAAAATTTTCTGTGCGTTCCAAAACTTTCAAAATTTAACCATATAGTTTTTGATTAGGTCTCTACGAAATGACATTGTTATTTAAAACAAATCACACTCCTAACACTATTTACTGTCGCTTACCCTCAAATGGTCCTAATTATACTAACAGGAAAAAACGTCGTAAATGAAAACAACTCAATTAATGAGTTCCAACCCAAATGATTTAACTGCACCATTTATTTTATTTCTGTTCAAGAAAAAGAGCATACCTGTGCTTTTTCTGTTCATCAAGTGGAGCGAATATGACATAACCGGCTATTGGTTAATGGCAGAAGAACAAGGAAATTGTAATAAGTTAATTATCTATAAAAAATACGATAAGCTCTTTTATACAACGCGAAAGCACATTGTGATTAATTCTTATAAAATTATACATACATACACACATTAGACTTTTATAAGTTTTTAAACTGGCTAACCGACTAAGGTATGAATTAAAAAACAGGGAAATTGTGCTCAATTAGTCGTTATTTTAGAAAATTAAACAAAACAATACTGCCTCGTTGGTCTCGCGGCATAAATGTGCGCGTGGGATTGGGAGGTCTCGGGTTCGATTCCCGAGTCGGGCAAAGTGGTATTGGGTATTTCCGTTAGGAAATTCTCAGTAGCAGCACGGAGTCTGGTAATGTGCACGGTACGGCAATAGGCTCGCCCCCTATTACGTGGCACCTAAAACTTCCCGGCGAAATGTGGGTGTAATATTACACCTCTGCCTACCCCTTCGGGGATACAGGCGTGAGTCTATAAAAATAAAATAAATAAAAAACAAAACAATCGTTACTCATTGTAAGTTAGTCTTGCATAATATATACATTTATGCTGACATTCTAGGTATGACAAAAAAATATAAACTTAAAATTGCGTACCTAAGGACCACTTTTAGGTATGACAATAATAGTAAACTGAAATTTCGTAATTATGGACTTACTCATGCGTGACAAAAGACTAATAAACTTAAAATTGTATACTTATGGACTACTCTTAGGTATGATAAAAGAATAATAAACTGAAAATTTTAAACTCAATTTTGTTTAAATGTATGATATAAAACCAGTAAAAGCACTTTAATCACTAAAATGTATCTACCATCATCGCATAAAATTTTCTTTGATCTATTTTTCGGAAATAATGTCTAAAGTGAGTCTTAAGATTATTTAGTTTACAACTAGACCGCACCCGCAGAACCTGATGTATCTTCATTCGATGTATTTGTTATATTAATTATTTCCTCATTTGGCTCTGGGTAATCGAAATTATCTTTCTTGGATAATGGAGGCTTACGTTACATCTCCTTAGTGCTTTGCCAGTGATATCAGATGCCCGTTGTTTTTGAGCCATAATGTGGTCCTGAAACGTAATAATTATTTTAATAATTATATCCGCTCGTAAATTTGCGTTAAGTCTTCTATTCTCATTTTAAAAATTGTATCGGGCACCTAATTTTTTTATAGAACGCTTGTGCAAAAAAACATGCTTCTAAGTTTCAGCACACTCATTCACCCACCCAGTCACTTACTAATCACCCCCTTTTTAACGTGGTAAAATCATCAAAGGAGGCCTTCCCGCTCTTGGTTGAGCGGAAGGGACTGTCAGACTCGTACTCACTTAAATCCACGGTTTCCCTTCAACAGCCCTTTGCGTTCCAGGGTCACGGTGACCTGTTAAGTTAGTACGTGACCCGGTACGCGTTTTGGTCCTTGCCGTCCGGCGTCCGCATGTCCGCGTCGACGGTCGCCGTAAATCGCCCCGCTACGTCCGTTGCCGGGGGAGTCCCCCACAGCAAAGAATCTACCCAAAATAACCATGTCCGGTGAAGACATGCGTCAGGCGGAAGGTGCGGACACCGTGGCAGCCTCCAGCCACTCCACAAAGAGGGTTCTTACTATCGCTTTTGCGGTGTATCCATTCATTCGCACTCACCCATCCACTCACTCAATCGATAAAACAATGATGATGACTCATGTCAAATCAGTTACAGTGACAAATCTTGAGGTAGAATAACAATTTGCAAAAGAGGGACCTACTAACGTGCGCTAATATATGTGCAAAACAAACGTGCAGTTTTATTCTCTCACTCTCATAGTCCCATAGGTAATTCGACACAACAGAGTTATATCAGTCGCAGGATTAACTCTTGACTGTTACTGAGAATTCATCAAAAAATCCAATAATGCCTTGCTGGCCCAACCGGGGGTACGAACCCTTGATTATGATCCTAAGCCAGGCCAGCCAACAAAAACTCTGGTACCTACTTATTTAACCATGCAGTATAGTCTGAACGAGATAGGAAAATAATGACTTCTTGCCTATAAAACTTAAAATAACTAATTAGAATACACTACAGATGAATATAAAAGTCTATTCAAATAATCTTACCGTTTCATTTCATTCGAAAAACTTCGCGCCAAACGGACTCGCAAGCACGCGGGTGCTTACGCCGCGGTTGTCTAGACGCTGTGCAACGCTAACGACATTTTATTCGAACGAAAGAGAGAGATAACCGACGCTGTTTGTCATTCTTGTGTAAGCTAACCGCAAAACCTTTGACTTATCTTCTTATCTAACCACGATACCAGATAATTTTTTTGGGAGAGAAAAAAAGGATAAGCGACACAATGTAAGGCGACATTCGTTTGGATGATTTATCCTAAGCGCCTTCGATGATTGATTTGGTGACTAGGGAAAATAAATATAAGCGGCATATTAAGTCACGGAAATGAGACCTAAATGTAATAAATGACATATATTTTATCCAAAGAAACTGCCCTAATATCCTAACCGAAAGTTTGGTAAACATATATTCAAGTAAAATTTGATTAAGGTATTTTTTACAAAAAAATATTTACAGCCCAAACTACTTAACGTTCAAGTAAAGAAAAAAATATTCAAAGCCAAAATTGCTTATCTCACAGTTTTGAAATATTATTTTTATCCAACCACCATAATACAAAATACACCAAAAATAACTGTCGTTTATGACGAAAAACTTAGTGTTAGAACCTCAATTCCTTTACCGCCTAAGCGACAAAAAGTTTGTCTTAGAGCCACGAAACTTAGACCATTAGACGCAGAAAAAAAAGCCGATTCTAACCATATATATAAGTCGATTTCGCAAAAAATGTCGCTTACCCCCTTTTGGCCGGAAGGCATCGATATAAATTTCAATTTTATTATCATTTGCGTCATGCCTTGGAAAACGCGGCAAGACATCAGTCCCGATTGTCATAAAGATGTTACAACAGTCGTTATGGAGATTAAATATCTTGTCACTGGTCTAAACCATTATATGGCTTAATCTTTGGGTTTTACTCCCACGAAAATCTTGTTAGTCAAGAAAGCTGACTCCGTGTACTAAATTGAAGATATTGGAATGCAACCGCGATAACGCATAGATGATGCTGATGTTGGGTGGTAAAATTTATTTATGTAGTCTTCTGATCTGACATGACTTATCTTTTAGATAGTAAACAGTTATTAATAATCATTTTTGTTTTCAATGGTTTCAAGAGGTTCTGTTCGCTTGACTCTTGGAACATTTTATTAAATTATAGCAAACATTATACGCGAAGCGGCGATAGTACGTAACGGACTGCCGAGACGATGGTCTCGGTTTCGATCCCCAGTTACCCCGGGCACACACCTCTGACTTTTCAAAGTTATGTGTATATTAAAAATGTTAATTATCGCTCGCTTAACAATGTGCCCCGTAAATGCCAATACGTTCGCCCCCTATTACATTGGGACCAAAACATAACTAGCGAAGTGTGGGTGTGTAATACACCTCTGCCTACTCTTTCGGGAATAAAAGGCGTAAAGTTATGATGTTATAAGCTGATCAGTTATCATAAGGAATTTCTATAGAGATACCGTCTTTAGTTTGATATACAAGTTGTTTCTTTAACAAAGTTTATACCGTTTAGTATACGGCTAGACAGATTGGACACTAATGCAACCGGAGCGTACGTTTCAGCACAATCAGATAGGCAACCTTTGTTCGAAGCTCTGCCTTCATCGCTCAGCAAATGAGTTCGTGATCAATCTATAGTAGGAACTACATATTGTGAGGGACTTACTAGAGTAAAGTAATGTTTGATGGCAAGACTAGAGACTCGTTAGACCCAACAACGTATTGTACCTAATTACGGTATATTCAATGTTGTTGGTAAAAAAATATCAATTTTATTGCTAAACATGATACACAGAAACTTAAATTATATAATCCTTTATTGAATTATGATCTTTTTCGCAGTTAGATAAGTGTTTTTAACATTATTGATAGAAATTTACTAATCTGGACTTAAAGAGAAAACGAAATAAAACTATATTTTTTATATTTTATTTTTTTATTTTTAGAAATAAGTTAATGGTCCTGTTTTTTAAATAATTGTAGTTACATTTTAAATTGCTAACAAAACCTCATAATATTATTATTACATCAAAAAGTCGACCTTCCGAGCTGCCCTAGATTTATAGAAATGTAGGTTATTATTTTCTAAACATTAAATTATAACAGAATTGAAAGGATTATGATCTTATAAGTTCTATAAATAAATGGGTCTCAATAAACTATGATGTTCAAATGATTGAACAGTCTTTGTATGGAATTTTTCGAAAGATTGGGCGGATGTACATATGTATGTTCTTAATAATTTTATTTAGAATAAATACAATTCATTACTGTGTCAATTATTATGCCTTGTCGCAAATTTTTCAATTGACCATAATGCCATAATTTCCGGTGAGATTTGTAACATGTTTCGGTGTCTATATTTAAATGCTATTAAAATATTGACAATTTAAATCATAATATGTAATCTGCACCTTACTACGAATTGTTGAATCCAAACATTAATTTTTATTTTATCTTTACAATGATTTATATCCCGTAGTAACTAAAGCTAAAGGACGCGGAAATCGTACGTGGCAGGTCATATATGTACGTGACAAGTACGTATACGAACGCGTAATATGGTGTCGTGTCTCACACAGTCCCATACATTATAAACCAGGGGCACGTGATAGTCTTGCGAACGCACTCGGGACGTTTGAAGGTCATGGCATAGTGTACCGGCACCGTATCAGCACACCACAGCGCTGTCAGCGCTGACAGCGGTTGTCAGTGCGCTTACTACTTACTGTTTCGCTGTTTATTCTGTCGATGTGAAATATATCTTACGACATACTATTTAATGGTCAAATTTAAATGACAATTTAATCGCTTAGTTGGTGCTATGCTGTTGCGGTGCTTGTACGAGTATCTTAAGAGATATATCATAGGGTATCAGAAATATTTTTGTCACAGTAATGTTCAACTATATCCAAAATTGTCACACTGTACACATTTGCAGTACTATCCTCGAAGTAGTGATATATGATACTTTATATAACCAAAAAGCCACAAATCACAATATCAGTTGCCTTTTACTGACACACAGGTGAATAAGAGTCGATAGATTTAATTACATACAGATTTGCACTTATCTCTTTTAGGTTCAACTTCTTGCCTTTCTGACAGTCATATTAATACATAGTTCGATCACAATGTCACATTTATATACAACTTTCTCGAACTTTCCTCGCAGTGGTGACAACCTCCGGTCTTCTTGCGGCTGCGATGTCTGCACTGCGGGCTGTCACGCCTCGATTGACTACGCGTATGCTTACTGATGACTGTTGGAGAAAAATAAAGAGAAGAGTAAATAATGGTTGGTAAAGCTTTAGAGGGTGATAAATAGTCGAAGCCGCAACTAATGCAGAAACAAATCCCTATTAATATTTTAAGTTTATGTGTATTTATTTGTTTGTCCTTATTTCACGTCTCAACAGAGCGATGTATGAGTTTAAGGTGTGGAGATAGCGACATAGGTGGCTTTTCACCGCAATAAAACATTTAGCGGTAACTGGCCCACAGAGTGCCGCAGGCAAAGACTAATTAGTAAATTATAGCACAAGAATGTTCTGAACTTATTCGCATTAATAGATTTAGGAGAAAACATTTCTTTTGTCAAAGTGTTCATACTTACAGCACTGGCAGGAATATTGGGTCGTTCACCGAAAACCCTGTGTGGATCTGTGTCCAGTCCAGGGGTCGGCAGCTTACTGTAGTCACTTATTAGCTTCTTATCTGTAACAAAGTGAACAATGTAATTCCTGAAGTGTGCAATACCCACATTCTTTATCCAAAAACAATCATAACTAGTGGACGCTGTTTATTTACATTTTAAAAAGATATTTAGATAGATAACTCTAAGTCATTAAGTAAAGGTATTTTAGTAAATATAAAAAATATATAGATAGGGGTAGAGTGTTTTTGGTTTTAATGCTGAAGAAGACAACTTTAATGTACAACAAATAAAATTGTAACTATTATAATTATTAATTGTGATGGTAGGGCGTCGAAAATTAGTTATTCCTCGTTTCGTACTACGACATTTTCGTACTATAGTACGAATCAAGGAATTATTATTTTAATTTATTTTGTGTTCCTGTTTCGGCCCATTGATTTAAATTCTATATTTTGTATGAAAAAATGCTCGAAGTATAGTCAACAACAAAATGCTTTAAAATATTTGTCTAGAATATTTATTTTGTTTATTTCTGTTTCTACACGATTTTAATAGGGTTAATGATACTACTACTACTGCGGGATGTATTTTACATTATTCAATTTCGAATACAATGGATTACTTTTAAGATGGAGTTCAGCAGGTAGAAAGGCGCGCTGTCCTTTCATGTCCTAGAGCGGGATAGAACCATAAACATAATGAGTGCAAAAAAGATAGCGGCTAGGAGATAATTTTTTGACCTCAGTCATACTTTGTACTGCCAGCTACATCGCACGTTTATTCTACATCGTGATGTGGTTAGTGTGTGTCAATCAGTGAAGTTATGTGATTAAAAAGTGACATCGTTTTAAGGTAAGTCTTAAACTGTAATTTTGTTGACAGTTATTATAAGTTTCAGTATAATATGTCTGTTTTTTTAATATATACATCTTACAAAGTAAAAAAAAATATAATATTAGATTTCTAGTCTAGCTCAAATAACCAACAATATCGAAATAGGTTAACCTAATCATATAAATAATGATGCCTAATCTTAAAAAATGCAATATTATTGGCAATTTACGGTTAGTGTCATGAGCCGCCATTTTGTTTTGATTTGAGGAAGTAGATAACAAATGCAATGATATTTCTAGATGTTTTACATTAAATAAAAATGGTTAGGCGTAAAAAGATACATTATATAACATCTGTACTTATTACAATAGATTTTTTTAATTTATAGATTTGAAAATGTCGCAGCCAGAGCCTTCAATTTCAGTCAACAAAATTGAATATAATTTGGTTTCATCGAAAAGAGGCAAGTCCCTTCTTATACGTGGCGGCTACAAATATGACCTAAAAAGAAAAAAATAAAGGTAGTTCAGTAGTTTGGCGTTGTGTACAAAGACTAAAGTGTCAAGCAAGTTTAAAAATGACCTGTGATAATGTGATAAGAAAAGAAGACAGACATCGTTGTGATCCAGAGTTCGTTTCAAGACAATATGGCACGCATTTAGACAAATGTAAAAAAATAATTGTATCTGATGTGACGACACCTGTATCAAGTATTTTCAGAGATTCTGTTGCTGATATTAAAGACTCAGGATTGAATTTATTCAACCAAGTACCGATGTTTAAACAGGTTAAAACCAAATTGTATAGGATACTGAATCAATCATAAGGAGTTTCTAAATTGTGTTATCAAAATATGATAGATCTAAGAGACTGATTTGCTAATACTGTGATTCTTAACTGTGATTTTTATAAGAAAATTGTTTATATTGTTAATATAAGTGGTGAAATCGCAATTGATCTTTGTGTGGAATTGTTAGCCCTGTAAAAGAATTTATAAGACTTTGTTTAACCACTCCCACGTCCAGTCCGAGCGACTGTTATAGCCTTGTACGTCCGGATACGCGCAGCCATGATTCAGATGTCGCCGCGCTCGCATGTGTAACATAAAAACCTACATATCTAATTAACTATACTACCTAGAATAAAGAAAAACTGTAAAAAAATTGTACAAGAATGCCAATTAAAACTATGTATGTTTTAAGATCCACAAATTTAATTTAAGCTGTTAAAAACAGGTGTCAACATTGAATTCAGTCAAAAATGAACATATAAATTGTATTAATTCACACCGCAACACATAAATATTGTTAATTGTACCAATTAAACAATGTCACAAGAAACTAGACGTATGTGCCTTTCGAATGATGTATATATGATTATGTTTCATTATCGCTAAGTAGTTTAATAAATCGAAACAAAACACCTCTCTTGTTAATTTTGCCGCAGAATCTCGTGCGCTTTCGTCTTGCTCGCGAAGTCAAAATATAAGCAATATGGCCGCTTATCTAAGGATTCGTCCACACTTTGTAATTTACGCAACTTAAAAATAGGTAGTCATATTTTTTTGTAGTTTGGGTTTTAAATTAAACACCAATAATATTATAAATGTGTAAATCGAATTATATCAAAGTAAAAAATAAATCGAATGTAAAATTGATCATCAGTTGGTGATCTAAACGTGTTGTATGTATTAATTTAAAATTATATTATTAGTAAGTATATCCCAAGAAAATTTGAGCATAATGAAACACCTCCAAACAAACACCACAAACCAAAACAAAAAACTCAACATCCAAAACCGCAAAGAATAAAAAAGCAAAATATATTGCAAAATTATTTTGCTGTTTGTACCGACCCTTATTGTGAACCAATATAGTTACGTCCGTGGGTACTATACTACCCATATCAAAAAACCAGAGGAACACTAAAACATTTTTAATCAATCTTCTGTGTTTATTATATATTTATGATAGTAAAGTACATTATTGTGATTATTACGAAATGTTGATCGTTGTTTTAATGTAATTTCACTGAAAAAAAAGTAAACAGAGCTAAAATTAGGCCAGAAAAGTTAGGGGCCGCCATTTTTTCGACACAGTTGTAGTTTGAAAACGAAATATAACTTGATTTTACTCACAGAAGTGTAATATGTATACGTAATTATAAAAAACAAATCATCTAGTTTATTTTTATGTATGATAATCTAAGAAACAATTAGTAAAACTTAAGTACTTACAACATTATTTGGCTGGTACTCCAAAACAAATGTTGCGAAATATGCGCTATAGAAAAATATTTTTTATTCATTTGTCAAGGCTTGTTACACTGCCATCTCGTATTTAAATGGTAAAATAGCTAGTTAACTATTGATTCCAAACACCAAAAGTCAAAAAATACCGCTAATTGTCCTTAGATGGCAGTTTTAAAAAAATTAGCGCTTTGGGTACTCTGGTAACCGGGACGTGCAACGCTACTTTGTGTTTGGGTACCGTTGTACCCATGGACGTTGGAGTAGATAAGGGACTGATTTGCTTATTCAGTGATTCCTTACTGTGATTTTTTTATCAACATTAAAACTATTCATGTTATCAAACAAAACGAAAATATTCTATTTTACTTTTTACTTTATTAGTCACGTTTAGTCTTTAAACTTTAAAGTCCCCATTTTTTGATTTTGTTTTATTTTAAGATAGATATAGTTAAATAGGATTTGAAGCTTATGAAAGTAATCAAACAGTTATACCGTGTCAAAGTTGACTTTATTTTTACACTCATTTTATTTCATTGTATTTTTTGTAAACACACTTCCTGCTTTTATGTTGATTTGTTATTTGTGATTAATGTGTTATTTGTACATAACTACATTAGATTTTAAGATTTTATCTTTTTTCTTGATACTGTTTTGAGACAGATTTATTTTTATATGTTTTGAAAATTATAAGGTAGGAATATTTATTTTATGATTGGATTGAGTTGTACTGTGATTTATTACCAAAGTAAAAAATTAAAACTATTGAGGCATTCCATTTTGACCAACACTTTAACACCGTTTTATTCTAATACCTACCTACTTAAGCGCAGTGTTACGTCTGACGATGTACCAGGACTACATAAAATTTTAGGAGATTCAAGTAGATAATTTTCTTAAAACTTTACTAATCGTAACTTTCTATGAATAGAGAAACATATCTTTGTGTGTTATGCAACCCTGGTAGAAGAGCCTGAATAAGCCTGAGACTGAATGTCTCGATATTTTGTTTCAAAATTGTTTTGATTTTCAAAAAAACATATTTTTTACAATCCTGAGTATTTTATTTAATGACTTATTATCTTCTTTATAAGAATTTTGTTGCTGACTGTACTAAAAACATAAATTTCGTAAAAGTAAAGTCAATGGGCTGAAACAGTGAACGAAAAATAAATTAAAATAATCTTTCCTCGATTCGTACCATGGTACGAATAAGTCGTAGTACGAAACGAGGAATAACTCTCGAAAATTGCAAAGCCTAAAAATTATGAACGAAAGTAAGATGACAGAAAACAAACAAACACTTATTTACTTCATCATCAATCTGTTTTTGTAGCTGCGCAATAACAAATTTTATAAATAATTAATTCTACTAGAAGTTGTCTCTGTTGGCCATAGTTTGTAATTGCTTCCACTAAGAGCACCTTCGTGATAATACAAAACATAACAACTTAACCTCCCATTCTGGTTATGCGTGTGCATGTCACATTATGTGCCATTATTTTAAACTTGCTTAAGAGGCACTTATGTTACGATAAAGCCCACTATCCCCTAGATATTACATTCCATGTAAGTGAGAGAGGGTAAGTAGTATGTTGTAAACATATTAAATAAACTCAGAACAGAAAAAAATTGAAAATGTATGATCAAAATATGCGTTGAATGCGTTGAATGAAACGTGACTCTAAACAGCACGGAAGTTTCATACAAAACACGAATCTAATTTAGCTTATGCAAATAGATATGGATCTCAGATCAAATAGTTTAAGTTCAAATTCAAATCAATTTATTTGCAAGATACATGGTTAAAAGCTGTTACATAAAGATAAGTTTCACATGTTTCGCCGACGCAGCGGCATGCAAATTTAAGATATACATATAAATAATTCAATGAAATAGTGTTTCAATAAAATGTCAGTCAATCAAAATGTCTAAAAGATATATAAAGAATTCAATTAAATAGCGTATCAATATAATGTCAATCAAATTAATAAAGTTTAAGCCATTTAGGGCAAAGGTTGGTGCACGGATGTACATACGAGATACGTATTATTTTTTTTGAAAGAAATAAAGATGTGTTTAATACCACAGGTGAGACAAGCTTTAAGCGATACCGATAATCCTGAAATTGATAGTCGGGTTTTTTAGCGCTCCATCTCAGTTTTCAGTCAATTGAGCCTAAATTTATCTGTTGCTATAATTTGTTAATCACTCCCGCAGACAAAGCTGCCTCCGCCGACAGGCCTATTTCTACCAGACCCCGAGTTCAAACCTAGGAAGTGCACTTCTAACTTCTCAAAGTTAAGGACGTAATAAATTCTTAATTATCGCTTGCTAAACGGTAAAGGAAAACATCGTGAGCACTTTTAATAAGTTTACTTAACTGTTTACAAGGTAAAAAGTTATTTTACTTGAATGCTTTAACCACTCATGTGGTTACATTTGTAATGTGATTAAGATGTGACGAGTAGTTTTCAATTTATCCTTAATAATGGGTTTTTAGTTTATAGCACTTCCATACCCATGAAGAAAAACATCGTGACTAAACCTGTATGTCTAAGAGTTCTACATAATAGTCTTGAAAGATTTGTGCAGCCTACTAACCCGCACTTGGCCAGCGAGTTGGACAATTCAGGCAATAGTTCTCATAATATCAATATAGAAACGTTGGGATTGAAATATATCTTCAATTCAATATAAAATTCTTATAGTTATGTATAATTATAATATTTCATTTGATAAGACGTGCATAACATTTATCACATTATGACCTAAACTATTAAATTTCTACTTCGACTTCATGCACAACGTTTCGCAAAACACAAGTCCATTGATAAAAGTTTATTAAGCTGAACGCAACAAAGTTGCAGGTACTGCGAGCTCTTTTAATAGTCTAAGTCCCTTTCGCGGAAACATATTTTGCCACCAAAATGTCGTGTATAGATTTAAACACTCGCACCTTTTCCCATTTCCAGAAAGTCGGGTAACTTCGTGAAATTGTCTATCGTCACCTAAAATAATTTTTTTCGTTAAAAACGTGAGGTGGTGAGCCGCAGTTGAATTTTGTGATAGTACAAATTCAATTTCTTTTTCAAATTCAAATCATTTATTTGCGTAATATGGGTTTACAGGGATCTTAAATTATCAATACAGGGTATCACCATACTCAGCTTTTAAGCATGCAAAATTTCATATTTAACATTATTACGAGTAGGTATGTATTCATTTAAAACATTATTGGACACCAGTATGTCAGCACTTATGTATGAATAAATATTAAAATGTTACAAGGGATGTCAGAATTAATTAGAATAATATAAATTAAAATCAAATCCAAATATGTCATACAGTTTAAATAGTGTCACAGTTATGTTTTTATAAAATCTATCTGTTAGATATTCCTTGACAGAATAGTAAGCTTTTGCAAGCAGTATTTTTTTTACACCACGCTTAAATATAATAAAATTCGTAATACTTAACAGTTCTTTTGGCAAGTGGTAATAAATGCGTGGTGCCATACATAATATGCTTTTCTTCACTTGTGCAGTGTTGTTAGCAGGGATGTGTATTTTCATATTGTGCCTTCGACTGTTAAGTTTACAAACAATGTTATTGAGGTTAAATTGACAGCAAAATACAGACTCATAATGTAAAAGGAATAGGATTTACAATATTTAACGTGACACATAAAACATAGCTAACAAAATGGCGCTATACCCCGTGCCTTGGACATCATGTTACGCCGTCGGTCCCGTATCTCACAAATATCTTCGACAGTCACTAAGGAGTCAGTATCCTTGATTTGAATGTACTGACACTGGTCTAAACCATAGTTTATCCCTATATGACAG
Source organism: Euclidia mi (assembly GCA_944739405.2). Classification (NCBI taxonomy): domain Eukaryota; kingdom Metazoa; phylum Arthropoda; class Insecta; order Lepidoptera; family Erebidae; genus Euclidia; species Euclidia mi. Next base: position 67,144,494 of record OX123193.2, on the reverse strand, counting down.
ATTTGATGGCCCTAATACTATTCGTAAATGAAGTAAGTATATCCACGCTCGAAGCAAAAATAATTATGATTAGTATAACCAGTCGGCCATAGGCACCCAAATTTCGTCGACATTATCTCTACACAGATTTTTGTTAACTTTGGGGGACGGAGTTGCTCACGTCCGTAGGACTTACCACCTTCTCCTAGGCCCACCCTACACGCACCCTAAACGAGCAACAACGCCGAGTCACGGGCGGCGGTTAAGTAACCCGTTCAATGGTCTCCATAGGCCAAGAGGAAGTTAATAATCCTCTCAAAGATTGGCTACAGTACTCTGGGTAGGTGCTGTGAGATTATTACCCAAACCCCCTTTTTTAATATGGAAATGTCTAGTAACGAGAGTGAGATTTTGTCATGCGATCCGGCTAACACCCGGCGCCCCCCGGTATCCGGGCCGGAGGGTGAGAAATTGGTTACTGAAGACTCCATGGAAGTACGCGACCAGGCTTCTTTGGTAGTGAATGCATCTGGAAGTAAAAAATATGTACAGCAAGCTTTTCACCCAAGTTTGTTTTTATCTCGGCCCAGAAGGAACTCCTTAGGCTGCAAACCTTCAACAACTGTGCCATGTAAAGGTACAGGGGATGTCACTCTAAAAAATGAACTCGATACTCCGAATACAGCCCCCTAACCAAAAGAACTGCTGTCAGTTAGTGCATCCAACACATCCTGCCCTCCTGAATGGCAAAGAGTCCCAACTGTCAGATACAGAAAGCGTAAGAAACTGGCACCAACACCATCACCAGAGGCAATCAAACCTTCAAATAAATTTAGCGGTTTACAAATAGATCTGACCGAAGATGAGTGTGACACTAAACAACGGCGCCCAAGCAAGCCACCACCGATCATATTATACGGCATTGAAGACGTCACAAAATTGTCTGAGCTATTAAACACCGATGCCAATAAAGAGGAATTCTTATTCAAGATCGTCAACCGAAACCAACTAAGAGTCAATAGTTCAGATGTCGACGCCTACAAAAGAATTATTAGCCTGATACGTGAAAAGGGTCTCATCGGACATACGTTTAACAAGAAAGACCAACGATGCTACCGATTAGTAATAAAAAACCTACATCATAAAACGCCCCACAGCGCTATAGTTGAAGAGATCGAAAAAACCGAAAACAAGGTGTATGGGGAAATAATAAATGTCAAGTTTGGACCAGAAAAGAAGCCCACATCCACATTTTTTGTAAATTTAGTCTCTAGTCCAAATAAAATTTCAGTTAAAACTATAAAATCTATATACCATCAATATGTAGTGATTGAAGAACCTTAAAGAAAGAACACTATTCCACAGTGTCAGCGATGCCAACAATACGGACATTCCAAAAATTACTGTATGAGGCCATACCGTTGCGTGAAATGCACTCAATCCTACAAAACCTCAGATTGTCCTTAAAAAGACCGCAATACACCAGCTAAGTTTGCACTATCTGAAGGCTCACATCTTTCTAACTACAAAGGATGTGCTGTTTACAGGGAAATTCTTCTCAGAAAAACAGGTAATAAACCAACCCCACAGGTTCTGTCCCAAGCCCAACCAAAAATATCATCCCCAAAAGAGCAGCATAGACGACAAGGTACTGAAACACAGCCAAACCAGCACAACGATGATAAAAATAGACCATCATACGCAGAAGTTACTAAAAACGAAACAAAACTAGAAACATTACTCACACAACAAGCTGAAAGATAGACTACTGGATCAAATGTCGACAATTATGACTCTACTCACAACAATTATCAACAAACTTGTCCAATAAGATGACCACAATCTGAGTTGCGACCTGGAACGTAAATGGATTAATTAGACACAAACACTATGTAGACATATTTCTTATACACAATGACATTGATATACTTTTAATTTCGGAAGGTCATTTAACACCCAACCATTTATGTTCAATAAAAAACTTTTGCATTTACTCGACATATCACCTTGACGGAATTGCACATGCTGGGACAGCTATCATCATAAAAAAGCACATAAAACAGGAGGTACTTAAAGAATGTATAACAGAACAAATTCAAGTTACCTCAGTATTGGTTCAAGAAAAAGAGAACTCATTAACCCTGTCAGCCATATATTGTCCACCTAAGCATACCATAAAAGAAAATAACTTTACTATATTTTTTTAAACTCTTAGCCAAAGATTTATATGTGGGGGGGGACTGGAATGCTAAAAACACATACTGGGGCTCACGACTGACGCTACCTTGAGGTAAACAACTAAAAAACAGCCTAGACAAAAATAAATTACGTATTCTGAGTACAGGCGAACCCACATACTGGCCAACGGACGCTAATAAACTGCCGGACTTACTGGACTTTTTCGTGTACAAAGGTCTCTCCAATATGCACTTATCTGCAAAAAGCTGCTTAGACAGCAGCTCTGACCATACACCACTGATAGCCACAGTAAGCACTACACTTCTACACAAAACACTGAAAGAAAAGCTTTACAATAATAAAACAGACTGGCGAGCCTTCAGAGAGTACATCGAGGCAAACTTGAATCTAAAAATAGCACTTAAGACCAATAACGACACTGATGAAGCTGCTTTAAATATTACCAATCTCATACAGACCGCTACATGATTGTGTACACCAGCACCTGAAGAGTCAACGAAGAAACATAAATTCCAAAAGAGTTAAGAAGTATGGTTCTTGAAAAAAGGAGATTAAGAAGAGTGTGGCATAACAGTCGTCATCCTTATGATAAACGAGACTTTAACAGAGCAGCTGCAGACCTTAAGCGATACATAAAAGAAATAGAAAATAAGACCCTAAAGAATACACTTGAAAATCTGGATGCGACAGCAAGAAATGAATACTCGCTTTGGTATGCCGTAAAGTCAAGAAAAACAGCACCACAGATAGCACACTACCCTCTTAATGTGGGTAATAAATGGGCTAGAAAAGACGAAGAACGCGCTGAAGCCTTTGGCGCCTTCCTAGCCGAGGTGTTCTCTCCTAACTTCGGAGACTCATGAACCCATACCGAAGTACTCAACTATTTGGAGACAGAACTACAATTTAGTTTGCCATTGCGGTGTTCTTCACCTAAAGAGATTTAAAGTATGATAAAGAGCCTTGAACTACATAAAGCTCCTGGATATTGCCTAATAACGGCTGAAATCCTACGTCAACTACCTAGAAAAGGCATCATTTTCATTACACAACTCTTCAATGGAATTCTGAGGACTGGTCATTATCCTAGTATATGGAAGATCTCGGAAATCATCATGATCCCTAAGCCAGGCAAATCACCACATTTCGTATCATCTTATAGACCAATAAGCTTACTGGCCCTAATGTCAAAGCTATTTGAAAAAGTCCTTTCATGTAGACTAAACACTTTACTCAAAGACAGCAACATCATCCCGCAACACAAATTTGGATTCAGAGTAGGTCATTCACCCGTAGAACAGGTACATAGAGTGGTAAATCAGATACGAGAGGCATTAGAAAGTAAGGAATACTGCTCCGCTGCATTTCTAGACGTACAGCAGGCATTCGACAAAGTCTGGCACCAGGACTTGCTATATAAGCTGCAAAAACTACTTCCACATAGCATGTATGTCTTATTGAAGTCATAAATAGAGGACAGAATATTTCGTGTGAAAATAAACAACTCCTTCTCTAAATTCCACGACATACATGCTGGAGTACCCCAAGGCTCTGTCCTAGGACCAACTCTCTATCTAATCTAAACATCTGATCTACCGATTACAGAAGAAGTAGTTTGTGCTACCTTCGCTGACGATACAGCTGTCTTGTGCAATAACAAAGATCCTCTTAGAGCCTCGCTAACACTACAGAGTCATCTCGATGAAGTGCACAAATGGATGAATGACTGGAAAATAAAAGCTAGCGCCAGCAAGTCGTTGCATGTGACATTCTCTCTGAGAAAAGATGACTGTGCACCAGTTACTTTTGGAAGCGACACACTCCCACATAGTGTATCAGCTAAGTATCTCGGCATACACCTAGACAGAAAACAAACGTGGAGGCAACATATAGAGAAGAAACGCGATGAACTAAATATAGTATTAATTGGCTCCTAGGAGGTACTTCACAAGTGTCACTCGACAACAAAATAATAAGTATTTTGTAGTTTATACAAACCCATTTTAAAACCAGTTTGGACGTACGGTGTCGGGCTATGGGGCACAGCTAATAATTCAAATGTAGAAATCCTACAGAGATTCCAAAATAAAGTTTTCAGAACCATCACATATGCTCCGTGGTTTATCAAAACTGCAGAATTACATGAGCATCTACATATGAAAACTGTCAAAGGAGAAATAGAGCACAGAATAAAATCTTATCAAAACCGAATACAGTCACATAACAACAGTTTGGTCTCGGCGTTAAGCAAATCACCAGAAAAGAAACGACTCAAACGCCACCATATTTGGGACTTTGCGATAGCAAAATAAATATCTTGTCAGGAGAGGCAGATTCTTCGCTGGAAGAATGAACCTCACAAACCACATCTCCTGCAACCAATCTGCTAATGGTTGACAAAACCGATTGCAAGATGTACCTTAAAAAAAAAAAGGTTTTTGTTAACTTGCTTATTTCAGGCGTTAATATTACCTTCGTCAACGTTATACTGTAATTGTCTTTATTAAAATACCGAGAGATATACGGGTAGTACTCAAGGGTGAAATAATAGAAAGGGTTTATCAAGCCAAAAACCTTGGCCTAAATGTGGATTCAAACCTTAGGTATGAAAAACATATAGCCTTGTACGTCCAAAATTGTTTTTATCGTCTGAAGGTCTTATATAAAATAAGACCTTACATAACACAGGAACTGCGGGTAATGTTAGTGGAGTCATTGGTATTGTCACGGTTGAACTACGCGGATGTTGTATGTGGACCCCGATTGCTCGCTAGAACACAACATCTTATACAAAGGGTCCAGAATGCGTGTGCACGTTTCTGTTTTACCATACCACTTAAAACACATGTTACACCGTTTTTAAATCAACATGGGATACTCAAGATGAAATCGAGGCGCAAACATCATTTGGCATGTCTCTTATCTCTACAATAAGCTGACATGGACGACTAGTAGAAGGGATTGCACGAACAGGCAGTGTTCTCAGCAGCTCTCCATCCAGCCTCACAGGACGGCTGGGTTCAAAGGAAGTTGCCGATACGCCGCAGCGAAGATATGGAATAATCTCCCACCGCCCATAAGGAACTTGAACACGTTAGGCACATTTAGAAAACAACTAAAACAGTACCTTATTGACGCGCAACGACGGCATGGCAATATTAACACCCACTTGTCATTTATTTAAATATCCTAAACCATAATATTATTGTTTCATATAATTTATTTTCGTAAATATTTTATCACTACTCGTAAAATATTATATATATATATATATATAAGATACCTAGTATTGTCATTTATTATCCTATCCACATTATATTTATGTATTTACGTATATTAATAGTATACTCGTATTTTTATACTGATAAAAGCAGATATCATGGAGTAACCTTAAACTTCTACTTTGGCTGCTCTTATTGGCTTCCGTACGGCATTTTCTAGCAGGCCCAGTGGAAGATCAGCGCTCGGTCTTTGTGACCTAGCAAATGCTGAACTGGGGTCCTGATTGCTGCACCGCTGTGGGACACATCCATAGTCACCATACATTGTTTATATGTGCATTCTTTTTTTTTTTTTTTTTTCAACACTGTGTTTATTTTCTTTTTTTTTGTGTTTTGACATTGACATATACTCTAACGATAGACGAAGCATTCCCTATAAATATTTTGTTCAAATTGTTTAACGTATGACGTCTAATCGTACTAGCGCAACACGCAGGCGCAAGCAGCGCCAATGACTTACAGTGTCTAGTGATTATTATAGCCAATCAACAACAACCAGTCCTGGCATCTTACCAATGAGTATCCAATAGTTCTCTAATGCTACTGGCTGCTTATTGCCATTTGCAAAGACTATTTACATCACAGGAGAGATGTTTTCTGCCTACAATATTTCATCAACATAATAAGAATAGTTTATTTATGAAAATGAAAGGAATTAATTGCTGGGGGCTTATTTAAGTCAATTAGTCAATGACTAAGTGGCCTGAGTAGCTTAGTCGGTACAGTATCGGCACGGTTCGACGACAAAAATTTACTTTTATAGCTTTATATAAATTCCAATTAAATTTACTCTAGCAAGAAATGCTCAAAAATATATTTGAATAAATATTCAATTGCCACCAAACACAATTAATTTTGTTGTTTTTTGTCTATTGGTCGGATCATGGAAATCAGGATCTGTTTTGGCCTCATGGTTCAATATTATTTTTGCGTATTTTTCTATAACTGCAAATGTGTACTATGATGAAGTGTTGAAATATTCGTTAATAGGTAACTATAGTTATTACGATCAATAAACCAAAAAATAAAAAGAACATAGAATTAGTGTTATACAATATCAAATTGGTTTTATAACATTAATCAAATTAAAACCCTTAAAACCAATACCTTCACGAAGTCTGGTCTTAAACCTTAGTCATATATTTTTACCAACAATCACTTGCAATGTATTTCTGCATAGTAGTTAGTCTATGATCGTCACATGAAAATAAAGAAATACATTTAATGTGGTATTATGATACATTTAACTCTTTTGTCCCCCCACGTGATTACAGCACGCACGGTCGTGCTCTAATTCAACTGGTCCCATGTGTTTACAGCACGCATGGTCGTGCTCTAAAAAAGTCGTCCTATTGGTCGCGGATTTTTTACGTTTTGTTTTACTTAAACCAAGAAACGAAAGTAGTAACTATTAGAATAGTTCATATTCTATGCAACTAAATCGTTTTAGAAGGGTGAGGGAAACGAAACGTGCCAAAAAATATTGAAATATCTGTGTCTCAGTTGCGAAAGCGTCCGCCATTGTTGTGTTTTGTTCCGCGATCTTTATAATAAAAGTTGTCTTGTGGAAGAAACCGGGTAATATTTTATAAAGATACTTATATAGATTTACTCAGAAATAAATAAATATTAATTGTGAAGTGACATTATTCGTGACAGAGACAAGAAATACAGTGATAAAAGGCAAAAACTTTTAAGATCGGCTATTTCTACTCTTGAAACTTGCTATTTTCGTAATAGTTTTATGATAAATACTCTTTTAATAGTTATGAAAGACATAAAAGTACCTAGATTATTTATCTGAAAACATATTTTAGCAATTAAATACTAGTATTGTTGTACGTTTTCACTGTTATCGTGTTTCAAATGGTAAATAATTCACAGCCACAGTGTTCGCTACAGTAACATGGCGGCCCGGCACGGCGAACTTTTTGTTACGCGTTCGGATTATAATTTTTTTAGTGGCGTTAGATTCATTTGTTACAAATAAATAATGTATTGTGTGAGAACCTAAAGGTATATGTGATAATGTTTTTGTGTTTATGAACCAAACAAGTAATGAAATTCATTAATATGTGATGAAATGTTTGTGCGAACCAGTGAAAAATAACAAACTTCTAAGTTTGTAAGCTTGTTTTGCCGGAAAGGTGAGTATTTAGTAGTAATTTATGTTATTATTATCATAGCTGATTTTATAACCAACACAATGATATGCAATTTATGTGATATAATTATATTATGGTGTCATAATTATTTTTTTTCCGGTAACCTATGCCAATGAAAATTTGCAGCAACGTGACCCTTTGCACTTGTGGCACTTTGCCTTTAGTTTGATCGCACCTCAAGGGTTATTTACATAAATAATAAAAATATTGACTAACGCTACTACAGATACAAGTTCTGATTCAAATTAATCGATTTATCGTCGCCACACAGTCAATAAACGAAGCGCACCCACACCGCAGGAAAGTCAAAGTGACACTAGATTGCTTTACCGGGATATGCATGCAAAGCATTTGAACAAAGTTAATGTTCTGAATGCTACATCTAGTGTACATATTTATCGATGTGTTTTGGTATATATTATGTACTTCCCTTTGTCTTTTTTGTATGAGTGAGTCTTTTTTATCATTGTCAACCTTTCCTCAAACGAGTTTGATTCGAGTTCAGTATCATCTGATGGCGTTTTAAAAATATTCAGAGTATGACAGGAAAAAATGGGTCATTCTCGTTCGAACTAAACATATTATTCTAACCACAGACCTCTTACAAGAGAATTAATGTATCTTATGCATTCATTCTTCAATCTTTTAGCATAGTTATTCAAAAAACCATTTAAATGTGCAGTTTAAAATGCAGGTAATTTTAAAGGATATTCTTCATCCTCCTAGTGTTATCCCAGTTCGAAACCGACGTCCGCTTTCTAGTCTAACCGACTTTAACTGAATATTTGCTTTTCCACAGAGCGAATGCCTGTCTGAACTCCGCATCCCAAAGGGATAGCTGCTGCTATATTCCATGTTTTAGACTAGTGTCAGTTTATTAATGAGTACTGACTCTTCTGAAGAACTTCGTAACAGCCCAGAGAGGCTCCACATGCTCTTTAAGGCACAGATCAAGCGATAATTGACAAGTCAAGACGCACATAACTCCGAAAAGTCATTGGTGCGCGCCGTGGATTCGAACCCGGTTCTACTCTGCATGGCAGTCTGTTACCACTAGGCTGTTACAGCCTTGCTACTAATTATAAAGGGTAATATTTTAGAATATCTGCTATCAATCATTTGGGCTATAGGCAGGTAGGATGTAGTTCGTAGCCAGTAAAGATTTTGGGAGGAAAATATGATATGAATGCTGTCCACGCTAACTACATCGCGGGAAATACCAGTATGTTACTAAAAAGTATTCTTAATTACCAGAGAAATTGTGTGACTTACCATAGTGACAAGGTATGATATCAGGATCTGTGTCTTCTCCGCTGCCCTCCATCTTGAGGTCGTACTGACTGCAATAGTCCAGCTTAGGTGATGCGCAGTATGTGTTTAAGTTGTCTTGCTTCGAGAGAGATTCCACACTCTGTTCCATGTAGAAGGCGTTACTGTACCACAAGGAAAATTTCGTGTGACATTGTAAATTTGCATTGAAAACAAAACGCTTAAAAAATATAAAAAAAATGTAGATATTTGTAATAAATAAACTCAATAACGAAGAAGAGCCTATGTTCTGCAGTGCACGTTTCTGAGTGAAATGCATGATAAAAAGAGGCTCAAGAACCATGTAGCCGATTTCAAAAATTCCGTCCCCATTAGTAGGGGAGAGGGTGGCAAGATGGGGTACTTAAGCTTTAAAGGTCAATAATATAAAAAATACATAGTTAAACAAATAAATTTATTTTTTATTAACAACTTATTATTACTATTCTAATATTTGGTGTCATTAGGCACTTATAGTTACACATTTAAGAGAAAAAAATTAAGATGGGATAAGATGGGGTAACCCCCTAAGGTAAGATGGGGTGATGAGTATGATTACAGATATAGATGATTATTTGGGCCGGCAGAACTCGCAGATATGGATAACTTCGTCATCATCATCATTATCTATTCCCGCGCAGTTATTACGAGACCATCTTCCACATAGTGAGCATGATATACCCTTCAATGGAAACGGAATATACTTCCTGACAAAACATACATGGCGTGTCCCTATTAGTGGTGCGTTTGTACTCACGAACCATTCTAAAAAGAAAACTATAATAAGCACACAAAAACAAAAGCATTTTTACGAAAATCAAGCAAAAACAAAATTTTCCTCATTGGGAGGCAAGAAGGAGTACCAGTTACCCCATCTTGCCTGCAGCGCCATTTTCTAGCAATAAAAACAAAACAAAAAAGCAGTTAACAATCTTAAGGAAACAAAATGCTTACCTTATTATAGGTTAGTTTAAGCGTCAATCACAGAAACACCTCACCAGTTAGCGTTATTTAACAAACGGCAATCACGTGTCAAACTAGATGAAAATGTGAGAAACAACTTGCAGTAAAACACTTTTTTTTAATTTTTTCGACATGCGTGCACTTGCGAACCATAAACCACCGGGTGACTGACAAGTACCATTGTGGTGCATCGAACGGTGATTGAACGAGCTTGATAGGTCAGTTTGAACTGTGAATTTAGCTGGGTACCCCGTCTTACCCGCCGCCCCGTCTTACCTCCTTCTCCCCTATACCGCATTATATCTCAATAAGGCTAATAGGATAAATTTAATTTCTACTCGTGTGAAGACGGGACGGGCCGCAAGAAAACGTACTTTTTAAGGTGTAATTTGTGGAATAGTGACAATTGGAATACAATAATAGACTTCAACCGCGGCTCCGTCAGCGAAAATTATATACACCTAAACCTTTCTCAGGAATCACACTATGTAATGGTTAACATGTACATAAATTCGTTTGGTAGTTTTTAAGCTTATCGCGTTATACAGAGAGACAGGAAAAAAAGGAGACTTACTACTATGTATAGATGTTACTAAGAAAATTACAACTCAACCAATTCCCTAAAATATAGCTTGCTGACAGGCAGACAAACGGATTTACGGTGTGGGCTTTAGCGAACGAGACCATATAAGTAGGTACAACAACACTTCTAAATAAAGCTTTGCAATAAAATAATACTAAATATTTAAACATGTTTATTTCATCTATAAACTATAGATGAAATACACATGTTTTTTTAGGCCAAAACACCAAGGGAATTAGAACGCGCAAGTAATCTCAAATAAGGACCAGTTTAATAAAGCCAGTAGGATCTAAAATGGGGAAAACGCAATAGAAAAGTGATTTTGCAAGATTGGGAAGCTTTTTAATCTCATAAAAATGTTTAACATTTTATGAAGGTAACAACACTTTCTAGGAAGTTAATATTATAATTAATAGTTTATAAGGAAAAATGGGGTCTTCGTGTGGTGAAAGATGAAGAATATAAAGTGAGACTACCGCATTTCATTCCATAGTTGTCATCAGTTAAGACTAAGGAAAATACACAAAGCCAATAGTTTATGCGAAGAGACTGAACAATTTACATCAAAACCTATACCAACTCGTTTGGCCAGCGTGCTATAGAAGGCCAAATCCTCGCATTGACTCATAATCCTGTTGTGATGCAAACTAAGACAGGTTTTTGTCCAGCAGTGGACAGTTAAAGGCCGCATGATATATAAAGGAAGATTATCGTTAAGACTTGGCAGGTTAATATAACAAAACCTTGTAAGATACTAAAACATTTCATTTAAGTTCAAGGCTTTAACATTTGACTAATGTATTTTGCCAAGTCTATATTCTATATTCTATAATCAGTCAAGTGTTGCGTTATGTTACTTAACAAGTTACATGCGTACAATTGTGGCACATTCAATTCATCATCATCAGCCTCTTACAGTCCACTGCTGGACTAGGCCTCTCCTTTAAAAGGAGGAATTGGCCTACTATACCACGCTGGCCAAACGGGTTGGTAAAGGGGTTGTTTTAAGTTGTCCTTCTCTTACAGTGCTGTTTTCTGCATAGTATGGTCCCTCTGTCGGCTTTTACGACACCCATGGGATGATATGGGGTGGTGACATTGCGTGTTCTTAATCCTTCACCACATTCAATAATTCATAAGAAAATAAGGTAGGTGGCACTGTCTTGAATAAAACAGCTTATTGATTATTTAACCTTCAGGTTTGTAGTTAAATGTATGAAAGAGGAAACTGACATAATATAAATAGTATAACGGTGTGGGTGTAATATTACATGTTTGCCTACCCCTTCGAGGATACAGGCATCCAATAAAAAAACTCAGATATAAGATAGCTGCTTTGTCGAGGAAGGCTAAAAGCTATATAACAACAACACGCTATGAGCCACGGAAGCGGAGCAATAGCCATAAATAATGGGTGTAACCGCGGGCTCATATGCTAGTTTCATATGACTTCTTCTTGCAAAAATGGTCAGACACTACAATACACCACTATTTTTTAATTAGTACACAAACTTTAAGGACATATTAGCGACGACATTATTATCATATAGGTGACATAAAAATTTCATAATATCTATAAATAGCAAAGTTATAATCATTTGTTTTTGTAGAAAATCTCACCCAAATCATAGACATATTTTACAATCCATTCACTACTTCATTGATAGTACTTACTTTCCATCCTACTCTTACGCTTTCTTTCCGTCGCACTTATAATGTAGGTAGCCTTAGACAATAAAATGAAGCAAAAAATAAACGTAGGTAGTCACTTTTTTTTTTTAATTCTACCCTCTCCTTCATGCTTTATCCTGTCTTAGGACCGGAAAAAAATACCGTTTTACAAGTAATTAAATACGGAGGTATGTAATTGGAAAGCAAACACATATCAAAATAAAAGAAGGTATTCTGTAATAAAAGACAAGAGTAATTTTGGCGTATTTATGAAGTTAGAATCAGCTGCTATTTACAATTATTATTTCATCATCATCATGTCAGCTAGAGACGTCCACTTCTGGACATAGGTCTCCATCAAGGTTCTCCACACAGACCGATTTCGAGCCGCCTGCATCAAATGATTAGTAGGTATTTTTTACTTTACTTACAAGTATTTCAATTCTTCTTCGAAATGTCCACCACCATTGACAATACACAGCACGTTTTATTAAATTGTTTTTTACCGAGAGAAGTACGCTTCTCTGAATTTTCACTGCGTCAAAAGCGTCCAATATGCACTGTTTAAATTGTTCGACACTAACCGGCTCACTTTTGTACACAGTGGTGAGCATGGAGGCCAAGCTACAGGCCCGCCTCGACAGATCCACTGGTTTCCAAACACTTTCCTGCACAAACGCACAGCTGCACTCGCGTGATGTGAACTGATAAGCCATCCCGTTGGGCAAACGTAAACAAACAATAATTTTGCCGCATTAAAAGGATCCGCTCGCTGCCACCTTCAATTTAGTACTGCGGCGTGGGCGCAGAGGGACAGGGGGTGGCGAGCTTCGAGTTTGCACAAATTTATCAATGGAGTAGTGCCGCGTAAAATTATTACTACAAAATAGTATTTAGTTATGCATTTACCAATCATTACGTCCTTTTGTGGACAGTTTTGGGACAGTTTTAGAACTGACTGCTACGCAGAGGGTCCGGGATCGAATCCACGGCGCGCACCGATGACTTTTCGGAGTTAAATGCGTATTAAATTGTTAATTATCGCTTGCTGAACGGTGAAGGAAAACATCGTGAGGAAACCTGCATGTCTGAGAGTTCTCCATAATGTTCTCGAAAGACATGTAAAGTCTGCCAACCCGCAGTTGGCCAGCGTGGTGGACTATGGCCTTACCCTTCTCATAGTGAGAAGAGGCCGTGCCCAGCAGTGGGACAGTATAAAGGGCTGATGATGATGACATACATAAATATGATTAGTTAAAGATGCGTAGAGCCCCACTAAATTTTTGTACTAATTAAAGAATAGTGGTGTATATATATATTACACTACTTACAGTACGTCACAATTTTACGTGAATTTATAACTGGTGTTTTAAGCCCTCTTTTGTGCGTAACTTACTTTACTTTCTTTACTCTCTGTAAACACATATACACTGAGAAAATCATCGAGTACTTATTATGGTTTTTTACCTATCGAGCAGATGTCCCAAGACGTCAAGGACGACAAGGAAAAAAAATACAATATGGCACAAAATGTACAAAATCACGTTACTAATGAATCATTTTCTATACCTTGTTTAAACAATATACCAAGTTTAAGAAATACGTAGAAACAGTACTAAAGAAAATGTTTGATGAAGCTAAAGGACTCTCCTTACTCTTTTTTTTTATCAAAAAGAACCTATCAAATTGACTTCACGCTGCCTGATGGTAAGCTGACAGTGAAGTCCTATTGGGAAGGCCACTATCTCCAATTACTGGTTAAGCAATGTGACATGACGGCCCTCACTTTGACGGCCTTGAGAGATGCTTTTTCACGCCCCGCTAAATGGACCCAGGATCAAGGGAGGAAGGAAACACGTGAGCTGGCAGTGCGTTCCACATCTTTATGGTACGGCAAAGATAAGATGTACCGAATCTTTTCGTACGTGACGGTATCTGCTCAACTGTGTAAGCGTGGCACTTTGACCCGGCACGTGTTGTTCGGGATAGGAAAGGAGAGGGTGGGATGAGTTGAAAGAGTTCTTCTGAACACTCACCGTGATTCAATCAGTAAAATACAGCCATTGAGGCTACGTCCCTGCGTAATTGCAGAGATTCAAGGGTCTTAGTAGCCTCAAGGTCACCTATGATATGGACAGCACGCCGCTGCAACCTATCAAGGGCATCTAGCAGATACTGAGCGGAGCCGTTCCAGAGATGAGAGCAGTATTCCACGCAGGAGCGAACCTGAGTCTTGTATAATAGACACAGCTGCTCCGGCGTGAAAAACCTCCTCACTCTGTTCAGGACTCCGAGTTTTCGAGATGCCGATTTAATGACACCCTCGATGTAGTTTCTTTGGTTGAGATTGCGGCGTATGTCCATACCAAGTATATTTAGACTGTCCTGTATCGGTAGTGGAGTGTCCAGAACAGAAGGTTGGGGAAGGAATGGAGATAACTTTGCTGAAAATGCGCACACCTCTGTCTTCTTGGCGTAACTCTAAGCGAAAACGTCCAATATTTTGCTAGATTGTGTATAATTTACATCACATCATATTTTTAATATTATATTAGATTTAGTTAGACTTTATTTTTTATTTTATTTTAGTGTAATGGAAAACAATATTTTTTACGGTTAGTTCTTTTTATTTTCTTTTTTATTGAAAAATACAATATGCAAATATATATACATATTTTTTTATAAAACCTTATATATCTAAATATGCATGTGATAAATTTCAGCGCATTATCTTTTTAAACAACTGAGATATGAAGACAAAACATACCCATCTTTTCAACTGTGCGGAGAGGCGGCCGCTTAAACAATAATACCAACCGTGCAGTCTTAGCAGTCTTTTAGTTCTTTCTTTGCCGCTAAATCAAAAATAATATAAATCCATACTTACTTGGACGCTGGATGCTTATCAATATCATGTTTTCTAGCGGCGTGTCGGCGATACAACGCTGTGATGACTCCACATACTCCCGTACACAGCAGAGCTGCGATTGATAACAGCGATACTAGCATCGGAGACAGCGGTATTGAGCTGCTAACTCCTGTTGAAGAGACACAAGATTAAATCAAATTTAAGTTTTAAGTTATTTATTTTCTGGCTAAGGATAGCTACGTCATCCTCAGCCTTGTTTATAAACGGTTACTTTGCAGGGCACTAGACTCTTCTCGCTAGAGAAAGGGCTAAGCTAGAGCCCTTCACACTGACCTAGTAGGGGTTAGCAGACTTAGCATGTCTTCGGAAAAGAGCATATAGAATACTACATAACTGAGAGCAGTTATGCAGTTTTCCTCACGATGTTATTCTCATCATTTAGCACTTGCTTATTATTAACTACTTGATATGCAAATTATATCGAAAAGTTATTGGTGCACGCTGTATATTCGAACCAAAGAACCCCTGGGTAGCTGTTGGTGTCAGAAATTGGCTAGAATATTTGGAAGATTGAGGGTACTCGATCTTAAAACTTTAGCACTTTTAGTTAAAATTAAAAAGAGCTCTATTTACAATCCTTGTGTCACGGCAAATTTTTGAAAATATTAAAAGTATTGACTCCAAAACCCTAACCTATACCTTACAAACTTTTAAATTTCAAAACGTTTTCTTTAGTATAGAGGTTCAACTTTTCACTTTGTACTCCTTCGTGAACGAGTAGCTTTTGTACGACTAGACAAAATTTTGTTTATATACACATGTTTTATAGAGACGGTGTTTCACTTCCTAAATTCAATAGCTAACTCGTTGTCAGATCATCAATTTGGTACCATTACTTCAGTAATGGGAAATATAAAGTACTCTTTTCTTTTAGTTTGAATGTTTTGTCAGCTGAATTTGAATAAAAATGTAAAAGGCTACGAAAATGCGCCTCAATTGGCACAAAAATTAATGTCTTAAATGTAGTTACTACTAATCGTATCTAAATAATGTATGCCACTTACGCATGTTTTGATAACTACAGTCATATAAATAGTGTCATCTATCGTGCTATGGCGAAAACACATACACTGGTGATATCTTGCGGATTACAGAGGAACTACAAATACGAAGAGATTAAATTCTGAAACGCGCTATTAGAAATCACACACGCATATCCAGAGCAAATAGCCGTGCTCATAATACAAAGATTTGTACTGAATTTGTAATCGAAACTACGATCTGACCCGATAGTCTAAGATACCAACAGAATGTCAAGCAGAGGGTATTTGGTTCGAATCCGCGGCACGCACGACTGACTTTTCTAAGTTATCTGCGTATGAAATTATTAATTATCGCTTGAACGCTGCCTCGGAGAGCACGTTATGAATATGTTTGATAATCGTTACGAAGAGTCAATGCTCGTCAATAATTAATAGAGCTGATCTAAACCATGTGACCCCTATCGCTTTGGATTGAGGCAGTAGATAGGTGGCAGTTGCTCTGTGGAAAAGCTTATATCCTGTCATATACGAAAATAATTATGCCTTATTTAAACTACAACCTTCAGCTTAGCAGTCAGGGTTTTGTCACTTCAACTAGGCAAATAGCCTAGTTTTATTCAAAGTACCTGATAATCAAGCTTAGCTCAGCTTTTTTTTATTTTCTATAAATTAAACCTTACTAGACCAATTTAATGACGACCGGTTGGCGCAGCGGGAGTGTAAGCGACTGCCACGCCGAAGGTCGCGGGTTCGATTCCCGCTCAAGTCAAACATTTGTGTGCGTGAACATGGATGTTTGTCATGGTCTGGGTGTTTCTATGTATAATATGTATGTATTTACAAAAAAAAAGAAGTATATAATATATTATGTATGTTTATCCATTGTCTAGTACCCACAGTACAAGCTCTGCTTAGTTTGGGACTAGATGGTGTTGTGTGAATGTGGTCGAATATTATTATTAATCTTATTTTTATTATTTGTGTGCATGAACATGAATGTTTGTCTTGGTCTGGGTGGTTCTATGTATAATATGTAGGTATGTAGTTAAAAAAAAAAGCATATATGTATGTTTGTCCATTATCTAGTACCCATAACACAAGCTATGCTTAGTTTGCCACTAGATGGTGATGTGTGTATGTGGTAAAATATTATTATTAATAACCTTAAAACCCCATGCATAATATTTGTTGAGGCTGTTTCCGAGATTCAGATATAATATGCAAGAATTGCTCGTTTAAGTTTATTAGATACACAAATTATGCAAACAGTATCATATTCAAATTCTAACCCGACCGTCAGTACACATGAAAATGCCACAAATGTTTGCCGATTATACTCAACCATCTATACGCTAACAACATCATGTTATCCACTAAGCATGATAATTAAGGAAACATCTCTCAAATTGCTACACAAACTCAAGATTTAAACTTATAATTCTTCCAGTTCACTTCTTAAAGATAATGATCCCTTTCTGTCATACCTCACAATGCTATGGAATATTCTCATACATATTTACCCAATTGACTTTGAGATGGAGATAAGTAGTTTGCAACGAAGAAATGCTACATATGCACCATTGAACAAGTAACCTTTTTTCTGAGGTCTCACTGTCAGCAAGATATTGTTGCTTTGCGAAACATTTTGCCATGAATTATAAATAAGTAAATTATCATACAACACAATAAAAAAAACTGTAGCGGCTGCTGACGCTGTAATATTATATATAAGTCACGATATTGTATAACGGCCCGATTCAATATTCGATCCATACATGGATTTTGAGATTAGAGATTCGTTTTTGACATATTTTGTATGAAGCATAATGTCTCGATCTATAGATAGATCTCTAGATTTTAGATTCGTTTTTGACATGAGCTTCATATAAAATATGTCAAATACGAATCTCGAATCTCAAAATCCATGTATGGATCGAATATTGAAAATGGCCGTAAGTAGAGCAGCACTTATAGTTAGGCCTTATTTTTTTTTAACTTTCTCATGTACCCGTGCGTCGGAGGGTCGGGTATCGCAAACTATCACATAGTATTACAATGTTCATAAAACAATTAAATTATAATGATAAAATCCATTAAAAACTAATATTTAATCTATTTATTTATCAATATGAAGATGTCGTGACAAGGATTGAGAAAGGAATGCTGAAATGGTTTGGGCACTTGGAGCGAATGAGTGAAGAAAGAATGACGCACCAAATATATGAGGCTAACGTGTATGGGCAAGCCGGTCGCGGCCGACCTCGTAGGACATTCGTCGACCAAATTGGTGACGTTCTGAAAAACGGGAAGGTCCTAAGCACCCGGAACCGGCGAGCATGTATGAACAGAGTAATGAATGTAGAGGAAGCGCGTGAGGTTTGTTAAGATAGATGCAAGTGGCGTTCCGTTGTCTCTGCCTACCCCAACGGGAAAAAGGCGTGAGTTTATGTATGTATGTTATTTATCAATATACAGATTGCATTCAGATATAAGCATGAAAATTGTGCAGAATATTGTCGATATAATATTATTTGGGCTGTTTATTAACCTTGATCGACTCCAGCTGAGGAATGCAACGGGTCGGTGATCTAAGCTACTGTTTACGGCATGGAGATCGTATAAGTACAGAAATGCTCAAGTTAGAGCCGTGGTCGCACCTATTGTATACTAGTGTACACGAAGTTACCTGTCATGTTTGTTGAATGTAGGTCCTGGCATCCACATTAGATAAACAAGGTGCTACCACGGCTCTAGCTTGAGCATTTCTGTACTTATACTTTTCTGGATTTATATCTGAATGAGCTATTTTCTTATTTCGTTCTTTTTAGACCCCTTTTTTATGTAGTCGGGTTATAGTTTTAAACTTATTTTATGTACTTTGATTTAATATAAGTACTGGACTTCTAGTTAGCTTTTATCAAGCTGTGGAATACAACGGGCTGGTGATCTGGGCTCCTGCCTCCGGCATGGAGAATAAGCTAATATTTTATTAAAAAATACATAAAACTTTTACAACAATTAAAAGCTCATAATATTTATGAAATTTTATGTAAGGAGACTATGTAATACATATTGTTTACTTACTGAATCAGTAACATCATAGAAAGAAAAAAGAAAAATACATTTATTAGACACACCAATAAAAACACAAGAAAGTTTGACAGTAAAGACAAAACCAAAATACAAAAAAGAAAAAAAACAGACAAAGTGAAAAAAAACAAAATATTGTGCAGTGTGTCCATAAGGTCACGGCTCAGGCTGTGCTACGGATGACCGCAGCGCTGTTGTTCAGCTGAAACCCAAAGGCTGGTCACGGACGATTACCAGAATAACGATTCTCAATTGTAGATATAATTATTTAACGAGTACATTTCTAAGCATCTCTTGCTATATGAATAACCGTGCAGAAGTGAGTCTGTATAAAAATCATCGGTAAGTACTACTGTAATGCAACGAACACAAAGATAAAGTGGCATATCCTCTACAAAGATACCCGGTAGAAAAACACTTGAATTTATTTTTATCTCACGTGTACGTATTGTTTTTATTTACTTGTGCTGGCTTCGAGTGTCTTTATTTCTTTTTTGTACCAGCTTGTTTAATTGTATTCCGAATAAGTTTCTTTATTTACTCCACTGCAATACTTTTTTACTCATCACTTGCCTCGCGCCACAGAGAGCGTCGCCGTCATCTTTGACAGGCGTTACAACGCCTCACTACAGAGGCAGTCATTCAGTATCCTTGAATCATTAAATTAGTCAATAAACTGAACTGGTGTCATGGAAGAAACTATTGATTTGGTTTGCGACTGACGACGACGACAAAGATGACTACTGCGCCGTATTATATTATTAACGATCGTATACAAAAACTCTCTGCAAATTAGATTCAATTCC
Source organism: Euclidia mi (assembly GCA_944739405.2). Lineage (NCBI taxonomy): Eukaryota > Metazoa > Arthropoda > Insecta > Lepidoptera > Erebidae > Euclidia > Euclidia mi. Next base: position 67,124,537 of record OX123193.2, on the reverse strand, counting down.
AACCATTTTTTGCGCTTCTAGAGATATATGCAACGAAAATTAAAGTAGTAATTTTATCTTATGAGCTTACTTAAGCGAAGCACCTCGTAATTCTGAGTGGGACTCGTATAAAATGATGAGCAAGTGCTTTAGTGAAGCTGGTGTTTCGCTGAGTGCCGCTGTCGGTGATGATGGTGATAACTTGAATGATAGCTAGCGTGTTTTTGTAGTAAAGTTTTAGAATGTCTTGGTTGCTCTGTGGATGACTTACGGCTGCATTTCGTTGAATGGTTAAGTATACGTGTATTGGCTACATATTTTTGTCCTATATCATAGAGGGTTTGATTTATTTTGGGTAAAACTAGCCATTATTATTATATTATTGATTTAATTTAATTAAGATATTTATATTATAGTTTTCATGGCCATTTTGGTACAAAGATATACAACATTATATTAAGCAATGGATAAAATAAAGCAAAGGGTAATAAAACGAGATTGCATTAGACTAAATGTATAGCAGCTCGCAATTCTTGGATATTGAAAGCTTAGCGACCAATTATTCCTTAAATACATAAAGTGCAGTATTGCTGTAGTTTCCTCGGCGTATTATTTAGGATCGTACTGTTGGAACTTTACGGTATAATGGACTATTACAAAGATTTAGAATGCACCTTAAGGATTTTACTGTATAGCCTAATACTAAGTTGTTGAATTACCAAGAAAACTACTTGGGTAATGTTTAAATTTATCATCGCAACTATAATTTGTTTTAATTGTTAATACATAGATTAAAAAATATAAAGTTTGGTCTATTTTACGTAAAATGTTCAGCTTGCTAAGTAAGTACTACAATCTCATAGAAAATCAACGTTAAATAATTCTGGTACTTTTGCTTTTTGTCTGAAAGCACCAGATTTTCAAGGTCATCCATTTATTTTTCTTCTATTAGCCCAGAGACTTGGTTTATTTTCCCATCCAGTACAAACCTTGTTTCACTGAGTATGGTGATTCATTTTATGGCTCAGTGAAATTTATCTTTATCTTGAAATTTATCTTACGTAAATTATTATGTTTAAGAGTTATCTAACTACCATCATAACACAGACTGCCTAATTTCTGATCACATGATTGTATGTTAGGATATCACAGATATTTTTATTTTGATAGTAACTGTGTATTTTAAGACAAGTCATAATATTAAACTCTTTTATTGAAAGATATCAGAGCACAGCCAAAAATAGTATTTTCAAATAAAATAGCGAGTCCGCTTTATATGTTTTACAAACCAAGGTCAGTTTTTACTAGATATTCATGATAATATTAGATACAAGGCAATTACAAGACCTTAAATATAGTGTATCTCGTGTTATGCCACTATAAAGTGTAATCGTAGTACCAAATTGCTGTTTCTTGCAAACTCCAGTGAATAATTTCTCGTTGCACCACCAATGAATATTTCACTTGCAAATTTGCTACTGCTTATTTAACTTGCCATTGTAGCACGATATTTATTGTATTTAACTACATATTGTACTATTCTGAACATACCAACTAAATTATACGAGGCTTTTATACAGCGGCCCTTGTGGTTTTGAAAGTAACAGAATGTTATTCAAATGCTTAGTGGGAGAAACATGTAGATTCTGAAATTGAGAAGTCTAATATTATCTTTAAAAATCTAATTTAAATTCGGCTATCAAAAAAAAACACTAACAACCAAAATAAAAGAAAACTGCAATGTTTCGGCGTCAAAATTACTGGACTATACACCCAAACCATACCGTAACAGTACTATCTACCACCACGTAGAAACCAAACTAAGGGAAGGTGACATCAGGGGAGCGTCCAGACTCCTATTTAGCAGCGATGTGGTGGCGCCTTGCTCTGCAGACACACTCGCGAGTCTCCAGAGCAAGCATCCAGCGCCAGGGGATAATATTTCCTTTCCTGACCCACCTGACTCTGTTTCAGATTGCCTCAGTATTATAGCCAAGGACGTGGTTGCAGCCGTTTGCTCCTTCCAAAGCGGGTCTGCTGGTGGCCTCGACGGCCTAACACCACAGCATTTAAAGGATCTTGTGTGTGCAAGCGCCGGGTCGGCCGGTGACGCGCTTTTGAAGGAGCTTACGGCTTTAATTAATCTTATGCTCTCCGGTAATGTGAACGATGCCATAGTCGATATTTTGTATGGCGCAAATCTGTGCGCCTTGAGGAAGCGAGACGGTGGCATTCGTCCCATTGCCATTGGGTGTACGTTCAGGCGTATGGCAGCCAAGATTTGCTGCTGCCATTATAACACCTCCATTTCTTGTAAATTTCAGCCACAACAGCTGGGATTTGGTTCCAGAGGGGGCTGCGAGGCTGCCATACATGCCCTGTCAACATACCTTGGCTGTAATAAGGGTGAGGTTATCCTGAAGGTAGACTTAAAGAATGCCTTTAACTCGGTTAATAGGGACACCTTGCTGACACAAGCTAAATTAGAAACACCCGAAATTTTCAGTTTTCTTTGGCAGTGCTACAGGCACCCTTCAAAATTGATATATAAGGAAAATGTTTTGGAATCCGCCGTTGGCTGTCAACAAGGCGATCCGCTTGGACCACTACTCTTTAGCTTGGCCATTCACCCAATTATCAAAGAGCTAAATTCAAAATTTAACATCTGGTACCTGGATGACGGGACCCTTGCAGGTGACGTAGACTCAGTTTATCAAGACCTGGCACTTCTAAAGTCAAAATTTTTATCCATTGGCCTAGAACTTAATCCCAGTAAATGCGAAATTTTCATTAACGATAACTTAGACAAATCCGATATACTTTCAAAATTTCAACATCTTGCTCCCAATATTACTCACGTTGAAAAAAGTGCTCTTCGCCTCCTTGGGTCCCCAATATTAGACGAAGGTTTCGATTCATTTATACAAGAAAATTCAACATTTTAGTGATATTTCAGACAGGTTACTCAAAATTAATATGCATTCGGCTTTTACTATTATCAAGTATTGTCTTTTTGTCCCTAAATTTACACACGCTCTTCGATCTTCCCCTTTTTGGAAAAACCCATCTGCACTCGCCCAAATTGACAAACTTATACAAATTACTTTAAGCAAAATTCTAAATCTGGCCCTGAACGACCGAGTGTGGCTACAGGCGTCCTTGCCTGTACGCCTGGGTGGCCTTGGCATTCGCAAAATTACTGACGTAAGCTTACCAGCATTCCTGTCCTCGGTCCACAGCACTGAAGAATTGACCAGGAAAATTTTAGCACCCACACTGGTCAATTCTGAGGTGCCGTGTAAGACCGATGCCATGAATGCATGGAGAATGGCTTGTCCAAGCACCGAGTTACCCCGATTCCCATCTTCTCAGAGGCAGTGGGATGGGCCGCTTTGCAGCGTGGTACGAGAAAATCTCTTAAGTACGTCGTCCAATGCTGCAGAGCGTGCTCGTTTGCTGGCTGTGGGAGAGTGGGAGTCAGGGCTTTGGCTTCAGGCACTGCCATCGTCCAACATAGGTACCATGTTGGACGATACGACCTTCCGCATTGTTTCTTGCCTTCGTTTAGGTGCGCCATGTGTTTCTCCACATCGCTGTCACTATGGAGAGGCTGTCGACAGCCTTGGTCACCATGGTCTGTCATGTAGCAGGAGCGCAGGTCGTATTTCACGACACGACAACCTCAATGACATACTTCGTCGGAATCTTGTCACCGCTGGCGTTCCAGCCCAACTTGAACCTCAGGGCTTGGCACGCGACGATGGTAAGAGACCAGACGGTATGTCTTTACTGCCATGGAAGCTGGGTAGGCCTTTGGTGTGGGACGCAACATGTGTCGACACCCTTGCGCCATCTCATCTTCCTAGCACAGCGGGTTGTGCGGGCGCTGCTGCTGCTTCAGCGGAGACTCTCAAAAGGCGCAAATACATAAATCTAGCAGGGGATTATGTATTTGAGCCGTTTGGAGTTGAAACGTTGGGACCATGGGGTCCAAGTGCGAGATCTCTTTTTAGAGATCTTTCAAAGAGACTTGTTGACACCTCGCGTGACCAGAAGGCTGGCCTGTATTTAGCACAAAAGATCAGCATTGCCATACAACGTGGCAATGCTGCCAGCATTCTGGGCACGCTTCCAATTGATGGCGATGTGGAGGATTTCCATGACGCCCTTTAAATTCTGCTTTTACTTTTTTTATGTATTTCCTTTTATTTGTTAGTTATTTAAGTATAGAAATTATTGTTTTAATTTATGTGTAAATAGCCACTTAGTTATAGTTAGTTTTAACAACATTTATATTTATTATCAAATAAATATTGTAGATACAAAAAAAAAAAAAAAAATTTTTGGACCTACGCTCTTTGAATAGTCACGGAGTTGCTGGAGAAATGCCTGGTGAAAAGTACCTCAGACCAACAAGTTTGCTTAAAGAATGTGATGAGGATACATAGTAAGTAGAGCCGTAAACTCTTCCTATCTCTGTTTAGATTTTGAGTCTTTGAAGGAGTTTCAGCTGAAATTATTTATAAGGAAAATTAAAATATGTGACTTTCGGAGCTGTAGTAGATACACATCACATGTATTTATAATTTTTTTTTGTTTGTTGTTTTCAAATTAGACAGTTAATAATCTAAGACAGCAAAAAAAATCTGTTGCTTCCAGGTTACTGCCGAATAACAGTAAGCCAGTTGTCATCGCTCGAACGGTGTAAGTTCTCATAACAAGCTTAAACTTGGTACGTTTTTTGGGAACTGATTCTGAGTAAGACTACATCTGTCCACCTTTATGAAATCGTTTTTGTTGCTGCCATGACCCTTGTCAGTTTAAATTGATAAAATTTTAGTCTTGCAATCAATGCCAAAGCTTTAAATCATCATCCTCTTAGCGTTATCCCAGTTTCAATCTTGGGTCCGCTTTCTAGTCTAACCGGATTTGGCTGAATATTAGCTTTTCCACAGGGCGACTGCCTGTCTGACCTCCGCTATCCGAAGGGATAGCGATATTCTATGGTTTAGACTAGTGTCAGTTTATTTAGAAGGTACTGACGACCTGTAACGACTGTCAAAGATCTTCATGACAACCGGGACCGACGGCTTAATCTGCTCTCTGAGGCACGGGGCAAGCGATAATTAACCATTCAATACGCACATAACGCCGGAAAGTCATTGGTGCGCGCCGTGGATTTAGTTTCAATGTCTGATGATGAAGCCAGAAGATAGGCTCTGGCATTCCGTGGTGGAATATCGTATCATAGTCGTGTTTGCACTTGTGAGAGAGGCCACGTAATGAACTTTGACTACAATTAGGTTTCAAGGTCTGATGATTAAGCCGGAAGATAGGCACTGGCATTCCATGATGGAATATCGTATCATAGTTGTGTTTGCACTTGTGAGAAAGGCCACGTAATGAACTTTGACTACAATTAGGTTTCAAGGTCTGATGTTGAAGCCGGAAGATAGGCACTGGCATTCCATGATGGAATATCGTATCACAGTCGTGTTTGCACTTGTGAGAAAGGCCACGTAATGGACTTAGAGTTATTTAAATATTTCGAATAAAATAAAATATAAATATATGAAAAGTAACAATGACATTCTGGGTGGCAAATTGAAGGATCACTGGTGGCGTATTGAGTACCAGAATCGAGGCAGTCCTCATCTGCACATGGTTGTGTGGATTGAAAATCATCCAACATTTGATACTGCCGAAGTTGTCCAACAGGTTGACCACGTCGTTTCCTGCAAGTTGCCATCCCAAGACTAAGAGCCACAACTTCATGATTTGGTAAAAAATGCCAGATTCATAAAACATACACCCACATGTACGAAAAACAACACAACAGTAAGGTGCCGATAAAATTTTCCACGTCAGGAATGCAGTGAGACCCGAATAGTTGCACATTCGTCGGACGATTTTATTCGAAGTGGAGGAAGAATATGTATGCTCAAACGCCGGATGGAAGATGTGTGGGTCAATAACTGCAATCACGATTTATTAAAAGTCTGGACGGGAAATATGGACATCCAACCTTGTGGATCGAATAAGGCGATAGCTTTCTATATCACCAAATATTTGTCGAAAGGAGAGCCAACTAATTTAGACTCGGGAATAGCTCAAGCCATTCAACAGATACAGCTAGAGCAACTAGACATTTCTCGGCGACTATTCAGAATTCGTATAAAAAATCTTCCAAGGCAAGTGTCAGCCCCAGAATGCGCTTTTCGCCTGTGTCACCTGCCGCTTCGTGACAGCTCTCGTAGTTGTGTGTTTTTAAATACACGGAAACCGGAGCAGCGATATCGAGTATTGCGTTTTGACGATCATGTGCAAGCCACAGAATACTGCAACAACCTCTTCGATCGGTACGAAAAGCGACCCGCGGGCCACCCGACATTTGACTTCTCTAACATGAGCCTGACTGAGTTTGCAATGCTCTTTGACACTTACTACCAGAAGAACCAAAGCGAAGAAAGCATTGATCAAGATAATGAGGACACATCAACTCGAACACATCGGCAATTGAGTACGTTAACAGACAACAGCAAAATGATCGTAAGAACTGTCCCTGCTGCTGTTCGAGTACTATACTTCATAGCGACCACTGATCCGGAGAACTTGTATTATAGTTTGCTGGTTCAGTATATATGCCTTATCGCTCAGAAGCAGAACAAGGTGACAAGGGTTTAATAGTGCAAGAGAGGCTTTCTTAGCTCGAGAAGAGCAGTTGAAGGCAATTAGCGGTCACATGTAGCGGCACAGAGAGCGCAAATGGCAGCTGGAAATTGCATTCAATCAAGTGCACGCATTTCAGATCCTCGAAGAGCCCCCAGTATTGGATAATATAGAACACAATAAAGACTATCCTGAACAGACTATGACCAATGATCAATTCGGCTCAGCACGACAGGCTATGAATATGGACCAAGGACAACTATTCGATACTATCATGTCAAACATACAGTCGCAACAATAGGGCGATCAACAAAGGTTTAAACTTTTTGTAACTGGTGGCGCTGGAATAGGAAAGACGTTCTCGTTTAACTTGTTGAAAAATCAAGTGAACAGATGTTACGGGAAGCAGGTTACGAAGATTTGCGTTCTGACTGGAGTTGCAGCACGACTAGTAGGTGGCTCTACACTGCATAGCTTGCTCAAATTACCAGTTCAAAGAGACGGCGCCTTAGTGAATATGCCTCAACTCTCCGGCAACTACTTGAGAATTATGCGTCAACAGTGGCAAAATGTAGAGTTCTTGTTCGTGGACGAGATATCTATGGTTCCGTATGAGATGTTGTGCATGATAGACGCTCGTTTATGCCAGCTAAAGAATTACGATGAACCCTTTGGCGGCATAAAGGTTATGCTCTTTGGCGACCTCTTGCAGCTTTCGCCAGTGTGTGATGAACAGGTGTTTTAACAGCCGGACCACGTGAGACCAGCAACTCATTTATGGCGGCTTTTCACATTAGTCGAACTCAGTCAAAACATGCGCCAGCGAGGAGACACGACATTCACCGACATCTTGAACGCCTTGAGGGTTGGAGAGGTAAACAGCGAGCATCTTGCAGTATTGCTGACTACGGTCTCATCAAATGCGACCGGCAAGTTTGCGTTTGAAAAACCACTGCGTATTTATCCAACAAACAACCAAGTAGAGAAGCACAACAATGAAGTTAATAAATTTTACGAACAAAAAGGAGCTCAAATGTACGACATAAAGGCTGAAGACCAACTTATTGACGCTACCCGAAACCTTGGAAATACTACAATAGAGTCCATTATTTCTAGCAATATAAATAAAACGGGTGGACTACCGAGTAAATAAAAAAAATTCAAAGGGGCTAAAATCATGTTGCGATCCAATATAGACGTAGAGAAGGGGCTAGTAAATGGCAGCGTCGGATTCATCTCGGACATCGTCTGGCCGCACTTTAGACGTGACCAAATGTATGAAACCGACATACCGTCCATCAAAGTTAATTTTGGAAACGACGGTGAGCACCTAATTTAGCCTTTAGGCATCCAGTTCCCGGCCAAGTATAGCTACGGTACGGTGGAAAGGCGCATGCTCCCAGTGATTTTAAGTTGGGCATCTACCGTGCACAAGATGCAAGGCTGTACGGTAGACCACGCAGTGGTGTACTTAGGGTCCCGTACTTTTGCGGCTGGACAGGCGTATGTGGCCCTAAGTAGAGTAAAATCGCTTAGTGGTCTCCAGATTTACAAGCTAGATTGCTCTAACCTGACATATAAAACACCATGCAATACAGACGCACTGGCGGAGATGGAGAGGATACGGGTTCATTCGCCTACTTAAAATAAATGTATGTTAAAAATATTTCATTATCAAAGTCTAAAAAGTATAAAATAAATTAATAGTTTAAAAAACACTAGAAAAACACGCTTTTATAAATGCACGTAAAAACAAAAAAATAAATTATGGATCGTTCAAGTTGTCTCTATTTCTGGGCTAAACTATGTGTTTTAATTATAATATTTGATTGTAAAAGCGTGGGGCGCTGGAACAGAAAGACGTTTTTGTTTAACTTGTTGAAATATCAAGTGAATAGATGTTACGGGAAGCAGGTTACACAGATTGGCGCTCTAACTGGAGTTGCAGCACGAGTAGTAAGTACCTCTACATTAAACAGTCTGCTCAAAGTACCAGATTGGCGAACTCAGACAAAACATGCACCATCAGCGAGGAAGACGACATTCATGGACATTTTTAACGCCTCTTCCTTCAACAACTTAAGTACATAAGGATAATACGTCAACAGTGGCAAAATGTAGAGTTCTTGTTCGTGGACGAGATATTATTGGTTCTCTTTGGTAACCCTTTGGCGGCATAAATGCTAGGCTCTTGTGCGACCTCATGCAGCTTCCGCCAGGAAGTTAGTATAAGTTAACAAGAAAGTCTGTCCTGTTCCAGCGCCCCACGCTTTTATAATCAAATATTATAATTAAAACACATAGTTTAGCCCAGAAATAGAGACAACTTGAACGATCCATAATTTACTTTTGTTTTTACGTGCATTTATAAAAGCGTGTTTTTCTAGTGTTTTTTAAACGATTAATTTAATCGTAATACGTATGAACAATGAACCATATAATAAAATCTCCAAAAAACTGACCGAAATTTCCTCAGTGTTGCCAGGCAATCGAGGTTGGATATTGATACCAATTTTTTATAGAAAAAAATAATAATTAAAAGATGAAATAACGAATGAATGAATTATTGTAACAGCTATATTATGACACCTCCAATTGTTCTACAACATTCGCTTCACCATCGCTATCCTCCAAACTCCTCTTCCGTCAAAGGCAATGAAGATATCGGCCTCGAAAGTTTCATAATGAACCAAGATGAAAACCAAAATAAAAGAAATCGACAACACTTGCTATGACCGGAGCGTCACGAATTCGTAAAAACTTACTTAGTTTTGAAAACTTTTACTCATACGCACGTTATCGTCTAACGGGTAGGCATAAATGTTAGATTCTACCCACATTTTTATGAATGAGATCAAAGTACACGTGAGTGGCACATATATGGGACACGAAAACTTTAGCGTGCACGTGAGTGCACCACATGTGGCCCACCTGAAAATACTAAAAAATGATAAGGAGCATTCTATTTTTGCTTTTTCGTATGTTATATGTCATTACTTATGCTTATCTTATCAAATTTCCGCAAAACATATTTGCACGTGGGGGGTATTTTAATAATTTATATCTGCACTGTTAACGTGTTAAGTATATTGGTAATTTTATGCGTTGAAGCCATTAGATATCTTGACAGCCCTGTAGCGGGTGCAGCTAGTTCTCCAATGGCCAATAATTTTATTATGTATTCATGGCCAGCTAATAATCTATTTTTTTTTGTTGGATTTAATTCATTGTGAAGGATGATGGCGTTCACAACTCCAATAGACAAAACATCTGCTGCTATCTTTTTGTACCACATACAGGTATTTAGCACAGGAGAATTGTAGCTTGCTAATTGATCCGCTAGATCAATTCCTTTTTTGCCAGTATTGTAGAGTCATAAGTCATAAGTAAGTCATAAGTCTTTTATTTTCATAACAATCAGTACATTGTGTTGAAAAATATTTATACATTATAAAATTAACTAAGTACACAAAATTCGTCAAAATTATCACAAAATAGAGAAAAGATAATAATAACTATTAATTATATTCTACCAATGTCAACAAATTCATTACACATATAATTCATTACACAAATAATTCATACACAAATAATTCATTTTTCATTTTCATTACACAATACTTAATTACCTAGATGGAGGAATGTCTAAAATTGAATTCAGGAATTATTATAATTATATAAGTATGTTATTATGAATGTCATTTGTCATTTATGAACTCGTTAATACTATAATAGCCTGTCCCCAATAAATATGTTTTTAGTCTATTTTTAAATAAATAAGCCCTGTAAATACTTTTAAAGTCTATAGGAAACTTATTAAATAATGTAATTGATTGTGCTCTAGTGCTATGTTGAACCACATTGAGTTTGGGCTGTATTGTTGAGTCTTTTTTTTCTTCGCTGGCAACACTAGCGAGCAGTTGTCATTTCAATACGTGTATATAATTTTAAGTGATAAAAATACTTTAATGTTATTTTAAGTAATAATTCCATGTGGAAAGTGAAGTATATACCCATAAAACTGATCAATAATTGTTGGTGTATCTATAAATAAAAGGACTACTGACAAAATCTCGCTAGAAAATTTGTGGCGGACTATCTGTCAAAGTAACGGATAACGGAGACGAGATTTAAAATCATCTGGAAACCCGGGGAGTATTGTTTTCATTATTCTTTACATAATCCTGTACTGTTTTATTGTTTAAACTACTACGAAAATATACTATACATCACATAAACACTGCTCATTATATGTGAGCGACGTCAATTACAATACACAGCGGCACCGTTTGTCTCCTTTTGCTTGACAAATTGTGGAAGCAAAATCGATGACGAAAAACATTTGCCTCAGACACCATATACTACATGACACACTATACACAATACATAATTATTTATTATAAAATATATTAATAGTACAGTAGTGTTACACCGACCCATTTATATAAGTACCTACATTCCAATTTTATTGATATTTCATAGATTCATTGTATTTTTATAGTGAATTACAATAAATTACCAATTAGTGATACTCATCTTCTTAATTGCATATTATTGTTTTATAAATATATCAAACTTATTATGTTCATTACTTTTCTATGAATAGAATATCAAATACCCCAATACTTAGTACCTATTTAAAATAAGCTGTTCCTAAATTTATTCAATTTTAGTCTCTTTTCTTTTTTATGATCTACCTACAATATTTCCTTCTCAACCTTCTATCCACCTATTTCATAGTTGCCCTCAGCTCACTTCACTCACTCTTCCTTATATTTCAGGTGCCTACGGGGTAGGTCTGTGGAATGATGACCCGCAGGATGGCAGTTCTGGAGGACAAACTACAGACCACGCTTAAGGAATTGGAATGCTCTAAAATCCTGTGTAACCAGCTGCTACAGGAAAGGGAGGACAGCGAAGAAGAAGTACAGAAAATAGTAAACAAAAATACTGAACTCAAGGCACAGTTGGCTGAAATGCACACACACCATCTCGAGATACTTGAGCAACATGAACAACTTCGATTGACAGTGTCCAACTTTCAACAGTGTGTGGACACCCATGAAGAAGCTCTGAGGCGTGTTGCTGAACTAGAACGAGAATTGAGTGAAGCTTATAACACCATCTCTAACTTAGAAACTCTTAAACGCAGTGAACAGATAGCGAATACCTGCAGTCTATATCATGAGTTGGTTAGTAGTGAGCCTGATCATATGTGTATTAGGGAGCCTGTTGTGACAATAAACCTGACCAGGGACGATACCATTATTATGACACCGAGCTTTTCAAGTCACAAAAAACTTAAACGCTATATTAAAGTTAATAAACTAATTAAAAAATGTCATAAATCTATGAAGAAATATAAAGTGCATAGAGTTAATTTAAATCTCAGAAAGGAGCGCATTTATTTACTTGATCAACTGTCTCTAGAAGTTTAGAACATAGTAGGGTAGTGTATGATACTGACACTCATCGCTTGAGGGAAGAGCTAGTACTTAGGGAGAGCACCTTAAACGAAATATTTAACAAATATCAAGCTTCTCAACAAGAGCTGAGCAAGCGTATAGTAGAGGCAGGTGAGCTAGTAGACTTGGTGAGATGTAATGCAGAAATGTATGAGTCTCTTACCAATAAGCTCTCATGTCCATGTGCTCACATTCACACTCCAACCCCAGCAGAGCCATTGAGTACCATACTACCTGAGAACTTTTCTGATAATTCACAAAACCAATTCTCTTCACAATCAAATAGGATTAAATCTAGGTTTTCAACATCAACTAACAAAACCTACATTTTTTCTGATAGGCTAGGTCATAATTTTGGTAGTCTTCTCAGTGAGAATACAAACCAGAGTGTTATAAATTACTGTAGGCCAGGGGATAGTTACAGTAGTTTAGTTAATCAGATTAAGTTGCACCCCTTAGATGAGAGTAGTACGGCCATATTGTTGTTTGGTAACAGTTTAACGGTAAAAAGACAGCATATCATAGAATGTGTTGAAATGTTATTAGACCTTAATTCCAAGTTTAGTTGTAAATTTATTTTATGTGCTTTGCCTTACTCAAATGACTTAACACATACACAAAACATGCACATACACACATTAAATATGTTATTATATAATATAACTTGTCGTCATAGTGACGCAATATTGTTTTTTGACGCTAATAAATTTATTAGTAAATTTACTTTAACAAGAGATACAATGTATCTGCCATTTTATATTAAGCGACAGATTGCTAAACTATTAGCATACAATTTACAATAAGGCAGAGAGCCTTGTGTTGACAATTTATTTGATAGGGTTAGTACTTGTACTAACAACGTTTTTATTGACACGTCTTGTGATTTAAACTCCAAGATAGGACAACAGTTAGGCTGCAGTATTTGAATATAGTACACCAAAACATGCAGGGCCTATCTGGCAAAGAATTAGAGTTAAGTTTATTTCTAGAAAAATATGATGTTAAGGTTTTGTGCTTAACTGAACATTGGTTAAAGAACCATGAGCTTATTGTTATAAATCAATATTATACAGTGCAGAGTTCGTATATAAGAATGCAGGCTATTAGAGGCGGTTCTCTCATAATAACTTCAAATTTATTAAAATGTAAGGAACGTAAAGATATTGTTAATTTATCAATTGATCGCACAATTGAGTTGTCCTGTGTGGAATTAGACCTATATATAGTAATTTGTGTATATCGACCTCCTTCTGGTGACTATAATCTATTTGAGACTGTTATGGAAGATGCTATAAATAAAATTAAATGTAGTAATAAGAATATTATAGTATGTGGCGATTTTAATATTAATATTTTAGAGAACTCTTCACAGTGTATTAGATTTCTGAATCTTTTCAAGTCATTTAATTTAAGTAACCTATTCTGTGAACCTACTAGAGTATCTGCAACATCTTCTACTTGTTTAGATAACATATTTAGTTCTTGTGCTGCCACAAACCCAGTAGTAATTAGTTCTCTCCCTTCTGATCACCGTGGACAGATAGCTAGTTTTCCCTGTTCAACATATGATAAATCACGTACAGTAGAATGTAGGCCTCAGACTACCAATCGTCTAATACGTTTCAAAACCAATATTATTTCTAAACTCAATACCTCAATATTGAACTCACAAAATCCAAATACAATTTATAACTCACTTTTTGGACTAGTAAATAATGAGTTTCAAAATACCTTCAAGAGTAAAACAGTCACACTAAAGGGTGCTATGGGATCTTTTAACCAGTGGGCCACTATAGGTATATACAAAAGTAGAGCCAAGTTGTTTGAATTATATGGTATGAAACAACATAGATTTGACACACCTTTTCGAGATTATGTAAAAAAGTACTCAAAAATTTTTAAACAAGTTTGTATTATGGCAAAATCTAAATTTATTAGTAGTAAAATTAAGCATTCAACAAATATAATTAAAGAAACTTGGAAAATTATAAATTATGAAACAGGAAGAGCACGACCACGGGAAAACCAATTTGAACTTGAAGAAAACAATTTATTAGTCACCAATAAAACTCAAGTAGCACATATGTTCAATAGTTTCTTTGCGAGCATACCTTTAACAACTACTAGCTGTTTACAATCGTCATCTTTAGACGCTGGAAATTTTTTGCTTAGCAGTGTACCTGAATGTAAGAGCGTGTTTAGATTCGAGCACGTTACCCCGCGAGATATATTGATCGCATATAATTCAATTAATATTAAAAATACCGGTGACTTTTGGGGCATTTCAATTAAAATTTTAGGTACTATAGTTAAGACTGTTGCGCCTTACCTATCTATAATTTTTAATCAATGCTTTGACCTAGGCGTATTTCCGGATTTTATGAAATTAAGTAAAATTATACCCTTATTCAAATCTGGCAGTAAAAATGAAATTAATAATTTTAGGCCCATATCTATCTTGCCGGCATTTAGTAAAATATTTGAAAAGATTCTTTTAAAGCAGCTACTAAACCACTTTAATTTAAATAGTCTGCTTCACAAGGATCAATACGGATTTACTAAAGGTAGATCCACTACTGATGCGGGTGTTGCTCTCATAAAACACGTTTATAGTGCTTGCGAGTCATCAAAGAATGCTATTGGAGTGTTCTGTGACCTATCTTAAGCATTTGACTGCGTTCAGCACGACACGCTACTGCGTAAGCTCCGCCACTATGGCGTAGAGAAAACCGCACTTAGTGTTGTCGATTCGTACCTGCGGCAGAGATTTCAGTGTGTCAATGTAAATGGGACTACATCCTCTAAATTACCTATACAGCTAGGCGTTCCACAAGGCTCAATTTTAGGTCCTTTTCTATTTCTTGTATATATTAATGACTTACCTTTTTATTAAAAAAAAACATCTGTGATGTTGTACTTTTTGCAGATGATACGTCACTTATTTTTAAAGTAGATAGGAATAGAAATCAATTTGATGATGTAATGCACTATTACAAGTTACACAATGGTTTACAGCAAATAACCTAGTACTTAATTCTAGGAAATCTAAATGCGTTAAATTTGCTTTACCTAATGTAAGACAACTGGGACCTAATATTATGCTAGATAGGGAAGAACTTGACACAGTAGACTCTACAGTGTTCCTAGGTATTACACTAGATAATAAGTTACAATGGGGTGCACATATAGCATGTCTTGCAGGAAAGCTAAGCTCTGCTGCGTATGCCGTCAGAAAAGTTAGGCAACTTACTGACATCGACACGGCTCGTTTAGTTTATTTTAGCTATTTTCACAGTGTTATGTCCTACGGCATTTTGTTATGGGGCAAAGCTGCGGATATTCAGAATATCTTCGTTCTACAAAAACGAGCGGTAAGAGCAATATACATGTTAGGTGCAAAAGATACTCTTAGGGAACGTTTTAGGTCTATAGGAATTCTTACAGTAGCCTCGCAATTTTTATTTGCTAATATTTTGTACATTAGGCAAAATATAGGTTTATTTACCACAAAAAGCGATATACATAACATAAATACTCGAAACAGGCATAGGTTATATGCCCCTTATCATCGTTTGCATAAAGTTAATAATTCTTTTGTAGGGCTAGGTATTCGTATATACAATAAAATACCAATTAGTCTTTTAGAATTACCATTTAGTACATTTAAAACTAAAATAAAAGACTGCCTTATTAAGAAAGGTTATTATACTATTAATGATTATTTCAGTGATAAGGATAGCTGGTCACTTACGCTAGACAACTCATGGTCTTTATACCTTATTAGAATTATATAGATACTTTGCATTTTTCAGTTAATCTTTATATAATATTTCTAGTTCTTTTAAATTACTGTTCATGTATTATTAGGTCATTCAACTTAGGTACTACATTTACATTTGCATTGTTGTTCCACTAATTTTATTAAAGTTTTACTGCACTGTAAGATGAAGATAACTCGTGATTATGGGCTGTAAACTAATGTTTTAGTAATTTTGTGTATTCATATACAGTCACTTCTGTAACATATATTTCCACCATAGTTATGAACATGGTCGCGAGTTGCCTACATTATAAGACGTAAGTGGATGCTCCTGTTACACAATATTCACACTGGAAGGCTACTACAGCAGTTAAATTGGTAACTGAATTAATTATTTAAGTATTATGTATGTTCCTAATTACTATTCACAAGTAATTAATTACAATGTGAAACAGTTGCAGCTCCTTACAAAAACAAAATATGTAACATAACACTGGCGATTAAAAAGAGTGGCCACGAGTTTTATTGTCCGTTCTTTCTCGTGGTTCTACCTATTGCTTTGCGAATGGGCAGTAAATGTAAATGTAGAAGCATTAAGTAATGTACATTAAAATTTAACGTTCATAAGCGTCACTTTGTGACCTAGATGAATAAATGATTTTTGACTTTTGACTTTTATATCTTTTCTACGCGTGCTATCTCTAATTTTTCTTTCCTCGTCACTTTCAATCTTATTGAGATTCTTAATCAAGTTAGTCAGCAGAACTAAAATATATAGACTCGGCACAGTTAAAATCTTAAGATGAATGAAGTGTTCTCTGCATGATTCTGTTTGCTTAAGACGAAGCATTGTTTGAATAGCTCTTTTTTGCATGATAAATGTCAAATTTAAATTATATTGATAACTTTCTAAATTAAATTGCATCCGAACGTGCGACTATGCAGACGCGTTTTAGCTAACGTTAAAATGAATTAAAATAATTACGGCCAATAATTATTTTTACCAAATTGCAGTGTCAATAAGTAAATCGAAGTGTGTCGCGAGTGATTTGTGCATACCTTTTCATAAGCTGCGAATATGAACTAGAAACATTTGTGTGGACGAAATTACTGATTAACAGTGATGTCTGTGCCTGACTTTAGCCCTTTTGGCAAAAGCCGAAAAACTACGCGAAGTCCTCCACCAACACCAAGTCAAGCATCCCAAACTCTTGACCCGAATCCACCTGCACCTGAGTATTATGACGTACCCGCTGAAGTTATACCAACTTCAGAGATCCAAAGATGGATGAGCACAATTGAGTCATATTTGAATGAAATTGGCTCCATCACCTCAGAGAGCAAAATGAACTCTGACCAGAAGCTGCGTGTAGCTCACGAGTGCCGTAAAATAACATCAGTATCGGCACAAATGTCCACCCTGTACCAAGCACTTAAGCAGAAAACTATTCTAGCTCACGCAACTATTCGCCACCTTCAGGAAAAGCAAGACCTGACGAGTTCTTTGCAGCAGTTCAAAGAGGCTGTAGAAGAAAAGCTGAAACCAGCCGAACACCACTCCTTTGCTGACATGGTGAAAAAAAGCACAAACAATTTTGTCCGCCCAAACAATTTGAGCTCTCTTGCCATCTACCCTAACGACAAGAACAAAAGTAGTGACGAAACGAAGTCCCTTGTCCAAAAAATTATATCTCCTGAAGAGATGAAATTACATGTTCGTGCTGTGAGAAAAGTGAGGAATGGGGGCGTTATAATTAGCACGGAGTCAAAAGGAGACATCGAAAAGCTCAGGAAGTCAGAGAAACTTGTCTCGTCTGGCTTGACCGTCGAAGAACCTACTAAACGCCGCCCTAGAATAGCTGTAGTTGGAGTTCCCGATACTCTAACGGAAAAAGAAGTATTTGAGTGCATTTACGAGCAAAACATAGCCGACAAGTTTCCGAACTCTACACGTGAGTCCTTTATGAAAGCTGTGAAATTGAGCCACAAAGCCGGTAAAAAAAATATGCCCACCTGTACCTATGTCCTAGAAGTAGCCGCTAACATCAGAAAATGCCTCATTAACCAAGGTCGTATTTATATTAATTGGACGTCATGCCCGGTTAAAGACTTCACCTTTGTGACTAGGTGCTTTAATTGCCAACAGTTTGGTCACGCAGCCAAATATTGCCGTGAAACTAGTCCCACATGTCATCATTGTGGAGAGCTTGGCCACTCTTTTAAGGAATGTAACAGCAAAACTTCACCTCCTAAGTGTGCTACTTGTAAACGCTTCAAGAGGAAATGTGATCACCAAACGGGAGAAATAGGTTGCCCGGCACGTAAATATGCAGAGGACAATTATATTAATAGCATAGACTATGAGGGCGCCTAAGAGCGTCACTGTTAAAGTTTATTAATAGGCACTTAAAACTAGTTTATATTTTCTTACTTATTTATAAGGTATTTTATTATAACTATGGACAATCAAGTACTTATTGATATAGATAATTACTGTGTATCAAATAGTATGACTTGTAAAATAGAGGAATGCAAAAGTCTACTACCCGCGACTGATAAAAACTTAGTTATAATGACACAGAACATCCGAAGTATTTATAAGAATATAGACGCCCTAGAATTACTCCTACAGACCATTAATATAAACTGTGACGTAATTGTTCTAACCGAATGCTGGCTGTCTAAGCGGGCGTTCTGCTTACCATCTTTAGATGGCTATAACTCACACTCAACTGAGAACATAATTAACCAAAATGATGGTGTAGTGGTCTATACAAAAAAACACTTAAATGTAATTGTTGCAAAGCCACAAATCCAGGACTGTAATTGTCTACTTATTACAATTAATTCAGACACTGCTATTTTAGGAGTGTACAGACCTCCTTCACAAAGTACTGACACATTTTTGCGATCTCTCCATTTAGAATTAAGTAAGTTATCAGCATATAAGAATATTGTAATTACGGGTGACATAAACATAAATATTCTGTCCGGAAAATGTAACCTTCAAGGACAAGACTATCTAAATATTTGTGCTTTCCATGGTCTTCTGCCGGCGCACACCTTCCCTACACATGAAAGTGGATCATGCCTGGATCATTTCATTGTTAAAACTAAACAGCCATCTACCACTTTAGTTACTAACTCAACTATCACAGACCACCAAGCCATATTACTAACACTAAAATTATCATGTGGAAAACTTAATTGCGTACCTAGCTATACAAAAGTAAACATGGCAGGCCTTGAAAAAAGCATTCGTAATACAAATTTTGCCCCAGTTTACTTTTGTGCCGACGTTAACGAATCAATATCTTACGTCATAGCTTCCATACAGTACGCAATTAGCAAAAACACATACACAGTAACATTGTCGCGAAAATATATGAATATAAAGCCATGGATTACTCCGGGTCTTCTCCGCTGTATTAGACACAGAGATAATTTACACATGAAAGCTAAATAGGCACCTGAAAATGAGATTCTAGCTATAACATATAAGAGATATAGAAACTTTTGCAATAAACTTCTTAAAAAACTAAAGGTCGAGTACGATACATCTCAGTTGAATAAAGCAGGTAACAACACTAAACTAGTATGGAAATTCTTAAAAAAACGATCATTTACTGCAAAATCATTTGAACAACCCTTGGATTTGCTCAAAAACCGATCAAATCCTACAGCAGCACTAGATGAAATCAACACATTTTTTTCCGACGTTGGCAAAAATCTAGCAGACAGAATGTTTTTTTCCGATCATTCATCTACTAACTATGCTTCGAATACCTCACCCATTTCCAGGCTTAAATCTTTTGTTATGCTGGATACCGATATAGACGAAGTTATTCAAGTCATTACTGGGTTAAAAGATACTTCTGCGCTGGGATGGGATAACATCCCCACAAACATAATTAAAAGGTTTAAGCACATTCTTGCACCGCCACTAACACACATATTCCAAATTTGTATGTCTGAAGGAATATTTCCAAAATGCTTAAAAAAGGCTATTGTGATACCTATCCACAAAGCAGGCGACAAGAGCTGTGTTAATAATTATCGCCCCATTTCTATATTACCAGTGCTATCTAAGATATTAGAGAAAATAATAAACAATCGACTAATAAAATATCTTGAAACCAACAACATTCTTTCAGACAGGCAATTTGGTTTTCGGCCTCACAGGTCAACAAGCCAGGCAGTTGAGCAACTCACTGACCACATTACAACTAATTTAGATAGTGGACAGCATGCTATTGGGATATTTCTAGACCTTGCTAAAGCTTTTGACTCTGTGTCGTCTTCTATACTGCTTAAGAAACTTGAATCTGTCGGTATAAGAGGTAAACAGTTAGCACTGTTCACTGATTACCTCTCTGACAGGTATCAATGTGTAAGAATAGGCAACAACATAAGTAACGATGTCCCTAACACTACATTTGGTGTACCCCAAGGAAGTATATTAGGAGCTACCCTGTTCTTGATATATATAAACGACCTTTGCAACCTAAAACTTCAAAATGGTGTCATTATGTCATATGCAGACGATACAGCACTTATTTTTACTGCAAAGTCGCTCGATGAGGTATATGAACTGGCTCAACTTGGCTTCAACACCGCAAACACTTGGCTATTTAAAAATTTGTTGACCCTAAATGCACATAAAACAAAGTACATTCATTTTACAATGAAAAACAATAGCAGACACATCTCATCTAACAGTTTAGTGGCTCACAACAAGCTTCACTCACATGCTGACACTGCATGCGCTTGCCCTACTTTAGAAAAAACTGATTATATTAAATATCTAGGAATTACGCTTGACACTAATCTGAACTTCCGCAAACATATCGAATTATTGTGTAAAAGAGTGCGGAAACTAATTTCCATATTTAAAAATATACGCGATGTTGTAAACTTAAAATTGTTAAGACAGGTTTACACTGCACTATGTGAATCCATCATCTCATATTGTATAACCGCATGGGGAGGGGCAGCTAAAACGATCCTACTGCCTTTAGAACGGGCTCAAAGAGCTATCTTAAAGGTAGCAACCCTTCGCCCTTTCATTTTTCCCACTTACGAGTTATATCAGTCCACCGGTGTTCTAACTGTGCGCCAATTATTTATTCTACGCACCATCCTAAAACAACACACCCTTCTTCCTTATACACCAATCCCATCAGGCAAAAGACGGAAAGATCTAGTCTGCACCAAACCTATAGGTAAACATGTTTATGTAAATAGATTCTTTGCTTTCCTCGGACCTTTCCTATATAATAAATTAAATAAAACCTTAGATTTATATAGCATAAGTTATAAGCAGTGTCATCTTGTTGTTACAAAACACCTAATGACAATGACCTACTCTGATACAGAGAATTTGCTTACAGTAATAAAATAGTGTGTAAGTACCTACGCTAAGTTACAACAAATCATAATATTAAGTCTACTTTCTATTACATATTGGCAGTTCATGATTATTATTATGTTAAAATATAGCCCTTTATTATTATTATTTAAGATTTTTTTCCTGAAACACAGGTGTTAAAGCCTAGTTCAGGTAAACATTAAAATAGCTATATTTACCAAATATAATGTATTACCGTAATAAATAAAGTAAGTACGCATCAATGTACCACAATTTAACAAAGGCACTTATCGCATACATTATACTGAATTATAAAATTTAATTAATTATTTTTACCGTAATATTTTTCTTATATGTAACATGTGACGTTTATTTTATTGAATAAAGTTATTATTATTATTATTATTATTAACTATTTCCCCAGAATATTATACTATATCTGAGCTTCGATTCCACCAAAGCAAAGTAAATCATCCTAAGTTGAGCTACTGTTAGTTCTTCCCTCAAACTTCTGATTGCGTAGCACGCAGAACTAATAGACTTTGTTATAGCTAGTGTCTCCAGCTTCCAGTTTAACAAAGCATCTATATTAACCCCTAAAAATTTTACACTACCTACCACTTCTACTTTATTACCGGCGGACACTACTTCAATACTGCTTTGATTTCTTATTGTAGACTTAAACAATAAACATTTTGTTTTTTTTTTATGTTTAGTTTTAGATTATTAATGCTAAACCATTTCTCGAAAACACTTAATGCCGCATTTACCTTCGATTCCAAATCGGTCGTGCTGTCTGCAGATATTATCGCGTTTGTATCGTCAGCGAACATTATTAGTTTCGTGTCCGATGTACGGTTTTTTACATACCTAATCATGTCATTTAGGAAAACAATAAAGAAAATCGGACCCAAGACAGATCCCTGGGGAACACCACGGGATACTGTGGATAAATTGGATTTGAAAATCTTTTCTTCTCCGTTATCCACAGACCTGACTTCTACGTATTGTCGTCTGTTATGTAAATAAGAGGTAAATAAGTTTAACACATTTTTTATTACACCGTAGTGTTCCAATTTGGCCAGCAGGATGTCGTGATCAACTGTATCAAACGCAGAGCTGAGATCAAGGAAAATACCTGCGACTTTACGCTTGACGTTTAAATTACAGACGACCTCATCAATTAAAGCCTCTATGGCATCGGTAGTACCAACTGACTTTTGATACCCATATTGCTCGTTGTATAGCAAACTGTGTGATCTTATGTGCTTCATCAGTCTATCCTTCATAACTCGTTCTAGCAATTTTGACAAAACCGGTAACAAGCAAATCGATCTATAATTCAAAGGGTCTGTCTTATTCTTTTATCTTAAAAATTGGGAGAACTCTAGCAATTTTGAATCGATCTGGAAAGAGACCTACTTCAAGACATTCATTATAAAGAAATGCCAACGGGGCTGCTAACAAGTCTATATTTTCTTTAATAATAATCAGAGGTATTTCGTCAAAGCCAAAAGATGCTTTATTATCCATATTTTTTACCATTTTGTATATCTCTGAGATATCTGAGATATCTCTGAGGGCGTAACTTGATCAAAACTCATATTTGTATCTACTCTGTCAACACTTTCTTTTAAATACGTCATAGCTACCATTATGTTGCATGAACTACGACTAGATAAGTACCATCTTTGGTTTCATAATAGGCCTAAACCCTCAAGATAGTTGCATTTCATGATCACGCAGCAAATTGGCAACACTTAACAGTCGAGAACTCATTTTTGCTAACTATTTTGTGCAACAATAGATACGTGATGCTCGAATCATGACTGATGTTTATAATTATTTTTCTGCAACTAACGCAAGAAAACTAAAATAATTAGTTATATAAATACCCAAATTTTTTGCATCGACGTCCCTGCATCATATGTGATACACTAAAATTAAGGACGAGACGTCCATGTATAACATGTGATACATGCTGAAAATAACTGAAATATTACAGTGACGGAGATTTCTATTATAAATTTATTAAATGTTAAGTGTTTCCAACTATCTTCAATAAAAAAACCGCGGGACGCCACGTGAAGGTGGTTGGATTTGGCCTGGACATTCAACGTGTTAATGTTCTCAAAAGACATGTAAAGTCTGCCAACTCGCACTTGGTCAGCGTGGTGGACTATCAATAGCCTAGTCCTTCTCATAGTAAGAAGAGGCTCGTGTCCGTAGTGGGGCAGTTTATATCCAGAGCTGATTATAATGATTATGACCACTTCATTAGGTATCATTATAATCAGCGCTGTATATATGAAAGAGGGGTAAAATATTGTTTTTATATTAGCTGCATTTGAAGCTTTTAAACTCGCTTTAAAAATACGGACAACAGCCCCTAGTATTCTGATCAACGATAATTCAATTTATTGTTTGTTATACATATTGGTATCGCTTTTCATTCAAATTCAAATTCAAAATCCTTTATTCATTTGGGTCACAATGTGACGCTTATGAACGTCAAAATAATAAATTTATAAAATAATTACTTATACTCAACTTTAAAACATTATTACTGTATGTTTCTACATTTACATTTACTGCCACGTTCGCAAAGCAATAGGTAGAACCATGAGAAAGAACGGGCAATAAAACTCACGGTCACTCTTTTTCATCGCCAGGTTTTGCATAATACACAATTTACATTTTGTAAGGTGCTGCAACTGTTACACCTTCTATATCACTTGTATATATTTACTGTACATCATAATACTCAAGCATAATACTTTTGGTTAGCCTCCTCAGAATAGACATGGTGAAACAGGAGCATCCACTTACATTATATATACCTAATAGTGCAGGCAATCCGCGAAAGTGATCAGAACCATGATGGAAATGATGCAGTTAAATATTAAAATCTAATACCAGCCCGCAAGACCGTCATCGACCAGTCATCGCAAGTAGCACCCTTTCACGAGTATGACGCATGTGCCAGCCATCATCCCTCTCGCCATATTAGAGGGACAGGGATGACCCGACACACGACGCCACCACAAGAAATGACATTTTAGTGAGCATGACGACAACGGTATACGAACCAGCAGTAAGAAACAATCTATTGGTATACTGACCATGACCGCCAATTACCTCCATTTTCCAGATCGTTATTATTAACATAAGTTAGTGGAACGCGTGAAGGAATGCAAATGTAGAAAGAATTTTGTGAAGGTGACAAGTGAACAATGATATGATCAGAGATAAATAATGTTAAACTAAATTCAAAAAATCATAAAAATATCCAAATCCTGCAAAAATCATGTGTTCACGAGGCACCTCCACTTAACATGTAAATAAAATAATCGTGAGTTAAACAAGCCTAAGCCTATCCCCACGGTGTCTTATCATTTAAAAATTCCTTAATAGTCTAATAACCCCTTTGTAAAAGAAAGTTCCTAATTGTCCGTTTGTATTTGTGCATGGGTAAATTCATTATTTCAAGAGGCAATTTGTTGAAAAATCGTATACCAATCCCCGCAAATGAGTTCTGAACTTTATGTAGACGGTAGTTAGTTCCCACCAGTTTATGCTTAATCCTTGTGTTCACGTTGTGCAAATCACCGGTTTCCCGAGTGAAAATAGAATCATTTATAGACTCTGTTACTTACGCCGAATTTTTTGAAATATTTTTTATTACTGTGCGCTTCAATTTAATTTGAGACATTTCGATGTATGGAGATCTGCCATTGTCCTTTTGTTGTTTCATGCTTAAACGACCATTTTGTCATACAAGCACTTTCGGAGTCTATAGGTAGGCTGTTGAATATAGTTGGAACTAAATATTTGTTACATCTCTGTCCATAATAATTATTACAAGTGGGCACCTCATACGTCTTACAGTGTTTTGCACATCAGGGCCTCAGGTGTACAGACGGTATTTTATACTCTGGTTGGCAGTAATGATCTAATGCTACTAATAGTGCTACCTTCTCATGCACTGGCAGTATTTTACACTCGACAAACAATTCTTCGTAGTTGGTTGCTTTGCATCGTATTTTGGTTTTCTTGTCAACTAGTTTTTTCATAAATCGAATTTGTAAGCCTTTAATCTTGTCCAAGTATGTTTTAAACGTGTGTCCGTAACATGCCAGTCCATAGGAAAGCAGCGAATCTACCAGCGAATGGTATACAACAAACAAAGTAGCCCTGTCCTGTACGACACTTAGGTGGTGGAATTTTACAAGTACAGACCGTAGTTTATCACAAAGTTTTATAATGTGTGTTTTCCAGGAGAAATTAGTGTCTATTACCAGGCCTAAGTACTTGTGCTCCCCCACCACCTCTATAGCTGCACACTCACACCGTGACACTCTGCCGTTGTGCTCGCTATGTAGACATTCATAACTGTGTCCTATAATGCGCGGCGAGCACCCAATACATTTGTGATAGGGTGAGTGTATATGCATACACTTTGTTTTGTTTATGTTTATAACTATTTCGTTATCATGCGGCCACTTTATAATATTTGTTAAGTCGGTTTGAAGTTTATTTTTTATTATATTTCGATCGTTATCAGCGTACAATAGATATGTGTCGTCTGTATACATATATATATATATATATATATGGCAGTTTTGCACCACATTGCACATGCTGTTGACGTGGGCACGCCACAGGTGATATTTTTGGCTTCACCAACTACTCCATCGACTATAATTCTCAGCGTCCGGTCTGTGAGGTACGCGTGGAGCCATGTATTAAGTGGCCCCGCGACCCCACACTCCTGCATAGCTTGAAGCAGCTGGTGGTGTTCCAAAGTATCAAACGCTTTTTTGAAATCAATGTAGACCACCACCACCTGCTTCCGCTGATCTAGGTACTCATTAATGTCATTAGAGAACTGCGCCAGGGCCGTAGCAGTGCTCCTACCTCGCCTAAAGCCATGTTGTGCATTTGTTAAGATGTTATTTTTCTACAAAAATGTACTTATTTGGCCGAATATATACCTTTCTACAATTTTATTTATTGCTGAAAGTATAGCTATCGGCCTGTAGTTAGAAT
The DNA here is from genome assembly GCA_944739405.2 of Euclidia mi. Taxonomy (NCBI): domain Eukaryota; kingdom Metazoa; phylum Arthropoda; class Insecta; order Lepidoptera; family Erebidae; genus Euclidia; species Euclidia mi. The sequence continues at coordinate 67,098,247 of OX123193.2, read as the reverse complement.
AATCTGTGTGTGCACCTTGCTTAAAAATAGGCCTTATCAATGCAGTTTTTAATTGTTACGGATATTGTCCTTTTTCTACACACAAATTGACAAACAAGGCTAATACAGGACTTAATTGAGACTTAAGATGCTTTATTTCCTTCACTCTTATATTATCCGCACCTGCAAATTTGTCACAGCTTAGCGAATCGATGATTTTATGAACATCTTCTGGACAAGCCTTTGAAATCTTATTGACACTGGGCTATTGTACACATAACTAGATCTATCTAAAATTAATGACTATATACTTGTTTTATCTCAGAAATTTCTTGAGTGAAAGTAGTTGAGAATTTATTAAATATGTTAAGTTTGCTGTCTGTTCTACCTAAGTGCTTCATAATAATGTTATCTAAGCTACTTTTTCCCCTCCCTACCCACGAGTTTATTTTGCCCTAAATCTTTCTAATATTCTTGTTACATTGTTTTATTTCCTCCTGCCGATACTTATTTTCAGCCTTGTATATACATTAATTAGTTCTATTTCTATATTTATTGTATTGTAATCTTAAAGTCATATCTTTCGGATTGGATTTCCATTTTTGAAAAAGTTTATCCCTATTATAAATCATTTTTCTAATTGATTCAGTGATCCATGGCTTATTTTTTCTACTTTTACGTAGAGTTATTTGTATTTTCGACTTGTTATAAACATCACAAAAAATTGAGTAAAGGGCATTATATAAATCAATCGGGAACTTAAAATTCAGAAGGTCCGTCCATGCAATATTTTCCAATAATCCAATAATCTTTTTATCACTTAAAATTGTACGTTGAGGTTGCTTGTTACTTACAGAATTTACGGTACCAATATCAAGACACACTCCGATCATATAATGATCTACGAAGGCGCATTCCATTCCTATCTCACACATGTTGTTTTCTAAGTTGCTGACAACACTGCCGGAACCGGTTTTACACCCAAGATCCACGTTCGTGTCACCAATCAGTAGTAATTCACATCCTGCTGGGATCTCAGATAGCATATTATGTACTTCTTCAACGAATCCTTGTTTATTTGTTTTAGGGGGGCGGTATATGACAAAGATATGTATTGCGTACCGTTGGTTGTTGGTTTGGTTGACGGGTATCTTCCCGTGGGTGTCGTAAGAGGCGACTAAGGGATAACACGATGCAAATACCATCTTTGCGTAGACATGGAAAACTCGACATCAAACCCTATACGACTGCCTCGTTGGTCTTGCGGCATAAATGTGCGCGTGGGATCGGGAGGTCCCGGGTTCGATTCCTGGGTCGGGCAGTGTTATTGGGTTTTTCTGTCACGAAATTCTCAGTAGCCGCACGGAGTCTGGAAATGTGCCCGGTACGGCAATAGGCTCGCCCCTTATTACGTGGGACTAAAGTATATCTGGTGAAAAGTGGGTGTAGAAATACACCTCTGCCTACATAAAAGGCGTGACGTTATGTTATATTATGTGTTATATGTATTATTTTTCTTCCGTCTTGGAAAAGCTGTCCATGGATCAGTTCACAATAGTTAGTATTTAGTATTTTTGCTGCAAAGTTCAGTTTGTTATTCACATATAGCAATATCCCCCCGCCTCTTCTATTTTCCCTCGTATTTATATATGTGTCATATCCGTCTATGTTATATAACGTTAGTTCTTGCTGTTTGATGTTTATTTCACTTAGTGCAATTAGGTCCAAATGCTCCTTGCAGTTGTTAATTAAAACTTGGAATTGATAAAAAAAAATTCTCAGTGACCTTATGTTTAGGTGTATAATATTTAAGTTTTTGCCACATTGTAATATCTCCTCCTGCCAGCTATCTATAGATGTAAAGTTATTGTATTTGATATTATCATTTATATGCAATACGTGATCATCGAATTTTGGTGTCCCTAATTATTTAACTGAGTATCCCAGCTACACACGGAAGAATCATTTATTGCCCGTGGTCTCGTTAAGGTACATGTTTATGTCGCTCAAGGTACGGATCGATCTTATCTTTGCATCATTTGGATCGTCTTTTTTGGGGTCCGTACCTCAAGGTAAAAAAAGGAACCCTTATAAGATCATTTTCTTGTCCGTCTGTCTGTCTGTCCGTGTGTCACCACCGATTTTCTCAGGAACAGGTGGACCTAGCAAATTTAAATTTATACCAGATACTGAGGTCTACGGTTGCTATTAGGTGTATGAAAATCAGGGTCCCGGGTCAACCCAATAAAAATGGTAGCGCCATCTACCTTCCTATCTATAACTAATCGCATCAACATCAATCGTTCCACGTCTAGTGCGAGCGATACCATATTTCCGTCCCTCTCTATCCCACTCCCTGGAAGAGGCACTGCCTTTCGCCTGATTCGTCGACGCGAGTGACAGTCCAGAACATTCCGCTCGCTGAGAACGTGTCCGCTATATCGTACCGCGCCGCACCGCCGTATAAATTATTACCGCATATATAAACCGCTCGCAAGTGGGAGTGACGGTGAAGTGAAGCGAAAACAAGCAGCTGCATCACAAAAACACCAGGAGACTGTCCTTCTGAGACGAAGAAGATTGCCGTATAAGGTAAGTGCCCTCCATCCTTGAAATATCCTATACCCACTCACAATCACCTCTTCCCGTATCCATCTCCTAGGCGGCTAAGAACCCGCTGTACGGTCAACGTACAGACATCGCGTATGCATTTTGCTTACGCTGCATTCGACCTGACCTACTTTACGCATTTTACTTAATAATTAATTCAGTTGACTATAAACTGTCGTAACTATCGCCGCGGATTAGCATCCATTATACTTAACTTGTACGTTTATCGTAATAAATCTTTTATTCTTAACTAACCGTGGTTTCCGTCAACTCAACAACTAAACATAACACACCTTTGAACCATACACCCGCTATCCTTTGTATACAGTCCATTTCCCTCCCAAGTCGCCTAGAACCTACCTACGGTTTCGGTGTATCACCGAACCAAAAAAGATAGGGTCAAAATTAGATTTTTGCGAAAACTTGTAAGTACCAAAATCAACCTTAATTTTCAACTTATTTTAATTTTCGGAATTTTTCCTTTACTACCTAACTAACAACATATGGATTCTTATTATCCTTAATAAACAGTTATTATTATTATTATTTGTTTCTCTTTCTCGGGTATTATTCTAATTTGTTAGAACAATACCCGGCCCTTTGGCAGGCGTACACGGAGACATATGTCCAACGCGCAGAGGCCCTTTGAGAGTTTTAATCTAGAATGTAATGGAACACCTACTGAGGCGCCTCCATCACCGCACTATTAAGTACAGTCACGGGTTAGCCGCAGCAGGTGAGGGCCTATTGCTACTTATATGGAAACTAATTACTCTGGGCTATTGGGATGGGTGTTTGATGGATAGGTTTAGATGAAGACTATGGATGAATGCCGGCGTCTGCCCTAAGTACTCTTATAGTACGTCGAAAAGGGGCAGACGGTGACTCGCCAGCTCACTAGATGGACCCTCTCTAACTAGCCGCACAGGCAAACAAACTCTACCATAAAGGCAACAAGAGTGTGCGGCTAGGGGTGTAGATGCGGCACCGGTTTCGCCATCGCGGGTCTCGTGACCCGGAGCGGGTTTCCCCGTAATTACGCCCTTGACAATGACACTTCCACCCCCGAGCAAATAGCTCTTGCGACTTCCCTCTGGCCGGCCGACTAAGGCAAGCCAGAGTCGAGAGTCCTGCGGGCGCTCTTGGAAATCCATTCCAACCAGCCAGTAAAGGCAAGCCGCAGACGAGACCCTGACCGACTCCCAGAAGTATTCAGGACCGCAGTGTCGCCACACACATTCAGCTCGCCACAAAGCTGTCCTGCTATTATTATTATTATTATATATCTAAAGACATAGATTCTATTGTTTTTTTCATGGTGAAAACGATTGCCAGTTTTTCATTCACTTCGACCAGTAGTTTTTCTGGGCTTGTTTTCGTTAGATCAACGTCAATAGAAGGTCGACCTGCTTGCGTGATTTGACACTCATCACATAGGCCGGTATCCGTAAATTCCTTGATTTTAACGCCACACTTTTTGTGATATACACCCTCACAGTCACCCTTACACTTCATTATGCTATCCCCTTTCACTCGCGCTAGCGATATATTGCATAATTTGCACTGCACCATCGCAATTTGTTATTATGTCGAATGATATTATATTAGTTCCCGTAAACACATAATCACGAATAGCGCAACAACAGACGTCACGTTCGCACGGTGGGAGCGCACGCGCGGGACTGCTGGAATATCGTATCATAGTCGTGTTTGCACTTGTGAGAAAAGCCACGTAATGGACTTGGAATTATTTAAATATTTCGAATAAAATAAAATATAAATATTATTATATGAGAAATAACGATGACATTCTGGGTGGCAAATTGAAGGATCACTGGTGGCGTATTGAGTACCAGAATCGAGGCAGTCCTCATCTGCACATGGTTGTGTGGATTGAAAATCATCCAAAATTTGATATTGCCGAAGGTGTCCAACAGGTTGACCGCGTCGTTTCCTGCAATTTGCCATCCCAAGATGAAGAGCCAGAACTTCATGATTTGGTAAAAAAATGCCAGATTCATAAAACATACACCCACATGTACGAAAAACAACACAACAGTAAGGTGCCGATTAAATTTTCCACGTCAGGAATGCAGTGAGACCCGAATAATTGCACATTCGTCGGACGATTTTATTCGAAGTGGAGGAAGAATATGTCTGCTCAAACGCTGGATGGAAGATGTGTGGGTCAATAACTACAATCACGATTTATTAAAAGTCTGGACGGGAAATATGGACATCCAACCTTGTGGGTCGAATGATGCGATAGCTTTCTTTATCACAAAATATTTGTCGAAAGGAGAGCCAACTAATTTAGACTCAACTAATTTAGGAATAGCTCAAGCCATTCAACAGATACAGCTAGAGCAACTAGACATTTCTCGGCGACTTTGATTGAAAGGCAAAGTGTCAGCCCCAGAATGCGCTTTTTGCCTGTGTCACCTGCCGCTTCGTGACAGCTCTCGTAGTTGTGTGTTTTTAAATACACGGAAACCGGAGCAGCGATATCGAGTATTGCGTTTTGACGATCATGGGCAACCCACAGGATACTGCAACAACCTCTTCGATCGGTACGAAAAGCGACCCGCGGGCCACCCGACATTTGACTTCTCTTACATGAGCCTGACTGAGTTTGCAATGCTCTTTGACACTTACTACCAGAAGAACCAAAGCGAAGAAAGCATTGATCAAGATAATGAGGACACATCAACTCGAACACGTCGGCAATTGATTACGTTAACAGACAACAGCAAAATGATCGTAAGAACTGTGCCTGCTGCTTAGGGTGGAGCGTCAAATGTTTTTTGTTGTTTTCAATGACGTATAGCACTAAAACGCTGTATTGTGTTGTCAATAACACGGGAAAAATAATAAAAAAATATAGGAACCCACTTTTAGTTCCCTACCGCCGTTTAAAGATTATAAAAATATCGTCATATTTTACTATTTTGAAAAATTCAAACAATAAAAGGTAAACATTTTTTTCATTATTATTATAACTTATAAGATTCGAAGTATCACAAATTGTAAACATAAAAGCCTAATTTAGTATAAAACATATAAGAAAGTTATATTACCCCGACATCGAAGTGTAAAAAAATTACGAAAATCGCGGTTTTTTGAGTAAGTTGAGTTGCTTACTTTTGATTCACCAAAATTATTTTGTACCCTCATATTTGTTTTATAAGCATATTTGGTTACTGTTTATTATAATTTAAAGTTCAATAATTAGTGTGTTCCAAGTTAAACAGTGATAATGTCGAAAAGACTTACGCGAAATGAATCAAACTGCCCCATTTTGGGATCACCTTGTTTATTTAGTAAATCAGTGCTTCCAACAATAGCCGACACATTAAAACATATTATTTATGTCAGAAATGAGGAAAAAATTAAAGGTAAGGGCAAACAGCCTTCTATATCACAGGTAATTGATGTAGTAGCAAGTGACATCTTAGAACTGTGGTCTATGGCTTCGCTACCTACTGTTAAAGTACTACGAGTAAAACAAATGTTAAATTGTCAATACGACACATACTTACGTTTTTTGTACTATCCGAAATCTAAGCAAACTGAGACATTTATTATTAAGTTACAAGATTGGAAACAAAGAAGTGTGACAGAGTTGTTTGATATTTGTAGCTGCAAATGCATGGATTTTAATACCTGTAATTGTTCTCGGGAAAAGAAAGTACCTGTACTTGAAAGAGGTTTTCTATATGACCAAAGACATGAGAGAAAAATGATGATTGGTAGCTTAGATCGCACAGAGACTAGAAAACTTGAAAATAAAATGGCAAGGAAGCTTAAATCTGACGTGGCAACGACAGGTCAGGAAGAAAACTTTACAAGGAAAACTGCCTCGTCTTCTACGCCATCTGTAAGTTACTGCACTCCTGAGATAGTTGAACCTCAGCCCAGTACCTCGAAAGTTTCTGATTTTAATATTCCGGTAATGTTGCAACCGAATCAAAGGAACAGGCTATCGCTGCCTACTTTAGCTACTGCTTGTGACCGTTATGGTATCTCTGATCGATCCGCGGCAGCTATTGCAAGTGCAGTATTGCAGGATGTCGGTCTGATTACTTCGGAAAATGTAGAAAAAGTAATAGACCGAAGCAAAATTCGAAGAGCTCGAAAACAAATGCGTGAAGAAATACAAAGTCAAGAATATTCTTCCGAAATACGTGGTATCTACTTTGATGGAAGAAAGGACAAGACACTCGTGTTGCAAAAGCGAGACGGCCGTTTGCATAAAGCAATTGTTACCAAAGAACACATTTCTTTAATTATGGAGCCAGGATCAATCTATTTAGGTCACTTAACTGTGTCTTCTGGTACTGGAAAAGCTATAGCCGATTCGATATTTTCATTCTTTTCACAGAACCAAATAAACAACCAATTACTTGTGGTTGGGTGTGACGGCACTGCGACGAACACTGGCTGGAAAAATGGAGCAATTCGTTACATGGAATCGAAATTAGGAAGACCACTGCAATGGTTCATTTGTCAACTGCATGCAAACGAGCTACCCCTTAGGCATTTATTTATCAAATTAGATGGAGCAACCAGCGGGCCTCAACTTTATTCCGGCCCTATAGGAAAAGCGCTTGAAACCTGCGCCAGTCTCTCTACCACTACGATTTCAGCTATTCCTTCAAACATGCCCGTTTTACTAAAGGAAACTGAAAGTAGTCTCAGTACAGATCAGAGGTATTTATACCAAATGTGTCAAGCAGTAAGCAGTGGATCATGTTCTCAAAATTTATCCAACAGAAATCCAGGAAAAATGGCTCATTCACGATGGTTAACGATGGCTAACAGAATCTTGAGACTGTATGTAGCCACACCAGATCCTTCAGCTGAATTAACTAAACTTACAGAATATATTGTAAAAGTTTATGCTCCTGTGTGGTTTTGTATAAAGAAAGATAGTTCATTTAAACAAGGTCCGACTCACGTTTACAAACTAATCGAATATTCTCGATGTTTGTGCTCTGACGTCAAGAATATTATTGATCCAGTCATACAATGAAACTCATTTTTTGCACATCCGGAAAACCTATTATTAGCAATGCTATATGATAATCGGCCACATATAAAAGAATTAGGATTGAGGAGAATAATTGCAGCTAGAAAAAATTCAAAAGCCTTGGCTAAGAGTATTTAGAGTCCCAAAATTAAACATTGAGGCCAGTGACTACACAGATATGTTTGTTTGGAGTGAGTCACAAGTTACGTCTCCTCCAATCCTAAAAGATGTCAGCGATAACGAATTAACAGACCTGGTTTCATCAAACTCAAATATTACGTTAAACTTGCCCGATTATCCTTGTCACACACAAGCAGTAGAGCGATGTGTTAAGATGGTCACCGAAGCATCGATAAATGTGGCTGGTGAAAAAGCCAGAGATGGATTTATTCGTGCTAAAATCAAATCGCGTGCAATTATGCCATATTTTGAAACTAAAAAGAACTTTAAAATATAGAAATAATCTGAATGAATATCTGACGTTTTCACGATTTTGCTATGTTTGTCTTCAATTTAATCTATAATAATAATGTTCTTTACCGTAAATAAAAATGTTGTTAAATAGATATGTGTTTTAATATTACTTTTACGTTATAATATAATAGGATTTAAAATTTCATAACATTCTGTACATATTTAAAAAAATACCTAATTTTAGTTTATTTTTCCATCTTTAAGCTAAGGTAGGGAACTAAAAGATAGGTCAAAAAAAATATACAAAATTATATTTACGTATAATTAAGCCCAATACAGTTTTCTGCAGGTATACACAATCGATTCGATGACTTTTTTTTTTCTCTATACATTGACGCTCCACCCTACTGCTGCTGTTCGAGTACCATACTTCATAGCGACCACTGATCCGGAGAACTTTTATTATAGTTTGCTGGTTCAGTATATGCCTTATCGCTCAGAAGCAGAACAAGGTTACAAGGGTTTAATAGTGCAAGAGAGGCTTTCTTAGCTCGAGAAGAGCAGTTGAAGGCAATTAGCGGTCACATGTAGCGGCACAGAGAGCGCAACCGGCAGCTGGAAATTGCATTCAATCAAGTGCACGCATTTCAGATCCTCGAAGAGCCCCCAGTATTGGATAATATAGAACACAATGAAGACGATCCTGAACAGACTATGACCAATGATCAATTCGGCTCAGCACGACAGGCTATGAATATGGACCAAGGACAACTATTCGATACTATCATGTCAAACATACAGTCACAACAATAGGGCGATCAACAAAGGTTTAAACTTTTTGTAACTGGTGGCGCTGGAATAGGAAAGACGTTCTCGTTTAAGGCGAGGTTGCAGTACAGTGCGTGGCTCGACCTCACCCCCCGCAAAAACAAAAACACGGCGGTGGCGTCAGCGAGTGAGCGGGGGGAGGGGAGGGGGGGGTTTCGTGTGTGCGTGTGCCACAGCGCAGCGTAAAAAAACCGTAGATGAGTTATGCGAACTTCAAAAGTGGCACATTAAAAACTGACAAATTCATGACAAACTTTTTTTTTCTAAATGTCTCATTTGGCTTTAGTCGCGTACGCGCTGCGGTCGGAAGCGCTCGCTCTTTTACTCGCGTGTGTGTACGTTACATTTGAAAATGCCGTCGTGTGTAATGCTAATGAGATTTTGCTAAAGTAGTTAAACTATAGTAGGAAAATGATTAAAAGTTATGGAATCACTTCTCATTCATGAGTATTACAATATTACAACGTTTTATTTTCAATTTATAATAAATTCAGTATCACAAATAATAGAGTGAATAAAAAATTGGCATTAAGCGAGTGTAAAAGAGAAGCAGTATTGTGCGTGTTCAAAGACTAAAAAACAAAGTATCCAGATGGGACATTCGTAATAATAAGATACTGATGTGTGTTTTTGTCAAGTAATAAATGTGATTTGAGGCTGAATCAACACAATATATTATTATTATAGAAATACAAAATCATACGTAAGTTACAAACATTGACGGATGATCAAAGTCCATTCACTTGTTCTTGTTTTTCTCCTTTTAGTATTAAACAACTAAGTAGATTGTACTGCACAGTTTTCGCTGCCGACCCACCGTACCCCTGGCAGTACCCCTGGGGGTATGGTGGGTCTTTCAAAGCTTAACCGTACTCCCAGATAATATTGTTGTGTAATTAGTTTATTAATTTCAGTTCGTTAATTTCAAGTTCTACTATTTTGTGGGATCATTCCCAGTATAGTAGTAGTATTGAACAATTCTATGATAGAACTGTCCTAATTCTATTAGCACAACTTGATGAGGAGAACAGAACTAATGGGATAAGTAATAGGAAATGTCCCAGTCTAGTTCTATGTATGTTTTTACAAGGGTATTCAATAGAACTACTGGGACTACCGTAGTGTCACGACATCGCGCTCATATATCCGAATAAATATGTTTTGTAGACGTTCATTTGTTTAATGTGTACAACAAATGAACGTCTACAAAACAAATGAACGCGTACAAAACAAATGAACGTCTACAAAACAAATGACTTACAGAAAGTGATCAGCTATCGATAGTGATTGCAGAAAACAGGTGCATGCGATTTTCAACCTAATTGACATTAGTCAGAATTTATAATTTTATTACCCTAATATTGCCAGAAAGCGAGAAAAACAAAAACAAAAGTTTGTCATGAATTGTCAATAAGGTCGAAAATCGCATGCACCTGTTTTTTGCAATCACTATCGATAGCTGATCACTTTCTGGTAGTCATTTGTTTTGTAGACGTTCATTTGTTTTTTAGACGTTCATTTGTTTTGTAGACGTTCAATTGTTTTGTAGACGTTCATTCGTTTAACACATTTTTATAAATACATATTTATTCGGATTTGTGAGCGCGATGTTGTGACACTAAATAAAATTCCTATAACTGTTTCCCATTAGTTCTATTCTTCTCATCAAGTTGTGCTAATAGAACTAGTGGGAAAAAAAGTATCACTAGTTCTATCATAGAACTGTTCAATAGAACTAGTGGGAATGATTCGACAGCGCAAGGATGATGATAATGACCGGTCTTCAACAGTACCACAGATTATACCTATAATATACAAAGCATTATAACCATTAGCAGTAATACCTAAACGATTTATTCTCTAATTTATCTCTTTGTTGCACTATATCATCGTACTAGCGCTTGTCTTCGCTTGTCTAAAAATACAAAAACGTAAGTAGTAAGTCATTATCATACGAGAGATAACACTGTTCAGTTTAATGTCCACGTAGCACGTTGGTATAACACTACGAGCATTTCAGCCAGGAGTACGGTTAAGCTTTAAAGACCCACCATACCCCCAGGGGTATTGCCAAGGCCACGGTGGGTCCGCAGCGCACAATTTTTTATATTAACGTACTGTTTTAGGTTTTCATTGAATGAAATGTACTTTTTTAATAAATGTTATAAATAAATCACATCGACTTTTTATTTCCCTACCTTAAATGAATTAATCAAATTTACTTTGAGGCGAATTGAATTTACTCAAGACAGACAAAGTGATCATGTCGCATCTGAGTCAAATTATTGTTTGTGAAACGGTCAGCATGATGTCACAATGCGCTTCGTTCCAGAGAGTATATGTTTATCTCTATTTCGCGCTTGCGATTAGATGTGCTATCTCACTTACACTTCTTATCTAATTCTTAGTGTGTCGTTTTGACATATTTAAATTAGTGTGCGTACGCTTTTCGCGATGCGTGCCACTCGTAAGCTCCGTCATGTTACCTTGTCAGTAACCTGTCTACGGTTTCTTACTAGTAAGTCTATGGTTTGAACGATTGAGTTTGGAATACGAATTACTTTGTACTTTTGCGAAAACGTACATGCGGGGGTGGAGGGGGATTTTGCGGAGCAACGACGTACGTCCGCCCTCAATCACGCCTAGACAGGCACTGATGAACGGCCGGCGAGCGATGTAATGCCAACATTTTGACTATTTTTTTTCTTGGAGAAAAATGATAACGAAATTACGAAATCTGTTTTTACCATTTATTTTAAAATAAAGAGCTGTTTCTATTGATAATACTTTCATATAAATTCATTACGGAATCTCTAAGCAGTACACGTTTAAAATTGTGATTTAGAGCCATGTTTGAAATTTTTTTTTATCGAACCAATCATTCCAAATCGTGTTTCTATCTTTACGATTTACTAGAAGATATGTTCAACTTTTATACTTTAATTTTTATTCATTAAAAATATCATAGTAGATGGTACTTTCAGACGTTCAAAAATCTTAAAAAGTACTGCAACCTCGCCTTAACTTGTTGAAAAATCAAGTGAACAGATGTTACGGGAAGCAGGTTACGAAGATTTGCGTTCTGACTGGAGTTGCAGCACGACTAGTAGGTGGCTCTACACTGCATAGCTTGCTCAAATTACCAGTTCAAAGAGACGGCGCCTTAGTGAATATGCCTCAACTCTCCGGCAACTACTTGAGAATTATGCGTCAACAGTGGCAAAATGTAGAGTTCTTGTTCGTGGACGAGATATCTATGGTTCCGTATGAGATGTTGTGCATGATAGACGCTCGTTTATGCCAGCTAAAGAATTACGATGAACCCTTTGGCGGCATAAAGGTTATGCTCTTTGGCGACCTCTTGCAGCTTTCGCCAGTGTGTGATGAACAGGTGTTTTAACAGCCGGACCACGTGAGACCAGCAACTCATTTATGGCGGCTTTTCACATTAGTCGAACTCAGTCAAAACATGCGCCAGCGAGGAGACACGACATTCACCGACATCTTGAACGCCTTGAGGGTTGGAGAGGTAAACAGCGAGCATCTTGCAGTATTGCTGACTACGGTCTCATCAAATGCGACCGGCAAGTTTGCGTTTGAAAAACCACTGCGTATTTATCCAACAAACAACCAAGTAGAGAAGCACAACAATGAAGTTCTTAAATTTTACGAACAAACAGGAGCTCAAATGTACGACATAAAGGCTGAAGACCAAATTATTGACGCTACCCGAAACCTTGGAAATACTACAATAGAGTCCATTATTGATATAAATAAAACGGGTGGACTACCGAGTAAATAAAAAAATTTCAAAGGAGCTAAAATCATGTTGCGATCCAATATAGACGTGGAAAAGCGGCTTGCCCCTTCTCCACGTCTATATTAGATCGCAATCGCAATTAAATGGCAGCATCGGATTCATCTCGGACATCGTCTGGCCGCACTTAAGACGTGACCAAATGTATGAAACCGACATACCGTCCATCAAAGTTAATTTTGAAAACGACGGTGAGCACCTAATTTAGTCTATAGGCATAGTTCCCGGCCAAATATAGCTACGGTACGGTGGAAAGGCGAATGCTCCCAGTGATTTTAAGTTGGGCATCTACCGTGCACAAGATCCAAGGCTGTACGGTAGACCACGCAGTGGTGTACTTAGGGTCCCGTACTTTTGCGGCTGGACAGGCGTATGTGGCTCTAAGTAGAGTAAAATCGCTTAGTGGTCTCCTGATTTACGAGCTAGATTGCTCTACATACATACATACATAGACTCACGCCTGTTTCCCGGAGGGGTAGGCAGAGACTACGGAACGCCATTTTCAACGATCCTGACATACCTCACTTGCTTCACTCCCATCAAGTTTCTCATGCATGCTCTTCTGTTAAGGGTACTTCTGACTTGTCCTTTTTTCAGGATGTCTCCAATCTGGTCAGCGAACGTCCGCCTAGGTCTTCCCCTTTGTCCTGTTCCATTCACACTTGCCTTATATATCTTCTTTGTCAGTCTATCGTCATCCATCCTCTCCATGTGCCCAAACCATCTTAACATGCCTTTCTCAATGCTTGTCACTACATCTTCTTTTACCCCACACCACTCTCGTATCACACAATTCTTTACTCTGTCGGTCAAAGACACACCACACATTCTTCTCAGTGCTCTCATTTCTACAGCATTTATTTTACTTTCAAATCTCTTCTGCCATACCCAACTTTCACTACCATACATAAGGGTAGGCACTAACAAGCCTCTATGTACAGCCAAACGTGCCTTTTTGGACACGTTTTGACTGTTCATAAATACTTTCAGAGCTCCATTCACACTATTACCTGCATTAACTCTCCTTTCAATATCTTCTTCATTCTTACCATCTCTTGTAAACAACGTACCTAAGTAAACAAACTCATTCACTTGTTCCACTCGCTGTCCATCGATCAAAACATTACAAGCCGTAACGCATTCCTCCTTTTCAAAAACCATAACTTTCGTTTTACTTACATTCACTTTCATTCCTTTCCTCTCTAACGCACCATGCATGATTGCTATCATCTCCTGCAACTCCTCCGCTGAAGATGCAAGTATTACCTGATCATCAGCATAAAGGAGGCATTTGACGAGTAACCCATTCATCCTTAATCCGCAGTCACTATGTTTTAAATCTTGCAAACAACTGTCCATGAAGAGGTTAAACAGCCACGGCGACGCTACACATCCCTGTCTAACACCTTTCTCGATGGTAAACCAGTCAGTGTCCTCATCATCCTCTTTAGCGTTATCCCAGTTTCAATCTAGGGTCCGCTTACTAGTCTAACCGGATTTGGCTGAATATTAGCTTTTCAACGGAGCGACTGCCTGTCAGACCTCCGCAACCCGAAGGGATAGCGATATTCCATTGTTTAAACTAGTGTCAGTTTATTAGAAGGTTCTGACGCCCTGTAACAATTGTCAAAGATCTTCATGACAACCGGGACCGACGGCTTAACGTACTCTCCGAGGCACGGGACAAGCGATAATTAACAATTCAATACGCACATAACTCCGAAAAGTCATTGGTGCGCGCCGTGGATTCGAACCCGATACCCTCTGCATGGCAGTCTGTTGGTATCTCCACTAGGCTATCGCTGCCTTCAGTCAGTGTATGCCCCGTTTATCCTCACACAAGCTCTAGAATCCTCATAAAGGGATTTCAGAGCTCGAATGAGGCTGCTGTCCACCCCATTCATTGACAGCACCGACCACATTTCATTCCTCACCACTTTATCGTAAGCCTTTTCTAAATCCACGAATGCGCAATAGACCTTTTGACCTTTGGCCAAAAACTTTTCGGCTATGCTTCGCAAGGAAAAAACCTGATCCGTGCATCCCATACCCTTTCGGAATCCCGCTTGTACATCCCATATTTTCTTGTCGGTTACTTCCATAACTCTTTCAATAAGTACCTTTGCATACAATTTGCCAACAATGCTGAGAAGGCTAATGCCTCTATAGTTTTTGCAATCTTGTTGCGAGCCTTTTCCTTTATAAAGAGGCACAACTACAGCTGTGGCCCAGTCATTAGGTACTCGGCCGGTGGTCCAGCACAAGTTATATAACCGCAGCAACTGACCAACTATGACGCCCTGTCCAGCCTTCAGCATTTCGACTGTAATCCTATCATATCCTGCAGCCTTACCTACTTTCATACTTCCCAATGCCTTCACGACCTTATCCACGCCAATAACGCTTTCATCATTGTTATCGTTACCATTCATTTCAGCTATCGGTGTCTCTATCGCCGACCTTTCAAATAAACTTTCAAAATACTCTTTCCATCTCTTCAGCACGCAAGATTCATCATTTACTATCTTTCCATTCTCGTCTCTGATGGATGTGTGTTCTGAGGATTGAGTTCTTCCTCGAACTGCACGAACGGATTTCCAGAAAAACTTAATGTTCCTCTGGAAATCGTTAGATAATCTGCTATCAAACTCATCTTTCTTTTCCTCTTTTTTCCTTTTAACCATTTCTTTCACTATTCTTTTTGACCTAACAAACTCCTTTCTTGCTTCATCTATGTCTACACTCGTTGCTTTTCCCATTCTTTCATTTGCTCTGGCAGCCAACCAATCTGACCAAGCTTTCTTTTTCTCTGACACTGCTGATTGTACATCCTTGTCCCACCATGTATTCTTAACCTTTCGTATTTTCCTTCTCTTGATCACACCACATACTTCAGACGCTACACATACTACCTCTTCTTTAAAGGCCTGCCATAATTCTTCCATATCATTTATGCAATCGAACCTCTCAAATTTTGCTATCAATCTTCGTTTATACTCTTTCACATCTTTTTCTTGTAGATTTTCTACCTTAATTCTTTCCAAGACCCTATTTTCATTACGCTCTCGGTGTCGCCATCCTTTAAAGAGCCCACTTATCCGGCTCAACACCAAGAAGTGGTCTGTGTGGTTGGCGATCCCTCGATATGCTCTTGTATCCAACACATTCTTTCTCAATCGTTCATCTACTATCACAAAATCAATCATACTTCTTCTAACATTTTTCGCCTCTCGCGTATACATATGTATCCTTTTATGATCAAACATGGTGTTTGACACACAAAGGCTCCACTCCAAACAAATTTCAAGCAGTACTTTTCCATTTTCGTTCACACTCTCATCACCAAATGCACCTAACACCCTTTCAAATCCATCTCGCTTTACTCCCACCCATCCATTGAAATCCCCTAACAAGATCAATCTTTCCTTATCCTTGCAGTTCCTCAAAATCTCTCTTAAACTCTCCCAAAACTCCTGCCTTTCGTCTTGCTCATGTTGTGACATACCCGTAACTATATTGACCGGGGCGTACACCCCCACAACAAAGAGACGAGTAAGTCCTACTTTCATTCTCATCCACAGTAGCCTAGCATTTAAACATTCAAACTCTTTTACACACTCATTCATTCGCGCAGACAGTATTACTCCAACTCCCTTACAGGCTCTGGTGGTACTATCTACCCCAGACCAATACGCCGTATATGCGCCATGCTTGGTGGTTTCACACCCTTTTCTTTTTGTTTCATTCACACAAAGAACATCAATCTTTCTATCATCCATCATCTGACATACTTCATCCAATTTGCCGTTCAATCCTCCTCCAACATTCAATGTTGCAAACCTGCTCTCCGTAGGCCGCTTTTCGCCCTCGCGGGAAACGAGACGTGATGGGTTGGGAACCACGTCGCCGCCGTGTGAGGAAATATTATTAATTGTTCCCATTGCGTTCCCACGAGATTTAGGGTTTTTAAATGTCCATCCCCATAGAGCCCTTTACGGGGGTAAGGCGGAATATCACGTGTGCCCTGTGACCACCAACACAGGCACCCTCCGTTTGCGACCAGCTTACCCTCTGGCCATGAATCTCTCGGCACGGGTCGGTTTACACCTTAGATCGGGGTTTTGTGTCGGGTATGCTCCCTGAAAGTTGGTTTAATTTCGGAGTTTTCCTTCTCCTAGACAGGTTGCCAACCAAGGCTAACGAGGCCCATCTCCCCGAACGTTTGGTTTAATTTCGGAGTTTTCCTTCTCCTAGACAGGTTGCCAACCAAGGCTAACGAGGCCCAGATTGCTCTAAGCTGACATATAAAACACCATGCAATACAGACGCACTGGCGGAGATGGAGAGGATGCGGGTTCATTCGCCTACTTAAAAAAATGTATGTTAAAAATATTTCATTATCAAAGTCTAAAAAGTACAAAATAAATTAATAGTTTAAAAAACACTAGAAAAACACGCTTTTATAAATGCACGTAAAAACAAAAAATAAATTATGGATCGTTCAAGTTGTCTCTATTTCTGGGCTAAACTATGTGTTTTAATTATTTGATTATTTGATTGTAAAAGCGTGGGGCGCTGGAACAGAAAGACGTCCATTAACGGACACAACTATCGGAACAATGATTGCCGAATCAATTATTATTATTATGCCGCTTTATTTATACACATTCTCATTAATCTAATTTTATACCATTAAATCACTTCACAAAAAAATAAATTTAACCATATAAAATAGGACAACGGAGACCCACCGGCAACGGGCACAGGGGCCAAGCTACCGGTGGTTAGGGCTCCAGAGAGAGGAACCTCCGAACGATGCGTGTCGTGTCCAGCAATACTGCCTTCTGTATAGAGGACTTGATCCAGCCGTCTAACGAGAGCTTCTTGAGGTGGTGGTCGAGGCTCTTGGCAATAAGACCATTTACGGTCACGACTTTCGGCACAATGATCGCCGAGTCAACATCCCACATGTCGACGATCTCGTGAGCCAGGTCCAAATACTTAATTTGTTTATCTTTTTCGGCTTTCACGAAATTCTCGTCATGGGGTATGGTGACGTCGATGATCATTGCAAAGTGCTCTAATCGGTCTATCACCTCTATGTCCGGCTTGTTAGCCGCAATAGTTCTGTCATTAATGATAGACCGATCCCAGTACAGAGTAGCACGACCATTTTCAAGAACTGGGTCGGGCACATACCTGTAATACGGTACTTCGGAGTCGACAAGTTGGTACTTTAAGGCAAGTTGCTGGTGGACTATCCTGGCTACTTGGTTATGTCTATGCAAGTATTCGCCGTTGGCAAGACGAGAACAGCCGGATACTATACATATGTCTGAGCGATTCACCAGGCTGGTGACATGCCCGACATATGTCAACCGTCCCATCCCTCAGAATATATTTCCGGTAGTTGTTCGTCATGACAACTTCATCCATAATTGCAAATACGAAACCTTCTGTTTCGGCGAAAAGATCGCCAAAACGTAGCCAGGACACTGAAGCTGGAAAATCTACATCGGGCCCATGCAAGGCCCGGTAAAATCGTCCATGCAGCTCTTTGCCCTTCCATACCTCCTTGCGCTCGTCTATACCAAGTACGGCAGGTTTGCGCCAGTTCTCTTTGGCCAGACCCAGCGGGGTAAGTCCGTTGTCCATAGCAACCACATCTCGGTGCACACCCGCGGCAGTGTGGAGAAAGTATTCTCTGAGATTGCACACCTCGCGATTGTGGAGGGTCTTGGCACTTAAGAAGCCCCGACCCCCGCACTTCCGCGGGATGTACAATCTCATCACTGACGAACGCGGGTGATGCATCCGGTATGTGGTGAGTAGACAACGAACTTTCCTATCCAAGGCGTCCAATTCCGTCTGAGTCCATCTGAGTATGCCGAAGGAGTTTATTATTTTTATTATTATTATTTTTATTCATTATGATTTTAAGATGTCAATAAAGTTTATTATCTATTATAAAAAGGCAAGATTAATGTTATTGTTAGGATTCTGAAACTAAAAATAATGTATTTATTCCTGTGACAGTGAACACCAATCAGAGAGCATTACGGCTAACAGTGCGTCCGCCATTCATGTTGTTAACGTTTTGGTGGTAAATACAACTAAAACGTCAAACTTTGTACCTGTCAAATCGAAGAAAATTTCGGGAATCAAGGAAGTGACACAACATTACTATTTAAAAATGTATTTATTGCTTTTCAAAGTATTCTCCGCGAAATTTGACACATTTTTCCATATGATGGAACCAATCATTGAAGCAACCATTCCATTCGGAAGTTGGGGTCTCCAAAATGGCCGTTTTGTAGGCGTCCACAGCTTCTTCAGGTGATGAAAATCTCTGTCCACTCAATTTATTATTAATTTAAGGGAAAGTATAGAAATCATTAGGGCTTAGGTCGGGGCTGTACGGCGGATGGTCTAATAATTATATGTTTTCTTTCTCTAAAAACTGTTTTGTTCTGTGCGCGGTGTGAGAACTCGCATTGTCGTGATGGAGGATGATGCGGCGGTTGCAGTTCTCTTTACGGAATTCAGAAACGACCTGTGCAAACAAATGATAGCATACCATTCTGCATTAACCGTTCTTTGACCCTCTAGAGGAATAGTCGTAACATGGCCGGCTTTGGAGACAAACGTGGCCACCATTTTTTTTGCAACACTCCGTGAACGAAAAATTTTTGTTGCCTTTAACTCATTTTCGAACACCCAAACTCGTGACTGGTTTTTTGTTTCGGATTCGTAGGCGTATATCCAGGATTTGTCACCTGATACGATGTTGTATACCGCATTTGAGGATCCTGCGTGGAATCTTTCGAGAGTTCTGACGCACCAAGTAACGCGAGCCGCTTTTTGTTCTTCACAGAGCAAATGCGGTATCCATCGGGAAAACAACTTTTTTACACCTAATTGTCCATGCAAGATTATTTGTATTTGACTCATGCCAATGTCTAATGTTGCCTGAATTTCTCAGTATGTCACATGTCGATCTTCCTCAATCAGCTTACGCACAGCATCAACGTTTTCTTGGGTGACTGCAGTTTTTGGACGACCTTGACGGGGATCATCACTGAGCTTGACACGTCCACGTTGAAATTCAGCAAACCAGCGATAAATTGTGGTTTTGGATGGGGCTTCATCACCAAATGCAGAAATCATCCGGCCAACACACTGTTTTTGTGTTTAACCACTTCGAAAGTCATAATAAATCATCGCTCTTGAATTTTCTCGAGTCAATTCCATTTTCTCAACGGCTAAACAAGTTTGATAAAACCTTGTGACAAGACCGAAAATCTTTTTTAAATAAATAAATGGTATTCGATTTTTAAAACCAAGGTGTTTTCAATTAAAAAAATTAATATGACAGGCACACTGGAAATATTCAATTCCCGATACTTTTAGTGCAGCCTATGTATAACAAAACAAAAGTGCGTACACCAGACCAGACTTCATTCTCGGATTGTTTTGTTTTGCTCTTTGTGATATCACTCAACCGTTATGATGGTTTACAGCATTTTCGTGTCAAATTCAAAACGGTTTTTAAAAAGCCGTAATTAGTAATGTTGCTGATCGATTTTTGAAGGAAAAATTAGTTATTTCAGTTTAACATCTAATAACGGAACGAATCAATCGCTTATAACATTTTAGGACACAAGCCGATTAATAGACAACCATGCTAATAAAAAAATATTTTAATCCATAACAGAAAGATCCTGTATAGGGTTCAAATCCACAATCCTCACCTTAAAAGGCGTCAGAAAACACTAGACCAAGTGATCGAAAGTGCAAGACATTGTATGGAAATAAACTAGTTGACAATCTCCTCCAGCTATCTATATCAAAGACTTATTCAAGTAGTTTTGCGAACGACAAACCCACTGCAGTAGTGTCCGCTCTCTGAGAAATTGTTTGATTGTAGCGGCTAGTCTAATTTGCATTTCCTTCGCCAGCTGTGTTATGTACTGATCTGCTAATATAGTTCGGTGAGAGTAACGGGGCTACAAAGAGGTTCATGAAGTACAGTACATATTTTATATGTTGGTACTACAGCAAACAAATTGGCTTCTTGATTTACGGCCGTTCCTTATGTTAAATATATCTGTAGTACCCAAATCCATCTATAGAAAATATTGGAAGCGGCCATAAGAAGAACGAAACCGTGGCGGTTGGCAAACAAAACATTGGCAATCAGTTTATATAAGTATACTGCTTTGGAATATGGTATACCTGCAATAATTGATGTAATTTCAAAACAAAACCTACAAGTTGCTACTCGCGTCTTCGTATGCTGTGACACCTCTGCCCACTCCCGCCTCTATTTACGCTACATTTCTTCCAAATCTCATCCATAGACCTATCCTTAAATTACCAAAAAAGCTAATACTCATTTTCGTCACCTTAGTTTAAAACCTAATTTTCATACAAACTTTAATCCCTTTTCAGCCTTTTAAATAGCTTGTGTTTAACCCCGGTTCTAACTTACTGCAAAAAAGATGTTGCTGTGAAAGTGACAGTCAGATAGAATTAGGGAATATATAATATAAGTATGAAAGTATACAATCATAGTTCACCATTATTGCCGAAACTGTAACGCTTCTACGGAGTTGTATAAGTAACTAGCATTTGCCTGCGGTTTCGTACGCTAGGATATCAAAAGTTAACTTCTTCTCATAAAGTTACTAAGCCACATAACGAAACAGTATCGCTATTCATAAACAGTTCACGATGTCAACGTATAATACGATTATATTGAATTTCATACTTTCTTCTAAACTGACGAACTTTGCATATTAACTTTCAACCGTTAGTTCACTTACTCATAGATGACAGTTTTAAGAATGATCGATATCCGTGTAGATAGATCTAGGTGGTAAAAAAAAAGACTGCCCGTTCAGTCTACTTCGAAAATTACGAACTTTTAAAGTACCGTCCACTCCATACTCCGTTAGAGATGAATTTGTCAAAAATCCTGAACTAAAAGGTCATCGACGTCCATACTAGTATTACGGTTTCTTGATGTCAGTGCCTATAAAATATACTTCATACGTACTTTTCACTGCCAATTTTACTAATTTGGCATCGTTTGTGTGTTTATTACTAGCGATCACCTTATTGGCATATTGTTATGCCATAATCTGAACCTAGGAAATGACACCAGCGATTTTCATAGAATTTAGTATGCAGAAGGAACAAATTTCTCTAGGTGTGTTCATCGATCTTAAAAAGGCATTCGACACAATAAGCCATACCATATTATTAAATAAATTAAATGAAATTGGTGTCACTGGCACTGCATACGATATTTTTGCGTCATACCTCATAAATCGCAGTCAGGTTGTTAAAATCGATAGCACAAAAAGTAGACCAGCAAAACTAAGTTTTGGTATCCCACAAGGCTCTATTTTAGGACCCCTTCTTTTCCTGGTTTATATAAATGACATCAAAAATATTGGATTAAAAGGAGACATATCTCTATATGCTGATGATGCAGCCTTATTTTACTTTGGACATTCCATAACTACCGTTATAACAGATGCTCAAAGTGATTTGAATCGTCTAAATATGTGGCTCCAGAGCAATCTCCTCACTATCAATATATCTAAAACTAGATATATAGTATTTACAGCTAAAAACAAAAAAATCCTACCATACCCACCATTAACAATCAATAACCAAAATATTTGCAAAGTTAACCAAGAAAAATACCTAGGATTAATATTAGATAGCCATCTTACTTGGAAACCTCATATTGACAAAATTAAAAATAAATTAAGTAACCTGACGGGGGCAGTGAGGAGAATGATCCAATGTCTACCTCGCGACGTTCGATATAATGTGTATAATTCCCTGATAAAACCACATATAGATTACCTTATCGAAATATGGGGTGTTGCTGCCAAAACTAATTTGGAAACATTACAAATCGCCCAAAATAAACTAATTAAAACATTGTTTAATTACGACTATGATACACAAACATGCAAAATATATAAAGAAACAAAAATAATGAATATATCACAAACACATACCTACAACAGCTGTATATTAATCAGGAAAATTTTATGTAAGGATATTCACACGCAAGTAAGTTTTACTAAAAAATATCAGGTACAAAAAATTAGACTAAGAAGAGCAAATGACATTTTATTAAATAAACCACGAACAAATTACGGTAAAAAGTGTCTTATGTATAACGGTGCCAAATTATATAACAAATTACCGAACAACATCAAAGAGGCAAAAACTATGATTACTTTTAAAAAATTGCTTAAATTTTACTTATTAAATAAATTATGAAGATAAAAAAAGAAAAAAAAAAAATTAAACATGATGTGTGTAAATTTAAACTAAAACAATGTCATAATATTTCACATATATAAAATACATATAGACTAAACATCATTATTTTATCAAATAACATACTAATAAAAATAAAATACGCGTATCAATATAAACGGTTAAAATATAGTTAATGGTATCTATATTTAAATAACTTCAATTACATACTTAAATATATAATGTATAAATACATAATTCTATATAAACAATATAGAAATAACGATGATATTATGTTAACAAATTTATTAGCAAACAGAAGGTATAAAATTAATTTTAAATCTTAACTAAAATTAATATCAATCATACAAAACGTTTATGATAAAATCTACTAGTTATAAAAATGTAGTCATCACGTTACCCAAGCATGATTTTATCAAGTGCCGCTTCCAGTCGCGCGTACTCTGTGTAATTCTAATGAAAGGTCTATGTCTGGTCGGTTTTAGTTTAATTGTATCTACCCCACTTTATTTATTATTGTGAACTTGTTTTTACTGTGCGCCAAACAAAATGTGTAATATTATTGTGAACTTTCTCATGTAAGTGAATGTTTAATTCTTATGAGAAATAAATATATCTCAAACCTCAAACCTCAGAAGGTCTCGGAGAAATCATTTCTAAAAAAACACGATTTATCAAACAAAAGCGAGCAAAACTTGGTCATCCAGTATACTTTAACGAAAACACCATAATTATAAATAAATACACGAAAATAATATTACTAAATAGTATTATGATAGAAACATGGCTACCACACATCATAATTATGTTCCTATTCGTTTTACAAAAATGTGTATATTCCACTTACCTGTATACTTATCAGGCGGTCGTATAGCCACTGTATACAGAGTGACCTCTTCGCTGCGACCCTTAGCGTTGGCCGCGTACAGGACCAGCGCGTAGCTGGACCGGCTGTCCCAGTCGTGGACTTCGAAGGTGGGCGTGTGGTTGGATGTGACGTTTACTCGGATCTGGTGAGAAATATTGAGCTTTAATAATATGGTGATGTTCAATTTTATAAATCAGATATTATAATGGTTCTTTGTATCTTACTGTTTAAATATAATATAACATTATACCACAAACACACAATACTATCTAGTCAACAAAGATCCATGCTCACGCACACAAATGTTAAACTTGAGCGGGAATCGAACCCAAGGCCTACGGCGTAGCTGTCGCTTACACTCCCGCTACGCAACCGCGTCGTCAAAATTGTAGCTAATAGTTAGGGTGCTGGCGAGCATTTATAAGTATATATACACGAACAAATGATATAACACATTTTTTGACAACATTTCTGAAGCGGTCTTAATTGAAAACGCAGCACCACGATGGTGGCAGACTATTTTTCTGCGGTTGTTTTCAAGATTTTTAAAGGAACACTGCAGGTTTGCCAAGCGTGCATTTCATATATATATATTTTTTTAATTATTCGCTATGTGATCCGGGAAAGTAAAGTCAATTTGGACAGAGTTCGTAAAAAGAAAATGCCTAATAATAGATGTTGTTGTGTTGTGAACTACAAAAATAACGGCAAAAATAGTAATAAGTTCTATATAAATGTATTTCCTACATCGGACTGGATATTAAATCAAAGAAATAAATGGATAGATGCTATAAAAATGAATAGGTAAGCGAAATAACCTTGAAATATTATCAATTTTATTAGTGCTATATTTTATGTAATATTTATTATTGTCTTTATTACTTTAATGTTGATGGGTCGCCATGGTACCCCAAAACTGACGACATAATTTGTAGTGAAAATTTTATGGGAAACAAAAAATCAAACGAGGAAGAAAGTCCGAAGTTATGCTCCCACGATATTCCCTGAAATAAATCGAAAGGGGAAGGTTAATGATTCATAGGTCCTAGCCAGATATACACGATTGACAAAACGAAGAACCACAACAGTATCTGATACCACATCAAGTCAAATAATAATTGAAGAAGGAAGTGAATGAAATTAAACTCAACTTCTTGTGGTCGATCAAGGATGTCAAGTCAATATGTTTTCTGAATCGAAATTAAGAGATACAACCTTTATTTGTCTTACAAAATAATTGAGTGGGTCTAAATCGCGTAAACTTAACTTATTTAATAAGGTATAAATAAATAGGTATTTATAACTAATAATAACCGCTAATATACCGCTAAATTATTTCGTATGATGTATACAAATCGCGAAAGTTTAAAACCTTTATTTATCTTAGATTCATTTACAGTGAACATTTTGATGCTGAAATTCAAGTAGATATAGCAACAACATCAAGTATTGTAATAAAAAATAATTCAAGAAAGAAAGGTAAAAGTTGTTGCACTGTAAAAAATCGTATGAGGATCAATCTACCGAAACAAGCAGCCAATAATTTGTTGGTAGGTATTTTATCAATAAAAAAATATCAAGAACTCCTAGATCTTGCTGGTGTGTCATTTAGCAATTTTAAGTTTTAATTAACAAGATGAACTATGCAAAAATGTACAGTTTTCATTAAAGACTGACTTCTTATTTTTTTGATAAAAATGAAAACTGGCATTTTCAGCATTGAGTGTATTATTTGGTGTACACAGAACCACAATCGCACGAATATTTCATTTGATCTTATAAAAACTAGCTTATGCAACTACTAATTTAATCTTTTTGTCGAATAGAGTCACCATAGAAGCAACAATGACCAAGTGTTTCAGTCCAGATTACATTAATACAAGAGTTCTTATTGATGGTATTGAATTCCGAATTGAAATACCGACAGCAGTGGATGCATGACCGTTGATAGGAAAAATACTACTTCTTCTTTTTATTTATCTTTAATTTACTATAATTACTAGAAAGCAATAAATACTGATATGTCATTATTTGACATAATCCCGGATAGTTGCGTATGCTAGGTGGCGCTACTGTCGTGCACATAGCTAATGAAAATGACTTTAAAAATTCATAACTTTAAAAGTCAGAGTCCTAGATGTCTGCCTTCTCGATTTTTTTTCATTTTTACAAGGTTTCTAAACGTCAGCCTTAGAGGCAGACACGAGCAAATGATTTAGTATAACTGTTTTAGTAAACATTATTAAGGAGCTGCCAATTGAGAACGCAGTGCTACCATAGTGGCAGACGTGGTTCTTAATACTCCTCATCGAATAATTACCGCTATTTATAAAGTCTGCGACATGAGCAAATCATATACATTTTTTGCTCGCCAGCCCCCTAGCTATAAGAACAAACTTGATCAAGCCAGGTTCAACAATAAACCAATCATAATAGGCCCATTTATTTAGGACCTACGACGCCTAAGACATATACATGGATACACAGAATCATCAAACTTATAACAATTTTTTTTTGTTTCGTTTGAAGAAAACAAGCGCAAAGAAGTCAATTACTTGTGCTTAATAAAGAAATATGATCGGAACTTCCACACGTACTGCGACTTAACCGGTCAGCCAGCCTTTGTAGGAGACCATTTCAATGATTTACCTCTATTTAATTAAAATTAAAACTAAACATTTAACTCAACCACACTAATATTAGAACAATATTTTTTTATAAAATATTCCCAAGAAATATACGCGTAAAATTGAATAATTCTTAGGTATCCACAACTAGGGCGAACATCTCGCGTTATATACAATATCTTGTCTGCACAGACCTCCCTTCCAAGAAGTTCATGGAAAACGCCCCACAAAGGATATGTAGCACTATTTTACGTCGTAAGTAAAATGGATGCGGTTAAACAGTTCGGCGAATACCGCTTATATAATATGTAATATTGTGGGGATTTTAACCGCACGTAGGTGATTAAAATACGTGTGCAAAATCGTAAGACAATTTAGATTTTATTACTTTATAGAAATATCAGCTAGTTCATTTAAATAACATGATGTATATTTTGCAAAGAAACATTTAGATTTGATTTGAGAAAATATGACTATATTTTGAACCAAGTATTAAAAGAGAAAACTACGAACATTTTGAAGGAAAATAAACATGAAAAGAAGCAGGCAAGTTGTTAAACAGATCAATGCAGGCAAGTAACGTAAGTTGAAATCCACAACACACTCTGAGAGCACGTTAAGGCTTCGGTCTCGGCTGTCATGAAGATCTTTGGCAGTCTTTATGAGGAGTCGGTACCTCTAAATAAACCGACACATGTCTTTGCTATGGAATATCGCTATCCCTTCGGGTTGTGGAAGTCAGACAGGCAGTCGCTTTGTGGAAAAGCTAATATTCAGCCAAATCTGGTTAGACTTATAAGCGGACCTCAGATTAAAACTGGAATAACGCTAGGAAGAAGAATAATATATTATTTATTCGTGTATAAGGGTTCGATTCCGGTGAGTCAAGAGAAACAACGTGATCACTTCAAGTATGATTTAATACTCCTTTAATTATAATTAGTACATTGAATATATAGTCTTAATCTAGGATAACTGACATCATCATCACATGAGTCTTAATCTAGGATAACTGACATCATCATCACATGACTAATAATTCTTCTTTGTCTTACATACACCATACGCCCTACCAAAACAGAAAAATAAATAAACTAACAGCTTTTTTTTATTAAACATTAAATAATTTTGTCCTATTTTTATGTATAATTTCTTCTTTATTGTTACGTAAGATTTTAACATTAGGATCAATATCATCTAATACCTTGAAAGGACCATCATACACATTATCAAACTTATTTCCAGTTTCATTCATAACTAACAATAAATCATCTTTCTTTTACATTACAGGTTTCAAATAGTCATCAAATTTACATTTCCTTAACAATTTAGAGTTTAACAAATTTTGTCGTGCTTCGTATTGTGCTTTTTGTAATCTAAATTTTAATTGTAAGGAATAACTTTCGGAATTATATAAAGGTTCAACAGTACAATTTTGTAAACTTCTAGGAATGTTACATAATTTGCCAAATACAAGTTCATAAGGTGTATAGTTTGTTGACGAATGTACATATTATGTAGGTATTATAGGAAAAACACCAATACGGGAGCCAGTCACTCCAATTTCTACTATTATTATCTGTTTGTATTCTCAAACATGCATTTAATGATTTATGGGAATTTTCTAAAGATCCAATCGATTCACGGTGATAGGCACAACAAATGTTTGTTTAATATTTAATAGTTTACATACCTCGGTCATTGTGTTAGAAATAAATTCAGTTCCCCTGTCCGTAGCAATTTCACGTGGGATACCATACCTTAATATAAAGTTGTCGACGAACGCTCGAGCCACGCTTACACTATCTTTCCTAACTAATGGATATGCTTCTACATACTTACTTAATTCACATTGTAATGTGAGTATATAAGAGTAACCATAATAATCCTTATCTAAGGGCCCAACTAAATCTAAAAATATTTTATCCAAAGCCGACTGCGCAGTCGTAGTAATTACCATTGGTTGCTTAGTATGTAACGAATGCTTTTGTTTTTGGCATTTGTCACATTTCTTAACAAATTCTGCCACGTCCTCAGAAATTTTTGGCCAAAAGTAGTATTTTTTATATTATTTATCATACGTTTAGTGCCTGCGTGCCCACTCGTGGGAAGCAAGTGAAAGTCATTAAGTACTACTCGTTTGTCATCATCATTTACTATTCTTACTAACCCTTTTATAATATAAAGTCGTGGACCGGTCCAATTATTATTTCCACAACATTTATTTAACCGTTTGTTATTACTTCTCATTATTATTATTCTTCATAATATAAATTTCATTCATTGATAGTTTCTTACAGATAGATTCCAAATCTCTCACGAAAGCGTCTCGCGCTGAGCATGATCGAGAACTTGGGTCTATATAAATTGACATCTTAGATGGTATATAAATAAAATCATTTACTTTAACGTATTTAGCATTGGATGCTAATACACAAGTAGAAATTATTAACTCGGTACAATTTTTCGGTTTTCTAAGAATTTCAACGACTCTCGGTTGATCAGACTGATCACCTGTTTTGTTCTTATCGACCGACGAATTGCTACTTAATTGATTTTTCGTCATACTCCTAGTCATGATGTTCACAACATTTTGATTAATACTTTTTAATTCATCAGAAGTAATAACGATGCGAGATAACGCGTCTGCAGCCACGTTATTCACACCCTTAACGTATTCAACCACATAATCGTATTCATCTAATGTTTGAAATAGAATTAGTTTTTATTATAAGTCAAATCGATTAGATCGATTGAGTAACATTTTGTTTAGTCTATTGAAAATTTCTGACAATGGTCACACTGAACTGTCACTTCCGTCCTTCCGCTTGAAAAATTAACACGCCGTTTGCAAGCTCGCGTGCCTTGTACCTAAATTAAATTGATCGCCCTTTGAATTAACGCAAATTGAATCAACTTGTAATTAACTTAATACGTAATTGCCGCTTTTGACTTCCGGCAAGGTTTGTTGTAAATTGATGACATATTGAACTTTTGTGAAAAGTTTTGTGAACCGCTAACGTGCATCGTGGTCTGGAGAAGGACTTCGCCGAATTGTAAACTGGTATCTATTGATTCTCTTGTTATTTTGGCCAAAATTATAAGTTAATCTATAGGTCCACTTCAAGAACATCACCAGGAGCTATAAGGTAAAATTTTCATATAACTAAGATTATAAGTCATCGCTGTGCTACCACAGTGAAGGTGTTTAGATAAATTGTCTATCGTAGTCAGGTGGATGTATTACATCTTCCACTGCGCACTTCTGATATACCTTCCTGCCTGGCTACGGTAATTCTAGACATAATTTTGGTGCAGAGCTGTAGTTGAAATTTAGCCGCTGTTGCATTACTGAGTATAAACTCAGATTGGTATGAGCTTGTATCTTATCACCTTGTAGACAGTATTGTAGTGTTTGTCAGGTCAGTTATTGACTAAAATACATAATATTTAATTGTATAAGTTGACCTAGATAATTTGAAACACATCGTCACATAACCTTAATCAGTAATTGTTGATTTGTATTGTTGAAAAATCTAACTTAAATTTGTTGTTGCATTAATAAGTCAGTTTGTTTGGATGCATACCAGCTGTATGTATCAATAAATTTAGTAAATTTAGTTTATTGCATATATTCATAAACATAACAACCAATATGACCTTGCCACTTGGGCGGGTCACATTAATAAACTTTGTTTGTTATAATATAGATAATATTGCTAGGTAACACATATTCTGTGTGTACTTACAGTTGTATATATCATAAATAACACAGTTAGTCTGTCTGTTGCAAATAATTAATTAATTAAGTTGAAGTTTCAATTTTATTAATTTGTTATAAGTTATAACTTTTGATAACTTTTGTGTTTGTTTCAATATACTGAAACTTTTAATTTTGTTGGGCAGTAAATACCTGTCACTTGCCTGCACTTGCAGTAAACAGGCTAATACTTTGTTGGTTTCAAAGAATTAAGAAAAATTAAGTTTTGATTGTTAATATTGTTTAACGCTTGTCCGGGCTCTTTTGAATTTTGATAATGTCAGCTATCAAGGACTTGCGTGCGGCTGCTGGTGCTATTGCATCAGATTTGCGCTGGTTTGCCTCGGCCAGTGCTTTAGTGAACCGGCCTGATCGCCAGCAGGCCTTACTTCAAAGGTACGAGCGGATCGATGATCGCCTGGCAAGTGTGGAACAGCAGTGCCGCACTTTCAGCGCTTGCTGTCTCGAAGTGTCAGTCACTGATTTCACCGCTGACCAGCGAAATAAGGTCAGCGAAGACTATGCCCAGGTCTTAGACCTGTATGATGCTGTCTCCAATACTGCGAGACAACTAGTTGCCGATAGGGAAGGGCAACCCGGCCTGAAGCAGGAGCTTCCTAGGTTAGCACCGGGGCTGGTGAGTAGGCTCCCTACTTTGGACCTCCCCCATTTTGATGGCTGCCTAGGAAGCTACCTGGGCTTCGTTAATTTGTTCGACAGCCTAGTCAATGATAGGGCTGACCTTCGGCCGGCACAAAAGTTGGCCTATCTAATGTCGGTTCTGGATGGGGAGGCTAAGGGCCTCATCCAGCATCTGCCCGTGTCTGACGAGGCGTACCAGACGGCTCGGGACCTAATCACCCGTAGGTACCATAATAAGCGTGGCCTCGCCGACACGCACATCGAGCAGATTTTGGGTTTGCCGACGCACACCCGGGTCTCTGGGTTGCGCACCCAACTGTTGAACCTGCTATTGGTGGCCATCAACGCACTTAAGTGCCTTGACCTGCCCGTAGACCAATGGTCTTATTTACACATTGTGCTGAAAAAGCTGCCTGCCGACCTGAGGTCGCGTTTTGAACAGCGCTTTGGTGGGGATAGCGCGACCCATCTGCCCCCCTTTGCTGACCTGGAGAGGTTCCTGGAGGATGAGTGCCGGGTCTTGGACAACTCTGGTGGTAACACGCCGGCTAAGACGCAGCTGCTCAAGGTCAAGCAGCAGGCTCGCGGTCACACCCGAGCCAATGTTGACCGGCGCCCTCCTCGCTTTGCAGTCACGCAGAGCCCAGCGGAGTGCTCTTACTGCAAGGTCACGGGGCACAGAACGGCCAGTTGTAGGGCATTCTTGGACCTACATGTCGCCTCTCGTAGGCGCATCGCGAATGCCCGCCGCCTTTGCTTCTCTTGCTTGGGGTCCCACTACCAGCGAGACTGCCCAAACTCTCGCCCCTGTCCTCACTGTGGAGGACAGCATTTGGACATTCTCTGTATGAATGCCAGAGAGGTTGGCCGCTTGTCCAACCAGCCGACGCCACGCACGGGCGGGTGTTTTGAAGGTGGCAGCCGAGGCTCACCGGCGCGTAGCCGAGAGTCGCCTCGCTCAATTGATCGCCACTCGCCCCGCTTGGAGAACCGTAGCGTGCGCACGCCTCCTCTCTCTCGCGCACCTGAATGTGCTGTTCAGCGTCACCAGCACCATGACTGCTGCCCCAGGTATTCCCCTCCTTTGGCGGAGCGTCCCCGCCTTGACTCGCGCCCACCTCGTTTTGGGCGGGTGCGTCATTATGACCCACAGATGGCGCGCGGATCGAGTCATCGCGCCTTTGAGGACTTCAAGCCGCACCCTCGTTTTGACTTGCCTGGTCCTGGCCAACGGTCGCCGCCCAGGCAACAATAGGTCATTGACCCCTGCCCTATAACTCCAACCTCCCCCATTGAGACCGTTATCCTACCAACGGTTGCTGTTAGGGTCTGGGGACCCACGGGGACCTCTGTTGTTGTCCGTGCTATATTGGACACAGGTTCACAAGGTTGCATTGTTTCCACTTATTTGGTAGGGCAGGTTGAATTAAATTGAGTAAACCGTTTGGAACGCCACCTGATCTAGTGCTGGCAACGGTAAATTGATTGTGAACTATTGATTGACATTTGTGAAAATTGTGAATCTGGTATCGACTTCCACGTGCCAACGTGTCCTGAAAACGTCGCGTTTGAAGCTTAATAGCTAAGTATAACATACTTCATTCATTTATTTTGGCCAATATACTTGTATGAATGTGTCTAATTTAGCTCAAGCCTGACATCAGCAAGGATAGCGGGTAAGTGAAACATAATATTGATATTGATTGATTTCAATTCATCACTGTGCAACGCAGTGCATTGTGTCTGGATCATTGTCTATCGTGGTCAGGTAGATGTATTACATCTTCCACTGCGCACTTCTGATACACCTTCCTGCCTGGCTACGGTAATTCTAGACATAAATTTTGGTAGCAGAGCGTGGTTATGTTAAAAATATGGGTTATAAATATGGGCTCTTTTCCAAATTGTATACGGGGCATAGGTGACGTAGCCTCTAATGTTGAAGGGCAAGTTAAGGTTTTGTTTGGCCCTGTTGAATCTTTACACCCGAGGATTAAAACCTCGGCTATTGTGTTGAAGAATATTTTGGGTATAAAGAAGAAGCAGCTACCTGCTGCTGTGGTGAATTTGACATCGGGATTGGAACTGGCAGACCCCAAATTTGACACACCGGGACAAATCGACTTGTTGATTGGCTCTGATGTCCTCGGTGGAATTTTGATTGGTGGGAAAAGGGTCTTGGTGCCAAATGGTTTGACTGCCATCCCGACCATATTTGGATTTGCTTTGATGGGACCTGTACCTAGGGACCCCCTCCACCTGAACTTGACAATTTGTTAGCTGTAGGCTCCGCTCTCTCTGATGCGGTTCAGAGGTTTTGGGAGATAGAGGAGCCCCCTCAAGCTGCCCGTTTGAATCCAGAACATGAGGAGTGCGAGCTGTTCTTCCAGAACAACACTGGTCGACTCCGTTCTGGTCGGATCATTACGAGGCTACCATTTCTGTCTGTTCGGCCTTCGCTTGGTGAGTCACGACCTTTAGCCGAGAAGAGATTGTTGGCTATGGAGCGCCGCATGGGTCGTGATCCGGAGCTCAGACAAAAGTACATTGAGTTCATGAGGGAATATGAACAGTTGGGACTCATGTCTGTGTCAAATTTGGATTGGCGTTCGGTGGAGCATTACTTTCTCCCGCATCATGCGGTATTGAAGCCATCGACTGGCAAGCTGCGCACCGTATTTGATGGTTCTGCGCAGACTTCAACAGGCGTATCCTTGAACCAGTGCTTGCATTTTGGTCCCAAGTTGGTCAAGGACCTTTGTGACGTCATCACCAGCTTCCGACGACATCAGGTTGTCTTTGTGGCCGACATAAAAATGATGTTCAGGCAGACGATTATCCACCCTGATGACCGTCGCTTCCAGCTGATCCTTTGGAGAGAGTCTCCTCGCGATCCCATGGTCGTCTACGAGCTCAATACAAATACGTACGGGTTAAGGTCAAGCCCCTACTTGGCAATACGTTCTCTTTGGGAGCTCGCAGACCGCGAAGGCTTACGTTTCCCACGAGCTTCCGCCATCTTGAAAGATGATATTTACGTCGATGACATTTGTTCAGGCGCCTCCACAGCGGACGAGGCGATCCTCCTGCGGGACGAATTGATAGGTATTTTGGCCTCCGCTGGTTATGAGTTGCGCAAATGGATTTCCAACTCACCAGCGCTTTTGGAAGGCATGCCAGAGGATCATCAGCAGGATCCACATTTGTTTGAGATTGTTGACAACCGACTGAACACCGAGAACAGCCATCATGGCGATGGCTGTTCTCGGTGTTCAGTACAGACCAGTCCAAGACATCTTTACGTATAACGTAGACTTGAAATTGCCTTGTTCTTAAACTAAACGTCTCGTGTTGTCTACTGTCGCCAGAACCTTTGATCCGAACGGTTGGATTTGTCCTATCATATTTTGGGCAAAATGCTTCTTGCAGAAGCTTTGGACAGCAGGATTGACCTGGGACGAACCTCTACACGGTACTCTTGTTGAGGAATGGACCTCTTTTGTATCCTCACTTCCTGCCGTCAACGAGATCTCCTTGCCTCGTCCCATCCTTCCTCCCGGGAAGTACAAGGTCACCCTTCACGGGTTTTGTGATGCCTCGGAACGTGGTCACGCGGCCGTGGTGTACTTGCGCACAGTCAGTGCCTCAGGTCAGGTGAGGGTTTCCCTGATCATGGCGAAGAGCAAGGTTGCACCCCTCCGGACATCTTTGACCATTCCGAAAGTGGAGCTCTCGGGAGCAGCCCTACTTGTACGCTTATTGAACCACGTGTCCAGTACTTTGGGTAAAAGCATTTGTATTAATGGGACCTACGCCTGGACAGACAGCCAAATTGTTCTTTGTTGGTTGAAGGCTTCTGTCCACACCTTGGAGGTATTTGTCACTAACCGCGTTTCCCAAATCCAAAATCTGAAGTCAAGCTTGTTTGGAGACACGTGCCAGGTGAGCTCAACCCCGCTGATTGTGCCTCGCGCGGATGCTTGACGCCTAGTTTGATAGGTCATTCGCTGTGGTGGGGTCCGGAATGGTTGAGTCGACCAGAAACTGATTGGCCTCGAACGCCAGTTTTGAATACTACCAATTTGCCGGGTCTACGAACACTCGCTCTTGAGAAGGTAGAATGCGCCTTCGACCCCGATTTCCTGTTGAATCGTTACGGCTCCCTCGACAAGTTGTTAGGTGTTACTGCTTGGACAAAGCGTTTTGTTTTTAACTTTAGGCACCCACAACAGAAACGACTGACACCGTTTATCTCACCACAGGAACGACAGGAGTCCCTCACCTTTTGGGTTCGTTCTGTGCAATTGGCGCATTTTGAAAAGGAGATTGCTATCCTTAAATCAGGGAGATCGAAATTGTCGGGAGCAATATCTAAATTGAACCCCTTTTTGGACGATACGGGTCTCTTGCGCGTTGGAGGGCGTCTCAAGAACGCCAACCTCCCTTACGGAGCACGTCACCCCCCTTTTGTTACCTAAGGATGGTCATTTGGTACGCTTGTTGGTAACTGACCGTCACCTTAAAAATTCGCATGCTGGTTGTAATGCGCTCTTGGCCATTTTGCAACGCGAGTTTTGGATCTTGTCTGCCCGAAAAATTATTCGGAGTGTAGTCTTTCGCTGCATCCCTTGCTATAAGCTCAACGCTTCTACCATGCAGCCCTTGATGGGAGACTTACTGGCAGATCGCGTAACTGAGAGCAGGACGTTTGACGGTGTTGGCACGGACTTCGCTGGTCCCTTCTTGGTGAAAACGTCGACACTTCGAAACAGCAAGACTGTTAAGGCCTACTTGTGCGTTTTTGTTTGTCTTTCCACAAAGGCCGTTCATTTGGAACTGGTCTCCTCGCTTACGACCGAGGCGTTTGTAGCCACATTTGACAGATTTGTATCCCGTAGAGGGCTGCCTTCCTTGATCCGTTCTGACTGCGGCACTAACTTCAAGGGCACCTATAATTATTTGAATGATGTTGTTAATTTCCTTGAAACCAACAAGGCTGATATAGGTGATAGGCTTGCCCGACGTGGGATAAATTGGTCGTTTTCCCCACCAAATTGTCCACACTGGGGTGGTATATTTGAGGCCGCTGTAAAATCGGCCAAAACACACTTGCGCAGGACAATCGGTGAATCTGTCCTTACATTTGAGGAACTCGCAACTGTGTTTTGTAAGATTGAGGCCGTTTTGAACTCTCGGCCATTGTGCCCGATCTCCTCAGATCCGAATGATTTGGAGGCCCTTACGCCGGGCCATTTTTTGATTGGTCACCCACTTGTCGCCTTGCCTGAGTACCCTTATATTGATACGAGACCTGGTCGTCTCTCGCGTTTTGAATTGGTACGCCAGATTACTCAGAGCTTTTGGAAACGCTGGAATTTGGAATATTTGCACATACTCCAGCAACGCGTTAAGTGGACCGACAAGACCGATCCACCCAAGATTGGAGACCTCGTTTTGATCAAGGAGGCTAACCTTCCGCCACTCAGATGGCGCAGGGGGCGCATCCTTCATTTGGTAACTGGGGCTGATGGAGTTCCCCGATTTGCTGAGGTCTTGGTGGACGGTTCGATTCTGAGGAGAGCGGTTGCAACATTGTCACGTCTACCAACCGATTAGCGGACCGGTAGGCCGGTCCGGGGCGGGTGGATGTTTGAAATAGAATTAGTTTTTATTATAAGTCATATCGATTAGATCTATTGAGTAACATTTTGTTTAGTCTATTGAAAATTTCTGACAATGGTCACACTGAACTGTCACTTCCGTCCTTCCGCTTGAAAAATTAACACGCCGTTTGCAAGCTCGCGTGCCTTATGCCTAAATTAAATTGATCGCCCTTTGAATTAACGCGAATTGAATCAACTTGTAATTAACTTAATACGTAATTGCCGCTTTTGACTTCCGGCAAGGTTTGTTGTAAATTGATGACATATTGAACTTTTGTGAAAAGTTTTGTGAACCGCTAACGTGCATCGTGGTCTGGAGAAGGACTTCGCTGAATTATAAACTGGTATCTATTGATTCTCTTGTTATTTTGGCCAAAATTATAAGTTAATCTATAGGTCCACTTCAAGAACATCACCAGGAGCTATAAGGTAAAATTTTCATATAACTAAGATTATAAGTCATCGCTGTGCTACCACAGTGAAGGTGTTTAGATAAATTGTCTATCGTGGTCAGGTGGATGTATTACATCTTCCACTGCGCACTTCTGATACACCTTCCTGCCTGGCTACGGTAATTCTAGACATCTAATATTAGCCGAAATTTTAGCAATCTTCTAGAAGGATTATTGAAACTAAAAAGGTAAAGTAAAGGTTTATGATCAGTTTTTATTATAAACTTTTTACCAAACAAATAGGGTCTGAAATATTTAACTGACCAAACAATAGCAAGGAGTTCCTTTTCTATCATTGGATAATTTAATTCTGATTTATTTAATGGTCGGCTTGCATATGCAATTGGTAAGTCATTTTTATTACATAAAACGGAACCTATGGCTAATCCAGAAGCATCTGTATGCAATATAAACTCATTTTCCTTGTCAAAATTTGGATATTGTAATATTGGGGGATTGGTCAAAGACTGCTTTAATAACTGAAAAGAATTTTCACACTCTGTATTCCAAATAAATTTAACACCTTTTCTACAAAGTTTATTTAACGGAATTGTTATTTCAGCGAAATGTGGTATAAATTTACGGTAGTAATTGATAAAAGCGACAAAACGTCTG
This sequence comes from Euclidia mi, assembly GCA_944739405.2. NCBI lineage: Eukaryota > Metazoa > Arthropoda > Insecta > Lepidoptera > Erebidae > Euclidia > Euclidia mi. The sequence goes on along the minus strand of OX123193.2, from coordinate 67,060,638 downwards.
ACTTCGTCACTATTTTTTGGAATAGGATAGCTCTGTATTACTCGCGTCTTTTCAGGGTCAGGTGACACTCCACTAGCAGAAACAACATGCCCTAAATACAGCAATTCTTTCTTTAGTAATTGGCATTTTTCGGGGTTAATTTTTAAATTTACGCTCCTAAGTCTTTCAAAAATGTTTATTATGATTTTCTAAACTTCGTCCTATACAGATTAAATCGTCTAAATAATAATAATAATAGAATTTTATTTCAGGCAAATCACCCATAGAAATTTACATAACACAATAAAAATTTACATAGCAAAATTAAAGAAAAACACACATTATAGCCATAACAAGTTAAAATCAAATAAAGAGTTAATTACGTACATAGAATTATGAAATAAATGTCAAATATTAAAAATTATATAAATTGCATAAAATTTTGTATATGTGGGTTGGTGGTACAGTCAACATAAATTAGGCTTTGCTCTAAGTATATGAACAGTGCGAAAAGTGGCGATTACAATGTTGTTCTTGCAGTTACTTAATCGCAAATGAAAAGATGTTCTAAGTTTATTAAATAAAGCATAGAAGTCCTTCACCCTACTGTCCGCGAACATGCCAGTCGCGCTACAGCGCCACGGTAGGTTGAGCATAGCTCTAAATGCGTTATTATATTGTACACGAAGCGCGTTATATGCGCTTTTCGTGTACCTATACCAAAGCTGGCTGGTGTAGAACGACTGACAGTACGCTTGGAATAGCGTAATCTTCACCTGTTCAGAACAGTGAGCAAATCTTCTGGCTAACATGTTACTCTTACATGCGATATTGCGTCTTTGACGTTCTAAGTCATCGTCGTCCATTAGAGTCTCAGTTAGTATGTGTCCTAGATATTTGAAGGTCTTACCCATTTTTAGCGGCGTCCCATACAGGGTGACAGGTAAGATGCGAGTAGGGTGATTTCGTGAGCGAAAGACCATCACTTCCGATTTATTTACATTGTATGTAAGCTGATTCACATTTGCGTATCTTTCACATATGTCTACGAGTTTCCTAATGCCACCGACTGAGGGGCTCAGTAGCACCATGTCATCCGCATAACTTAAGTTGTTTAGGCATTGACCATCAACATAGCAACCGACTCTGGTGCTACTTAGCTCCTCAATTAGGTCATTAACATAAATGTTAAACAAAACAGGGGACGACAGCCCACCTTGTCTCACACCAGCACTTAGTTTGTAGGGCTCAGAAAGGCTGTTATTCCATTTTACTTGATTGAGTTGATTATTGTACCAAAACTCTAAAAGATCTATGATTCTCGACGGTACGTTAGTTTTCCTTAGTTTACGCCATAAGATATTATAATTTATGGTATCAAAAGCCCGACTTAAATCGAGAAAGCATGCATAAAGTGATGTATTACTATTGATGTACTTATGAACTGTATTTTTAAGTGCAAATATTGCTAGATCAGTGGATAATCCTTTACGGAAACCAAACTGTGCATTATTAAGCGGGACATTATTTTCGTTTAAGTGTATCATTAGAAGACGTTCAAAAACTTTTGATAGCACGGTGGCTAATGAAATAGGACGGTAATTGGACAAACTGGACACGTCGCCTGTTCTGTTCTTTATTATTGGTACAACTGTAGTTTTCATGAAATCGGTAGGTAAATAACTATGATCAATACAAACATTAAAGAGCTCGGCAAGTTTATGATACATTAAGCCGGGTGCGTGTATAAGGTGTTCGACACTAAGGCCGTCGTGGCCCGGAGACTTGCCGCGTTTCATGTTTTTAACGCAATCGTAAACATTTTCGGCTGTTACATGCAAGGTTTTAAAGTCGCCTATACGATCAGTGTCGGACGCGGCTAATGGTTTCGCGCGCGACGGCGCTGTCCCCTCCCCACCATAGACTCCGCATGCGTCGCTCGCTGTTCGCGAGTTATGACACTTTTGACTTGTTACAAGCGGTGGATTGAATTTATTTACAAACATATTTGCAATAACATCGGGGTCCTGGCTCCCGTTAACCGAAGTTGGTACTGTCGGTTTAAAATTAAACTTATTAGTTTCTTTCCAGAACTTTGAAAAGTCCTTATTATATCTATAGGTTGCAATTATATCCATTTTTATTTTTGATTTGTTGAACTGACACCATTTTAATTTATTCTTAAAAGTTTTCTTAGAGCAAATCATGTCTTCATAAATTTTACCTTGAGAAGGACGACCGTGCAAATTCCAAACAGCAAAACATTGTCTCGCTACTGTGTGAAGTTCCTTTACATGATAATTCCAGCCTATTATAGGCGTCTTTTTCGTACACTGTTTACTACGATATGAAAGTTTAGCTGCGTTGGACATACAATTGATGAGTAACCGGTAATTACTTTCAATTACACGGTAGTGACTGTCATTTTCACACGGAGACTTCTCAGAATCTTCACACATTATTATATAAAAATTACATGAATCCAGAAACCTTGTACATAGCTCAGTGTATTTACATATTTGTTTATCGTTTCTGTTACCCCACAAAATTTTATTGACTGTACATACATTTGGAACATCAATTTTTGAGAGAATATCATTAATTTCACATTCAATAATTAAGGGGAAGTGATCCGAATAGAAGACATCATTCATAATTTGAATAGATTTTATAATTTTTATTCCTGCCGAGGTGGCGAGACAGTGATCAAGCCAGCTCGTTGTTCCATGCGCATCACTTAAATACGTATAGGTATCAGATGACTTACCGAACACATTAAGATCGGCACATACCCAATTTTGCTCAGAACAAAAATCCAGCAGCTCATTTGCAAATAAGCTGTTCGTACGCGATGTATCCGCGTTAAAATCGCCCACCACCAACACTGTTTCTACGTCATTGTTTTCTATAACTGCACTAATAACACTTAAACATTCCGTAAATAAGGGTAAATTATCTGCATCTTCCGTGGGCATGTATACCGATATTACGATGATACTGCGTCCGCCGCTGAGTCGGATACACACAGCCGCTACGCGCTGCGATCCCGTGTCCAAGGGTATAACGTTAGTAAACACGGATTTATTGTATAAAATTCCAACTCCACCATATGGTCGTCCTTTTAATACCTGGCTCATGTCCACTCCTGAAATTGCATGGTACGAAAAATCTGGGTGAATTTTGCCAAGGTATCCCAAGTCTGTTGGTAGTAACCAATGCTCCTGAAGTGCGATGAGATCATGTTTTTTGCATAGATCCGCGACGTGGTGACATGATCGTTTAATTGACCTACAATTAAACGATACTAGGCTGATTTTCATAATTTTTCGGCTTGGTACGGTTGTTTTGTGTTGCTGAAATACGTTTAACAGTATATCTTCTATATATGACACCTCGGGGCCACAATTCTGCGTTAAAGAATATTTTTTCGTCTTCCTGCTTAACAGTTATTTTGAACGAAGAAAATTCCGTTTCTTTGTATTGAACAAGTTTTTCAATCTTTACGACCGTGTGTCCACAGTCCTTAATATATTCCGAAATGTCTTTTTCAGTAGTTTGTTTTTCAAATCGTGAAACGTATATAAATGACAATCTAGGGGCGATCCTAATTTTATTTGATGTTAAGTCTGCCTTGCCTTCTTGATTTCTGGTTTTCTTTGTCGTCTTTTTGTTATTAATATTTTTCTTGTATACAACTGTTGTGAAGCTATCTTCTGGTGATATGTCGCAAACGGGTTGAGATTTGTGATTTAATTGCAATTGTATTCTATTGTTGGAAACTTGTCGCCTTGCAGCTGTCAGCTGGCTGACACCAGCGTTGGATGGCAGCGGCGAGGATTTCGGCGAGCTATGGGTGAGCGTTATGGGCCACGGCGATAACGCCTGCGCATTCAAATCTGTGTCCCGCTCGCAGGGCGCGCAATGCGATTGCAAACTCAAAACGTAAATAAATAAGGCACTTTTCATGGTTCAAACCTGACATTGCTACTGTCATTAGGTGACTGAAAGCACTAGGGCTGATTTTTAAACCCATTGGCAGTCGTTTCATCTGATATTGTTTACTTGTAGTAAATGCTGTGTACTTTCTGCTTTCAGGGCTTAATTCTAATTGAAAATAACCTTGGCTAAGATCTAAATGGCTAAAATATATTGCCCCTGATAAAGAATCGAGGATATCAGAGATGTTAGGCAAAGGAAATTTATCATCTTGAAGGCTGTCGTTTAATTTTCTATAATCAATAACAACACGCCATTTTTTATTACCACTGCTATCAGTTTTCTTAGGAACCAGTAACACAGGGCTGGACCACTCACTAATACTTTCTTCTATAATGTCATTACGCAACATTTCGCCAATTTGTCTATCAATTTCAGCCTTTTGACTTTTAGGAAGTCTGTATGGTTTGGTATATACCGGGCAAGTATTATCTTTTAAATGTATGGACTGCTGGTACAGTCAGCATCAAAAGTCGATGACCACATTCAGATTTTCAAAATCAATGAACATTTTATCACTCATAAATCGCTCCACAAGAAGGGCGCCAGTATTGGATGAACATCATTAAAGTTCAAAACTAACTGAACACTACTTGTCAAAGGTCACTGAACACCATTTTGTCAAAAATAGCTGATCGTTATAATATCCGAAAACATTTAGAATCATCAGTTTGAATTTATACCATCAACGTTATTATAGATTTTTTTGTTTGATTGAATTGTAACCTTATTTGTAAAGTAATAAGACTTATTTTCAAAAATCACGTAGATTCCGTTCAAATTCATACCGTCGACTTAGTTTATGATTTTTATATTTACGATTGATTTAGAATCCAATCCGAGGGTCTAGTACGAAATTAACACGGTGATTATAGGCTAGTCGACGGGAACAATTTTCATACATTTCCTTAATGCAACCTCTATCGATCGCTACTAATATAATAATAAGGGCCGATAAAGGCGCTTTTAGAAAATCTATGGAAATAGGGTTGTTTCCAACTAGTCAAATCAAGCACTTTAATTAAATGTCAAAAACGACCTTTGTCAAGGGTTGTATGAAATATGATATAGTGACGTCATAGTGTTTTGCTGTCAAGTAGAATACTTATTATCAATAATTTGACGATAAAAAATGTTAAATTAAGTTTAAACATTAATTGATGAATGAAACTACTATTATTTTGACATGTTTCAATAAATAAAAATACTTGTATATTTTTTTTCACATGCAAGAAACTTCCGTGACGATCGCGTGCAAAAGTCGTGGTTTGTTTGAAAAAGAAACTCTTGGTAGACCTAGGTAGTAGAGGTATATACATATAAGACTCATTTTTAAAATACACACAAATTCTGTTTTAATTCAATTCATTGTAAAACTGTTTACCCTTGAATGTAAAATAATATTTCTACTTAATTATCACTTTGTATCGAATGTAAACCATTGCAGTTGCAATTATTTATAATCTATAAAATATTGTATTAGCTTAAAAGACTATAGTATTATATAAAATTATTAACTTCAAAATAATTTTATAATAATATAATTAATCACATTAGTTTATCAAATGTAACAACCTCCTTTATTTAGTTCTCGGACGTCACTGGCCGTACTGGCCGAATGACTGGTGACGTGGTGTTATGCTTTTTTTACCATAACTTTGTTTAGCGACTTTTGAAAAGTCATGGTCACCTATTTATGCCCTATTAAGATAATCATTCATTTCTGGCGCTTGTCATGTTGAGCAATTTAGGTATATTATGGTGTACACCGATATTGAAAATCTCAATGTGGTCATCACTTTTTGACGCTGACTGTACAAGTTGGTAACACCTAACTTATCACCTGGCAGCAAAAACACATCAGAGTACTTTGCGCAAATGTTTTCAATCGAAATTTGTTCCTCTCGATTTAAATGCTTAAAATTCAAAATAGAAAACAAACGCTTGACACGGTCAGCATTTAAATTATTACCACTAAAAGAACACAAATAATAATCACTTAAACTTACAACGTCCGGTGTAAAATAACTTAAACAAACATCTGTCTCTCTAGTATTCAAAAACTTAAGAGGTATTTTACCGTCCTTAGGCTTCACTAAGATTGAAGCTAAAAATAAACCTTCGCATAATTGCTTAGGCATAATAACACATTCATCTTGTAAGTGTGTCTGCACTAAATATGTAACTTCACACCTGGCCGGTATTGTCATGTAACTATTTTTGCCTAGTTTTCCCATTTGTAACGGAATACTAACGGGTACCTTATGGTTAATAGTAAGAACATTTTGTTCAAAATCTAAAATACAATTAAATTTACTCAAAAAGTCTTGTCCCAAAATGCCATCGGTTCTACAAGAAAAGTTTATAAATACATAAAACTTATGCTCATACTCAACATTACCATAACTTAATGTAAGATAAACAAAGCCATCGCAATATACGTGACCTCCTATACCATTTATTTTAATCCGCTCTATATGGAATGGAACATTACAGTTTTCTAATACATCCTGCCTAACTATGGACAATGACGCGCCGGTGTCAAGTAACCAACTACGGGACACTTGAAAAACATTTAAATTTATTGAATTAATATTTTGACAATAAAAGTGTTCATGCACGAAAAAATAAATTTTTATTCTCAGTTTCAGTCTTTACTTCAGAACTTTGTATGGACTGAGAACTATTACTGCTGTTACTCGAATCAGCTAAGTTAATCTGATGTTGTCGGGCCGGGCGACGAAATGTTGTGTGGCCACGAAAACCACCACGACCGCGATAGTTAGATGAATTATCAAAGTTACGAATTCCACTTGGACCACATTTATTACCACGACCACGATTATTATAATTCTGTGAATATGAAAATACTCTAAGCGTACCCCTACTAAAACTATTCTGAAAATTACCACGTTGATAACGGTTTGACCTACCTCGGTTTTGATGGAAGCTCATCACTCGTTCGCCTTCTGCATTCGGCGCCATCTCGTCCAATGCACCTTGGATAGCATCCTTTAAAGTGCTATAGTTTCGTGCTGCAATAATCGTACTGACTCGACTGTTACGCAGGCCGTCGGCAAATTTTTTAATCGCAATACGCTCATTTATTGGCCTCAATGTTTTATATGCTCCGGAATCGCCGTTAGCCTGTGTAATAGTCAAATCCACGAATAACTGCTCCAGCTCCTTACCGTACTCCTCAATACTCTTGTTATTTTGTCTGGCATGGTGCAGCTTATTCTGGATCGCTGTGTCTGATTTTTTGGGCAACAATATGTTACGCATGTCACTAATTAAATCTGTAACAGATGAATAATCATTACGCATGCGCAGCTTGGCGCTTTCTGATATACGGGACATTAAAACAAATTGGATCAGTCGCTTTTTGCCACTATCATCAATCATAGAGTCATACATTTCGATACTTGAGATTAAACGTTTGGTTGTTTCAATATTCCCTGTCATTACGGGCAACAATGCATTGGCAATTTTCAGATCAAACTTCTCCATGGTGTTTATTGTAACCTCTGTACTATCCGAACAAAGCTGAAGAATATTTGAATATAATTTAATAATTTTTGTACATAAGTCTGTCATCATATTGATTTCATCACTCTCGATTTCCTTACTCTTTATCTTTAAACTAATTATCTTTTGTAAAGAACAAAACTGTGTATATATATCATTTGTCTCATGTAACTTAATTTCTTTTATAGTAGATGACCTTCGACTCGGGCCTAGTTTGGTAAGGTAATCTTTAATATACTTCAATTTATCAAAAACCTCCTTAGCCTCATTACCCATAACATATTACTTAAGTCTAGATATTAATAATACACATATTACTTAAGTCTAGATATCACGATATCATGACATTAGGCGTTAATAAGAAAAATAAAATATAGACCACATACAAGGTCAAATAAAAAGAAAATAATATCTAAGATATATGAGTAAAATAGGTGTAAAACGTTTTTACGATACACATTTTATGAATTATTGATTTGACTACACTAGCCGCACTTGTTACCTCACGCACTTATTACCGTACGCACTTATTTTGGCACAAATCACCCACTTTGTACTCACGCCGGAGAAGTCCCAGCAGTCGGGACACCAGTGGCCTGTCTACGGAACAAGCTCAGCGATCTTCGCAACTCGTACTCATTGATGCCTCGCTCGATCCATTTGCCATGGCATTTTCTATACAAACGCAACAGCAATACCGCTCCTCCAACAGCCAAAACAACACAAATTGTTATGAGATTATAGTTTGTGCTACTTGCATGCTGCAACAACTGTTCCGTAGCAGCGGAATTTCCAGCGCCGTTTTGCGCTATTATCACTTCTTGCTCTTTAGACTGTTGCTTTCCCATACTGTCTCTTTGTAAGACGAAAAACTCGCGAAAAACAGTTCAAACGTACGAAAGTTACGCCAAGTAGTAAGAAATCGTCCCAACGTAATGAAATCATTATTCTTAAAACTTCACAAACCACTCAATGTTTACATTAACGATTCCTTTAACGGCACATCGCGTTGCGCTGGCAGGGTCGCCATATAAGGGTTCGATTCCGGTGAGTCAAGAGAAACAACGTGATCACTTCAAGTATGATTTAATACTCCTTTAATTATAATTAGTACATTGAATATATAGTCTTAATCTGGGATAACTGACATCATCATCACATGAGTCTTAATCTAGGATAACTGACATCATCATCACATGACTATTAATTCTTCTTTGTCTTACATACACCATAGTGGAAAATTACCGAAAATGAGGTTCAACTAGGGCGATGGATTGAGGTTAAAGTGTTCCTGATTTTACGATCACGGTTGCTTGCCTCATAGTGAATAAATGTTACTTTTAGCACATATTTTAATCAAAATAATACATATATTTTAAGCATAAATTTGTCTAATTTACTCTGTCTGCAAGTAGTGTCTGCACGAAAAGGTCGAAGTGTTCGATACGAATATCAAAATCATAATTTATAACCCAAATTCCTTGTCTTATCAATTAAAATAGTGACCACTCACCATCAGAGAAGGTAGTTCCAACACTTCCATATAGAACACCTGAGGGAGGCCTCCATCGAAGCCTTCTAAGCACTCCACCAGCAGAGTGTAGCTCTGATTCACTATAGAGCAGTTCTGCAGAGGCGTGGGGTTACCTGCTGAAACGGAGTACATCTGAAGAAGTGGTTCACGCAAAAACGATTTTAAATTGAAATATAACACTTTGAATCTTTTGCGATTTGTACATGAGACAGGTTTCGATTGCATAAATATGAAATATAAGAAAGAACCCTGTAATTAAATTTGTGCCAGGTTTCAGCATAGTTATGATGTATGTCAGCGGTGGTCATAAAATGACAGACAATGGGGACCAGTTACAAAAAATACTAACGTGACTTTTGTACGGTCCAAGCCGCCTCCTAGACCATCAACAAGTTGAAGTTTAGTATAGGAAAAAATGAATTATGCTTAAAAAGTTTATTTTTATGTTTAAAGTTTGTATAAATATAGATACAGCCGAAATTTTCAAATATATACATATGGTTTTTGATAACTACAAGAAAATATACTAATGACCCTTCATTAGAAGTTGATTGCCAGTATTTTGTCAATTCTGTATCTTCCAAGTTTATTGACCTATTCTTTGCCAAAGTATCTGTCCACTAAATCAAATTACAAGTGACTTCTTACCTACAGCAACAAGCTTGTAGAGACACGGCGCTTCTTGCCTGCCGACAGTGTTGGTGGCGGAACACAGAATAGTCCCGAAGTCCATATCGGTGCTCGGGGTATACCGAAGAATTGAGATGTTCCCGCGGTTTGTGTATAAACTGGTAAGAACATTAAAAAGTCATTATAGATCAATATAAATCCGTGGTCCAGTAGATAGCGTATGTGACTGCTGATCGCAGGTCTTGGGTTCAATTCCCGGGCCAAAGTGTTACTAAGTTTTTCCAAATTCTCAGTAGCAGCAGGTCTGGTGATGTGCCCGGTAACGGCAATAGGCTCGCCCCCTATTACATGGAACCCAAAAATTCTTGGCGAAATGTGGGTGTAATATTACACCTCTGCTTACTTCTTTGGGGATACAGGCGTGAGACTATAAATAATGGGATTGGTAAATAAATGGTAAATATTTGAAACTATGATAAAATTGTTGTATTATTCAAAAGCGGCTTGATGGATTTTTATTTAAAGTATTGAACGTTTTGTGATATTTTTTTAAATATTTTACAATTTTTTGTTATACACTGCATGTGTCTGATCAAATTAAAATATTATCTTTATATCCATTGATATATTAATGTCCTGCAATTGCATATTTTTTCCTAAATAGTACTGTATCGTTAGTCACCCGGCGCAGCCGTTTAATACCAATATGTTACGATGACGTAAATAAAACTTATACTACTACTACTATACAAGTTTTGTTTAGTTGAATTTACAAAATAGTACGATCATTATCATAACTATAACTAGATTTGCACAACCTGGACTTGGGTTTTTCGTATATCAATGGCTATATCATGTTCTTTATTTTTGAGTTATTTAACCCGAAAGTAATAAGACTGCATAAAGTCTTTTCTATAAGTAAAACCCCAATAAACATGGTATGATTTGATAAACGTTACTATAAACATTTTAACAGTATTTTTTCGGCATTCCAAATTGTTTATTATTTCTGTAACATGCTGCCATGTGACAGCAAACTAACTTCGTTTACTGTATTTACTTTGAAATAATAAAGTCACGTCTGTACAAGCGCTGCCAAAACGTTTTATAGCACTCCATAAACAAATAAGGTGACTGGTTCGGCGATACACCGAAACCGTAAGGTTCTAGGCGATTTGGAGAAGGAAAATGGACTGTATTAGGGCGAGTTCTGCTCGCCTAGAAAGGTAGATGGGAAGAGGATGTAGGATTGGAATGGGAGAGATGATTGTGAGTGAGTATAGGATATTCCAAGGACGGGGGGCACTTACCTTGTACGGCGATCTTCTTCGTCTCAGAAGGGCAGTCTCCTGGTGTTTCGGGATGAAGCTGCTTGATTCACTTCACTACACAAATCACTTCCACTTGCGAGCGGTTTAAATAAGCGTTAATAATTATAGCGGGAGCGGCGCGGAGCGGTACGGTATGGCCGACACGTATTTAGCGAATCGAATGTTCCCGAAAGTTCTGGACTGTCTCTCGCGTCGACGATCACCGCGACCAATCCGCGAAAGGCGTGCCCCTCCTTTAGGAATGGGAGACAGGGACAGAAATATGGTATTTCTCGAACTAGACAAGCGTGGAACGATTGACGTTGATGCGATTAGTTATAGATAGGAAGGTAGATCGCGCTACCATATCCCCCCGGCCCTAAAGGGTTGCCTTTAAAAAAAATAGAATTGAACTTAGCTATGTTGGGTGTACTACCGCATAACCCATCAATAGGCTAAGACAGCGATATGACAATAAAATTTATCTAAATTAACTTTAGCGAAAACTACAAACGCAATAATAGCGAAAACTACTAACTAAATACTTAAACTAAGAGGTAGGTCCAATTTCAGGCTAGATCTCACTGAGTTGGAAGCGGACAGAGACGTACAACCGGGCGCACGTAGCTCCCCTTCGCGGTTTTCACGGTAACAACGCGGGTTGTACCGTCCTTGGAAGTATGCAGTTTCTCTACGATGGCTAACGGCCATGAAAGCGGCGGAGCATTATCATGTATTATGACGACCAACGTACCCTCCTGTATAGGGGATGCAGGACTGTTCCACTTGGATCTAGCCTGAAGCTGGTATAGATATTCCGCACGCCAGCGCCACCAGAACGACTGCACTAGTTTATCCAGCAGAGTATGTCTCTGGAGCAAACTTGAAGAGTCTGCTTCAGGAGCCGGCAATGACGATAATGGCACTGTGTTCAGAAAATGTGCAGGGCTTAACGCGGATGGTTCTGCAGGGTCACTACTCAATGCCGTGAGCGGACGCGAGTTGATCAGTGCCTTGACTTGTGCAAGGACACTTAAAAGCTCTTCGTAAGAGAGGATCTGTTGACCTATAACTTTGAAAAGATGCGTTTTAATCACTTTGACCACGCTTTCCCAACATCCACCGAAATGTGGTGATGCTGGTGGAATAAACTTCCAGTCAATATGATCTATAGAAAGTTCTTCCTAAAGACGAGTACGATAACCCGCGACGTGATTGAAACAAGTAGCGGGACCAAGTTCAATCAATTTACTAACGCGGTTGGCGACAAAAGTCTGCCAGCGATGAGGAGAAGAATGAATCCAAGCGAGCACTACTTTGGAGTCGGAAAATGCGTATATTTTATTAATGGGATAGTGGGGCAAAACTGTGTCTTGAACCTTGCGGAGCAACTGAGACAGCAGAAGGGCCGCGCACAACTACAGTCTCGCAACCGAAATGGTTTTAACAGGCGAGACCTTAGACTTGGCACAAACTAACTGCACCGAGTAGTTAGAACCAACGCGGACTTGCAGATATATGACTCCACCGTAAGCACGCTCGCTGGCGTCAGCGAAACCTATTAAGTTAATGGTGCATCCATCTACCAACCCAAGATGACGCGGAATGGTAATTTGATTGAGCGCGGTAAGCTCAATACAAAACTGGCCCCAAGCGGCGACAATATGGTCAGGGGGTGTTTCATCCCACTCACACTTTGATAGCCAAAGCTCTTTGATCAAGAGCTTGGCGTACAAAATTGTGGGAGCCACAAAACCCATTATGTCCCATAGTCGAGCCCCTGTGGACAGCATAGTGCGTTTGGTGCACTTATCATCTGGTGGTGAGACGTCAAACCGAAAACTATCGCAGGATTTGTCCTAAACCTTATGTGGTACAGACTTCTCAAACTCAATGTCTGGAGAAGCCTTATGAGAATCTGGTATGCGTGCGAGAGCTCCTTAGAGTTGCTTGTCCTTTTGACAAGATCAAACTGGCCTTGCTTGAAAAGCTGAATGAGCTCTTCACAAAGCGAAATTGCTAGCGGAGCGGGAATGACACTACAGGCAAGGTCATCCATATACAAAGCGGAAGTGTAGTATAGTATAGTGTAGCGTAGCTTAGCATAGCAAAGCGTAGCATAGCGTAGCATAGCATAGCATAGCGTAGCATAGCATAGCATGGCATAGCATAGCATAGCGTAGCATAGCATAGCACAGCATAGCATAGCGTAGCATAGCGTAGCATAGCGTAGCATAGCGTAGCATAGCGTAGCATAGCGTAGCATAGCGTAGCATAGCGTAGCATAGCGTAGCATAGCATAGCATAGCATAGCGTAGCATAGCTAATTAGTGCTTTATCTTACACAAAGTTTTAGCACCCACCTTGATCTCTTGAAGAACAACAACAAGACGTAATACAATGAGAAGCATGTAACGTAGGTACGGTACCCATAATCACATACCCAAATACCGTCTCAATAGCGGGCGGTAAATCATATCGCTCACTACGTACTATTTTAGTTAGTAGCAAGTGCGGAAATATTGAAGCTCCGATCAAAAGATCAATGCCTGCCGGATTCGCAAATTCCGCGTCTGCCAGCGGCAATGACTCGAGGTGAGTGAGCGATGCTACGTCTACATTAGCGTTCGGCAATGTGTCCGTAATACGCTCCACGATAAGCGAAGAAATGTTTAAATTAATGTCTCCATCAAAACGCGAATGTATTTTAATATCTACGGAACCCTTGCAATGTTTTTCTGAACCGCCTATCCCTCGGACTATTGAGTTCGTATATTTAAAGGTGTTCCATAATCCGAGGCGTTTGAATAACTCAAACGTTATTAAATTGGTCTGAGATGCGCTATCTAGCAGACAACGTACCATGTGCGGCGACCCATTAACATCATATACGATAACTTGCGCTGTCGCTAACAGAACAGTCTTAGACGCCATACATCGCGGCCTAGCACTGCTCTGATCACTACAAGCGTGCGAAGGCCGTCCGCGCGTGCGTGCCGCCCGCGCAATGGATGTCGTACACAACAATATCTCATTCTGAGGCGTGGAGGGGGAAGTTACCGTGGCCTGCACCTGCGACGTAAGTGTGTCAAGGTTAGCGGCTTGGCTTGACAACGGGTTATCTTTATCGAAATGTAGCAATGAATGATGTTTTTTATTGCATAAGCGACACTTTTTCTTAACCCTTAACCACCTGACGTCGGTCTCAGAGACTCGTGCGATTTTATTTTCAAAATAAATCTGTTGCTATGCGCGCGGTGCAACCGTGCGTCCTTGTACTTTTTCCCCTCCCCCGTCAGTCCGCGCCACGCGCTCGGCAGCTCCAGACGTGCGCGCAGTTGTGAATTATAGGTAATTATATTTTGTGTGCGGTCTGAGTGACCGACGTCAGGTTGTTATGTTATTTTTACTACATAGTATTTATTTTATTGTAGGCTCATAATGGCTGAAGCAAATATATTACGATGGCTAGAGGATTCTGATTCAGACTCTGAAAACCATCTCAGTGTACCAGAACTTCCAAATGAAGATGTTTCGTATGTAAAAATCCAATTTGCATTGAATGTAGCCAAAAAATGTGCCTTGACTGTCGCCTCAACTTGTAAAACTTTATATTTTGTGATTTTATAATAATTGTGCCTTGATTAAGCCAAAAATAATTTTAAATTTAAGATAATATGTTCGACTGATAGTAAATAGGTTTATTATAATATGTAGTAATTAAAATTCCTATTCAGATCTCATATAACCAAAGTTCCTTCTTTTTTCTAAAATTTCATATGTTTATTTTATGTGTTGATTTAATATAATAAATAAAGACTTCTCATTGTTTAAAAACTTAAAACTAATAAAAAATATAATAAAAATATATATTTGACTTTCATTTAAAATAATATATAAATAAAAAATAATTAAACATAGTAAATACGCAAGCGGTCTCTATGACCGACGTCAGGTGGTAGTGTAACTGAAAAACACGTCAGGTGGCTAAGGGTTAATAGAACAATTACTTGTTTTATGTTTTATGCTTGAGCAATGAATGCAAGCTTTGTTATCCTTTACGCACTTGAAACGAGCATTTGGATTTAGACCATTGAAGCCGGGACACTTATAGAAATGGTCGTGCACTATATTACTGCACAGACACTTCTGTGAATTATTACTATTAGATTCCGAACATGTTACTTAAGATCGTGGATTAGGGACCGAGTTATTATTACTATTTCGCGATTTATTCAACCTTTGTTTGTTGCTGTTAGTGTTAGACGGGCCAGGTGAACCAGACTGCGTATTATGAAATATTCGACACTGATCTTTTATGAACGAAATAAAACTATCTAGTGTAGGTATTTTATTATTGCGTTCCGTCATCTCGAATGCGCGAATTGTATCAGTGTCAAACTTTTTTAAAGCGATTTGAAGCAACATAAAGTCGGAACGATCTTCTTATTTTAAGTTCCTAAGAGAATTAACCGCGGTTACGAAGTTATCAATAAAGAGCTGGAAATTCGAGACAGATGCGGCACGGGACAGTTTAAGATTTAAAGCTTGGTCAAAGTAGGTAGACGCTAGGACGCGCGTGTCCTGATATCTATCAAGTAGTGACTGAAATATGACCTGATAATTCTCAGCACTAGGTGTGACACCTGCAAATACGGACTGGGCCTTCGGTGACAGTTTACCTATTAAATAGTACAACCTGTCAGCATCTGTCAGAGAACCATTATCGTGCACTGTAGACTTAAAGCTCGCATAGAATAACGGCCAATTTCGTATATCTCCGTCAAACGACATAATCTCGATTGGCGGTAATTTCGGCTTGCGGGCAACGGGCTCTGCTGAACATTTACCCTCCAATTGCTATTGTATACGCTTAATAATACAATAAAGATCTTCGAATGAGGTGTACGCCTGATAGTTCGGTTTTTCATCAGGATTGATAGAAAGTAATCTTGCGTTATAATCGTCTAACAACTTATGAAAATCTGTTCGAATACTATCTACTGTCATACAATAACTGAGAAATGCTTCGCTATTACTGTCAGACATAGATGCGGTTTATGAGCATTCATATATGTTTTGAATGCGCTCAAATAAAATATTGCGTTTCGCTTCTAAGATTGTCATCTCTTTGTCTTCCGACACGCGTGACTTCTTTTGTTGTGATATCCTTACGTAAGTATAAGCTAATGAGAACGAAACAAAATAAGAATATCTAATGTATCTATTATTTTACCTAAGTAGGCTAAGTAGGCAACACTTTAGAGCTGAGGAATTAAAAGTTGCTTGTAATATGAGATTTATAAGACAACTATGATAGCTCCAGAATTAATAATTTAATAAGTAGGTAGCTACATAAAAGTTTACCTACTGATGCGGGCGGAAATAACCATGTGACGGTTATGTGAATATATTAGGAGTATAGCTAGGTGCTATAACTGCCTAGGTATAGCGATATAACGTATAAAAACGTAAATGAATCTGACTCGTATGGATCAAAAAAATGGTTCGGCGATACACCGAAACCGTAGGTAGGTTCTAGGCGATTTGGAAAAAATGGACTGTATTTAAAGGAAGAGGATGTAGGATTGGATACGGGAAGAGGTGATTGTGAGGTAAATATGTCAACATACTATCGCGGTATATCGGACATAAAGAATTATGTAAAACATTTAAAGGAAACAGCTGATAATACGGGTTATCAGTACGAAAGTGTCGTCTTACAATAAGAGCAGCAAGTACAAGACATCGAACATTATGACTCACTATTGAAAAATCCATATCACAGCAGACAAAAACGCGGCTTAATCAACGGAGTTGGCTACTTGGCGAATACATTATTTGGTGTATTAGATGAGAGATTCACAGACCAATACAAGCAGGATATAGAGAGGATAGCTCGTAATGAAAACCATCTTCAACATTTGCTCAGGAATCAAACCCTTGTATTGGAGTCTGAATACAATGTCCTACGGCGCAATGAGGCAACTATGAACAAACAGTTCTCTATCATAAACGAACATCTACGAAATGTATCACTGCAGTTGCGAGGAGTTACTTGGGATAATAAAAACGGCCTATATCTGACATCGTCCGCATTAACAGCGAATATCATATTATCTAACGTTATGCGCATTCAGCACGTACTGATTAACACGATAACGGATATCAGTCACGGACGCGTCGATCCCTACTTACTCTCTCCGGAACAGTTAGCCCTTCAAGTCAACACTATATCTGGTCAATTACATAGCAACCTCGCTGTCCCAGTCGAACCATCAAATTTATCTGACCTGTATAGAATAATGAAGGCGTCTTCAAGATTACACGACAACTACTTAATAATTGAATTGAAAATTCCACTTGTAAGTAGCGATGTCTTTGAACTTGACAAAATTGTTTCTATACCTCAGAAAAGTGGGTCAAATCATGTTCGTATAACCCCAACCGTGCCCTACATTGCCTACAACATCCAAAGGGATACAGCTCTATTCTTATCAAACCTAGACCTTCAAGCCTGCGTTCATGTCAAAAATAACAAGATGTTATGCTCTTTAGAAAACCCTGTATACAGCCTTAAAATCAAACAGTCGTTATGTGATGTACAAATAATGAGTAGCGACACCACTTGTAAACAAGAAATATCCACGTGCCGTAATTATTGGTTCAAGTTACATCATATGAATTCATGGTTGTACTCGTGTTGTGAAAAGTGTCATTTACGCATTTATTGCAGTTCTGACTCGCTAATAACTGTAATTCAAGACAGCGGTATTATTGGCTTAGGTCAGGGCTGTACATTGAAATCGGACGAATATAGCATTTACGCACACAATAATTTCTTACGACATATGAATATACAACCGAATATCGAAGTCCCAGGTATCAGTTCTCAATACGCTTATCAATACTACCTTGCCTGACTATTTTGTTGTACCGGAGAATAAGACAGATAGCTTGAATCAACTGCGAGATCAAATAAACACTCTTAAGGAATAATCTTCACAGTTAAGCATACACGACGTTCATCATTACACTGCCGTATACTTGACCTTGACTCTGGTTATCATTTTTGGTGTCATCGGAATGATCTTTATCATGCGATCTAGATGTCACAAACTCTCTGGAGAGCAGGAGTCTGGCTTGGTGAAGGCGCTGCAGCAGCCTCCTTCGCCCGCGGGGGCGCGAGGGACCGTGGCAGCCGCCACGGCAAGCGTCAGTGATAGTGTGCCAGTGTTGATCAGTGCGTTCCGTGATATTAGCAAATCGGTTACGAGTATTGATAAAGGGACCTCGCCTATGGTCGCCCATCGGTCGGTCGATCTTAGTTTTCTTGATAAGTGTGAACAGGACTAAATAGAGACAGTAGCAAAGAACAGTTTATTTTACAAGTTTAAGTTATATTTTATCATAATAATATTCAATTATTTTATCATCAATTTGAGCAATTTGTTATTTAAATTATCATAGTTCATTTATGTAGCATTTAGTATTAGAGAATCACGTCTACATTATCAATAAAGGTTAAATAAAATTTGTCTATTTGATTGAGTGGGCAGTATGTACGGTGAACCCGTACATCATTATATGTATTACTTTTTAGCCCATTCAGCATTTATCACTAGTTCATCATTTACCTCATAAGTACATTTGTAAGCAAAAATAAATCAGTGATTTCACAGCACTCATCGCGGTTGGTTTCATTTTAGCATCACCGCATCTATCACGTATTTTATCATTTTCTCATAACAACAAGTGTAAGACCAAACAGTCTACATGTGTACCTTAAGTGTAAGACCTACAGTCTACAATTATTTATCATTTATATCAATGACATGCCAAAAATAATTACCCATAACATGACATTATTTGTCGACGAAAGCATCATATTATTTACTAATAAAAAATTATCAAATTTAGAATATGACATTAATACATCTTTAAAAATAATAATAAAATGGCTCAGAGAGTCAAGCTCAATTTAAATAAAATAAAAATAATGTATTTTAAGCCACGAAATAGAATAGAAAATTGTTTAAATGTGTCCTACCAGAGTACAAAAATAGAAGAAGTAGATAGCACAAAATTCGAAGGTCTATATATTGATAGCAGAATAAACTGGAAGGAACATATAGAACATGTTTGTTAAAAAAAATCTCAGTTTTCATATGCACTTTTCAGGTTGAGACAAATAGTTAACCAATCCACTTTATTCACTGCCTATTATGGATATGTTGCCTGATTGCCTCTACTTTACGATATGGAGTAATTTTTTGGAGAAATTCATCAGAAAAAGAAATAGTGTTCATTGCACAATAACGTTGTATTCGAAATATGTTCCAGTTGTAACAAACTGATTCTTGCAAGCCATATTTTAAGAAATTATGTCTTCTTTCATTGCCACGTCTATTTGGTATTGATTAAACTCACAAATTAAAGCAGTGCAGTGATCAGGTGTTGTTAATTATGAAAGAGTAGAAAATAACTTTGTATTCTTGTTCCTATCAAGTTTGACTATACAGGGTGTCGTAAGTATGGTAAGCAGAAGTCCAGAGATAGAGGACTACTAGAGGGGTTATCCAGGTTTATCTAGGGGTCTTCTGTCTCTGGACTTGAACTTAGTTTTATATTTTTAATGCTTTTTTTAAAATATTTAAAAATGTAAACAATTAGAGCGAAGCCACTGCTCCGTTGCGTTGTGTTGTGTCGTTGCAACGTTGCGATTAACACGCATTATTAGGTGCCATGTCCTAATCTTGCAATGCAACGCAACGGTGCAGTGTGACTTCACCCTAAACGTTAAAACTGAATAAAGGAAATGTAATAATAAGAATGGCAATAGGCTCGCCCCCTATTACATTGGGACCTAAGCATAACTGGCGAAATGTGGGTGTGTAATAAACCTCTGCCTACCCCTTCGGGGATAAAAGGCGTGAAGTTATGTTATGTTATGTTAATAATAAGAAGTGAGAACTATAACAGTATTTTTCTATATGTATAATTTAGTTTAAGCTAAGCGCGTGCGGCTGTCGTGAGAATTGGGCAGACGATAAACGAAATGGCAACAGAGTCGGAAACCGCGCGAGGCCGCGAACCGCCCGCGCCCCCTCCATCGCCGCACCGCTGCGCCGTACATGGCCGTACCGGGCGCGGCGGCTTGGAGAAAACGGCAACGTCGCATAAAATAACCAAACTATACCGTGAATTTGTTACCGGTAATTTTTCTAAAAATTTAATAATACCGTTAATTTTAACTTAATTTCTTTACCGCTATTATTACGTTATGCTACTAAATAACGCTACCAAATCGTACCGGTATGCCAGGTATCTCTATGAAATACCGTTACTTAACGTTATTTTTAATGTGAATTGGTAACGTTTTCAAGCTCTGATTCACACTACGAACTACACATAACATGAATCTAAAAAAGTAATATCGTTCCTAGTTCCCACCATAGCCAAAGATAAATCATTTCCGCGTCAATTCTGCATTATGACCCCATTACATAATTTTTATTGCTGGCTACACTGTATAGAATGAAAAACTGCACGAAGATACATTAATTTGTATTGTGGATAATAAACACTTCGATTGTATTTATTCACTACACCAAAAGACGTGGGTTCGATTTCTTCTCGTGAATATACTTTGTGTGATCAATAAATTGTGGTTTCAAGTCTGGGTGTTCTTTGTGTCAATTGATGGAATGTGTGTAATGTATTCCACGACACAGAATAAAAAACTTGTGCGGGAATTGTCTTCAAAAAATAAAATAAGCTTTGATAAAACATATTTTTTGGGACTAATAACGCATTTATTTTTAAAGACGTACATATACGTGTTTGCTGCACGTATCATAATTTACAAAAAAATGCAAATTTATAATATTTAAAAACCATTGTCCATCCATAGATCCATCCAAGTAAGAATAAACGTCTGTAAAATCCTCTTTATACACATGACATACCGACTGACAGATATTTTAAAAAAGTACACAAACTTACCTTGGCGATATCTCTGCTTGCTCCCCTGAGCTGTTGAAGAGCCAGCTGAAGTAAGTCGGCGGAGGGCTGGAGTCCACCACGCATTGTAGCACCACCGTCTCCATCTTGAGAGCTCCGTACACGTCGCCGTCGCTGACGGTCTTGCATAGAGGAGCATCTGTGTATCGAAATAAAATTGTAATTGTACAATTATTTATTTAATTTTTATAGTCAAAGGCGGCAAACGAGCAGATGGATCGCCTGATGGTAAGCAATTACCTCCGCCTATTAACATGAGCAACACCACAGGAGTCACAAGTGCGGTGCCGCCCCTTGGGGTTGGGAAAAGGGATAGGAGGAGGAGTGCGATGAGGGAGAAGCAATAGAGGTTGGGATTAATGTTTTTGATATTTTGTAGTAAAATTGCGGGTCCGGAGCTCCAAGGAAAACATAATCTTGCAACCGGGACAACGCTAAGCTAATGATGATGACTATCATCATCATTTTTAAATTACAACTAAATGAATGTGTCAAATGCGCTAAACGTTTTACAGATGAACGTCCTCACCACACGGCGTAACGTGCTTTGAGGTACGGGGTGTAACACCGCCAACTCCCTAACTACGCACTTCCATTGGATAATTCGTAACAGAAAAACCCAATGTCACATTCTGGTCGACCTAGGAATCGAACCCAAGACCTCATCCGTAGTTCACTACCACAGAACCACAGAGACAGTCAGATAATATTATAAATATGAATTAATATCTTATTTTGTTAATATTACACATTTGTAACAATATCCGTATCTGCCGATTTTATTCACATCTCTAAAGAAAGACACTCAATCTAGCGAAACGAACTAGGTACCTATTTAAAAATTATATAACGGGTCTGAATCGTGTTAGTAAACGAAAAGAAAGATGAAATACCTTTCTATTTGTCCGGACGTTTCGGCATGGGTTACACCAGCCGTGGTCACGGGATGACTGATGTTCGTCAGCGCTGCCTCCGAGAAGTGCGGGTTCTGGAACCTACCCTCACTTGGTCTTCACAATTATTAACATTTATATGTTCGGAACTGTCGGTACTTCGACACACAACACTAAAGGTATCTTTACACTGGCGCGTAATATCACCTCATCGGTGTCTACATTTGCTGATGACAGGATTCCAAGATGTAGATAAACAGTGAAATTTGCATGCTTTTTGATTGCAACCGCTTCTACGCTATTCTTGAAAAATAGTGACGGTCTGTGGAGAGAACCTGGGGCCGATGTAGCTCAATCCAGTGATTGGATCCTGACTCCAACAAATGCTCAGCTATGGCCGACTTGGTGGTTTGTCGGTTTTTGACGGCCGTGATGTGTTCCTTAACTTGTTCGGCGATGGTCCTTTTTGTTTGCCCGATGCAGGAACTACCACAGCTGCAATCCACCTTGTACACGCCTGGTGTTTGAAAAGGGATGACATCCTTTGGAGTACGCAGGTAATTTGCTACTTTGGAGTACGGACTATATACAGTCTTAATGGAGTATTTTTGTAGTACTGTTCCATCTTTATCCGTTACTCATTTTATGTAGGGCATGAACGCTGGCGCTCTGTTCACTTCAGTCAGTCTCGACCTTTTTCTTGAACCTCGCATATTGTGTTTGTAACCGTTTTGCTCGAGTACCTCCCGAACATGTGTGAGCTCACTATCTAAGTGTTCGGGGTCGCAAATGTCATATGCTCTGTTTTTAATGAAGCAATAACGGATTGCAAATGTCGCGGGTGATGATGTGAATTTGCGTGTAAGCACCTGTCCGTGTGTGTGGGCTTCCTGTAAACAGTGTGTGACAGGTTTCCATTTTCTCTCACCTTGATCTTCACATCGAGGAAGGCTAACAATCTGTCTGTCTCCATTTCATAAGTGAACCTTATGTTAGTATGGAGTTCAAGTGATCTGCTAATTGTTCTACAACCTGTTTGTTTCCCTTTATAATACAGAACATGTCATCGACGTATCTTTTCCATATCTTTACGTGGAACGCTTGTAGTTGGATCCTTTCTTCAAAATGTTCCATCCAGATGTTGGCCATTACCGGTGCGACAGGGCTACCCATGGCCACTCCGTCAATCTGGAGGTAATATTGCCCACGATATAGAAAATAGTTCCCGTCTAGGCAGTGTTTCAGTAGAACAATGTATTTATCAGACAGACCGTTTAACCTTAGTTTACTCTCGACCACAACGAAGCAGTCTTGAATTGGAACGCTTGTGAATAGTGACTCGACATCGAAACTCACCATTACTTCGTCGGGTTCTACTTTCATGCTCTTTATGACGTCTACAAAATGGCGAGAATCCTTTACAAACGACGATGTCTTACCTACTAATGGTTGCAGTACCACTGCAATGTATTTCGCTAGGTCGTAAGTGGGTGAATCGATCTGACTTACGATTGGGCGTATCTACGCACGTTATTTTTATGAATCTTCGGCAAACCATATATTTTCGGCGGTTGAACGGTCTTAGGTCTATAGAGGCGTTCAAACACATCGTCCGTGAAAAGATCTTGGTGGTCCTTGACAAGCGCTCGTATACGCTTTGTGACTCTGGCAGTGGGATTATAATAATGACACCGGCTTGTATGTGGACACTTTGCTTAATATATCCCGCATTTTATTATCATAATCACCGGAATTCATTACTACGGTGGCGTTTCCCTTATCGGCCTTAAGCACTAAAATATCCGTGTTTTCACGTAGCGCTTTCAGTGCTTGACGCTCTTCCGTAGTAACATTTAAAAGTAGTTAGGTACCTATTGAAATTGGGGTGTAGTGGAGCGTCAATCTACTGTGTAGTTTAGTCGACCGAAAAGGAAACTCACTGAATGAGCGGCGGCCCATAATCTCTCACCGGTGGCTCCAAGTAGCTGTAACTCATGCAGCGGCCACAACTCGGTTAACCACTTCGACTAGCCCACGGGCTAGACCCGGTGAAGGGGACCGGTTGCTTTGGCACTGGTTTGGCGGATACCTCCCGCTCTGTGAGTAGAATCTGTTCCGGCGAAGATGGCACACCAACGCTGATAAGCAATTTGGTAGTGGCGGATTCGGCGGTCCAGTGAAGTCTTGTGGAAGGCTTAGGGCTACGACAGAGGTCATAAGTGTCCGTCGGCCATTCACTGCATCCATAACCTTCTCCAGTTGTAGCGGCTTTCCGTTCCACTGGGCACAGAAGGGAAAGGACGAGAGAGTGCATCTGTGCTAGCGCAATCACTTATGCACTTAAATATGTCACGCGCAACTGACTGCTTCTGATTACCGGACTCTGATTAAGACCTACGGCGATGGGCTGAGGTAGAGAGGTTGGATTGTGGTGCACACCCGACTTTGTCTGAAGCCCGCACGTATGGCGGCCTAAGGAGAGTGGTCGTTTCTGCACTGCAATTGGGACAACAGTGTGGATTGGGCAGCACCTTAGGCGACGAAGCAGCCCTATTTAGGGAGGCACTGCTTCCCCCGCTCAGCCGGGGAGGGGGCTAGAAAAGGTGCCCCAAAAAAATGCTTGTCCTAACACATTGGGGGAGTAGTAACCGCGGCTGCTTGAGCACCCCACCACCCGCGGTCGACGTCACAAAAAGCATCAAATAAAATCATCGATTATGACTTTCGGCGCATGGAATGTGCGCACATTAATGGACAATGACGGAAACCTTTGCCCGGAGCGTAAAACTGCTGTCGTAGCACGCGAATTTGGTCGCTACAATATAGATGTAGCTGCTCTAAGCGAAACACGTCTAGCTGACCAGGGTGAGCTAGAAGAAGTTGGCGGTGGCTATACATTCTTCTGGAAAGGAAGACCTCAGACTGAACGGAGATTAGCTGGCGTAGGTTTTGCAATTAAATCTACTATCGCAAAAAAGCTGCCAGAATGTCCACAATACATCTCCGATCGAATTATCACATTGCACCTTCACCTTCAAAACAACAACTACTTGAATGCGATAAGCGTATATGCACCGACCATGAGCAATGAGGACAGTGTTAAGGACCAATTTTACGAAGAGCTTTGCTAATGTCTTAGCAATTCCGAATGAGCAAATACTTCTGCTCGGCGATTTTAACGCAAGGGTTGGCAGAGATGCTGAGTCGTGGCCAAGCGTGATTGGGAGTAATGGTGTGGGTAATATGAATACTAACGGACAGCTATTGCTTACACTCTGTGCCCAATTCGGCATCACCATCACCAACACTCTCTTTAGGCTTCGCAACAAATTTAAAACTACCTGGATGCACCCACGTTCCAAACACTGGCACCTCCTCGATAACGCCATCACCCGACGAAGAGACGTCTCTCAGGTGAACATCACCCGCGTAATGCGCGGCGCACATTGCTGGACAGACCACAGACTTCTGGTCACTAAATTAAGACTTCGCCTACGCGTACCGCTTAGACCCTGCAGGACTAAACCAACATCCCTCAATTTAGACCAATTATACTCTACAGAGCTTCGACAACAATACGAGCAAAGGCTGACTGATGCGCTAGATGCTTTTGATGTCCACAATACATCTCCGATCGAATTATTACATTGCACCTTCACCTTCAAAACAACAACTACTTGAATGTGATAAGCGTATATGCACCGACCATGAGCAATGAGGACAGTGTTAAGGACCAATTTTACGAAGAGCTTTGCTAATGTCTTAGCAATTCCGAATGAGCAAATACTTCTGCTCGGCGATTTTAACGCAAGGGTTGGCAGAGATGCTGAGTCGTGGCCAAACGTGATTGGGAGTAATGGTGTGGGTAATATGAATACTAACGGACAGCTATTGCTTACACTCTGTGCCCAATTCGGCCTCACCACCACCAACACTCTCTTAAGGCTTCGCAACAAATTTAAAACTACCTGGATGCACCCACGTTCCAAACACTGGCACCTCCTCGATAACGCCATCACCCGACGAAGAGACGTCTCTCAGGTGAACATCACCCGCGTAATGCGCGGCGCACATTGCTGGACAGACCACAGACTTCTGGTCACTAAATTGAGACTTCGCCTACGCGTTCCGCTTAGACCCTGCAGGACTAAACCAACATCCCTCAATTTAGACAAATTATACTCTACAGAGCTTCGACAACAATACGAGCAAAGGCTGACTGATGCGCTAGATGCTTTTGATGCCCAGCAAGGTGATCTTATATCAAACTGGCAACGGATTTCGTCCACCGTAATGACAGTGGCCACAGATGTCATAGGACTAAAGAAACGTGTCAACGAGGATTAGTTTGACAAGAATGACAGTACACTAACTGAGGCATTCGAGCAGCATCGTACACTATTGAAGCGCAATCAACGCAATCAGAATCTCACACAGGAAGACTGTAATAGTGGTGTGTCCTTAAGGAAACTAATTAGAGAGATCAAAGATAGATGGTGGCTTGAAAAGGCGGAAAAGATACAGTGGCTCGCAGACACACACCAACTAGGCGCTTTTTATGATGAAGTTTGTAAGTTGATTGGCGTTTCAATTCGACAAGGCGTGCCTCTAATATCCCTGGATGGTTCACAAAAACTCACTGCGAAGCAGGGTATACTAGATCGTTGGGCAGAGCACTTCAACAACCTGCTCAATGTGGATCGATAAGCAGATCTTGAGCATATTAGAGGGATTCACCCTCTTCCACCTCAAGCTTCGCTTACTGAGCCATTAACACTGGCTGAAGTAGTTCGAGCCATCAAAGAGCAGAAAAATAAAAAGGCTGTTGGGGTTGATAATATAGCTGGAGAACTGCTTAAATATGGAGGGGAGCAACTTCATACCTACATCTGGCAAATTTTCAATCGCATTTGGGAAGAGGAAGCAATTCCACCAGAATTTAAAATATCCCGAATACAGACCCTATATAAAAACAAAGGAGACCGTTCTGATTGCAACTCTTACCGGGTTATATCACTGCTCTCTGTACCTGGGAAGATATTTGCCAAAGTTCTCCTCAACCGGCTTTTACCTATTTCGGAGAACATACTGCCAGAAACTCAATTTGGGTTTCGTCCTGATAGAGCTGCGAAGCAATCTTTTCTGTCCGCCAACTCCAGGAAAAAAGTCGAGAACAAAGCCAACCTTTGTATATGTGCTTTGTGGACTTAGAGAAAGCATTCGACTGTGTGCCGCGGGAGGCCCTTTGGACTATATTAGCCAAATTAGGTTGCCCTGAGAAGTTGGTGCGAGTGATTCGCCTTCTACACGATGAAATGACTTGCTGTGTAACTTACAATGGCGGGCAGTCAGATTTCTTTCCTGTGAGTTGAGGAGTCAAGCAGGGTTGTGTTCTAGCGCCAACACTGTTTACTCTCTACATTTCTGTCGTAGTCAGTGAGTCGCTCGAGCAGGCTACTGCTGGCATCAAAATAAGTTTCCGGACTGAAGGGGGACTTTTCAACCTAGCCAGATTAAAAGCCTATTCTAAGGTATCACACGCCTTAATAACAGAGATCATGTATGCGGATGATCTGTGTTTTGTAGCTAACTCTCCAGAGGAGCTTCAAAACCTGATAACAAATCTCTAGGAAGCTTGTTGCCGTTTCAGTTGAGACGGAGGATCTCAGGTAGGATGTCGGGGTTCGAGAGAAACACTGCTAGGCTGAACAGGTTCTTTATTATGTCTCACTACTGCTTACATACAGTATGACCGAACTAGGTAAGCACTGGCCTGAGCTGGCTGGAGTGTAGACTCCTGCTGCTCTCCGACGCTCGCAGGGTAGCTGCTCGAAGGGTCGCCGATGAGCTGGCCAAGGTGCGCTGCGCAGGCAGCTCTGTGGTCGATGTTCAGGCTGAGCGGGTCTCAGGCGGTGCAGCCGATGTGGGTCGAGCGGTCAGGCTCAGGCGTCCGTGGCCTGGCTGTAGGAGCTCGTAGGCAGGAACGGAGGCTTGGGTGGCAGCTGGCTAGTAGCGGCACGGCGCCAGCAGCTCGTCGCTTGTAGCGCGAAGGAAGAACGTAGCCCGTAGGAAGAACGTCAGGTGCAGTGAGCTCGTAGGGTGAACGTCAGGTGCAGTGAGCTCGTAGGGTGAACCCCAGCGGGACAGTAGATAGGAAATAGAATGTAGAATAATCGCGAGGTGTAGCGGCAGCGTTCCGATGTCTAGGGAAAGTGACCATTCTACGACGCGCACCCATCTTATATAGGCATAAATCTATGACTCACAACTGCCTTTGGCTAGTGAATATGACCATATTTGGTAATATTGCGAACGATGTCTGGCTAAGCTGGCGTTAAGCGCCTGCGAGATATTATAACGCAATACGTGTAGTAGTAATGCTCACAGTGGACAGTTACCGGAGTCGACGCTGCCTGTGCAGGGGTTGAATCCGTGCAAGTCATCGTGACTCCGACTTTCCCCGACGGAACATTCGAGTGTTCTATCTTAGATAGCTCTGCCGACAGCATCCGAAAGCGTTCAGTCAGGTCGGATATTTTCTTGCCGTATTTAGGTTCGGATTTGTCTAATCTGCCCAATCTGTGGTAGACCTGGTTGTGCAAAGCCGTAGTTCGCTTCGCCAAGTTGTGGTCGTATAATTCCTTAAGGGAAGAGATTCGCGAATCTAAATCGGTAACTGACAGGCTAGCTCCCTTGAAGTCGTCTGCTATGTCTAGGCCTGACTCTAGGATTTCGTCATTCGGAATCAGCTCGAGTAGTTTAGGTAGCTGCTTCCGTAAACCTAAAACAGAGGTAGCCGGCTGCTCTCCGCGAATAGCGACCTCGTAGGCCTATTCATTTTTATTAAGTAAGAAGTACTTAATGGGGTTAGTGCTCATGATGAAATGAAGTGTATGATAGGAAAAGAACGTAAGTATATTACAGCCCTCCGTGTGCAATCGTTCTGCTTTACAAAGAAACTACGACGATTCGGTGTAAAAATGTAGACAATAGATAAGTGACTTGCAAAAACAAAAAACGGTTATTTCAAATTGCGAACAGTTACGTAGGGAATCGGTAGTTGAAATTTGAATTAGGCAATAGTAAGATAACATATAATAGGTATACAAGAATAGAAATCGAAGATAGACAGCAATACACAGATACACACAAGTTAGATAGTACGTACCGGTTCGCTGATGTCTGCACCTCCTCGTTTACAAAGACTGACCTTCTAAACAAGAACAACTGCAGTAATTGGAAGTGAGACAATTAGAGTTGGGCGCCACTGAGACGGAGGATCTCAGGTAGGATGTCGGGGTTCGAGAGAAACACTGCTAGGCTGAACAGGTTCTTTATTATGTCTCACTACCGCTTACATACAGTATGACCGAACTAGGTAAGCACTGGCCTGAGCTGGCTGGAGTGTAGACTCCTGCTGCTCTCCGACGCTCGCAGGGTAGCTGCTCGAAGGGTCGCCGATGAGCTGGCTAAGGTGCGCTGCGCAGGCAGCTCTGTGGTCGATGGTCAGGCTGAGCGGGTCTCAGGCGGTGCAGCCGATGTGGGTCGAGCGGTCAGGCTCAGGCGTCCGTGGCCTGGCTGTAGGAGCTCGTAGGCAGGAACGGAGGCTTGGGTGGCAGCTGGCTAGTAGCGGCACGGCGCCAGCAGCTCGTGGCTTGTAGCCCGTAGGAAGAACGTAGCCCGTAGGAAGAGCGTCAGGTGCAGTGAGCTCGTAGGGTGAACGTCAGGTGCAGTGAGCTCGTAGGGCGAACCCCAGCGGGACAGTAGATAGGAAGTAGAATGTAGAATAATCGCGAGGTGTAGCGGCAGCGTTCCGATGTCTAGGGATAGTGACCATTCTACGACGCGCACCCATCTTATATAGGCATAAATCTATAACTCACAACTGCCTTTGGCTAGTGAATATGACCATATTTGGTAATATTGCGAACGATGTCTGGCTAAGCTGGCGTTAAGCGCCTGCGAGATATTATAACGCAATACGTGTAGTATTACGTTACACAGTCTCAAAATCAGTGTGAAGAAGACTGAGGTTATGGCAATGGACCCTTATGGAGCTACGGAACCGATCAAGGTGTACATTGGCGGGGCTGAGCTGAAGTAAGTAGATAGTTTCAAATACCTAATAAGCACAATTACATCTAAGTGCGACCTTGATGCCGAAATAAATCATCGCATAGGCGCTGCATCAGCTGCTTTCGGTAAACTACGAGCCAAGGTTTTACAATCACATGATTTGAAGTTCTCGACAAAAAATTCCATTTACATGGCCGTAGTTCTCCCAAATCTTTTATATTCTTCGGAGACATGGGTCCTATATAGGAAACAAATACGGATGCTGGACAGGTTTCATTTAAAGTGCTTATGGGACATTCTCAAAATCAAATGGTCGGATCGGATAAGAAATACCGAAGTGCTTCGACGCGCAAATGTCTCCGGCATAGAAGCGTCCTTGATACGACGACAGCTTCGATGGTGTGGACATGTCTCACGAATGCCTAATGAGCGAATGGCAAAACGCATCTTCTTCTCTGAACTCTGGAACGGCAGGCGGAAACAAGGTGGCCAATTCTTACGCTTCAAGGATGTTCAGAAAAGGCACATGAAGAGGTGCAACATTGATGCCCAGACTTGGGAGAAAAGCGCCAGTTGCCGCTCTGAGTGGAGGCGTTTGGTGGGGAGCAAAGTTCGTGACTTCGAAGAGAAGAGGCATTCCGAACTGGATGCGAAACGTGATGCGCTGAAGGCTAAACCACCAGCAGCCATCGCTTATAACTATGTCGATGGGATCCTCACGTGCAACCAATGCTCGCGCACGTTTACACATAAAATTGGATACTGCAGCCATCAGAGGGCACATGCGAGAGCTAATAGCTCTTCTAATGATAATAATAATTAATAATTGATTAGTATATATATATATATATATATATATATATATATATATATATATATATATATATATATATATATATATATATATATATATATATATATATATATATATATATATATATATCTACAGGGTGATTTGTAATTGCTCGTATTCCCTTCGGGAGGTGATTCTAGGGCCAAAATTGAGTATTTTTACTCACTACATATGGGGGTCCAAAATGCACCATTTTGGAATAAAACGGTTTTTAATATTTTTTGAGACAATTCCAAATTTTTGTTATAAACATCTCGTAAAAAATTATTTTGACTATTCTTGGTGGCAAATTGGATCTTATTTAATGGACAATTAAATGGCATATCTTTTAAAGTAAAATAAACCTACTAGCTCAACGTGGAATTTGAAAATAGAGCAAATAAAGACGCAAAAAATGTTCGAATAAAATAAAATGACGCCACAAAAATGCAATTATGTGAAAAAAATTATACGTGGCATGTTATGTAAAGTATTGGAATAACTTTCTGGTATTACCTGCTATCCAAAAAGGTATAATAATCTAAGCCAATTGGTGTGAATTTCGAGTAATAGCCGCATTTGTTCAAAAAAGTGCTTTTGGATGACTCACTCGCCAGAACATTTTTTCCTGTAGTTATTGTTAAGCTCTGAGATCATGGTGATTTACTAGTAGGGAGACCAACCTAGCAAAACGTAGGGTCTTAGGTTTGAATTCTCAGCGTAAGTGACTGTCTTTTGTTAGTTCAATGCATATTAAGTTTTTAATTCTCACTTGTCCAGTGACTCGAAGAGCATGTTCAGCCAGTTGGTACCGGACGTTATGTTTATCTTGGAAACTCTTTTAGGCGAGACAAAACCCTCAAATGAATAAATAATTGAAAGAAAAACGCCGTGACACCTAATTAAACCATAAAATATTCCATTGTATTCATATAACGGATGAGAGAGGGGAACAATCTGTCGCAAAACTTAAGATTCGTGATAAGGCGCATGATGCAGGCCACAGAACGCCACTCCTACCGAACTAGTATTGTGAATATTGTTGGCCCACCTGGGGATTAGGTTTTTTGCCCCGTTTTTTGCCACACGTTGGTGATTTGAATTTTTGCCCAGCACGGGCGGTTTGTGTGCTGGGACAAATATCATACACTATAGCACATCCAGCGGAACTTCTTCCAACAGAGCAGGAAACTCGTATTATGAATAAGCTTACGTGAAAGTCTCTTTTTCACAAAAAGTAACATATTTTAGAGTATCAACGCTGATTCGACAAGATTTCGTGTAATTTATGTTTTGTCACAGTGAGCTCCCATCTTAAATCCGGATATTTTATGGTTTATTTCAGTGTCACGGCTTTTTTCTTTCAATTATTTATTTATTTGACTAATTGACTTGGTTTTGACCCCCTAAAAGAGTTTCCAAGATAAACATGACGTCCGGTACCAACTGGCTGAGCATGCTCTTCGAGTCACGGTACAAGTGAGAATTAAAAACTTAATATGCATTTAACTAACAAAAGTAAACAATATTATCTAATATTATCAAACAAAAGTATCTAATATTAGGCTCACAGTAGTGCATCAAAAAAATAGAATACCATAATCCTGTAGTGATGGTTGATAATTGTCCCATAGACCGGGTTAGTGAGGCTCGCAATCTGGGCTTAGTTGTAGATGGTGAACTGCATTTTGAGACGCATGTACTTGAAGCTGTTAAAAACTGTTTTTACCGTCTCAAACTGCTATACCGAATTCGCCGGCATCTGAGCACCGACATGCGGATTTTGCTTTGCGAAACTTTAGTTCTATCCAAACTCAACTATGCAGACACTGTATTCGGATCATGTTTACTGAAAAGAACGGAGAAGCTAATTCAACGTGTACAAAATGCATGTGCTCGGTTCTGCTATAATATTCCACCACGTACACATGTCACTCCATACCTAAATAGTGGGAACCTCATGAAGATGGCCGCGCGTAGACATTTACATTTGGCAACCTTACTCTTTGAAATAGTAAAATATCAGAAGCCGAATTACCTCTATAACAAGTTGACATGGTCCAGGGATGTAAATCAATACAGCACAAGAGCCGCATCTTATCTGTTGGTTATTTCAAAGCACAAATCAGCCTCGTACGAAGGTGGTTTTAAATTTTCGGCAGCCAAAATATGGAATGACCTCCCACCGCCTTTACGTAGCCTGAAATCGGTTCATTCATTTAGAAATAAGTATAGGCAAATTTTATTAAACGCACAAAAATCTATCTTAGTATAACCATGACATATTTAAGCACCTTCACCTACCTGTTACCTAAAGACAGTCAGTTACGCAAAGGATTCGAACCCAAGACCCTACGTTTTGCTAGGTTGGTCTCCCTACTAGTAAATCATTGCTGATTGCAGAGCTTAAGAATAAATACAGATAAAAATGTTCTGGCGAGTCAGTCATCCAGAAGCACTTTTTTGAACAAAAGTGGCTGTTACTCCAAATTCGCACCAATTAGCTAAGACCATTATACCTTTTTGGATAGCAGGTAATACCAGAAAATTATTCCAATACTTTACATAACATGCCACATATAATTTTTTTCACATAATTGCATTTTTGTGGCGTCATTTTATTTTATTCGAACATTTTTTGCGTGATTTTTGGCTCTATTTTCGAATTCCACGTTGAGCTAGTAGGTTTATTTTAATTTAAAAGATGGGCCATTTAATTGTCCATTAATTAAGACCCAATTTGCTACCAAGAAAAGTCAAAATAATTTTTTACAAGAAGTTTATAACAAAAATTTGGAATTTTCTCAAAAAATCTTAAAACCGTTTTATTCCAAAATGGTGCATTTTGGACCCCCATATGTAGGGAGTAAAAATACTCCATTTTGGCCCTAGAATCACCTCCCGAAGGGAATACGAGCAATTACAAATCACCCTGTATATACCTATTGAAATGTTATTATGGAGTTGAATGTCGGACAACTACCTGTGAAGTCCGACAACTCATGAAAATTATTTTATCTTTGCGATTAGCAAAACCTTTGATCTCATAATTTCGAAAACAATTTACTGGGCATCACTAATTTATCCGTCATAGAATTGGAAAATAATATGAATAGTTTTTATGCAACACTTATCTAAACTTTAACCTGTGTCCCATGACCCCTGAGGTGGTGTTAATCTATTACTGCACATCATTTGATGTTCTTGTTCCTTTTTATATATTCTTTCAATATATAGTCTGTGGATCTTTTTGCATTTTTGAACGATGTGGGCTCATTTTAGCAGCATTTTAGTGTCAAAGCAATAAAAAATATTCGCGCGTCGCATTTCGGAAACGGCTGACATTCTTTTTGGCACGTGTGTGAACGAAAAAATGAATTACAGGAGAGCTCGGTAAGTATTCTTGTGAAATTATATCAAATAATTACTTACAAATAACTATAGTCTCTGTCAAGATGTATTTTACGAGTAATGTAAGAATTATGTAAGAGAAAGATTATAGGTTATTGAAAACCCTTAATCATATTACCACTTACAACATAAAAGAAACTTTCAGTAGTATAAAGCCCCCTTTCACATCTTACTAGTCCTAAAAGCTCCCTAAAAATGTTCAAAGGTTTTAAAGCAAAGCTTTCAAACAATTTCCAACAGGCTAGGTAAGTTTTGAAGTACAAATTGTCACTTAGATAGCATCCAATAACGAAACTAGAAATTACGACTACTTTGATAGTTTGCAAGTAGTAGGTAATAGGATTATGTCCCTTAAAATCCAACCACACGTCCGATTCGACCAACTGATCACGTGGGGGGCGGACACACAATTCTAAATTACTGGCGTGGCTAACGTGGCTCTGGTAGGGAGGTAGTCATATTACCCTGTTGTTGACAGCAAGATAATTACGCTTACGGGCGCGGACGCTTAAGGCCACCAATTGGGTTCTCCGGGTATTCCTCTGCCTTAGAGGAGACACGGGATGAGTCATTGTCCGTCGACTCTCTGATGGGGTGGGCGGATGGCTCTAGTGTAGGCCCCCGTCCGGCCCAACCCGTAATCCTGAATTGACAGGACCGGGGACCCTACGGTCGCGAGGAAGAAAACCTCTATAAAAATCACCCTAAGCTCAAGTTCAGGCCCGGCGAGGAGCTGTATGGTTGGGGGGAACCCAGCCGCGAGGGCCACAAAAACCTATATGATGTCGAAAACAAACAGTTTATTACCCCAGGAGGGTACCGGGCGCTCCGCGTCCGGAGAATCCCTCACGGAGTCTTTGAACTCCGTCTGCCCCTCGTATTCTGGGGGGGGGAAAACCGCATCAGAACAGCGACGTGTCACGCTCTATTGACACCGAAAATACCGAGGGTGTTCGTCCTATGTCGAGACGACGGACCTCACCCCTACCCACACGGGAAGCAAGAACTTCCCTACATGCTAAAGACATCGGCCGAACTCGCTCGACCCAGCGGGTATTTTCTCGCCCGGTTACCCCAAACGCGGAAACTTCGCGCGAAAGGGCCTCAGACGTCGAAAGCGATAGCTCGGCCATGTCCGTTGCATCTTTATCGTCTGAAGCGCAGCGAACGCGTAAGCGCCGACCTCCGCGCTCCGAAGACGACGAAACTCGTGCGGTTCGCGCGAAGAGATCGGAGGCTGACAACCGGCCGTTGCAGGACCCAGAGGCTATTTTAAGCCCCACAGTGCGTACGACGACTTCTAAGTCTAAATCAAGGCTGCCCTGCGTGGAGGAGCTGCTAGCCGACATGAGGCAGCAATCGGCGGCGGCTGTGGGTGCCATGGCACTGGAGTCGCTAGGTGACGTCGAGAAGGTGGCGGATCAGAGCCGCAATCTGAAGGGGGAATTTGCGCACACTCTTAGAGTAGCGGCTCGGAAAATTCAAGCGGCCGTAACGGACCTTCACGGCAGAAGAGACCCAGACGTAGATCGCTTAGAGCAGGATAACTCAAAGCTCCGATCTCGTGTGGCCTCCTTGGAGAGCTCCATGGCCGCAATGGTTGCCGAACTGGTGGAGCTTTGCCAGAGCACACCAGGCGCACCTTCACCTAGGAGTGAGGCACCTTTGGGCGCTGCAGCGCCGATGCCACCGCCAGCGCCGATGCCACCGCCAACGTCGACGCCGAAAAACTCCTGCACTGCAGCCCCTGTGAGTGGGCGGGACGAAAACACCAACGCACCATTCCCCTATAGCGAAATAGTGGCCCAAATTTCGGCTCAAGTAGTGGTTCAAATGGATCAGAAGTTTGCAGAGCTATGGGCCTAACTCCTTTCCCGGAGGGTAATCCCTCTGCCTTCTCTGTAAACTCTCACAATGGAGACCTGCACGCCCTCAACATCTAACGCGAGGAAGCGTACGTCACCGTGTGGTGAAGGATTAAGAATATGGAATGTCACCACCCCATATCATCCCATGGGTGTCGTAAGAGCCGACAGAGGTAGCATATTATGCAGAGAACAGCACTGTAAGAGAAGGAAAATTTGATAAAAACCCTGCACCAACCCGTTTGGCCAGCGTGGTATAGTAGGCCAATTCCTCATTTCAAAGGAGATACCTAGTCCAGCAGTGGACTGTTAAAGGCTGATGATGATGTACGTCACGGTCTGCCGAGACGATGGTCTTGGCTTCGATCCCTATGTACCTCGGGCACACACCTCTGACTTTTCGAAGTTATGTGTGTATTAAAAATGTTAATTATTGCTCGCTTAATAATGTGCCCGGTAGATGGCAATAGGTTCGTCTTCTATTACATTGGTAACGTAACATAAAAGACGAAGTGTGGGTGTGTAATACACCTCTGACTACCCCTTGGGGATGAAGGCGTGAAGATAACTTCACGCCTTCATCCCATGGAATTGTTCATAACATAAACATACATTTATGTTATGAACAATTCCAAAATCTTGCTAGAAACAAGCCTTTAAACGACAGTTACTAGAAATCAAACCTCATTTTGTGTTCTAAATTGGGATCAAAACCGCCAATGTCGGTTTGCCGGTCCCTTGTATAAACCTCCAGCACTCGATTCGCTAAGGCCTGCAATTGAAATGCGTTATTTTATAATTAATTTCCGCCATGTTTTAGACACAAAGAATTGCAATTACTCCGAGAAATAGACATTTCCACCATTTGGCACAAGCTAATATTTATGCATTGTGTCTCGATTTATTTCATTTTTATGTTCAAGTAATCATGTAACTAAGACTGGATACTGAAATATGAGTATACTTCCGAGGAATTATTCAACTATATCTAACATTTAAAAAAATAGTGTTCTCTAAAAGCAAAAGAAAAGTAATTATATTATTATAATACATTATTTTACCAATGGCTTCAGCTGCAAGCGTATCAATCTCAACAGAGGTAGCGTATGTGCTATTGTGATGTATAACCTACATATATTACTGCAAAATTTCATCAAAATCCTTGCAGTAGTTTGCTACAAACATCCTTCCATCCATACATTCATGCCTATAAACTTTCGCGTTTATAACAGTAGTAGGAAGTTTCTGGAAATATCTTAAGAGCACGGCTGCACCCAAGTTTTTCCATACAAACGTAGTCTCCTGTTTTCTCCCTGGATAATGCTAGTAGAGCAATAATTTTTTTTTTCAAAAGATGTATGGCCCCGATTGGCATGTCCCTATGTTTTCCTTTTTCTCATAAATTAAATATTAATAAAGATATGAACCTTCAAAAATATAACCTAATGGAAGGAAAGAGGAACCCACCACGCACCCTCGAATTGACCACCCCAACTATTGCAATAGAAAAAGGTTGACAATATCGAACTCCTCTAAAAGGATAAGGGATATAGGAATGGTATGGGTTCCAGGAAGATACCTGACTTGCAGTATCCCGCTGTATGCGCCGACTATTCTTCGACACGTGTTTCGCCTCTGCACGAGGCATCCTCAGGAACGATGGGCAACGACTGAGCGCTTTCCAACCGTGGGCATGTATTATAAACGATTGTACTTTCTAATCCCCTCCCTCCGTTGCTCAACTGATGTGAGTCATTATGACGGTGTGCGAATATATTCAGCAATGGGGACCCGTTAAAGTTGGTTTGATCGTTCAGTAATGTATGCTTGTCCCGCTTTAAAATCTCTAATTGTTCCAATACGCACATTCTAATACCCTTTTGACAAGTGTGTATGACGTCAAATGAATGTCCGCTATTTAAGGTATGACCCGATTCAAGTAAATGTTCGGCAAAATGAGACTTTTCCGGCTGGTTGTTTCTAAACGCCGCTAAATGTTCTTTATATCTCAGCTCAAAACTTCGACCCGTCTGTCCTATGTACTTATTTTGGCATTGGTCGCATGTTAAGCAGTAAATACCGGACTTTTTGTTCCTGCATACTTTATCTTTACCATTGCAAAGAAATTTTAACGTTTTGTATGGTTTATAGGCTGATCTGATACCGTTCCTCCCCAGTATACGCGCCATACGGTCAGTTATGCTTCCAAAATAGGTAAGAACAGCGGTATTATTTATAGGTTCTTTTATAGAGGGATATAAAAGTGACTTGGACATTCTAAGTTGTTTTCCTCTAATCATCTTGTCAATTAGGCGTTTACTATACCCGTTGGATTGAGCTATATGATAAATAAAATTTAATTCTCTGTTATATGATTTTATATTCAGTGGTACATTTAATAATCTATGAATCATACTGTGAAATGCTGCCATTTTGTGTTGCGATGGATGACAGGACGATGCTGGTATTGTACTATCTGTATACGTCGGTTTACGATAAATTTCATATGAGTGTAAGGTACCCTCCCTTTTGATAGTCAAATCTAAGAAGTTTATTGAGCTGTTTTGTTCTATCTCCAATTCGAACTTAATTTTGGGGTGTAAACTATTAATTCTTGTAAGAAAACAGTGAAGCTGACGTTCTGTGCCCTTCGTGCAGAGGCAAAACACGTGTCGAAGAATAGTCGGCGCATACAGCGGGATACTGCAAGTCAGGTATCTTCCTGGAACCCATACCATTCCTATATCCCTTATCCTTTTAGAGGAGTTCGATATTGTCAACCTTTTTCTATTGCAATAGTTGGGGTGGTCAATTCGAGGGTGCGTGGTGGGTTCCTCTTTCCTTCCATTAGGTTACAATGGAGTTCCGCCAAGTAACGCCTGATTCAATCAACTATACCTTCAAATATCTCAAAAATTGGCCAGATTTTTCGCTGTGTTCAAACATCCAAAAAACAAATTTGGCTAGATTATTTAAAAAAAGGAAAACATAGGAACACGGCCAAAGCCTTTCTTAAAATAAATATGAAAAACTAGTTAAATCGATGAAGTTTTGGAGAAGGAATCAGGGGAATACGAAACGTTGATTTTGTGTACATTTAATAGGTATTTTGGTCCAGCAGTAGCGTTGTCTCTATCGCGCTCTGCGGGGGGAGGCTTGAGGCTGCGCGACAGCAATAGATTTTAGAAATACCTATTTCTCAATTCTCTCGCCCGTAGTGTTTCCTCTTAATACGTTCTCTCTCGTTCTCAATTTTACTTTTAAAACGGTTTTCATTTATGAATGCAGAGGTTTCACATGTGTCCTGCATATAAATGTTTTTTTGTCAGAGTAACACTATAATATCATGGCAGTCTAATGTGAAAACTGACGTTTTGGATGCACATTTGTCTCTTGATGTCGCGTAAAGATAAATTTATGATGATAGGCCGCGACATGTGCCTGAAGAATATTGTATAAAAAATTGGCATTGTAAACATATGTACATCTTCTTTATTTTCAGAACAGCTTCGTACGAAAATGTACGACTCAGCAGAAACTACGTTTAAAATTGTTTAATTGTTATACGAGTAGAATAGAATCATTGCTTGCCTACGTGATCCAGTGAAAAGCGCATGCGGCTGCTGATCGAGTCCCAGGGTCGATTCCTGGGTCGGGCAAAAGTGTTACGGAATTTTTCCGAATTTTCAGTAGCAGTAGGTGCGGAATCTGTCAAAATACCCAGTAATGTCAATAGGCTCACGCTCAGGCTATTACGTAGTACCTACAAATTCATAACATGGCGAAATGTGGGAGTATTATTGCACCTCTGCCTACCCCTTCTCTGATACAGGCGTGAGACTATGAAAAGCAAATAGAATAGTGTCACCACGTGCCACAACTGATTTTTCTTTATTAGCTGTGGGTGTTTTAAGAAGATTAAACTTAAGTTGTTCGGCAATAATTTTCAGGCGGTAGCAGCATAAATATTTGGGTTACCAGATTTACATAAATTCTAAGTTTTGACTTGATTTCCATTCGCTCTTTATTTGATTTTATCTCAACGGAGGTGATCTTATATATTATCATAAATCATCATCTGATGATGATGATGATTTTTGAAAAAATATTACATAGTATATTACATTAGAAGAGGCCCGTGCCCAGCAGTGGGACAGTTTATAAACAAGGCTGATGCCTGGTATATAAACTAGAGGACTATCTTAAATGGAGTCTACTATGTATGTATGGGGACACCCTTAAATTTTCCACTTTTTTATTTTTTGTAATTTTTCCTTTATTTGTGCTGTAGGACCCTGCTTTTGGCCAAATTTCGTGATTCTAGTTCAACGGGAACTACCATATAGGTTTTCGACCCAAAACCTATAGGGTACTTACGGTTGACCTAGACTTCTCAATTTTGGTTAAAACCAAGGTCTTACAGCGCAAATAAAGGAAAAATTCCGAAAATTAAAAAATGTTGAAAATTAAGGTTAATTTTGGTACTTACAAGTTTTCGCAAAAATCTAATTTTGACCATATCTTTTTATCGGGTTGACCCAGGACCCTGATTCTTATACACCTAATAGGAACCATAGACCTCAGTATCTGGTATAAATTTCAATTTGCTAGGTCCACCCGTTCCTGAGAAAATCGGTGGTGACACACGGACAGACAGACAGACGGACAAGAAAGTGATTTTATAAGGGTTCCTTTTTTACCTTGAGAGGTACGGAACCCTAAAAATCTGCTTCGGCGACTGATCCTTGCTTCTCAATATGGTTCAAACGATTTCTATCGGAGTGGGCAAGTTATTGCGTCAGATGCATATATGAGTGTGTGTGCTTTATAGGAAAAGCAATTTTACACATATGGGACATTATTGACGACTTTCATGGTGAAAACACTTTCCGGAGCCTATAAACGTCTTGCGTTATGAATTATTCTATATAGGGTCTATTATGTATACCAAATATTGCTCAGGCTCTCTTATGCAGTCAGTTAGTTTTGTAATACTTGTTGTAAGGTCTGTAGAACGACCTTCGCTCGTTGGTTATAAGGTTGGTGGACAAAATTATATAACTAAACACTTAGCAATCTAAAGGAAAAGTCTTGTTTACTTTCAACTTCAACATACCAATTAGAGATGCACATATTTTTTTTGTATTATAACCGTACTCCTGTACTGACGGTAGGCTTGATTTACGAGTAGCCAACACTCGATGAGGTAAAGGGTAGGAAGCTATACTTGCCTTCTCATTCAGTCAGTTCTTACTTCTTAGTGGAGAATGAGA
The DNA here is from genome assembly GCA_944739405.2 of Euclidia mi. Classification (NCBI taxonomy): domain Eukaryota; kingdom Metazoa; phylum Arthropoda; class Insecta; order Lepidoptera; family Erebidae; genus Euclidia; species Euclidia mi. The sequence goes on along the minus strand of OX123193.2, from coordinate 67,019,288 downwards.
TAGTAGGAAAGAAGACTTAGGTCTGCAATGCTCTCACTTATTTTCAAAATTCACTCAATGAAAAATACGCTATATAAGGAATAAGGATGCTTCAGAAGATCTTCTGCTAGACTCTAGCAGACAATGATACTATCCAAGACTTGTCAATCTGTTTGTAACCGGCGTCAACAATTTTAAATTTTATATTAAGCTGGGTGTCAACAATACTGGTAGTAATCGAAAATCGTCACTGACTTAAGAATATTTTTCTGTTCGGGATACAACACAGAGATTGACTTAATATTTATGTGAATATATAAATGAGTTCTCTGAAAAAAAAAATATTCATCTCTCTTTATGGTCAGTGGATCAAAGAGAGTCATTTATAATTTTCAAAGCCATACAAAGTTGGCATTACAAACTTGTAATAAATTAACTATTTTGTTTTAACAAGTAATATTAGTCTTGTTTGATTACTATTCATCATTGAAAACCCACAGATTTTTAATGTGATATATGAGGAACTTTTTGTCTATGTGTTCACTTTTACTATTTTGCAATTTTATCCTTATTAGTAGGTCGAACTCATAAAACATTAGACATACAAACAGGAGCTGGATGTTTATAATTTTATTGTTATAAATATCATTTATGTTTTAGAAATATTATAGTCTACACATAAAACGCACTTAAAACACGATTTCAGCAGCTATACCCTCCAGATAAATTAATGGTTAGAGAACTACATCGCACTTCTACGCGAGACAACTGTTAGTACATACATACAAACATATCGTCACGCCTTTTATCTCCGAAGGGGTAGGCAGAGGTGTATTTCTACACCCACTTTTCGCCAGATATACTTTAGTCCCACGTAATAAGGGGCGAGCCTATTGCCATACCGGGCACATTTCCAGACTCCGTGCTGCTACTGTGCTACTGAGAATTTCGTGACAGAAAAACCGAATAACACTGCCCGACCCAGGAATCGAACCCGGGACCTCCCGATCCCACGCGCACATTTATGCCGCGAGACCAACGAGGCAGTCGTATAAGGTTTGATGTCGAGTTTTCCGTCTCTACGCAAAGATGGTATTTGCATCGTGTTATCCCTTAGTCGCCTCTTACGACACCCACGGGAAGATAGGGGGTGGTGACACTTGTATTCTATGCCGTCAACCACACGCCCGACAACTGTTAGTCTTTTGCTATAATTTCCACACAGATATTCACTTTAACCAAGAAAACAAACTTACAATTGACTTGTAGCGACACCGGATTGCTTGTGGCACTGCCTTCATTGTTGTCCGCGAGGCAGCTGTAATCTCCTGCGGCGGATCTCGTCACACTCTGAAGTACCAAGCTCTGGTCGCTCAGGATTACACCGGCACTTGCGTTGTGCTGGATTTCTTTTACCTGGAAAAATAGTTGACCTGAGTTCTACGAATAAATGGTTGTTGAAGTCCTCTAAATGTAAAATACTCCGGTGACTCTTTTAAGTTATTGCTTAAAATGTAATAGAAGCGTTTGCTTAGCTGGAACTTTTTCATTCATCATCATTTTCCTTGCCTTGGAGCCCTAGAGATTTGTTTTCTTTTTGCCGCGCATTAGTTAAATTGATTGGTGGTTTATTTAATGGAACTCTAAAGGTGGTTCAAAAGCTGCACTAATGATGCTGTTTGTGTATCAGAACACAGCAGAACTGGTGCTATTTTCACTTCAGTGCGATGGACCACCATAGTGACTCAATTTAACTTAAATAACAAGTGGGTTATTTCTGTTTCATGAAACATATAATAAGATGGTGAAAATATATTTTATTTAATGTAATAACTCGGCGTCGGGACGTGACGACCCCACCGCCCACTGAGGGAGTTAATCTGACGAGTAGATACTCGTCATACTATCTCCCCCAGCGCAAGCAGTCAACCGAAATATGGCGGTCAAACCATCCGAACCTGGCGGAAGAAAATCCCAAAATGCTAGATGGGCAGCAGCGTCCAGCACTAAAGACTTCCGCCACTGCGATCGCCAATACGCCTGCCAAGCGTGGCGATTATGGCAAATCCCCCCCATATGAACCACACCTATAAAAACCGGCCCCTGGTCCCCGGCGGCCCCGCTAGTCCTGGTTATGGTAGCGGCCATGGTAATGGCGGGGCAAGGGGTGCGAAGAATCTCCGGAAGAGATCGGGCTACCACCACCAACGACAATTGGCCCTGGCAACACTGAACACGCGCACACTGCGGACCGACGAGAAGATTGTCGAGCTGGAAGAAGAATTGAGCAAGTTGCGATGGGATATCATAGGCCTATCCGAAGTCCGAAGACAGGGGGAGGACTCGATAGTTCTCAATTCCGGTAACTTGCTCTTCTACCGGGAGGGCGAACAACAGTCCCAAGGTGGTGTCGGGTTCATCGTCCACAAATCTCTCGTGACCAACGTGGTAAATATCGGGAGTGTGTCGAGCAGGTTAGCGTACCTTATACTCAGAATATCCAAGCGGTATTCGCTGAAGGTCATACAGGTATACGCTCCGACCTCGTCACACCCCGATGAGGAGGTGGAAGCCATGTACGAGGATATATCTCGGGCTATACATGGCTACAAAACCCATTGCACCGTGGTCATGGGAGATTTTAACGCGAAACTGGGCAAACGCGACGGTGATGAGCTGAGAGTGGGGCAATTTGGTTATGGGCATCGGAATTCCCGGGGTCACTTGCTGGCTAGCTTTATGGAGAAGGAAGGACTCTAAATGATGAACTCCTTCTTCAAGAAGCGAGAATGCCGCAACGGTGCAACCAAAAATGAGATCGACTTTATCATGTCGACGAAGAGGCAGATATTCAATGATGTCTCCGTGATCAATTCACTTAAAGTGGGGAGCGATCACCGAATGGTAAGAGGCACATTGAATATCTGTACAAGCCTCCAACGGTCGAGGTTGATAAAGTCCACGCTCCGACCGGCACCGGTTCATATAAAAAACCCCGAGAGCTTTCAGCTCGAACTCAAGAACCGTTTCGAATGCCTGGGCGAATGCGTAGATGTGGACGAGTACAGTAACGGGTTCGTGTGGATGCTGTCCATACAACAGGGGCTAAATTTTTTAAGCCCCAGAAAAGCAAGAGAACCAGCAAGATCTCGGATCCGACCCTCGAGCTGTTAGAGGAAAGGCGCAAGATGGTTCTGCTACCCTCCGACGACATGCCGAAATATCGGCACCTCAACAGACAGATCTATAAGTCTCTGACTCGCGACCTACGCCAATACAACACAAAATGTGTTCGTGAGGCAATCGAGCAGAATAAGGGTTCCAAAGTGTTCCAGAGGGATCTGTCTGTTGGGCAGAGTCAGCTGACAAAGCTGAACACGGAAGATGGCAGAATCGTATCGTCCAAGCCTGAGCTCTTGGAGGAGATCGAAAGGTTCTATGGACAGCTATACGCAACAACCCGCAAGCACTCCAGCGTCAGACCCTAGAGCTGGATTGACCCGACACTATATCGAAGATATCCCGGACGTCAGCATGCACGAGATTAGTGTGGCTCTCAAACAGCTCAAAAACAACAAGGCGCCGGGTGATGACGAAATTACGAGCGAGCTTCTGAAGGCCGGCGGTGCACCCGCTAAAGAAGCCCTCCGGAAGCTATTTAATTCCGTCATTCTCGAGGGTAAAACGCCACAGGCGTGGCACAGAGGTGTGGTGGTGCTTTTCTTTAAGAAAGGGGATAACATCCTCTTAAAGAACTACAGACCCATCACACTTCTGAGCCACGTCTACAAGCTGTTTTCGAGGGTCATCACGAATCGTCTCGAGAGCAAGCTAGACGACTTCCAGCCTCCCGAACAAGCCGATTTCCGTAAAGGCTATAGTACCATAGACCACATACATACGCTGCGGCAGGTTATACAGAAGTCCGAGGAGTATAACCAGTCACTATGCTTGGCGTTTGTGGACTATGAGAAAGCCTTCGATTCGATCGAAACCTGGGCGGTGCTTCAGTCTCTCCAACGGTGCCGGATTGACTACCGATATATCGAAGTGCTCAAGTGTTTGTATGAAAACGCCACTATGTCAGTCCGCCTCCAGGACCAGAGTTCGAAACCTATTCAACTCCAGCGAGGGGTGAGACAGGGGGATGTAATATCCCCGAAACTGTTTACCACTGCGCTGGAGTATGTTTTCAAGCTTCTGGACTGGAATCGACTCGGCATCAACATCAACGGCGAGTACATCACTCACCTTCAAATTGCAGACGATATCGTAGTCATGGCTGAGACCATGGAAGACCTAGGCACAATGCTCGATGGCCTCTGTAGAGTCTCCCAACAAGTAGGTCTTAAGATGAACATGGACAAGACGAAAATCATGTCGAACGTCCATGTTGTACCTGCTCCTATTCAGGTTGGGAACTCTACGCTCGAAGTTGTCGACAAGTATACCTACCTGGGACAAGTAGTCCAATTAGGTAGGTCCAACTTCGAGAAGGAGGTCAATCGTCGAATCCAACTCGGTTGGGCAGCGTTCGGGAAGCTATGACATATCTTCTCGTCCGATATCCCGCAGTGTCTCAAGACGAAAGTCTTTGACCAGTGTGTGTTTCCAGTGATGACTTACGGATCAGAGACGTGGTCGCTCACTATGGGCCTTATCAGAAGGCTCAAGGTCACTCAGAGGGCGATGGAGAGAGCTATGCTTGGAGTTTCCCTGCGAGATCGAATCAGAAATGAGGAGATCCGTAGTAGAATCAAATTCGCCGACATAGCTCTCCGGATAGCCAAGCTGAAGTGGCAGTGGGCAGGGCACATAGCTCGAAGAACCGATGGCCGTTGGGGCAGAAAGGTTCTGGAGTGGCGGCCACGTACCGGACGACGCAGCAGAGGTGGGCCCCCCGCAAGGTGGACTGACGACCTCGTCAAGATTGCGGGAGGCGGTTGGATGCGGGCGGCTCAAGACCGGTCTGTGTGGAGAACCTTGGGGGAGGCCTATGTCCAGCAGTGGACGTCGTTTGGCTGATATGATGAATGTAATAACTAGAAACAGAATTTGAAATTCAAAACTTCCTTACTTCCTCAGAAATAGTTCGAAATGTGTATTTAGGATTTATCTCAAGAAGGTTACTTGCACAAGCTACAAGCTGAAATGTTGTACAAATATAAGCGTCTGACCTAAAAACTACAAGTAGCCGAATATAAGTTTTTACAAACTTCAAAATGACGACACAGACTGGACTGAATGTAGAGATGGTACTTTGACAGTTGTTATAGGGAGTCAGTACTTCTGGATAACCCCGGGTTGCAACTAGAATAACGCTAAGAGGATGATGAAAAGCAATGTTAAAATCGAAAATTGGTTATAATAATATCATAGAGAACAAAGATGTTATTCAATGCGTCCTTCTGCAAAATACAGTAGCATCAACATTATCTGTGTATAAAATATGTATATAGGTACAATGCGCTTTTCTTTTCTTGATTGAGCGGCAGTTTGGAATGAAATGCTTGTGACTAAATGGCATTGTGTAGAGCTCGTGACGCCAACCTTGTGTTAGATAAGAAAAACGCAAGAAAATGCACGCAACTGTTAGTGCTTGATGACATATATATATATATATATATATATATAATCATCTTTATTGCACCAAAGAAATTTACAATAATGAAAACTTAACAAAAATAACAGATAGTACGATTGGCGGCCTTATCACTATTTAGTAATCTCTTACAGGCAACCTTTGGATGGATAAGAACTATACGGATTCAGAAAGAGGGTAGTTTAAAGACACCCATGCGTAGTCTGTGTATACTTTTTGGATACCTCACCAATATAACCTACACGCATTGCATATTTCATATTGGATCATAATATGAGGTCAGAACTCATATTCTTTTTTAAGTACCTGTGACGTCTCACTGCCGGGCAAAGGCTCCCCACTCTTCTTTCATGAGTCCCTATCTTTTCGAACGATGGGCGACTCGAGTTCTCTAACTCGAGTACTTAACTGTAAGCGAGTCAGCCCGAGTCAAAATATCTGCAAACCGAGTTGACCAAACCGCGCGCGGTGGGCGCCGGGCAGTGCGGTAGGTTGGCTTCCCGCAGCTAGCTGCCTAGCCCGCGAGTTGCGAGGCCCGAACGACTCCGAGCGAGACCGACGCCAACAACCGAACGTCCGAGCCGCGAGTGAAAGAGATAGTTCTCGTTGTTGGTTTCTAATTATTAAGGAGTAGTATTACAGTTATTTTATAGAGTTACCTACAAGGTATTTTTTGAACTTAAGACTGCTCTTTACAAACAAGAAATCGATCTCCCTTATATTCAAATTCTGCAAGATATTTACAAAACCAGCACCGCCGCTATTAAAATTGGTTCTTTATCAGGACCATCTTTCCGCATCAGAAAGGGAGTCACGCAAAGCGATCCACTATCCCGGAAATTATTTACGGCTATATTAGAAGACATGTTCCAAAAGCTGGCAGCAGTTCATTCAGAAATAAGTACCATTACTTAGATGTTGATTAGCTTTTTTAAAGGTGTTAGTTGATAGATAGATGACCAAATACCAAACGGTGCGTTGTTTAATTTCAAGAATAATGTGCCATTACATTTATTTTAGTTTTTTTTTTATTATTTACTAGGTAAAAATGTTACCCTTCTTTTGCACTATTTATGTAGTTCGTTTTGTGATGTGATGTTTGTAAACACTTTTAATAATAATAAACGTCTGATTTTTGAACAGGCTCAATTTTATTTGACTACCATTGACTCGACGCGACGCAGCCCGCTGGACCCGACCCGGCGAACCGTGAACGTAGTAAACTAACAACCCGCGGAACGCTACACCAAGTTGAGCATTTACTGACTCGGACGAATGACGCGGCGACGCGATGGACCTTAAGGCGGCTTAAGGCAGACTGCGTCGGGTCAACTCGAGTTGCAACCCGAGTTGGTAAGCGGGTCAACTCGAGTTACTCGAGTTACCATAAAGTCGACTCGGCCCATCGCTAATCTTTTCCCTTCTGGTACCGGTCCTTTTTGAAGGAGTCTAGCTCATCCCGTTATCGCCGTCTAGGCCTGCCGCGATGTCGCCTGCCGTTTAAGGGGGTCCATAGGGTTGTTATTATGGCCCATTGTCATCTGACATGCGACAGATATGTCCCGCCCAGCTCCATTTAAGCGTGGCAGCTTCTAAGTGACGTCGGCGATCTTTGTGACGGAACGGATAGTGGTATTCCTTATACTGTTAATTTGACACCCAGAATACTCCGTTCCATCGATCTTTGGCATACCTTGAGCGTGGATCTCTGTTCTTTTGTCAAAGACCAAGTTTGAGAACCATATGTGAGGTTGGAAAGAATGCACACGTCCATGAGCTGCCTCTTAAGGGAAAGAGGAAGATTGCCTTTCATCAGATCTTTCATGGCCCAATAGCTCCTCCAGGCATTTTCGGTGCGTTTTGCCACTTCTTTGTTTTGTCTTGCCTGGAACTATTTGACCAAGATAGACAAATTCATCGACGTATGCGACCTCCCCACCTCTCACTACGATTCTACGATGTACGGTGTTCGTCATCAGCTTGGTCTTTGCCATATTCATTTTGAGTCCAACGTCTAGGCTAGCCGTGCCAAGGTCTTCAAGCATTTGAGTCTTCTAGGAAGCTCTTGACAAAAAGAGGACAATATCGTCGGCGAATCGGAGATTGGATAATCTTTTGTTGCCAACCATAACACCCCTTGCCACCCATCCTGCTGCCAGCTTTTGGAACATGTCTTCTAATATAGCCGTAAATAATTTCCGGGATAGTGGATCGATTTGCGTGACTCCCTTTCTGATGCGGAAAGATGGTCCTGATAAAGAACCAATTTTAATAGCGGCGGTGCTGGTTTTGTAAATATCTTGCAGAATTTGAATATAAGGGAGATCGATTTCTTGTTTGTAAAGAGCAGTGATAATTGAGCTGTGAGTGATGCTATCGAAAGCTTTTGTATACTCCACGAATGCTATATAGAGTGGGAGTCGAAATTATATATGTTTTTCAATGACTTGGTTGACAGAATGGAGGTGATCGATAGAAGAAAAGCTGCGGCGGAAACCGGCTTGTTCGGGGGGCTGATGTTTGTCAAGTGTGCTCGAAATTTTATCACGATTACTTTAATAAAGGCCTTGTACATATGTGAGACTATCATAAATTATGCCACGACCTAAATCACCACATATGTCACAAGCTTATTCCTTACTAAACGATTAAAACAAATTTACTCACCCCTTTATACCAAGTTAGCTTCTTAGACTTCGGGTTAGCTTTCACACTGCATTCGAAGTACACATCATCTCCTTCCTTGATGTAGCCAGGGTTCAGGTTGGACCCCAGCTTCAGACTTACTATTGGGACATCTGCGAACAATTGTAGTTATCCTTATACAGTCAATTCGATTACAGAAAATTTTCGCATAATCATCGCACAAGCTTTAACTGACATCTGGATCTAGCCATACCAAAAGACTGCCATGAAGAGAATATCAGATTAGAAACCATGAGGCGCACTACTGATTTTGCAGAGTTATGTTTTTAAAATGTATGAAAAGAGTAATGAGTGTAGAGGAATGCGCGTGAGGTTTGTAAGGATAGAAGCAAGTGGCGTTCCGTTGTCTAACCCGACGGGAAAAAGACGTGAGTATATGTATGTATGTATATATGTTTGTATTGAATTGTTAATATCGTTTGCCACGGAGAGCAACTTAGGCCGTCGGTCCCAGCTATCATGAAGGCTCCGGCGAAGTCGAAAAAAGGACAAAAAGTCACGACCGTCCCACCATTTTCTCAAATCGTCACTCTTGTCTCTGTGAAAAATCCACAAAATTCAAAATTCCCGTGAGCAAGAGGGCAAACAACTAGATAGTTCCTAATGGATGTCGTATAAATATAACCCATAACCGATAATTAAATCTATGATATTCAGTAAAAACAAGTTATAGATAAAATGCCAGAACTATATACAGGGTGTCACAAGACCCATCACCAAGCCGAAGTCTACTCGTTGTGGACATCATGCCAAGTCATACTAACCAAAAATAATACCTGAGAAAGGATTTTTTTTTGAGGTTTTACATTTTCTAAACCGCAATTAAAAGCGCGCGCGTGCAATGCTCGAAATACTTACTCATCCATGGGGTTAGAGGGCATCTAAAGAACATATTAGTCTACATATGGGTCTTTAGTAACTAACTATCGTCCAATAGCTGTACTCACCGGATTATCTAAGATCTTGGAGCGGGTTGTAAATACTAGACTAGTTAGCTACTTAGACAAATTCAATATCCTCTCTGCCAACCAATTCGGTTTTCGGAAGAACATGTCTACTTCAGACGCCGTCCAGGAATTGACAGCACACATAGTCACTAATTTAAATGACAGTAAAAAGGTGGTGACTATTTTCTTAGACCTTGCCAAAGCCTTTGACACTGTTCCCATTTCCACTCTTCTTTTGAAGCTGGAAAGAATAGGTGTCAGAGGCCCACAGTTAGCATTCTTCAAAAGTTACCTCACAGATCGTACACAGATGGTCAAGATAGGTAACTACACTAGTGATGAGCTTCCTATATCCATTGGTGTTCCACAAGGAAGTATACTCGGGCCATCTCTATTCCTAATTTTTATTAATGACCTTTGTAATCTGAAGATCCCTAATTCCAAAATCACTTCATATGCTGATGACACGGCTATTACCTTTGTTTCTGATTCCTGGACTGAGCTACAAAAAACGTCCCAAGCCGGCTTAAACAATGTAGCGGATTGGTTATCTTCTCATGCTCTTACTCTGAACGTTGCAAAAACAAAATTTTTAACGTACTCTATCTCGTCCACCACCCTGCCTAATACCCCATTAGATTTGATATTTCATAGTTGCTTGAATGACTCTGTAATAAATTGTCATTGTCCTCACATAAGCTCTGTTGACAGTATCAGGTATCTCGGCGTTATTTTAGACAAATACCTAAACTATAAACCTTAGGTTGAAGCACTGACGTCTAGAGTTCGCAAGCTTATATTTATATTTAGATCGCTTCGTTACGTCGCTAATATTACAATCATACGTAGTGTTTACTATGCCCTCTGCAAATCTATAATATCTTATTGTATTTCTATCTGGGGAGGTACTCATAAAACAACTCTCAAATCATAGGAGATTGCTCATAGAGCAGTTTTAAAAGTAGCCACGTTTCGTCCTATGTTGTACCCGACTGACGATTTATATAGAAACTGGAACATTCTAAATGTACGACAAATTTACGTTTTTCACACGGTAATGTTGCAACATCGCAAGACTCCATACATACATTCTTCCAAGCGTCGCAGGGATAACATCTGTATTATACCTAGAATGCATTTTTCTTTCATTAAAAGATTTTTCTATTACCTGGGACCTTACCTCTACAACCAGATAAACAGGCACATTTATATATATAACTTACCTAGTCATGATTGTAAGTCGGCCGTCCTAAATTACCTATTGCATAAAAATTACGATGAGACAGAAAATATGCTAATCGCTTTGTCCTGATATATAGCTTCTATTTGCCTTTTTGGATACGGTTGCATACACTCACACACACTCACATACATACGCGCGCACACACACCCACACACACACACACACCCACACACACACATCACACACACACACACACACACACACACACACACACACACACACACACACACACACACACACACACACACACACACACACACACACACACCAACTTATAAATTTTTGCATAATATCTTCACCTATTGTCTTAATAATGCTTGTTATACAAAAAGTGTTAAAACTGTAGTTTACATATCTTCTTTTATATTGCAACTAGTGTCGTTAAATATTATGTATTTTGTATTAATGCGGGTTTGGAGCTGTTTTTCCTTAATACAGGCTATTTCATAGCCTAGCTAGGAAAACAGTAAGTAAACTACTACTTGATATTGGCGGGGTAAATGCATCGATTTTGTACCTAATTTCCCAGGTATGGTACCGAAGTAAAAAATGTTCGTAGTGATTGGTACAACCTGGGATTCGTTTTCGTTTTCATTAAGGGTCTTTTTACATCCTGTCTATTTTCCATCCCTCGTTTTAACCCTTGCGAGATGAATTTTCAGAAACCATTTCTAAGCTGACCTTTTCTGCCTATATGCTGAATTTAAACTTTATATGTCAAGTGGCTTTGGTATTGCCAAATTTAGAAAATGAATATCCTTTCTTTTTTATACAACTTAATGTATTAAATAAAGATCTCTAAAATGGAACACTCAATTGGCTTGACCTGTTTTTATGATTGATTTTTTTAGCATATTTGGTAGGTGTGAAAAAAGTGGCAGGTATTTTTATACCTCTATACGATAAGGATAGCGCTCTCCAGAATTCATTATTATTTTTGGACTACTTTTGGTTTTTTTATGATTTGCCTTAAAAATATTCATAACCCTAAATCTTCACTCCTTTTTCCCAATTTTCATTGCTATAGCAACGTTTGCGGGATCAACTGGTGTATTTATATTACACAGGGTCATTACCCTGTGTAATATAAATACACCAGTTGATCCCTGTGAAAAAAAATGAAAGTTCGTCCTGTGCCATTGCACAGGACGAACTTTCATTTACATAAATATAATTAACCTTGGTGGCAGTCGAACCTACATCCTACGGCTTAGCCGACAGGCCTAATTAACATAGGTAACCCACCTACGTGATTAAATTCAATCTCTATTTAACGATATAAGCTCAAGAGTGTGTTTGCTTGTGTGTTCCGTTTTATGTCATAACCACGTTTTAGTATAAATTTATGGATGTAGATAGCTTGCTTTTGAGTCGTAAATTTTGAAGGTGAAATAAGAGTGAACAAGGAATCAATTTTTAAAGGGGTTCTGATTCGCTTTTATTAAATTGTTCCTTTCGTAAGTCCAATATTACTTTTCATCCACGAAAGAAACCTGGGACGAAAGCTAGTTCAACTAGGCTTACGTCAGTTACTTCAATTAGAATTCTATTGACAATTCAATTATAATATGACCATATTTCTGATATTAACTGGGTTCTTCTAGTGACATAATATAAATGGCCCTAATTAAAATTTCTTTTGACCTATAAACCTAGTTTTGATGTCGCTGTTAAACAGTTTTGGACACGTTACTAATTACGGCAATCAATTTGTTTTGTGTATGTAATTAAAAATTATAATTTAAGAGAACATCGTTCGGCTTTTGGTTACCATTGTAGCGGTTTGGTAGAAACAATTTATATCTTGTTACCTTTTAACCCTTAAATGGTATCGGGGTCAAAATTGACCCCAAAGCTTCATATTTTTAATCACACAGGTAGTAAAGCCTTGCTGATTTCAGCATGAATGGGCCGACTCGACCGGGGAAGTACTACCCTCTCACAGAAAATCGACGTAAAGTAACAGTACCTAAGCTGTTGCGTTTCGTTCGGTGAGTGAGAGTTCCGGAGGCCCTATCCCCTATTCCTTCTCCCTCATCCCAATTCTCATCCTATCCCTTTCCCTAATCCCAAGGGGCGGCAACGCACTTGTGGCTCCTGAGTTGTTGCTTGTATCCATGGGCGGCGGTAATTGCTTACCATCAGGCTGCTCGTTTGCCCCCTATTACTATAAAAAAAAAACACCTTTTGAGTAAAAGCACCTACACTTTGCGCATCGAGGTAATCTCATTACGTTGCAGAGTGCGGCGAGTTACGGACGCGCGTCACTTAAGTGTTAGTGAGAACGGAGATATGTACACTGCTGGGGTCAAATTTGACCCCGGTACCGGAAGCGTACATTTTATTGTATGATTTATGTTATAATGTTTCACTATTTTATACTTAATTTATATATAATTTTTACGTGACGGTGAAATCTCACAGCTTTTGGAAGATTAATACGAAGAATCTGGCTCCGAATTAATTCAGGACGCCACAATAGCTGCTTGTGACCAGAAAATTATCAGCGTTTGTGAGGAACAAATAGATTAATTGTTTTAGATTGTCATTTTTTTATTATTCGTGATCTCATAGGAAGTTCCGATTTTTTATTATATTAGTTATATACAAAATTGAATACAAAATGTTTTCTTGTATTATTTTTTCTTTTTATATATAAATAAGAATACCTAAAGTAGAGTCTTGTCAAATAAGAAGATACTTCCTGTTTTATTTATTAAATATGTGGTCTCTTGTTAAAACATGATACAAATTTACTAAAACATTACATTGTAAGTAATTTTTTCCTAAATAAAAAGAAAATTTATAATGTACAGTTGTATCATTTTATATTGCTGTGTAATATCTGGGGTAAATTTTGACCCCTATACCACTTACGTTGCCTTTTTTAGCAAAACCAGGTAAGGGTTAATTAGACCGTGTTGTGACAAATTATGAGCAAGACAAAGTGAAAATAATTTTGACCATGAAAGCTACGCGGACGACATGGTGCTGCTGAGTCCCTCAGTCAATGCACTCAGAAGGTTGTTGGCAGTCTGTTAGGCCTATGCAGAACTTGGACATGCACATGGATTTGTGTACAATGTGCAAAAAAGTAAGTTACTGGTGTTCAGAGTAAAGCACAAAAAACCAGCGTACGTTCCACCGGTCATGATCAAAGGTGTATCCCTTGAGAGGGAGATTTAAAATACCTGGGGCACATCGTTACTGAGACTTTGAAAGATGACTCAGATATGGAAAGAGAACGGAGGGCGTTGGCTGTCCGATGCTATATGTCGGCCCGCAGGTTTGTACGTTGTACACCAAAAGTGAAAATAACACTATTCAAGGCATTTTGCCAATCGCTGTACACGTGCACCCTGTGGGTTTGGTATACGCAAAGGGCATACAACGCCCTCAAAGTTCAGTATAATAATGCTTTTGGGATGTTGTTGGGGCTCCCGCGTTACTGCAGCGCATCAGGAATGTTTGCCGACGCACATGTTGATGGTTTTAATGCCATCGTAAGAAAACGAGCAGCATCCATGATGCGCAGAGTGCGTGGGAGCGTCAACAGCATTCTGAGGGTTATTAGTGATAAGCCGTGTTGCGCCACCTTGGCACACTGGGTGCATGTACATGTGAATGTACCCGGTGTGTCAAGTGAGCGCAAAAGATATTTAAATTAAATCCCTTGTATCTTTTTACCAACATAGTTTATTAAGGTTTGTTATTACTAACAATTATAGACCACGGTCTGAAACAAAGTATTTTTTTTTATTAAGATTTCTTTTCATATTTTAGAGTAAATTCTAAAAGTATTGAAGATAATATATTAAGACGTAAAAATGAATAGATTAAATGCACTAAACATATTAAAAGTAGGTACTTGTCAATACGAACCAAACTCGATGGGGTTGTATTTTTTATTGCAGTGTGTTCCAATTGCCATCTTTCATCTACATTATCAGATCAGCTTGATGACATCATAATATTGCATTGTCACGCGATATTATGTGATATACACATGCATGCAAAATTTCAGCTTAATAGAAAGCCGCGAAGAAGCCCAAATTTATCTTCCAAGATTTTATTACAGACACCGGGACGATATTTTTTTAATTAACAATTCCACAATTTTGTAAGTCTAAATAATGAAGCAAATCTTTATTCGGAACCTAATTGGTGGAAAGGAGCCGACACTAAGGTTGCGGGACCGTACCCGGTGTTCTGAACCCCCATTGTTCTATGGATGGTATAATAATAGATGTTGAGATTCGTAAATAAACCAAAATGCACCTTGGCCAAGTCGTGCAACGAGATAGAGGGATGCTATGTTTATATTACCTTCTTAGAAGATGGTCTTGAATGCCATAGATGAGCTCAGCTTCTTTAAATTAATCAATCTCAACTAAAATTTGTTAATAATTTACTTTTAATTTATTTGTGAATTTTTATACCAACGTCTACTGAGTTTAAGTTGTTAATAGCTTAGGCATCTACACATATTTATTGTCTAATTTTATATGCAAAAAAATACCAATCGAATATTTTCAAATTATTAGATTGTGAAAACTTTGAACTGTAAACAAAGTTGGAAGAAATATCTCAATTTAAGAAAGTACTTTTTATTGTGTACAGGGCGCACTTTTTGCTTTACAAACATAAGCATACTTTTTTTGCGAATTGGAAAAGAAATTGACTTTGGATGTCACTTTCCGAGCGCCAAAAAGTAAAAGATGCAGTCGTATGCAAATCCGTCCATATGTTTTTTTTTTGTATTTCTACGCTCTGATTCGCAGAAAACTAACAAACTGCTTGTAGTCACATTGATTTATATGGTTGAAATTAGAAAATATTAAGTTTCTGAGAATGGACGTATGGATGTTACATTTTACGCTTTCACGCAGAAACGACGGATCGGGTTTTTATGTAAGTTTGAAGTAATATACCATACTAGAGGACGCCAGCAGCTACACCTGCAATTTTTTTAAATTTACCCGTTTTGGCCGATCCCGTGGGAGTTTCGGGAAATCCCTTCTTAGTGCACCCCTACGGTCCCCAAGGAACATACATGCCAAATTTCACCTTCCTGCGCCCAATAGTTTCGCCTATAGCGTGTCTGTCAGTCAGTCGGTTATCAAGATAATCGGTTGTCTAATTTTGTCTGGGTGAAATGGCATTTTACGATAAGACTTGTACCACTAGTTTAAAGTTCTTAATACTTTGAGCACTGTACTCATGTTTTTTTTGTATGATGTACAATAAAGTATATATCTATAACATACCAGAATAACGCATCGTTGACATTTTATTTCGATAACCGTTCCTCGGCGAGAGAAATTATATTTAATTATCACCTAAAAAGAACTCACAGTGTATATTGAGAAGCCATCGGTCTTCTATGACAGCGTTAGGCACCCTGGGGTTGTCTGCTCTGCATACCAGGAACTTCTCGTGGTCTTCAGCCATCGGCACCAGGTTCAAAGTGCTCGTTGTAGCATTGTTGTCCGAGAACTGCGTACAAAAATAAAGAAATTAATTATAAATAGTATCTTCAACCTTGTTTGTAATCTATCCCTCTGCTGAGAACTTCTCATTTATAAAAAGGTTTAGTTTAGGGCAATAGTCCACTTCCCCCTCGTGGGATCTCCACCTTGTCGTAGAGGGCGGGCTCAGTAGTGAAGCTAAGCGAGATCCCGGGAGTGGACGCTCCGCGTGGGCTTGATGGAGGCCTGCGCAGGATGCGTCCAAAGATGCGGGTGCGGGGGAAAGTTCTTTCTGTCCCCCGCGGTCGCGGGACGAGAGGCGTGTCGGTGTTGCGTTGCTGCGCGCCCTATCTCCCGCGACCAAATGGGGCGAACCATTTGTTGCGTCGCGGTGGGGCCGCAGAGGAAGAGGAGCTGTGGTGTTGCCAGGTTTCTGACCTCCCAATGCTCTGCGGCCGCTGGGTATTTTGGCGGCGGAGCCCAGCATCTTCATCCGCTGCCAAGGAGGTTGTGGCTTTCAGGCTATCCGCCGGGGTGCCAGGGTAGAATGCTAACGCGACCCCCTGGCGCCCCCAAAATGGTGTGGAACTTCGAAAAGTTACTGGAGCGCGCCGTAGATTCGAACCCGAGACCCTCTGCGTAGTAGCCCGTCAGTATTTCCACTAGGCTATCGCTGCTATCCTTATTATATTATGTTAATTATCGCTTGCTAAACGGTTAAGAAAACATCGTGAGGACACCTGCATGTCTATATGTCAGAGTTCTCCATAATGTTCTCGAAAGACATGTGAAGTCTGCAAACCCGCACTTGGCCAGAGTGGTGAGGGCCGTGCCCAGCAGTGGAACAGTTTATTTACAAGGCCGATGATGATGATGATGAATAGTCTGCTACTCTGCCGTAGTTAACAGAATTGCAGGGTATTAGTGAAACCATTCTAGAGGGTTGTGTGCTTTTACTACATAATTTTTTAAAATTCAGCTGCTATAGATGTTCATAGTGGCTGGTATGATAGACTTTATGTATCGTTCCGAAACGGTCGTCCATTTTTATGCGCATGATTATGATAATGTCCGTTCACTACGCATTTTGAGCCAATCGCCTAATGCAGTTACCAATTCCAGTGACTATAGCATTCACTTGAAATGCAGAATATATTTTAAATCATTTGATTAAGTGTCCCATGCGACAATTTCAATCTAACAGCGTTATGTGTGGAGATTTATACCGCCTTCTTCTCCCGAAACTCCGCTTTTTAACAAAACATTGCACCCACTTTACAGCAATAAATAAATATAATAATTCAATATCGAATCGAAAAAACGAAAAAGTAAAACGAAATTCTATAGCTGACGGGTATAAAGCAGACTAATATAAAGCAGGAGGCTCTAAATCTGGCGATAAAATCATGTGCAAATAAAAAATCTCTAACCTAGGTAAGCCCCAATTTATTTTTCTTATAAAATATAAAATGTCTCCGAAAATAGGATAAAACCAATTTGAGTGAACAACAAGTCTTCAACAAGACCTTCGGACAAGTATAATTTTGGACTCAAGTTTAAAATAACTAAGTGTCAAAACTTTTGAAGGATAAAACCGTCTACGTAACGTTACAAACTTTCCAGAGGTAAACTAGATCCTTTATAAAAATAATCTTGGCAGAGAGCTCAAGACAACTTTGCGAAAGCTAGAGTTATAATATGTACAGTATCTTTCACTCTCAAAATTCCATTTTAAAACTCTGAAACATCTAGTAAACGCCTTCTCCCTGATATAGAGCACAATAAACCCTCTCAAGTAACGGTTGTAGTTGAGCATTGCCATATCCTCGTGCTTGGGAAACAATTCAGAAACCCAGATGGTGTCTGTACTCTTAGCCTGATGTATTGTTATGTTAGGGTATCATGGCTGAACGAGCAAAGGGTACGATAGACGTTATATGTTGAGTCTTGTTTATACATACACTCGTGTCTTTAGAATAGTAGCGCTTATAGCGTCACCTGACTTGTTTGTAAAGTTAAGCAACGTTTGCACATTTCACATTTTGGATGGGTGACCGTTTGCTATTGCATTTTTCTTTAAGCATGCTGTCGTACCTACTTTGGTTGGCATTTAAAGTTGTGTGGCTTAATTCAATAAACAGGGGAATAATTTGTTATAAGACATTAAGGTGATTATTTTTTAATAGTTTTCCGAAGCCTTTGACGTAGTAATATATAAGTATTATATTTCTTTTGGCGTTATTGGAGTATTTCAAGAGGTTAAGAAACAAATAAGTAAGAAAGGCCATACCTCTAGTATTTTGTGACTTGAGCGTCAGAATGTAGTAAAACTACAGAGGTGAATTTGGATATTTTTTTATTTATTGCTTCCGTGCACTTTAAAAATAAAAGGTCATAAGGAAAATAATTCATGGGAAGCCATGTACTGTACATGGCTTCCCATGAATTATTTTTATTGAGATACTAGTTTACACAAGCACACAACGCCAATATCAACAGACGGCATCGGGACACATTTGGAATTTCAAGATCTTATTGCCTTTTTCCAATATTATCTCGCCACCATTTGGCTTGTAGCCACCGGCCTAACACTGAAATACGACAACCGGCTAAGTAATAACATTGTTCTGTCGCCTTAGGATAATTTAAAAATACATTACGTTTGGATTTAGCTGTACTGCTTTAGAAATCTGGTTCTGTTTTATGAACAGAAACGAAATTCAAAATGTCGCAGAATAGCATGGCAGGACACTATTTGTTATTTTTATTCGTGCAAAGTGATTAATTAAACTACTTACTATGTTACTACTATTATAAATGTGAAAGTTTATGAGGATGGATGGATGGATGATTACTCCTTAACCAAAAACTACTGAATGGATTTTAATAAAACTTTTTAGTATACAGCTTATCCATTAAATTGGCATATGGGTTATTACAACACAGAGGCGCAGCCTCGTTCTAGTACAATAGACTAGCACGTGGGCTACCTATTTACGATAGTAATATAATTGCCTTTTTTTTCAAATAACAATATAAAATCGAATTAAATGGATAAGTAATGATTATTATTCACAAGGCGGAGATCAACTATGTTTTTTTGTAAATCGTCATACCTGTATCCCCGAAGAGGTAGGCAGTGTGTAATATTACACCCACATTTCGCCTTTTAAGGTTACAAGTAATAGGGGGCGAGCCTATTGCCGTTACCGGGCACATTGCCAGACTCCGTGCTGCTACTGAGAATTTAAAAAAGCTCAGTAACACTTTTTGCCCGGGATCTCCTGATCAGCAGACACATACGCTATCCACTGGACCACAGAGGCAGTAACTAATGTTGACGAAAATAAAAGCAAAAGGTCACACAGCCGCATAGCATGTCAGCAGGCGAGACACAGACATACCGACAACAAAGTAAGTCTAAAAGGGTACCATTTTCTCCTTTTTAAACATGGAACCCTAAAAATGCCACTGTATTGTTAGCAGCAAAAATTCTTAGAAACGCCTAAGAAATTATTATCAAAATAATTTATTTTAGTTCAAATTCACCAGATCCTATTATAAATATTAGGTGCTAAACTCACGAAAGTTCGTGTCTTATAATTATAACCTTTATTAATTTGAGTTTCACATTAATTCTTTATTTATATTTTAGTGTTTCGTTGAACTTTGCTTTTTAATTATTGTTACTATGACTAAGCTCTTGATAGTCGTAAATTACTAGAATTTCTTAGTAAGTCTAAATAATTCCAACTTTAAGACCGATACAAAAACATGGATCGATGAGAATATCCCATGACTATTATTTTATTTGTAAGAGGAAAGATTTAGATAAATGTAGGGGGGACACACTCCGGAACATAACTATCCGGCAGAAGACCAAAGTAACTGACATAGTTCAGAGATGTAGCAAACTGAACGGGCAGTGGACTGGCCACGTCCGTCAAAGAACCGGCGGTCGGTGGAGTAAGTAGGTTCTCGAATGGCGACTCTTGGCAAACTTAATGTTATTCTCCCTCCGCAGCCAGATGGACCGATGACGAAATTACAGCTAGCGTACATAGCGTGGTCCGGCTTGCCACTCGTACTAGGTCGGGTAAGTTAAGCAACGCTTAGAGAAGACGCCACCTAGATTAGTGAACGTGTGTGGCATTTACAGAGTGCCACCGTGCTTTAGAAGGTAATGGAGGAGGCCTTTGAGTAGTCTGAAAATGCCGACACCAAAGTTGACAACTCACTCGCACGAAAACAAACCAGTATTACTAGGATTTCGTTTCTATAACTTAATATGTTCTCGCAGAAATCGGTTCATATTTATATTAGAAGAATTTGATATAGCTTGCCTGGATATTAGCCAATTTATATAATTCAATCTATTACATGTTTTACCATTAGCAGATGTAAAATTGTTTGATTTTCCTACACTTCTTGTTTTTTATAGAAGATTGAATTTTAGTGAAATTATTTTGCTACTATTTCTACAAACCGGAAAATATCTAAATTATTTTGAAAATAGGTATAAAAAATATAAGTGAGATCGAATTATGACATATTCTAATAGCATTTAAAAAAAAATCACATTTTCGCTATCTCATTGTAATATTATAGGTATCAACACAGCTACCCAATATTACATTATTAGTATAATTAATAGGTATGAAAAATATAAGTGAGATCGAATTATGACATATTCTAATGGCATTTAAAAAAAATGTTTCAGATTTTCGCTATCTCATAGTAATATTATAGGTATCAAAACAGCTACCCAATATTATATTATTAGTATGATTTTATTGCCAGTTAATATGAATTAGCCAGTTGTGACCTCAAATAAAACAAACGCAACTTCCGATAAATTACAAAATATTTTAAATACTTCATTAATACCCAATAAAATTATACGTTTTACAGTAAACAGTGTTATCAATAAGCTTAATTGTAACTATCATCTGAAATATAATAATAAATAATAATAAATTACACTTTATTGCACACCAAAATAAAATTTTACAGTACAAGTGGCTTAAAACTACAAGTAATGTACAATGGGCCTTATTGCTTAGTGCGATCTCTTACAGGCAACCTTAGGATGGACAGGAATTATGTTAACCAGTTATTCATGCTGGCGATGGTGTAGTTAAATACTATGAATCAGTATTGAAGATTTAAATAAAATACATACGTACTTACAATTACATATTCCTGAAAATACTTAAACATACATAGAATAAATATATACCTACATACATTCGTACAATATACATATATACATAATAATATAATAATATGACAGATATTGTAGATACATTGAAATAGAACCCGCATACAAGCAATTAAATTGCGTTTAGTATTCAGATAGTGTTTTTTAACGAATTTTTATATATATTTAGTGATGGTGCTCTTCTAATTTGTAATGGCAAAGCATTCCACAGGCGCACTGCCTGAACGATAAAGGATTTTCCAAAATAATTTGTGGAATGCCTTGGCATCTCCAACTTCAGATCTTCAGACGACCTCAAGGACCTTATATGTGTGTCATGAAGGAACTTGAAACGTTCTTTGAGATAGGAGGGCGTACTAGGATTAAATAGAACATTATACAGTTATATAAGAATGTGAGTATTCCTGCGAAGACGAATTGGGAGCCACCTGAGTTTGTTACGAAAATTTGAGACGTGATCATATTTGCGCAGTTCAAATATAAATCTAATGCAAAAGTTTTGGAGACGCTCAAGTTTATCTAGCTGCTCCTCTGTGGGGTCAAGATAGCTGACGTCAGTATAGTCAATTATGGGAAGAAGCAAGGATTGAGCGAGCGCGATTTAAGTGGCAGTTGGAAGGAAGTTGCGTTACCTACGCAACGAACCTGCGGATGCAAAAAACTTGCGACTCGTTTCTTGCATTTGAGATTTCCAGGACATACTTTCGTCCAAGGAGATCCCCAAAATTTTCACAGTTTTACTAAAAACTAGATTTTTGCCATCGAAATTAATTTGTGGCAGATCGGACCAACTGATTTTTGAGACTAATTTGGGGCTGCCTATGATAATTAACTGGGTTTCGTCAGCATTTACGATGAGTCCGTTTTTCTTAGTCCAGTCGCAGGTTCTGGCCAGGTCCGTCTTAATAATAGTACAAGCTTCTGCCAGCTTATTTAAAGGAGCTTGCGTATAAATTTGTAAATCGTCTGCGTAAAGGTGGTAAGAAGAAAGTAATTGGTTTGAGATAGTATTAATAAATATTGCGAAGAGCAGAGGAGAAAGCATGCCACCCTGTGGCACACCGGCATTAGTGTGAGACCAAGTAGAAAAAGAGTCTTCAATGCGTATACGTTGCCGGCGACCGAACAGGTAACTATGAAACCAGTCAATTGCCGATGAAGATACGTTAAGAGAGCGTAGAATGCCAAGTATGATGTGAAAATCCACGGTGTTGAAAGCGTTACTAAAATCAAGTAACGACAAGACGGTTAGATTTCCACTATCCATATCTAGCCTAATGTCATCAGTTACGTGAACCAGTGCAGTGATAGTACTGTGGCCAGGGCGAAACCGGACTGATATGTGTTTAGGAGGGAATTTGTATGTAGGAAGGAACTAAGTTGTGTGTGGACTAAGCGTTCTAGGACTTTCAACAAGAAGGGAAGTAGGGATATAGGTCAGTAATCTGAAAAGGAACAGGCCTTAGGTTTCTTGGGCAAAGGGATTATTGTTGCATCTTTCCAATCGGATGGAAAAATGCCACGGTTGATGGAATAGTTGAAGATGTGACATAAAACTGTAAGGATTTCTTCAAGGATGGGAAGGATCATTTTACGGCTAATACTATCACTACCGACTGCATTAGACGTAACAGCCAGTACGTTTTTCTTAACATCACATGCGGTAAATTGCGAGAAGATAAAGAGAGAATAATCCGGAGTTGGCAAAGATGAAAGATATTGTAAGGTAGCACTTTTCATATTTCCATCAAATTTGGACGAAGATATTAAGAAAATCAAGGTTAATATTATTTGGAATAGATTGGTGCCGTGTCTTGCCAACTCCCAGACTTTTAAGAAATTGCCAGACCATTGCTAGATCACCGTTTTCAACGGATTTATGAATATATTGGCGTTGCACATTCCTACACACCTTGTTGCAGAGATTTCTGGCTGCCACGTACTTTTCATGGTTTAGAGGAGTAGGCCTGTGTTTCAACTTAGCTTTGGCAGCAGATTTTTTGGCCATGATTTTCCTGATATCGTCAGTAACCAAGTAGTGAATAGATTCTAACACCATATTCTATGTATTTAATTAGTTGCACATGCCACTGCAGTGGCTAATTAATGCACGTTTTCAATATACCCCAATTATCATTTCGCATTTTAGGGACCTAACAACTTCCATCAAAATACTAGTCGTCAAAATGACAAAAGTCTGGATTTCAATTAAAATATGGACTAATCCAATTGGCTAAGCAGCTTGATAACAAAACCTTGTAGATCATTCTCGAAGTCTTGCTAATTAAATGTTGTTTATATAATCTGAATCTAATTAAATATATTATGCCTCCGCGTGACTATTTCCAAGCTCTAGTAAATTGCGTTTGTATCTGCTATCAAGAGGTTCCGGTTTCAATTCTCGGGTCGGGCAAAAAGTGTTACTGGGTTATTCCAAATTCTCAGTAGCAGTCTGAAAGTGCTTGGTAACGGCAATAGGTTAGCCCCATCGATTTAATATGTATTTATATGTCAATGTTCGCCTACTATTACGTGGGATCTACAAATTCATAACATGGTGAACTGGGTAACCTACCCCTTCGGGATACAGGCGTGACGTTTTTGCGGCACTTTAAGGTGGATACATGCCATCGTACATTAATTTCTCATGCAAGTCAACTGTCTTTTAATATGGCTATTTCGTTTGTTTCTAGTAAGTGCCGCATTTGCCAATATTCGGTGATGACTTAGTATAAATTAAAAGGAATGGTCGCTTTATTGTCGCACATCACATTTCACATCATCATTACATTTATGGTTGGTTAAGCGACTATTATCACTCCGGATGGCGGAGCTTATTTTCTTGAAGCTCTAATATAATTGATCCAATACAGAGGGCAGTCGACTATAGAAATTCATCTAATAAAATGGCAAGGTAACTATTGTAGCCGCCGGATTCAATATTATTCAACACGATAACCACAAATTATCAGTCGATTCCAATGTTGAACTATCTTGGTCGTGAGAAGATGTTACTATAATAGTAACTATAGTTCAGCAAATGTTGTACGCAGAAGGATCAGTCATGCTATGCTATCAGACAAGTTGTCGATGCACTAGATGTCATTTTTCTTTAAAAAAACGAACTGGGTTATATGTATAGTAAGTGTGATTATATTACTGATAGTGTACCTATTATATTGTATGTCTTTATTTAATAACATAATTATCACAGCACATATCAACAGAATATAGGTACTCCTTAGAATGAAAGGATGCTCCCAGGGCAGTGATGAAAAATGCGCCATGATCTTAGCAGTACGGACACAAAATTACGTACTGCCTGAATGGAGTAAAACTAGGAAATTTACATATTTGTTAGATACTTAGTTGCTGTCGCTATATCCGCTACCTACGCAGATAAAGTCAATAAAACAGGTGGGTAATAATGTATACATCTAAGGAATGTTCTTAAATTTTATGTATATAATTATGTAATTATATACATAAAATTTAAGTGCCTGTCTGTGATTTCATCACTATGTTGTGACAAGTTTTTTAGTTAGACGATTATAGTTCCAAAAATTTGTTCGGTAGGAGGCGCCTTTGGTCAAATACCGAAAGTTTTGCAAGTAAAATTGAGTGTTACAGCTAGTATTGAAATATAAAATAAGGATTCTAGAATAGTTTTAAACCGCAGTAAAATTGATGCTAGCTGACAAAGTTGGTCGATCTATCACCACCCACTGACATGTACAAACAAATGCGTTTTAAACGCATGAGCTGTCGTAACAATAACAAAAGGCCTATAATGATTGAACGCTGTTTATCCATCGCATTCATGACTTAATAAAAAAGTTGTAAATATTTTTATTTTATATCAATATTTTTGTTTGGTAATGGTAATGGAGTGAGGTGTTACTTTTTTGTGATCGAACATCTCCATTAATTAATGTAATTGATTAATGGTTTTCATTTTAATGACTTGTTGATTTATCATTGTTTCTTAATTAGAATAATTGTAGTGTTCAAGTGTGACTGATTTCGAATGTTGTCTTTAATTAAAAACTTGAAATAAGAGATTCTGCTTTTGAATTTAAATGTTCAAAAATACGAAGCGATGTTTTATCATTAAAACAGTTTGTTTATTCGTCTGATATCTGACCATATTTTAGTCTAGGTATAATATATTTTGTAGGTTCACCACCACCCACCCAATCTACCTCTTGTTGGAGGTAGAGTGGGTGTGTTTGACTCTCTTCTACAGGCATTTATCTAGCCACCATAACCATCACGGTGTCCGTCGAGGTCTCGCAGTTGTAGGCTACGCCATTAACATCCTTTGCACGACTCTATCACAGAAGTGCCTTATAAAAAAAGACCTCGTGACTTTGCCCAACTCATGAATAAACTGGTAGGCATTTCAAAATTCATAAAAAAAAGGATTTCTGTTAAAAATAATTTAAAATGTATCCTACTTCAACTACTAACCATATTTTGTACCATTTGGATTAAAATAGCTTCGGTCCAAAAATAACAAAAGCTAAGACTTCCTACTATTTTACATTCACATATTATTTGACAGGTTACACTTTTCATTTCATCGGGAACTGTATATAATACCATGTGTGTAGTATTAATCATTGCCCTAGCGTTATCCCGATTGCGACTAAGACATGTAGTTTGGAGTCCGGAGTGCAACTACTAACCCAACCAGTTTTGTCAGAATATTAGCTTTTCCTCAAAGTGACCCTACATAGCAGCGTGTTGGAATCTTCAATATGCTAACCATACCCAAAAGCCATAATATGATTACGATATAATTTGTCACCGAACAGCTCCGAAAAGGCTTGACCTATTTTTATGATTTTCATGTATGTGTGATAGCTGTTTGAAGGCTATTTTAATACCTGGGGTTAAAATGCCAAATCATAAAAAAATATAGAAATATCGTTTCCATCTTTTGAACGATTTGGCATCAAAAAATGCATGGTACTATAACCTTGTTGATAATTTGAAGGCTGCACAGCATTTGTCGAAGCAGCTAGTTAACTATAAATATATATAAAATTAAAAGATATTTTCATTGAAAAATTGTGTGTAAAATTTCACGACGATTTGGCACAACATTGGGTTTGAGCCAAAATATTGTTAGACGCTCAATTGATAAGCGGACGGTTTTGTTCAATTCCAAACATGAGACCACGCCATATAGTACGTTGTTTTATTGATTTCGAGCGCAATGCTTTAGTACTCATATTATTGGTGTAGAATTTTATTTGCTTTAAAATATTGTATTATTACTGTTGAAGATAGCTAAGATGATTTTGAAAAGTTGATTTAAAAAGTTGCGTCTTAACTATCTTCAACAGTTATAGAAAAAAATCAAAGTGAACCATATTCATTCATATCATCATCATCCTTCTAGCGTTATCCTAGTTTCGACCTGATACCCTCTGCATGGCAGTCTGTTGGTATCTCCACTAGGGTATCGCTGTCTAATAAATAAAACTAATTCTTTATGTAAAAAATTATACCACATATACATAGCTTTGAAATCAATACGGTAAAAACCAACGTCCTTGATTTATTCACAAGCAGGTTTAAAAACAAAACTGTATTAAAAATGCATACAATCTGGAACGTACAGTTTGCAGTTCTAATTCGAGACAATACACTCAACAGTTAGCCGTACCATGTCCTTGTAGGGAACTGTGTGACGGCTATTGAAGGAGCGCTATGTCACGGGCCTTTAGAGCCGACGCTGTATTCAACGTACTCTTGGTTTGTGGAATTTACTTACTGTCCCTATTATTTATGTACTGCTATATTTATTGTTGCGACGTAAGAGTTTTCTGCTACGGTAGCTGTTATGATACTGTTATAGGGTACCTCAAATGCTACTCAAGTTTTACTCCTTTCAATCTTGCGAAACTGCGTTGCACAGTTGCGTATAATAGCTAAATTAGATTTTAAAGTAATTAACAGTTTGATTTTATATTTGGACTCACTGCGTAAATTTTGTTCTTTTTCGAACACATCATATAAATTTATAGTTGACATATCAACGTATCCCTTTCATATAAAATTGATTTGTGAACCTTATTCTGATACGATTAATTTATTTCTATCTCTTTCTAGGTTTATCAAAGATAATAGAAGAGCTAAAAGTATAAAATTATACCAAATATACAATACAATCAATACAGTAAAAACCGACGTCCTAAATACGCTCACAAGCAAGTTTTAAAACACACAATCGCGAACGTACAGTTGCAATTCTACTTCGAGACAATGCACTCAACAGTTAGCCGTACCATGTCCTTGTAAGAAACTGTGTGACGGTTATTGAAGCAGCGCTTTGTCACAGGCCTTTAGTGCCGACGCTATACTCAACGTACTCTTGATTTGTGGAAGTTACTTCCTCTCCCTATTATTTCACGTACTGCTTTATTCGTAGCTTTGAACGAAAGGCGGTTTTGTGTCACAGCGAAAGATGTTATGATACTGTTATAGGGCTTTCAAAGGCCTCTCAAAATTTGTCTCTTTCAATCGTGGGTGTAACTACGTTGCACAACTGCTGCTAATAATAAAAGCTAAAATCATTTTTGAAGTAAATAACGGTCTTGATTTAATTATTGGACTCTCAGCGTTAACATTTGTTTTTCACGAACACATCATGAAAATTGATTTGTGAAACTGATTTTGATACGTTTCATTCGTTTTTATCTCTGTGTAAGTTTATCAAAAAGAACAAGACAACAATACACTAAATATAGCTTAGTATTTTTTACTTCAAAACTTTTTCGTAGTGTTTATTGCAATGAGACTTAAGACATGTTTAACCTCGATCAAAATGTCATCTATTTATGTTTTGATACCGTTAAAACGTTCTTGAAAGTGCAACAAATATCAATCAAAGTATTTCTGCTGCTGATTTCTTTGCTGTGTCCTAGTATACGAACACCACTCTGCTTCCAAAGGCTTTGTGTCACATACCCAACTGTATTGACTGTACTAGTACTTTCAATTATTCAAAGCAAGGTTTCATTCAGTAGAATAATTTCCAAAATTAAACAAAGCTTGGTTTGATTTTGATTTTGAAAGGTAATGGCAAAATGGATTTTGAAAACAGAAAGAGAACTTAAAGTTCTACTTTTTTTGGTGTGAGTGTGTGACCAACTCTGATGCCAGAGTTAGAACAACTTTCAATATGGCCTAGCGGTTATTGTCCCGATATAAAAACTAAGACTGAAAACTTTACGTGTCCTCCAAGGTACGTAGTGCTGATATTAACGCCACAATACGCGGCCACCTACTCTACAGTGACTAATGAAAATGTTGCTTCATCTTGCCATTCTTTTATGAATATTACCTATATAACGCAGTCATTTTTGTATCACACATCATCTTACAACGTGGTTAAAAGCATTTTTAGGCCTAAAAAGCTCGCATCAAATGTAACAATGCACAGTACAGTATTTTTCAAGCCTTATTTAAATCCTTGACCTTAGAGACAGACAACAGCCTGAAAAACGTTGTTTACGCAACGCGGCATAAGAGTAAACTACACTGAAATTAAACACGATGGAAGTAATTACTGGGTTCCGACACGTTGAGATTTCTTTTAGATTTCGATTTAATAGTAACTTCTTGAAGTTCCACAAATTCCATACATACATATTAATAAAATGTTTGTGTCTGTCTGTGATTTGACACTAATTTTGTTTTCTTAAGTGCGTTTAATTATTTACGAGATACCACGACATAAGCAACCGTGTTTTTGATTTTTCATGTGTCCTTGTTTGTCTAGGGTAATAATTGGAATGGTTTCACTGATTTTAATAGGACTTTCACTAAAAGATTGAGTTTGGTTGGCAACATATAGGTTATGATGTACCCCAGTTGGTTGTAAGATAAAAACGCCTTACAAATAGAGGATTCGGTCCCGGGATCCCAAAGACCGGGATCCCGGGATCCCGATTATATTTTAGTCCCGAAATTTTCGGGATTAAATTCCATGAATCCCGGGATTTTCGGGACTAATATATTTACCAACTTCCATCGAGCCTGAACGCGCGTTTTCCGCTGCTTCATATTTGTGCAACAAATTAAGAAGTATGCTTTCGGATGAGACGTTGGATGCGTTGTTATTTCTCAGATTTTATTTTCGTGGCTTAAATAAGTAAATTATAGGTTCTGGTCCATTTGCTATAAAATATGAGTCCTATAAACATTGATCTCTTTTGACAAATTTTAAGAAGTTGATTTTTTTAAGTTTATTGAAAAATAAAATAAACAAACTTAGCAATAATTTATTTAACTATTTTATAAGGGCCTAGTTTGTTAATTTTATTAGAAGAAATTATAATTTGGTTTTGTTTTTGAAAGGGTTGACTTTGATATGTTTTACTTTCTTTTTGCTACCTCTTTCTATTACCAATACAATCCCGGGACTATCCCGGGATCCCGGTATTAACTGTTGATAATCCCGAAATCCCGGGACTAGAAAAATCAACCGGGATCGAATCCTCTACTTACAAATAACGCAACACCTGGTCATGTAAATAGTGCTGTTGTCGAGGAGTAAAAAATACCTACCACTACAGCCTTTCGCAATCCAGTGCTAGGTAGTAGTTGTAGTGTAGTGTGTAGTTTATTTAATAAACTATAGCCATTAAGTATACTCCTTTAGAATAGTATTATGTTTAGCTGACTTAGCAATACGACTCTTTGGTGCACCAATATATGTATTTTAATATTATTATAATATAGGATACCAAGCTATAAACATCTTTCATTTATCTAACCCAGTTCCATCATCATATGGCGACCCTGCGAGCTCTGCCATAGGGCTTAGGAGTAGGTACCAGTTATATTAGGAAAAAGTAAATAAGTAATATCAACTATGTGTCAATCTGCTGTGGAGAAGGAAGACGTCTTCATTAATCAAAACGCGGCTGGCGGCAACAATGACGCAACCTTGAGGAACATCGGAGGCCACTTGGAGCGCCTCAGTATGGTCAACTTTATCGTACTGGCGGCGATTCTGGTGGTGCTGGCTGGTTTTAGCTAGAGCGTACAAGAACTGTCATCGTAGATTGGTACAGGAGGAGTTAGGCCTGAACGCCATCCAGCGCATCCGGGCATCCATGCGAGGACGTCCAGCTGAAAATACCGTGTCGCAGTAAGATTGCCTACATCATATACCCGGTATGAAACTTTTTTTTCCTAAAGTGAGCACTCAGTGAAGTGTTAAAGTGAATAAGTTACATATTGCATAGTTAAACGCCATAAATCGTCTTATAACTTTGTGTATTTTTTCAGTTTCACCCGTAGTTTTAGCGTCAGACAAAATGGGTTTTGAATTAAAAACTGCTTGTAATTTGTTACTGGTTATGGACGATACGGAAAATACCACGAAACGGTTAATTGATTTAGATGAAAATTTATTGTAGTACTCATATCTTTACATTCTGACATTTCTGATTTAATATTTGTAATTTTATTTATTTTGTTTTGACATTGTTATTTTCTTTTGACATTTAAAATTACTTAAGTAATATATTATTATTTTATTTTTTAGACATTCTTAAATTGACATTCAATAATATTTTTTGACATTTAAATATATGACATTTTATTGTTTAAATTTTTATAATTTTACATATTGTTTACAACATGTACTTTACTATGTATTAGCATGTAAAGTTGTGAGTACGATGTGGGCATTATTAAACATATAAGCAAATAGTTGTGGCAACCTGTCTGTTGGCTTAGGCTGACATGCTTATGCATACACCTTCTGATGGCGTGGAGGCATAGTGATACAGATCAAGGTGGCTCCCTCAATCAAGGTTGAGCCGCACGATTGCTGTTGAATGCGGGCCATCAGTGGGCCGAGTCAGTCAAAAGCGTCAGATGATTTCCTGCATTGTACTTGCATACTAAACCCATTTTTTTGTCTGGACTTTAAAAGATCAAGAAAAGACTAAAGAAATTGAAGTGACAAAAAAGCAATGACTCTGAGTTTGTTTCGGCTTTTCTTCTCAAGAAGTCATTTAGCTAGGAAAAGCCGGCATCACCTAGAATAGGGTTTTGACATGTATACGTGTTGTAAACAACCAAAATGCAGAAATAAATATGTCTTTATTAATTAAGTTTATCTTAAAAAGTAAACTTTCCGAAAATGCTAAACAACGGATGGCTTTATCATATTCATCTGTTTCGGAACTAGTCAAGGACATGCGCATGCTTCTTTTGACTAAGAAATCGTTCACCGCTTTTCAATCGCACATTCAAAATATTTCCCAGGGTTGGAGGTCAATTGATAAATATGTCACCGAATTAGAAAAACTCAACTCAAATCCAGCTAAATTTGAAATTTTAAAACCTATCAATGAAAAGTTAGCAGACAAAAAAATTTCGGAAGGTTTAAAAAATTATAAATTGAGTACTATAATTTCAGCCCATAATTATACTTCGTTAAAGGACGCTATCGTTTTCAGCGGGGCCTTCTTCAAATAACGTTTTACACTTATCCGGACAATCAACTTCACGCTATAGAGGAAAACGAGGTAAGTAGATTAAATATTCTTACTCTCAGACATATCAAGGACATAGAGGCAGAGGTATTCAAGGCCAAGGACTGTCATCAACTCGGTATATTCGTGGAAACTATGCTCGGGGTAAGGGTTATCAAAACCCACGTGGATTTCCAAACCGTGGTGAGTACTCGAACAATTGACTTTTTCGAAATAATAGTCGCGGCAATTATAATGGTAATAATTCGCGTAAAGTTAATACGGCTCAAGTAATTGATTCGCACTCAACAAACGATTGCGAACCAGATACAAAGCAAAGTCAGCAGTTTTTTCGTGAATAAATTTAAAATATTAGCGTTTAATGGTCAAACAAAGTTAGTTTCATTTAATTTAGACAGTAATCCATATTTTTGGTTGTTAGATACAGGAGCTTTGTTGTCAGTTATACGGAAGATATGTTTACCGCATAACATTGAAATTCATTAGAATTATGTGTTAGTAGACGGTAAAGGTGGTCAAATTCGCTCCATTGGTCATGTTTTTCTAAATTTATTTTCTGACAGTGGTGAATTATACATAAATTTCATGTATTCAATAATTTAAGTATAAAAGCTGATGGAATTTTAGAGTTACATTTCTTAAGTGAATATTCGTCAATTATTAATTTAGAAATAAATACTTTAACCTTGAATAATAATGAAAAAAAATTACATTGCGAATGTTAGATAAAACGGAATGTAGTTCTGACATGTTCACTATTCCGGCTAGAAGCGAATCTTTCCATTTGCTAGACAACAATTATAATTGAGGAGAAGATTATGTAGTTTGATCAAAAGAATTAGGAGAAGAATTATTTTTAGCCAATTCTATTGTAAATACAAATAATGGTAAAATATTGGTAAAAATTCTAAATATTAGTGAGAAAAACAAACGTATACCCATTTTTACTCCAGAATTAGAACCTTTATCTCAGTATGAATGTTATTCATTTGATAATCATAAAGCTGATGCAACTAGATTTGAGAATCTGAATTCACTTTTAAAATTAGTTCATTTTAATTCCAGTGACAAAAAGTCTATACAAGATATTTGTGAGAAGTATTCGGATATTTTTCATTTGCCTAACTTGTACAAACATTTATGAACAGCCAAATACGTAGAAACCAAATACTTCACCTATTTATAGTAAACCTTACAGATTACCATAACATTTAAAACAGGAACTAGATAAACAAATTAAACAGATGTTGAACGATGACATTATTGAAGAGGCACGAAGTGAATGGTCTAGTCCCATTTTACTAGTGCCAAAACGAAATGATGATAGTAATGAAAAGAAGTGGCGTTTAGTAGTGGACTATCGTAAACTGAACGAGAAGATTCAGGACGATAAGTTCCCACTGACATATATTACTGAAATTCTAGATTCTCTTTCTGGAGCTATGTTGTTCAGCCATCTTGATTTATTTTCCAGTTACTACCAAATAAATTTAGAACCACATAGCAGAAAATGCACTGCATTTTGTACTGGTCAGTTTCAAATGAAACGTCTGCCGATGGGATTAAAAATTTCACCAAGTGCTTTCAGTAGAGCAATGACAATAACTATGTCTGGATTGACTTTTGGTAAATGTTTTATTTACTTAGATGACCTAATAGTATTTGGACGAAATATTCAAATTCACAATCAAAACCTCATTGATGTGTTCGAAAGACTCCGAAAAATTAATTTAAAATTAAATCCATCCAAACGCCAATTTTCCTTTTTCAGGAACTTCTATATCTTGGCCATGTTGTCTCTGCACAAGGTGTTTTACCAGACCCCGAAAAAGACAAAATTTTGCAAAATTATCCCGTTCCACAAAATTCCGAAGAAGTAAAGCGTTTTGTTGCCTTTTACAACTATTATAGAACGTTTGTTCCTGGTTTTGCTGATATAACAGCGCCGTTAAATAAACTTTGCCGTAAAAATTAACCTTTCATTTGAAACTTTCCATGAGTAGTCCACCCACCTTACAATATCCAGATTTTGCAGATGATAATAAATTTATTTTAAAAAGTGATGCTACAGGAGTAGCAATTGGTTCTGTACTTTTTTTTTTTAATTAACCTGTATTGTCCCACTGCTGAGCAAAGGCCTCTGCCTTGGATTTCCACAAATCTCTGTGCTTTGCAATCTCTGGCCAGTCGTCCTCAAAAGCGTTCAGGTCATCCCGCCATCTCCGTTTAGGACGTCCTTGTCGCCGCCGACCACCTGGAACCCAATTGGTAGCTACATGGGCCCACCTTTATGTGTGCATGCGACAGACGTGTCCGGCCCAGTCCCATTTTAGTCGGGCTGATGTAACAAAAATATGAAACCGATTGCATACGCGAGTCGACCGTTAAATAAGGCCGAGAAAAACTATCCCACAATCGAAAAAGAATTACTAGCAATTGTTTGGTCAGTAAAGTATTTTAGATCATATCTGTACGGTAGGCATTTTATTATTGAAACTGACCATAAGCCCTTAATTTATTTATTCGGCATGAAAGATCCCTCTAGTCGCTTATTAAAATTTAGACTAACATTAGAGGTATATGATTATGATATTATTTATGTTAAGGGTAAAGATAACGTTGTAGCTGACGCGCTATCTAGGATTGTAGTAACATCAGACGAACTCAAAAGTATGAGTAATAGCATAGTTAATGTTTTAACGAGAGCACAGGAGAAAAGAATGATAGGTAATGACAATGAAATCGATACGGATTTGGTTAGTGTCTTTGCGGACTCAAGGCCTGATCAACAGCGGGTTGCGGAAATATTAAAGGAACCGAGCGATTCAGTCGAAATGATTTTAATAGAAGGTGAATACTTGAATGAATTAATTAAATATAATAAGATAAAAATTGTAGAAGAATGTTTTGCGTATGAAGAGAATAATAAGTTAATTTACATAAATATTAACTTTCGACTACATTTTACGCGAGCCGAATTTGTGTCGTAGTTGAATAGTTTTTGTGAGAAATTAAATATTAAATAAGCCTGTCCTGATTCGATTCACAGTAGCACTTGAGTCAATAGGAGTATTTGGCTAACTACATACCACGCTGGCCTGACGGGTTGGAACAAGATTTGATAGTCTCCGTCTTTTCGCAAAGATACACTTTCTTGTATTTTCCTTAGTCACCGCTTACGACACCCACAGCATGATGCGTGGCAGTGACATTCTGTATTCTAAATCAAGCACCAGACGCAAAACAGCTCAGGTGTAACCGTGGGTTAAACTTGTACCAAATAAAACTTCAGTCTATTTCATTACTACAACTACGATTATATTTCTGCGATTTCAATCATTTGATTTTCGTTTACATGTTACAGATATTTTTTGATTAGGTACAGAAAAACGAACGGATTTACAATTCCAGAAAGAAATAGGTATCAAAAGCTTGAAAGAGGTTATAGTTCGGCATTTGTAATATTGCTTCAAGATTATTTTTTATTGTAAAAGTCGTATCGTGCCTAGTTCAACCTAGCGTCAGCTGAAATGAAAACGGCATTTTCTTTATTAGAAATGTTCATTTCTTGGTGTTTTTGTCTTGCTTTCAGTTCTTGGTGATCACTTTAATCAAATATTGTTGAAGTATTTGTAGAAATCACGCAATTAATGACATGTGTAAGAACATATTTTTGTTAATAAATTTTACTCGTAGTTTATTTAAATGATTTTTTATCAACACGTCCTCATTAATCACTATGCCTATTAATGACAGACGTGGCGAGTGTCTTGCTTTAAATAAGTCATAAGCCTGGCGTCGACTACATTCGAACCGCGTCGAACCGCGCCGAGTCGCATTTTATCCGTGTGCGTTCATTACAGGCGAGTCGAATCGAAGCCAGCAGTCAGCGACTGGCTGCTGTCAGCGGTTGTGCTTGTGTTGTCAATGATGGATAGCTCGGACGAAGATATGTTCTTGTTTCAAATTCGATTATTCCTTCTATTTCTTCCCATATATTTTGTTTACGCTGCTCGTCATGATAATGAGTATCTTCATGATCATATTTTTTTTTAGACTCACCCCTGTATCCCCGTAGGCAGAGGTGTAATATTACACCCACATTTCGCTATGAATATTTAGGTCCCACGTAATAAGGGGCGAGCACATTGGCGTACCGGGTACATTACCAGACTCCGTGCTGCTACTGAGAATTTCCTAATGGCAAAACCCAATAACACTTTGCCCGACCCGGGAATCGAACCCGAGACCTCCCAATCCCACGCGCACATTTGTGCCGCGAGACTAATGAGGCAGTTATGATCATTAAGTTCAGTATATTTCTGAACTAGCGAAGTTATCAGCTCTTCATTCATTTCGATAACTTTTTATGTGTTATGTATTGACGCCATGTAGTACCCGTCTACACTCATCCGCTGACCCGCGTCCACTAAGATGCGCCGAGTCGAGTCGAAACGCGTCGCCGCAGAAATTCGCCTGACGAGCGATGCGCGCGGTAGATTCGATTCGGCACGCCGCGGCTCGTCGCTAATGGACGCAGCTTCATAGAAATATATAGGAGGCGACTTTCTGCGTTTCGATTCGGCTCGGCTCGGCGAGCCTAGTGGACGCTAGCCTTTATAATACAAGCACAAGAAACAGTTACAAAAAAATTGATGCACCCCGTTTTTTGTTGCGTGACAGTAAAACATGGATGTCTATAAGAAAACTAAACAAGTGAAATCGATATATAAGGAAAGCACGACTGATGTTGAGTTTTTTGTCGAATTAAAGCCAAATACAGGACAGATAAAATATGCAGATACAGCACTGCTGATATGTCACGTAGATGTTTACAGACACAATGGTTTGGCTTACTTGGTGTAGTTTGAATGGATCTGTGAAACTGAATTGTTTTGCTTGCGTTTACCACAAATGATCTACTCAGAAACTGACAATAAAATATATTTTGAAAGTGTAATGATGCTAATTATAGTTTATTTATTTATTTCTTCATGCACAATATACATATGTACATAAGGTGGACTTAATGCCGTAAGGCATTATCTACCAGTCGGACCTTTTGGTGGTGCAGAGACAAGCAAGGTAGGTGCAAATTTAATATAAATAAATAGAATATTATACTATAAATGAAATTATAAATTTATTGTAGTATAAATATATGAATATTTTACTATATATATATACATAATAATACATATTACATATACTACACATATACCCCATAAATACATACAAAATATATATAATTGTAGTAGTTATTAATGACTTGAAAATATTTGCATAGATATTTCAAATCATGTTTATTAGCAAACTAGTTTTACCCGCGGCTCTGCCCGCGTGGGCTATCGCGACAAAAGTTATCGATGAAATATAGTTTAGATGTATCTTAATGCAAAGTTTAATCAAAATGCGAGTATTAGTTTTTGCGTGAAAGAGTAACAAATATTCGACCATCTATACTTTGGAATATAAACAAATTGCTTGTTGTGAATATGTCTCAGCTTTACGTTTGCAGTTCTGTTACAATCCAGGCAAAAATTGCAACAATCGCTGAAATTGTAAAGTAATTTTCAGTTCGAAAATTGTGTGAGTCCCACTTAGAATGTATGAGTGATACTTAAAACATATTATAGTTCATCGTTTTCGTATTTTCTAACTTTCGTATTAGTTCTGAATACTTTTTGGTCTTTCCGTTGGAAACTCAAAATACTGGCTCATCTTCTCCTTGACGCAGGCTTATAAGTCACCCTTAGAGTCGTTCAGAAAAATCTACCGTGGTGTCCATCGATGTTCCATAGCAATGCGGTCACGCGAAACTCGGTAAGCTCACAAGTATGATAAAAAAAAGCAACATGATACCCAAAAGGATATAATATTACTATTTAAAGCAACATACCAGTTTAACTGTAATATTCACAATTACATTCCAGTCGATCAATAGTATGGTTATTCACAGCTCTCACCCCAAAACGCATATTTAATTAAATGCAAAATTAAATGGTATCTGGCTGAAGTAATTGAAATGTATACAAAAATGAAACTCATTATTGCTTTGTCAATTTATGTTTAATTTCTTACACGAATAAGCAAGGGAAACTTGACATATTAATTGCTGTAACGGATCCCTTATTTATTTGTTACTAGAGGATGCCCGCGGTTACACCAGCGTTATTTAAGGCTACTGCTCTGCTCCCGTCACTCACAGCGTGATGTTATATAGCCTTTAGCCTTCCTCGATAAATGGGCTATCCAATACTGAAAGAATTTTTCAAATTGGGCCAGTAGTTCCTGAGATTAGCGCGTTCAACCAAACAAACAAACAAACAAACGCTTCAGCTTTATATATTAGTATAAGATGTACTTCGCCCAGATACTCCTTTCAAACTAGTTAAACAATGTAGAAGCATACGCTACATTGATATAAATGCAACTAGTACCTATTTGAAATTGCGAGTCCATCAATGTTGGTTACATAGCTCTCAATGACCAGAGCACCTCTTCGATATTAATGTATATAAACGACTTTCATTTGCTAAATCAATATGAGAGTATCAGCACACATGCTGCCGTATTTGCCTGGAAGTATAAATTTCATCTACCAGTGATAAAACAGATAAGATACTGCAGATCAAACAATAATTATTTACAGACACGCCAGCGGTCATCACAGACAGTACAATGAGTAAAAGGCATTCAACTCAAAAGTACATCTTCAAAAATGGACGCTGACTTACACACAATTTATTTTCGGATAAACATCAAAGGTAATACATCAACCCAAAATGCGCACTAAAGCCTACAACAAGATACTGAAACTTTAAACATTATCAAGATCAAAAATCGTGTTACGAACGGAACCCTAACAACCAGAATCCAATAACAAAAAAAAAAGAAACAACAATTGCGGTAAAATAGAGCGCGAACTTGCGCGCCCTTTGCTTGACATTTTAGTGGATGTACTGAAACAAAGAAGAAGTAAATTAATGAACAAAGTAACTATTGTTCCCCCCATGTGACATACGAACTATAATTAATAACTATTATAATTAGTAGAGAAACGATTATTGTTGGCAAAAATGAGAATATCATCGTACCTTTTTTTGATAAGTTCATGCATCAGAGGAGGAAGGTTAATAACCTAGAATAGAATAATCATTTATTTGCTAGAAACATGGTAGATACAGATGGTACAGTTATAGTTCAGTCATTAAGTACAGCATGTTTCACCTCTCAATCGGCATGCAAAAATTACATTTAAAATTAGATACATTATGCGAGCAGTCAAACTATTTCTGTTAAAATACACTTGTTAAAGATACCAATCGAAATGCAAATTGCTTTGAATTAAACTTGATAATGTTAATCAATTACATAATAAATTAGATATAATTATTTGATAATAAAATATGTCACTTAATATAGTAAGTAATGTCAAAAAATTAATAAAAGTCTAGAAATAAAATTAGATTAAATATTTCATAATTTATTATTATTTATCTTTACATGTCATAAATTCGTTTATTGAGTAAAAATACTTATTAATTAACCACCTCTTAAGCACATTAATAAATTTTGTTACAGGCAGCTCTCGTATAGATTTTGGTAATTTGTTATACACTTGTACACACATACAATACACCTATGCAGGAAAATAAAGAAAAGATAGGAAAATAAATCTTTCTATGTTGTGTCGCGAGTGAGTTATGTGGCGGCTTCCAAGGTCAAAAGAAGGGGTTTTAATTTTGAAAGTGAAAATTGAATAGTTTTACTGTTTAGTTTCGTGCCAGGTTCTATTATTTTAGAAAACGTTTTTCCATCTGTCAACAAATCACATATAGTCTGATCCTAAACAAGGCAGAACCTGTACTATACTTATATATTTCTAATTATACACCTATGCAACTAAATAATACTCAAGTATAGAGAAAATATACGAGTTCATCACAAATAGATCCTGAAATTCTGGGAGGAAATTGGACTCAGCGTAGCAGTCAGTATCAGTAACACTACACCAAACGTTACTAAATCTCAATTTAATTAGGACTTGAGGAAACCAAAGCCTAACCATAACGTCGCTTAAAAAATATTTGCCTATCTTTGCATCGCCAAAATGTAAAAAGCAATATTGATAAAATCTAAAAAGGATAATAATATGAAAGATAAATAATCAAAAATAATTATAAAGTTTATAAAGTGTACCTAATCTTCGAGATCATTATCTAACGCTACAAAACAGTATAAAGTGTCCGCCCTCGCTTGCATAATTATGTGCATACTGCACAGTCATGCTTAGAAACAAAGGACGTACTTACGCCGATAAATTCGTTAACTTTCCATGCTTCTACTGAATGCTTTCATTTACGTTAATGATTATAATACAAAGCATAGATAGTATAAAATTAATTTTTAGATAAGACAAACGCCATATTTATTTAATATTAACGACTAATTTTTGACGACCGGTTGGCGCCGCGTGAGTGTAAGCGACTGCTACGCCGAAGGTCGCGGGTTCGATTCCCGCTCAAGTCCAGAATTTGTGTGCATGAACATGGATGTTTGTCTTGGTCTGGGTGTTTCTATGTATAATAATTATGTATGTATTTACAAAAAAAGTATATATGTATGTTTATCCATTACCTAGTACCCATAGTACAAGCTTCTGCTTAGTTTGGGACTAGATGGTGTTGTGTGAATGTGGTAGAATATTATATTATACTAGAGGACGCCAGCAGCTACGCCTGCAATTTTTTTAATTTACCCGTTTTGCCCGATCCCGTGGGAATTTCGGGAAATCCCGTCTTAGTGCACCTCTACGGCCCCCAAGGAACATACATGCTAAATTTCAGCTTTTAGCGCCGAGTAGTTTCGGCTGTAGCTTGTCTGTCAGTCAGTCAGTAACGCAACGATTTTATATATACAGATTAACTAGCATATAAATGAGAGCAACTTGCTACTTATACTTACTACTGCCCACTACTTGATCAAATAATATCAAAATACTCAGTGCTACTAGTAAATAAGCAATCACTTTAGCACAAGGAAGGGTGCTGTCTACTGTACATCATCATCAGCCTTTAACAGTCCACTGCTGGACTAGGCCTCTCCTTTGAAAGGAGGAATTGGCCTACTATACCATGCTGGCCAAACGGGTTGGTATAGGGTTTGTTTCAAGTTTTCCCTCTCTTACAGTGCTGTTCTCTGCATAATATGCTCCCTCTGTCGGCTCTTACGACACCCATAGGATAATATGGGGTGATGACATTCCGTATTCTTAATCCGCCACCACACGGACAGTCTACTGTACATCCGATATTTTTTTTAAAAACAGTCATTGGAGGTTTTAGGACCTCGCATAAGATATCCGACTGAAGAACGTTAATAATAATAATAATAAGCCCCCAAAAT
Source organism: Euclidia mi (assembly GCA_944739405.2). NCBI lineage: Eukaryota > Metazoa > Arthropoda > Insecta > Lepidoptera > Erebidae > Euclidia > Euclidia mi. The sequence continues at coordinate 66,978,191 of OX123193.2, read as the reverse complement.
CCATCCATACGTCCGAGTCGAACACCAGACTCACGTGGGGGGCGGACACGCGATTTTATGTTACTGGCGCGGCAAACATGGCCATGGTAACCCATTCACTATGGAGAATACGGTAAGGAATAAACGTATAGGACCGCTACCTGGGGACCGCCAGGGCACGTCTGGAGCTGGCGCTGGACGTGGCAGCATGCGAACCGTCAGTGGTCGTAGATTGAACAGGCGGGTCGCGACCAACGAAGATACTACAGCCGAACCCAACACACCCACAACAGACACTGTACACGATACAGCAAGAAGTGTTTTGCAGGACATGTTACCTGCAACCACCCTTGCTGGCAGGGAGCGGCAGCGAATAAAATGGACGGATGAAGTTAATCGACAATTACTTCGCTGCTACTACACTATAACAAAATGTGAAACAGACATGACAGGATATCGCCCATTACTCTATTCAAGTTTTATTCAGTATTTTCCAGATCTTCACATAATATCAGAACAAAAACTAGCAGATCAAGTAAGAGTAATACACCGCAACAATAGAATCTCCATTCAGGAAAGATAAATAATTAAGAAAGAAATCGAACAAACAATATTCAATAAAAACAATATAACATCTATAACAGGAGTACTTGTAACAGATACTACACCAACGAATACACCGATTACACCACATGTGAGCCAAGATGCAATAGAATCTAATCCAGATAGCTCACCGCCTGAAACACTACAAACACAGCAAACAAATACTCAATTAACGAACAGTATTATGATACTAACGCCACCTTCACTGTGTGTGATTCACCTGTACTAAACACTGAAATAGAAACTACTGAAACCGATTTCTTAAAAGATAAAGAACATTTATTTAACGAATTTCTCACAAAGTATAGAGGAACTGATCCTACAGTACGAACAAATATACACAAATTAAATATATCACGAAAATCTAAAGTAAAAATAAACGCGTTGAATATATTAATAGGAAACAAACTGTCTAATAACCCAACACCAACCTTAGAAGAAATACAAGATCTTATTTATTGTGCAGCAATTACAGCAACAACGTTACACAATAGAAGGAAAAATACAGAAGATAGAGATAGAAGAAGAGGTGACAGTAAACCAGCATGGGAAAGACGTATAGAGATGAAAATAGCCGCACTAAGAAAATAAATAGGAAAAGTACACCAATTTATTAGGGAAAATTTATCACGAAAGAATCAATCAAGGATGAGTAGAATGTATGACAGCAAAGACAAAGCAGTCGAAGATATGGATAAAAAAACGCAAAAGCTTCAGGAATTGTCAAAAAGACTACGCAGATACAAAAAATCTAACCAAAGACATAGAGATAATATTGTATTCAACACAAATCAAAAATTGTTTTTCAGGAATTTTGATAAAGAGACTAGAATAAAAGATCCACCCAATATTTCAGAAGTACAGGCATTTTGGGAGAACATTTGGTCAAAACCAAAGCAACATAACGAGGAGACGGAATGGATTCAAGCAGAAGCAGAGGAAACTAAAAAAATAAGCCAGATGCCTTCAATAGTACTTGATGAGAAAGATGTAGAACAAGCAATAAAAAATACACTTAACTGGAAAAGACCTGGCCCCGATAAAATCCAAAATTATTGGCTGAAATATTTCTATGCAGCTCACAAACATATAGCTTACGCGTTTAACTCTCTTATTCAGGACCCAAACAACATCCCAACATTTTTAACTCAGGGTAACACATTTCTTAAACCCAAAGATTCAGATACGAAAAACCCATCAAAATATCGCCCTATAACATGCCTCCCCACTTTATACAAATTACTCACATCCATAATTTCATCTAAAATCAGTAGTCATTTAACGAATAATAACTTAATTGCTGAGGAACAAAAAGGCTGTAGAAAAGGCTCGAAGGGATGTAAAGAACAGTTAGCAATAGACGCAGAAATACATAATCAAGTTAAGCAAGGGCATCGGAATCTCTATTATGCCTATATAGATTATCAAAAAGCATATGATAGTGTCCCTCATTCGTGGTTGATTCGGATTTTACAACTGTACAAAATTGACAATACTTTAATACAATTCTTAACTAAAACAATGCAACAATGGTCGACGATCCTCAGCATTAACACCAAATCGGGTATTCTTCAATCAAGTCCCATCAAAATTGCATGTGGATTTTTTCAAGGAGACTCACTCAGTCCATTATGGTTCTGTATGTCGTTAAACCCTTTGTCACGAATGATTAATAGAACAGAACTAGGTTATATATTACATAGAGAAAGTAACACAAAAATCATACATTTATTATATATGGATGATTTAAAATTATACGGAGCAAATAAGGAACAGTTAAAGAACTTGTTACAAGCTACAGAAAAATTCAGCAATTATATTAAAATGAACTTTGGGCTAGATATATGTAAAATAAACAGTATTATACGCGGCAAACATCACACCACAGATCCATACACTTTACAATCACACAAAAATTCTTTAATTGATGCAATGACAGTAACAGACACTTACAAATATTTAGGTTATTCACAGACTATAGGACTAGATCACAGTAAAATTAAAGAGGAACTTACTAAGAAATACACAGAAAGGTTAAACAAAATTTTGAACACAGAGCTATCTGGTAAAAATACAGTCAAAGCGATCAATACATATGCAGTTCCTGTACTGACTTATTCATTCGGTATAATAAAATGGACGGCTACAGACTTAGAAAGACTTAACAGACTAACACGTACAACATGCAACAAACACCATATACATCATATATACTCAGCAACTGAACGATTCAACTTAAAAAGGAAATCAGGAGGAAGAGGGTTCATAGATATAAAAAATTTGCACAATAGACAGATTCACAATTTACGCACATACATGCAAGGTAAAGCTAATAGTAGCCCCATTCACAAAGCACTCACAGTTATAGCCACATCAGGTACACCACTTAAACTAAATGACAGAAGTACATTTACAGATAATATAGTTACGGATGAACAAAAATTTAATAGTTGGAAGCAAAAATCCCTACATGGCAAATATCCTAATCAAATTCAACAAGATTGCATAGATAAAGAAGCATCCAATGCATGGCTGTATAAAGGAAACATTTACAAGGAAACAGAAGGTTTCATGGTGGCGATACAGGACCAAATCATCAAAGCGAAAAATTATCAGAAATACATAATTAAAGATCCAGCAATAGTTTGAGACAGATGTAGATTATGTAACACCAACCAGGAAACAATAGATCACATAACCGGAGGCTGTGCTTTTCTAGCCAATAAGCAATACACAGATCGCCACAATAATGTCGCAAAACAAATACACGCACAGTTAGCAATAAAATATAATTATTTTAGTAGAAAATGTAGAACCTTATTATAAATATAAACCTAAAAATGTAATTAATAATGAAAATATAAAACTTTACTGGGATAGGGATATTATTACAGATAGAACCACTACAAATAATAGACCAGGTATAATATTAACACTGAAGGCATCTCAAATCACCTATTTAATAGACATTGCAATACCTAACTTAGAAAATATAAGAAAAAAATATACAGAGAAAATACAGAAATATATACCCCTTGCGGACGAAATCCGTCAAATGTGACACCAACATACAGTTAAAATAATTCCGATTATCATTTCATGCACAGGAATCATCCCAAAATCTTTACATGCATCTCTTAAAAAATTAGGTCTACATAAAAATTTATTTATGTCACTCCAAAAGTCCGTTATCATAGACACATGCTCCATAGTCCGGCGATTCCTCACATCCACCACACAGACACCAACAACATTACACAATGAACCAACCCACTTGGCTTAGGCCCGTGATAGGTTCATCATAATTATTTGCCAGCATTATGCCGAGATTTCTTACAATTTGTAAACGAAAATAATAATAATAACATCATTTGTTAGAAAAGTACGCGTGAAAGAGAAACATATGGTCAAGATATACAGATAGTAGTTTATTATACATGTTCAGCATATTCTACTACATGTGGTCTGCAAAAAATACATGTTTGAACATTCCTCGAATAAATTTATATAAAACAATCAAGGTATAGGTATGTCAAGGTTCATTAAATAATTTGAAGATGTCACTTAAATCCATTACAGATTAAATAGGTAATAATTTAATTAAATATACAAGGAATGTCAACTTATAATAAATTTGAAAAATTAGTATTAAAAACTCGCTGTAAATTTGTCATCAAAATAGTCTATGTTGAAATAATGATGTCGGTAATTCAGAGAGGTCATTAGGTAAGTGGTTGAATACCCTTATAGCCGTACAGAACGCGTTTCGCCTGTAAAGCTCGAGTCTTATCTGAGGTAGCCGAAGTCTATCCTTGTGTCTAGTTCGACTACCTGCCGGTTCACCGAGTTTGCTGAATAATTCAGAGTGTTTTTTTACAAACTTGCATATCTCATAAATGTACAAACACGGCAATGGCAATATTTTATGTTTATAAAATAATGGCTTACAGCTGTCGAGATAATGTGCACCACACATCGCTCGTATATACTTTTTTGTGCTATGAATAGGAGGCTTACATCCACAGAGTTACCCCACAAAACTATGCCATATCGGAGCATGGAAGATACATATGCATGGTATACAGTTTTTGCCGTTTGTAGATCCACAATCTCTCTTATCCTTTTCAACACATAAACATAACAATCAATTTTATTCCGCATTTTTTCTATGTGAGGTTTCCAGCTACAATATTTGTCGATAGTAATACCCAGAAATACACAGTCATTAACAATTTTTAAAGGATCCTTATTATAGCTTATATTTAGGGTACTTGTTTTGGAGTTAAATGTTTGAAATCGAATTAGTATTTATATTGGTTTTAGTCATATTTAATTTTAAATTATTACAGTCAAGCCATGCCATGGTTCTGTCTAGGGTCGTGTATATGTCATTTTTTAGCGTCATTTCGTTTTTGCTTTTAATTATAAGGGTTGTATCATCGGCGAACAGTACACATTTATGGGTTAAGGCATCTGGGAGGTCATTTATGTACATTAAAAACAAGAGAGGAGATAACAATCCCCCTTGAGGTACACCGTAATTGTTCTGACTGTACGTTGATTGATAAGTGTTTTGCTGAAACTTGTCGGTTCTTGTAATTTCTACACATTGCAGTCAGTTAACTCTTAAGAACTTTTAAGAACTGCCAGCATGGCACGTCACGAGTTTTCCAACGAAAAAGGCAAATAACACATCAAGTCCATGACAAAAAATGTAATTATTTGTTCATGATACCAAATTCCTATTATATTACCACTTACGTTTGTCATCATCACTTTAGCGTTAACCGGGTTGCATCTAAGACCTACCTTCACACTGATCTAACCAGACTTGGCAGAATATAAGCTTTTTCATTGAGCAACTACCGTCTGACCTTCGTAACCTAAAGAGATATTATAGATATTCCATGATTTAGACAAGTGTCAGTATTTTCAAGAGTGCTGTACTGCAAACTCTCTTATGACTGTCAAGGACCTTCATTAAAGCTAGGACCGGCTGGGCTTAACATTATTTTCGAGGCATAGGGCAAACGGTAATTATCAATTTAATTTCTCATTATTTAACCCAATAGGGCCGCAATACACTGAGACCAAAACATAAATGGCGAAGTGTGGGTGTGTCTGCCTACACCTTCAGGGATAAAAGGCGTGAAGTTTTGTTAATCTAATATATCACGAAATACGTACCTTGCTATATTGGCACCAGGCCTAAGTTTCAGCAGCCTAATTTATTAACAGACAGCGCACCCAATTATGACGTATTTGTTAATAATCTAGTACGTCCGACCATATTTGTATACTCTTTGCGTCCGACATAAACAGCAAATGATTAATTACGATGACTCCTTGGCGTGTACTTCCTTAATTAGTGGTTTATTAATTACAAATCTCCTCGTGCGTTTTAACGATTTGTGGCATCATTTCACGTGCCACATAACATCGTGTATTTTCGGTTATGATGAACATTATTAGGATTAGGTAATTAGGATTTACAACAAGTTATCTGAAAGCTATAAAATTTTACCCAAAAAGATATTTACAGTTAGGTTAAAAAACTGGTTGTTTGAAAAAGCTTTTTATACAGTAAGCGAATATATGGATGCCAAATTTTAAATTATCATAATTTTTTTTTTTTTTTTTGTTAGACAGTCAGTTACTATGTGCCTTACTCACTTTGCATGCTGTTAAACGGCCAGATATGTGGTTCACATAAATTATAATATTGTACCTTCTGATTTTATAACCATATTTGATGCAATAAATATTTCATTTCATTTCATTATTTATTTGGGTATAACGTAGAGTAGGTATTTGCTTGTAGATTTTGTTATAATAGCATTGGTGTGTTAAGAGTTTTGATTTTTTGTTATAATTGAGCCTTGTAAACACAACGTGAATAAACAAACCATTTTAACAGAACAACTCAAGGTGAACGAATATTTTTGTGCAAATGATATCCATTAAAATTTAAGAACAAACTGGAAGTAATCATAATATTATTTGTTTTACTGCTGGTCACTGTTTTCTTTTGCGCTACGGTTGTTTGAGTCAACAGTGCTTTGCTCAGTGCAAAAGCATTCGCTTGATAGTTTAAAGAAGCAGATTTATAGTGATAACATTAAAAATCTGTAAAATTTAAAAAGATATTGTAACTTTCCAGCATGATCTCTGTACCATATTTTAAAAGGTCAGGTATTTCGTAAAGGATTACCTAATTAGAAATATACACATTAAACACAAACATGTAATAAAAACAAACAATTAATCTATGAGCTCATTCATATTCTTCCGCATTATTAACAAAATTTCTAACAAACTACCTAAATAACGAATAGAAAACTAGCACCCAAAATTCAATTTGATTAGAAATCTATTCAAAGTCTGCTCATATTTAATTTAGGCACAAAGCAAATAACAGATTATTGTTGGCAGCAGATTATGAATGCTGAGCACATATTTGCCGTGAGGCAGTTCAATCAACACCGGCTTAAGCGTGGCTTAGAACAGTTATCAGTTCTTGAACGGTGCCACTACGATACCTAACTGATTTAGCGTTTGATTTAATTAAAAGTTCACGAAAAATATTTGCTGGATTGAGCAGGGATTTGTAGAAATTGCTAGTTGAGTAGTTTAGTTGGGTTGGTGTTTTAGGCAAGTGAAATTTATATTATTATGATCAGATTATTTGGTCGGCGCCCCATTGTCTAGTGTGAATTTTCTATATTCTTTATTCTCTGTACTGCTTCCCTGCGCTAAAAAAAATATACCTGATGTGTGTACGATCTCATCATTTGCAATTTTATTGCTAAATGCTAGATACTCGATGGTGCTTTTAAGGTTATGGGGGTCCATATGATAATAATCGAAAGACATCATTAATAAGAACATCCACTTCAGCATATATCTCATCCATTTCAGTATATATCTTGTCATAATTCAAAGTCGTTGCGTGGTTTAGGAAGCGAAAATCATTACAATTTTCCGATCCTTGCTCACAGCAAAATGCTACATCATAGAACAAGTGTATTTACCGCAGTAACACTATACAAGGTTGGAAGTAGTTTGCCAAACTGGCTTTTCTTTAATAAAAACCTAGAAACCTACTTTCACCGAAACGAAGCAATGTTTCAGTTGGAGCAAAATATCAGGCTTTTTAATGAGAAAATATCTCAAAAAACGACCGAAATATTTACCAAGCAAGAGTTCTGTATGTTGTTGAGGTTGTGAAGTTCGCAACTAGCTCGGGCCAATTTCGTTTTTAATTACCGTCTTTTTGCCTTCAAACGGTGACCAACTGTAGAACTTTTCCCTTTTGCTAAAAGTTGAATGTAATCAGATCCTCAGACGTTTCTTAAGCACTTTGTGTAATATCGTCTTCTCCAAGTTCATTATCGTTTACTTAAAACTTAAGTTGTCAAGATGTTATTTTGTGTAACACGCGTTTTGTCGAACTTATACAACTTGTTGCTACAAGTTACGGATAAATTTGCTTACTGTGTCTTATTGTGGGAATATTATCATATTTTTTCCTAAATATAATATATCGTTACGTGATACTTTGAAACAAGTGAAAAGCGAGTTTGGTACAATTCAATTATATTTATTCTTTAGTAAAAAGTTAGAGCTTAAAATACAATACACTAAGAATAATTGTGAAAACCGATAAGACATATTATAATCAATCACTTTTAAATGTGCCATAGACCACTGAGATATTGTACTATTTTGTGTTCAACGCAGTGACAGATACAAATACTCGGCGATTATCAAATATTTTGCATTTCCAAAAAGAATATCATTCGCTTATGATCAGAAAAATGTTTTCTTTAAATTATGAACTCACGTTCTTAACACCTCTCTTCAACTGCCTCCCAGCTTTCCACCAGGTGACTTGGGCCTCGGGTCTCGAACCCACTGCCCTGCAATTCACATCGTAGTTCCTGTCAGCTGACAGCGGCTGCCGCTTGTTCAGAATCTGGACGCTCAAGGGCCTCACTGTAACAAATTGGATTCGTCGGCAAACAATTCATAATAGACGACATTTGTGTTTTATTATTCAAAGAAAATCTTAGTCCTGGTTATGATTTAGAACTCTCGCCCTGTAGCACAGGGTTACTTAATATCTAATTCGTATTTGTGTATGAATGTCTCTGAACTCGTTGTAAATAGCTGGACTTATTATGATGATTTTGATATGTCCATATGAATTGAACTTATTTCAGTTTAAAATAGTATAGATTTTATAATTAAAACTTTTGTGATGGGCAAACATAATTCAAAAGTTTTAAATAAAAAATATTTAATACATGACATTGCTCGGTTGAGTATGGATTTTTTGATCCTTTACTAATCTATGCTTTTAATGAAAAGATTATGAACGTAATCATGAGCAAGGCATCCTGGCACGACAAAGTCTGAACTCTAAGTAGTTATTGAGCACGTCTCTCCACACCACGTCGGAATAAACTAATTTAATTGCATAGTATTTTGAAACTTGTACGTAAGCTAACAAATCAAAAATGTTGAACAGGTTACGAAAGAACTTATTCTAAATTGAAAACGTGAAGTTCGAAAACAGTTCCAAACAGGAAAAGCAGCAAGTAGAAATAGTAAAAGAAAAATATAATTATGAGCTCAGTTAACTTCAAATGGATTTCGGGTCTGATTTACTTCGAGTATTATGTAGACTAGAGATATTTAACATCTACAGTCGCATCAAGTAATTGAACCCAACTGCCGGATTTGTTCAGTCGGTAATTTCAATTGAGTGCTTGCTTATAATAGAACCGAAAATGGCCACTTAACTTAAATCATACCGTCGGGTACAAGGATGTAAATCATTTACAGCATTCCTAAGATTGTTTGTTATTATTATGGGCTATTTGTAGTGCAAGCAGAATTTAAGCTAGTGTTGAAGTCTATTTTGTTCTAGATGTTGAAGACAGCTTGACCTAGTTTGGCACAAAGGAATTAAACAATAACACTGCTATGTCGTAAAAGGTTAGCACCCCTACGTTTCTTTCTAGGGAGACATTATGGTTCCAAATGCATTAGCGACGAACATTAAAACCTAGGTACTGAATTGTATTCAGTGATGTGTAGATATTAGCTCAATAAAAGCTTGCTGTATTTGCAGTTTTGCTGTCAAGATATTATACATCATTTTTTCAAGGAAAACAAATGTGTATAGTATGGGAGTGGGAAGATGCTTTTAGGAAACAAGGACTTTCCAGCTAAAAGGATAATAAGAATTTTTAGCCTATACGCGCCGTTTAACGTCTACTATAATAATTATGGTACTTATTTAGTCATCTTAAGTCATTGACTAATAAGATTCATAATATAGGTAAAATGCAAGTTTTCACATTTTACACACCTTTTTTAAACCTACGCTTTTCATGACCGATTTCGTGAGGTTAGTTCGTCTGGCTGTATATTTTAATTCTTTTGTCACGTAGGAGTTTGAAAATGAAGTTAAAAGCCGCTTAAAAATATTGCCTGATTATAATACGGATTCTAGGAACTCTTTGTTAAATATAAAGATTAATATGTATTTTTTTGACAATAATATGCCAAAATGATGAAAAATACATGAAGACTTATGACACTATTAGACCACTGTCCTTAAATGAAGCTGTACATTTCTAAATCGTTTGTTTGATCAGGGATACGGAACTGATAAATCTGGCCTTAGCATTGGAAGCTTGGCAGATAAACCTTGCGTTTAGATCTGGCATACGGCCAACATTTGAGATAACCCATTCAACTTACTATTGATGTCTAATATAGCTTGGACTCTGAAACGGTTAGGATGGTGTTGGATGCTTTGCAGATGAGCCTGAAGTTTAAATGCTGGTGAACAACATCAGTTTATAGATAAAATTGGCGAACTTACAATTGATGTCCAATATCACAAGCTTGGACTCTGGAGCAGCTAGGTCGATGCTGGATACTAGACAGATATGTCTGGAGTTCAGATGCTGGCAACCAAAGTTGAGGATAACAATCATTGGGGTATTTACAATTGATGTCCAATATCACAAGCTCGGACTCTGGAACTGCTAGGTTGGGGATGGATGTTTAGCAAATGAAGGGTCCAATTGCTGGTGAACAACATCAGTTAATAGAAATAGAGAAACTTACAATTGATGTCCAATATCACAAGCTTGGACTCTGGAGCTGCTAGGTTGGTGTTGGATGCTTGGCAAATAAGCCTGGAGTTCAGATGCTGGCGTCCAACGTTGGAAAAGGTCAGGGTGTTGACTGTCACGCCATCTGGTCGCTGCTCGTAGGAGTCGTCTATGACGTTGTTCTCGTGATACCAAGTGAGACGAGGCCGCGGGTCACCTGCAAAGAAGAATAGCCTTTATTAGTTCATGACGTCAACCATTCTAAATTTAGGTAGGATTAGATTATGTACTAATATGAAAGTTGTAAAGCACGAATCAAAGTTATATAGCACGAATAATATCACGTAAAACTAAAGTGTGATAAAATTACCGTTATGTTATGAATGTGTGTTAAACACAAGGAAGACATTGTTTATTACTCTTTGTAGCAATTTACGGATCTCCTGATAGAATATGCATAAACTTCTCCATCAGACGCACTAACACATATCTACTCAAGGTCAATAATAGATTTACCCAGAATATTATATTTACCTATTTACTATTATTTCCATGTAATTACAATATAACTCTGAGAATAATGCTATTTACCGCGAAAAATATTTGATAAACTTATGAAATTAATTATGATCACCAAATTCATTTCTATATCTAATTCATCCTTTTGCTGTATGTAACATTCCTGGACACGTGCCTCTCCTAATTTGCGTTACAGTAACATTGTGAGTCAATAGAAGGATTTGGCCTACTATACTGTACTGGACAGATGGGTTGGTATAGGTTTGATGTCGAGTTACCACATCTTCCCAAATATAATGTTTGCTACGTGTATTTTTCTTAATCAGCTCTTAAGAGAACCACGGAATGAAATATGGTGGTGACAGTGTGCACACTCTTACTTAAATTTCGAAGTTTGTCTCAAAATGGAATGGTATAAAATTCATTAGTTGTTCATATAAGTCAATCGAGCATTAGCATTCAGGTATCAACTTGTCGATATCTTAATTTCGTCATCAGTGTGATTTCGTAGCCAACAAACTGCTGGCCCGTGCTGAATAGCAGCTACATCGATTTCCTCGACAGAATTAAGTCTCAGGCAATCTGTCTGAATTAGCCGCCGATGTTATCTTTCAGTTGTCTCGATAGATAGGCCGGAGATTGTTCATTACAAACACAAGAAAAAACCTCATATTGAAATTTGATCTTACAGTGTCAATGTAAGGAATATATAAATTCTTTTTAAATAGATTCTGTTCAATTTTCTTCAGAATTATATTGCCGTAAATCAAAACGAATTTTACCGTGGGAAAATTAAAACACATTTTCGTTCATAAAAAAGCTCCTTACGAGATTTTGTAACAAAGTTCTTAGGTATGAAAATATAAGATAAAAATGTTTGTGCTTGGCCAACGACGAGCCTCACTTTGCCATTCTTATCGCTGTCAGACCCAGGACACATCGTCACTTATTTATTTTATTTATTTTACACTTTATTTTACACATTAAAAAACATTATTAGAGATCTTATAACTAACTATAGTACAAAGGGCGGCCTTATCGCTGAAAGCGATTTCTACCAGGCAACCTTTGGATGGAAATATTATTGGTAGGAGAAAATCGGTAGTTGCATGTGTAAACAAAGTAAACAAAGCTATATAATATATACATACTTAATATACCTATATTCATTCCTGTAATATGATAATAAATGATAGACATAATTAAATACATATACATAAACATACATACATACTTATACATACATACATACATATACATACACATATTTAATACTTACATGTATTTTGTAGAACTAGAAGAAGTTATAGTGATAGATAGTGAGCCTTTACTGAAGCTTTAAATTTAGTTATCGTTTGAGCCTGTCTTATATGTAATGGTAAAGCATTCCAAAGGCGAACAGCGGTAACACAAAAAGATTTGTCATACAGTGCTGTGGAATGTACCGGCATTTTTAGTTTCAAATTTTCTGATGACCTTAAATAACGGTTATGCGTATCATGAAGGAACTCGAATCGTCCTTTAAGATAGGAAGGAGTTGAAGGGTTAAACAATATTTTGTACAGCAAAGAGAGAATATGAGCATTCCGGCGATGTCGTATACGTAACCACTTGAGCTGTGCTCGAAATTGTGAAACATGATCATATTTGCGTAGTCCAAATATGAATCGTATACAGAGATTTTGAAGGCGCTCAAGTTTATCTAGCTGGTTTTCGGCGAGATCTGAATAGCTGACATCTGCATAATCGATAATGGGCAAAAGGAGGGTGTTTGCTAGTGCAATTTTGGTGGCAGTAGGAAGAAAATTCCTAAGCCTTCTCAGTGACCCTGCTGAAGCAAATAACTTTCGACTCACCTCTTGGATCTGCGATCGCCAATTGAGATTAGAGTCCATAATGAGACCCAAGTTCTTAACTTTGTCTTGTATGGAAATAAAGGTACCATCAAATATGAAGCGAGGGAGTTGAGACCAGTCAATTTTTGATGTCATTCTTGAAGTACCAATAACAATGGCCTGAGTTTTTGAGGGATTCACTTTTAGTCCAAAGGATTTGCTCCAGTTGCTAATCAGTGCCAAATCACTGTTAATGGTACTTACAGAAAGTGACATATCTGCTAGTGACGACTGTGTATAAATTTGAAGATCATCTGCATAAAGGTGATAGGAACAGCGAAGATTATTTGATATAGAATTAATAAAAATTGCGAAGAGTAAAGGAGATAGCACGCCACCCTGGGGCACACCAACAGTTGTGTTACACCAAGAAGAAAGTGAGTTTTCAATGCGTATACGCTGTCGGCGGCCACACAGGTAACTACGAAACCAATCAATCACCGTAGGAGATATGTTAAGAGTACAAAGTCGACTGAGTAGAATATCAAAATCGACTGTATTGAAGGCGTTACTAAAATCTAGTAGAGCGAGAATTGTGAGTTTTCCGCCTGCCATACCAGCCCTGATGTCATCCGTAATATTGACCAGGGATGTAACGGTACTATGTCCCGAACGGAATCCGGACTGAAATGGATTAAGGAGATAATTTTTGCAGAGGAAAGAGTTTATTTGGTTATAAACGAGGCGTTCAAAGACTTTTGAAAGGAATGGCAGTTCAAAAGACTTTTGAAAGGAATGGAAATGGGCCGATAATCAGAGAAGGATGAAGGATGAGAGGTTTTTGGAATTGGTGTAAAGTATTTAAAATGTATAGCGGATTTACTTTTTCAATTTTTGCGAATTGTAACTCCGATTATAAATCATTACTGCGGTGTTGCTTTCGGCGACTTGAACTCTTGTTATTTGAGTTTCGGAAATAAACAACAAAGAACTTTGAAACTTTTGACATTTTTGTATACATCATGCACCTATTTTTAACAATCAGATTCAATTTCTACAGAAATCGAATTGCGTTGTCTCTACGTTTTGAATGATACTGTAATTTTTCTCTAAATACCTTTATTACTTTGTTAAATACATAATATGTATAATAATTATATCAGCAACTAACAAAGCTTCAAGACAATTTTCAAAGAGTTCTATTACTATGTGAGCGAGTAGTTGGATTTTGTAATACATCTTATTTATTTTAAAATACATAGGTATATTTTAACATCACAAGTTAACTTTTAAATAACAGATCAATACTTTTTTCGACGAGGCTCCACGATGGTCAAGATAGGATATAAATTGTTTGTACCTACTTTATTTGCCCCGAAATTTTGGCAGACGTTTATTATAGACGACCGGTTGGCGCCGCGAGAGTATAAGCGACTGCTACGCCGAAGGTTGCTGTTTCGATTCCCGCTCAAGTCAAACATTTGTGTGCATGAACATGGATGTTTGTCTTGGTCTGGGTGTTTCTATGTATAATATGTATGTATAATTTACAAAAAAATGTATATATGTAGGTTTATCCATTATCTAGTACCCATAGTGCCAGCTTCTGCTTAGTTTGGGACTAGATGGTGTTGTATGAATGTTGTAGAACATTATCATTATTATTCCGTTACCACGGCTAATCTGCATTACGGAAGCGGCAAGAAAAGCTCGGGCTGGCCTGATGGTAAGTCACTAACCGTCAAATCTTTTAGACGACAAAAACGTCACCAAACATATTTTTATACAGACAAAAATAATACTTGCTTGTCACTACTGTGCTTGATCTTATGTTTTAAGTTTTTTCTTGTCTGTTGATTTTTCTTTCTTTCTCTTTTCAATCGTCCTCTGTGCGTTTTCAACCTTAGCCGAATAGAAATGTGGTTATACTTTTATAAGCAGCTGTCCCATAATAAGCCTCCCGTACCAAGAGTTATTTAAGGAGAAGGTATTACCATCCTCGGCGAAAATAAGAAAACTTCTAAATTAATTGAGCTTATCAACCAAACTGTCACTCCAGGTAAAAAAGCGACAATTTTTCACAAAAAGATAAGCTTATATTCTGCTTATTTATTATATTTACTCTTGTATCTCGCAAAGGGATTAGACACTGATTTTTACCCACGTTTTCCCAATTATTTTCGTAAACGGATGATTGGAATTGTGAACGGTTTTAATCGATTGGATAAATTTGTAAATACACGTGTGCTAAGCTTATTTGTAATTTGGACGCGATTCGTATATGAATTAAACATTTTTAAACAATATTTATTTTGATTACAGTTGTATTTGAATACAGCTATTCATACAAATACGACTGTTATGAAAATTAACATTGTTTAAAATATGTATAAATACAATAACTATTAATTCCGATATTGTTACCGAAAAACTTAGGACAATATTAGCTCTATATTATTTTACCATTCAATTCTTCCTGGACATCCTTTTAAGAAACCTACTCGTCCGTGTCTTATTAAACATTTCTATTTATCTTTCAAAAGAGAATTTCAATATTAATATTGTAAAATATATTAAATCTGTATAAAAATAATTTATATTATGTCCAGTCAAAATCAACTGTCAGAAAGAAACAGGTCTACATCTTCTTTTTAATTACTTGGTGATATAAATATAATTTTGATGGTTTTATTAAAAGTGAGATGAGAAATATGAGTTTAAATAATTCTTTCAAATATTAATATTCAACCTGTGATAGAATAGATAAATTAATGCTCTAGAAGAATCAAGAGTTTTTGAGTAAAACTAAAGGCTATTTCAACATCAACTAAAACAACAAACACCCATGTCAGAATCCATATAAAATATTAGCCAAAGTTGTTATCCATTGCCAAATATCCACACTTTTGTCCTCACTCTACGTACGTATTAGGGCTGTACCCTAATACATTACTGTATTCGTAAGCAAGAGGCCATGTATCAGATTGCTCGATGCACAATACAACACATCAACGCTTTTCACGATTATTTGCCAGTTTCACAAATATACTATATTTTGGATTAGATTTTTTCCTCCCCAGTAAAATGATTAGTTGACCTACTTCTGCAACTTGAGGAAAATCTCCCGTCTAATGCTATCTTATAAATATAAAGTAAAGAAAAAAAATCTTTAATAAGTACGCTTTTACAGGTTACACAAAAATGTAATTCGTTCCGGTTGGTAATTTTTACTTGTAATGAACCGACGACTATTCAGCGAAAATTGAAATAGGTAATTTTAGGTATGTATTGCTTTGTGTTTTACTTTAAGTTTAATCTCGATATCCTTTACTCAAAAGATTATCCATTTTCAAATATTTCTATAATTCTCATCATCGAGCCATTATCTCGGTGCTGCCAAGACTTGCGCAAAGAAGTCTGGGCTCCTGTGCCTGACCTGACCAGATTCAGCTGTATTTTAGATTTTCCTATACCGTCTGACATACGTACTAACATATTAGCAATATCCCATGCCTTATACATATGAGAGTATATTAAGGAATACCTACTGACTCTTCATAACGACTTTATGACATTGCAGCTCCGAGGCACGGGAAAGCTTACTTATAAACAATTTAAGGTGCACATAACTTCCAAGTTAGTGGTGCACGTTGGGTTACAATACAAGACCATCTGTCATTCCGTCTGTCCATTCTGTCTATTGGTATCCATTAGGCTACTACTACCCTTAAAAAGCCTGAATACTCTATACTAAATAACTTATATAATTTAAACAGCCAGCCTACACGTTATGAATATTTGACAAGAACCGTCCAAGTATAGGGTATGGGTAAATAACTTGAACACTAAAATTGTATTATCCAGAGAAGCGTATTTCTAGGTCTGTACCATTATCTATGTATATCAGAAAATTGTATTAATCCAATGTTAGCTAGGTAAAATAAATAAATAACCACCCACATATTGGTATAAGAAAAACGATGTGAAAGAAAAACAACGAAGAACATTATATTTAGCTAATTTTACAAGCAGCCGATTCTCATCCAACTACTAAAAACGATAATAGGCAATGTCATTTTAATGAGTAATAGCATTTTGTTTTATTTAAAATTGTCCTGAATAAAAACAAGCTTTAATTTAACAGAATATCGACGTAAAAAACAGTAGTGCTAAGGCCCTAGCCAAATGGCATTCGCTTCTGATATCAAAGGCGAACGAAAATAAGAAATTTCTATCGAAGGACCCAACGAAGCTAGCACTGCCTCAAATGTCAACTATATTATATAAAAGAAATAGCAGCTGAATGGCGATTCAAGTTTATAATAGATTACCAAAATTGGTTAGAGAATTACCGCTAAGACAATTTAAAAGCTCTCAAAAGAAATGGCTTATTGAGAAGTGCTTTTATAATTTGCAAGAATTTATGACATACAAAGACAGAACGATGTAATTACATAATAATTTTGATTAGGTTAACATTAATCCTTTTTTCACAATATGCAATTATTCTAATAATAACTTATCTTAAGTGGAATGTATTTGAATCAATTCTGTAATGATTGTGCACGTTGCTATTTTTATTCCACCTACTTGACATTTTGAAACAGGTTCTATGTTTGTATTGTTAATTTTGTGATGAAATCATTATATAAATCATTATTATTTTCTAATTATACATGTGTATGTATAAACATTCCAAATAGATTATATCTTATGTAACTAGATGCAAAACTTACCTATAATAATTTGTTAACAACTAATTTTGCATGCCGAATTGGGTGAAACATGCTGTACAATAAAAACCACATAACATCTTGTAATATTTAACCATGTTTCTAGCAAATAAAATATTTTTATTCTTATTCTTATCTACTTTCGCTAACGCTTGGTTGCCATGGGAACGTAAGGAATTCCTTCTTTGTTAAGCACGTAATATATCAAAGGCTTATGTCAGTTCCATACATTTTTGCTCTTAGCGATATCATTAATCGAATGCCTCCGTGGTCCATTGGATAGCGTATGTAAATGCTGATGTCCCGGGTTCAATTCCCGGGTCGGGCAAAAGTGTTACTGGGTTTTTCCGAATTCTCAATAGCAGCACGGAGTTTGGTGATGTGCCCGGTAACGGCAATAGGCTCGCCCCCTATTACGTGGGACCTAAAAATGTGTGGTGAAATGTGGGTGTAATATTAAACCACTGTCTACCCCTATGGAGATATAGGTGTGAGTCTATAAAAAACAAATCTAATACCCTTTGGCTAAGGGGGCTGCACTGTAGTGCGTCGTTTGGTAAGTGCGAGTGCCTGAGGCCCCATCGCCTTTTCCTTTTCACAAATCCAATTCCTCCTCCTATTCCTTTTTCCAACACACAAGGCGGCAACGCATGTTTCACATGTGAAATTCCAAGAAAATCAAATCATGCCTTAAAATAATTAAATAAAAAAAACGGCCCAAATCTCTCTCAACCACTGTAATAATCACTTTGCTTCAGTTGGAAAGAAATAAGCTGACCAAATACTTTCAAAACTAGTCACAACTGAAAATGATCTTGCCGATACAATTGAAAACAGAAACCAATATAGCGACTCCATGTTTTTAGTTCCAACCGACCCAAACGAAGTAGAGGCAATAATTCTCAACCTTGAATGACGGTGCTCCTGGATTGGATCGTTACAGATCCTACTTAATTAAGTATATTAGAAAATCTATCCTTGAACCTCTTACTTTTATCTGTAACCTGAGCATGACCACAGGAGTCTTTCCCGAAAGTTGGAAGATAGTTTCCGTTACGCCCTTACACAAGGCTGGTAATAAAGACTGTCCGGATAGTTACAGGCCCATTTCCCTACTCAGTATATTTTCGAAAATATTAGAAAAGTTTATTAATAATCGCCTGGTGAAGTATATTGAGAAAATATCTTTCATATCCGAACGGCAGTTTGGCTTTAGACAGGAGAAATCCACAGAAGGCGCGGTCAATCTTCTTACAAGCATGATTTCCGATCATGTCGATAAAAGGAAACGTTGTTTAGCAGTCTTTATTGACTTGGCTAAAGCCTTCGACAGTGTTTCGATACCAATTCTTCTTAAGAAAATGGATACACTGGGAATTCGAGGAACTGCCTTTGATTGGTTTAAAAGTTACCTGAGAAATAGACGGCAATGTGTTAAAATCGATTAATACATGAGTGATGAACAAAACATTTATTTTGGTGATCCGCAAGGTAGTATAATAGGCCCCACTTTATTTACAATCTACATTAACGACTTACTGAAAATAAATATTCCTTATGCCGAACTGATCTGCTATGCCGATGACACAGTTATACTTTTTAACGGAATGGATTGGAAAGAAATTAATGCTGAAGCTGAGTCAGGCATGACCAAAGTTATAAACTGGCTCGACTCAAATTTACTTACTATGAACGTCTGTAAAACTAAAATCATAGTCTTCAATAGAACACAGACAACGAGACCATCTAACTATTGCTTAAAACTGCACAAAGTATCATGTTTAACCAATATCACCTCCAATTCAAACTGTCATTGCCCAGAAATTGAACAAGTCGTACATCTAAAATATTTAGGTATAATCATAGATGAAAACCTCTCATTTAAACATCACATTTTAAGATTAAGGAAACTTGTTAGAAAAACAATATATATAATGAAACTTCTACGCGACTGTGCATACATAAAGATAAAGAAACTAGTGTATACAGCTCTATGCCAATTCCTTATACAGTACTGTGAAGTGGTCTGGGGCGGTGCCGCCGAAACTTACATGTTAGGACTAGAGAGGGCCCAACGCGCTGTTCTCAAAGTCATGCTGCATAAACCGTGCCGCTTCCCAACTGACGACCTGTATGCAGAAGCAGCTGTTCTTGGAGTGTGGAAACTCTATATTTGCAAAGTGGCATGTAGAATGCATTTAAAAATATCAGGGAGACCCAATCCTTTATCGCAAAAGAACCGAAAACCCAGAATTCCTCCAGTAGCAGTAAGATCAACATTTGCACAACGTTTACCAGTATTTCTGCATACCCATATTTATAATAAAGTTAAGTCCTTTCTCAACATTAAAAACTTTAATGTCCCAGTCAGTCAAATGAAAAAATCACTACTTATACGACTCTTATATTTATCTTACGATGATACAGAAAACTATATTCTAAAAATAGTCAGATAGTTAGGTACCTGTGCGAAACACGCATACACACTTAACGCACGCACACACACACACACACTACATCAACAACTCGCCACACCACAACCCACACACACGCTCATATGCAAACACAAATATTATTGTTAACTTTAATGTTTGCCAAATATGCCAAAGTGTTACTATATACTTATGTACTGAATTTATTTTTATATTTAAGTTGATACCTACTTAGTTTTTCTTACACATATTATTTTGTTATTTGTTACCAATACATTTTGTGATAGTTTTCATGTTAAATGGTGCCCAAGATACAGGCATAGCCTAGTTTGGGACCATCAAATATGCAATTTGTAATGTGTTTATTGGAAATAAATACTTACTTACTTACTTAAAATTAATTTGTTTTATCAGTTTAAGATATTATTTATTTATTTTATATACTGAATCGTGTACAGGTTGACTTAATGCCTTGGGCATTATCTGCCAGTCTGTCTTTGAGCGGTGCTGAGAAACGTAGTAGGTGTATTAACCTCTGGAACGCAGGCGGGACATACGTATGTCCCAGGAAAATTTGTTCCGTCCAGGGCTTGCGGGAAACACGTATGTCCCGCAACGACAGCGCCATGTTTCACTACTTGAAATTACGTTAAAATAATTCCACCAATAAGATTATGTTCCAATATTGCAAAGTATGAATATTCTTTTTAATTCTGCATTGTAATTAGCTGTCATTTTATAGACTTTTTTTGCAATAATAACGACTGAACATTGTTTGCCACAAGTTCGTTTTCGCGCGCGTTAGACTGACGACAGCTCTGCTTTGAAAAACGTGTAGCGTCGCAATCTCGTAATTTCACTATATGTTTTATATGTCATTATACTCGGAAACTAATCTTGTTTGCTATAAAATATAGTTAAGATATGATTATTGTATAAATTATAACGAAAAACGGTTTTCAAAATATCATTATCAAAAATGGCGGCAAGTTGTAAATACACCCGTCCGCATTTCAGTTTTGTAAGATTAGGTAGTTAAAAGTCGGTACTATTACTCATAACCTTTCTTATTTATCACAAACTAATGAGTAAATAATAATAAAATAATAAACTTATGGTTTTGATATTTACGAAAGTGTATCTAAGTCGATACAGTTTCGCGCGCGATTATGGCAGCCGTTTTGTATTCCGATGATGTGTTTAAACTTTTGTTGATTTATAGAAATATAAGTGAAGTTGATATTAACTGTTGATTAAATTCAATAATTCATTAAGTAAGGTATATAAAGTGATGTGAATAATTGCTAAAATGCTAAATATTTGTGAGATAGTGTGTGTTAAAAGTTTTATTGAAGAGGATTTTTTCACGTTTTCGAGTTTTATTTCAACGAACTGCAGAGAAAAGGTAATTATACGAGTACATCATATATCTATAATATGTTTTCTAAGCATATTTCAAGGATGCAAAAACCGTCATTATTTTTGTGATACGTTGAAAACTAACTGAGATATAGGTAAAATAATGACGCCGGTCAGCTGTTGCTCGATCAAGAGGTAAAGCAGCCTGCACTACCGGCCAATTTTTATTTTTTACGTCCCGCGCGGGAGGGGTTAAATATTACTTACTATAATTACAATATTACAAATTATATGTATAATAATGTTATATTTACATAAGTAACGACCCACCACAAGCAGATCCGAGAAGGCAGCGGACTGTGTGGCGCAGTCTGCTGTGAAAGGCATTGCACACCTCGCCTTTCCCCGGGCACGCGTCCCAAGCAAGGGGACGGACGCGACAGATAAACCGGAGCAATACAACCACAGTTCCCGTTGTAACTGCATGGCGTCGAGCTACGGAGCCACCGTGTAGTTTTTAGTCGGTAACCCAGCCCACAGGGTGGGAGTCCGACATACCCCCTTCGACCGCTCCCCGGTCGGATGGGCATGAGGTAACTCATTTTCCACACGATAAAAAAAAAGGTATGCATACATACACTGTACATTTAAATTTTATTTATATACAATCTATATGCGATAAATACATACACACTATAATATAATACGAGAACTAAAGAAATAATACCAAAAGCCGCCTTAAGTAACTACGTAATAATAAATAATGTAAAAAGAATTTGTAGATACAAATCCTACTTATGACACATCCGCTGGTCTTGCCAACAGGAGCTCCTTTACTTTCGCCTTAAATTTTTACCTGGTGTTGCACATCCTGATCTCTAGAGGGAGGGCATTCCAGAGGGAGTAGACTGAACGAGAAAAGAAGAGTAAATAAGAGATGTGTTATGAGAAGGGATAGTAAGAAGAAGATTATTAGACGATCGCAAGTTTCGGTCGCAATATTAAATTATATTTTTAATTCAAATATTTAACATGGATGTCACGACAGTTGGCCATATCTTTCACTTATACTTTAATTGACTGAAAAGACAAATTTCCTTCGTCCTTTAGATATGATCTTATAATGAGAAGCTCTCATTAAATATCAACAGACATTTTGGATCTTCCGCTTTTCATTTTCTCTTAGGTCAAAATAAAAGGTATAACTGGCCGTGTATGTAACAAACGAAGATAACACTTTTAGAACGAAAATAAAGCAATTTTAAACAACTTTTTTATAATTTTAAATACGGCACCTGCGCTTGAACTAAATCCTGTGTCGCGGGGGACTTTACAAACATACAACTAACGGACACTATGAACACCCAGACTCGAAACAACAATTTATGGATCACACAAAGTGTTGCCTCGTGTGTGGATCGAACCCACAACACTCGCCGCAGTGTCAATACCATACAGGCTCTGCACAGCGGGCTGTCGGTATTTTTTATTGAAATGTGCTATTACCTGTGTGTACTCTTTTTACTCCATGTGAGTTGGCAGTAGATATTATTGTTATGTCTAGCTATTATATTCACCAGTTTGTTGCCTGGACTAAAATTATTCCAATGTTCAATTTTATTGAGCACGTCATTAACTTACTGATAATTAACTGCGGAGTTGCGCCGACAACTGAAAGTATATCTAAATATAATGAGATCCTAGGAAGATATTATTATAATCGTTTACAGCATTTGGATAGGAATTGGCCGCTCTCAATAATCATTTATTTATTTGAATAAGTGGGAACTTTTTTTACCTGAGATTAGATACTTTTTTCTGCTATGTACGCTTTTCACGAAAAGCACTATTTGTATACTTAATATGATATAACACGTTGTATCGTTTTAATATACAAAATGTCACTACCGCATTGCCTATTATGTCCCATGGATCGATTTAAGAAAATACACTAACCAAATAGTATATTTGTGCAGAAATGGTAAACTAGACCAGTCTAAAATTATAAGGATTAAATCTTAAATTATTTTACAACGAATAAAGCACTAATAAAACTGTATAATAAAAATATTATTTCACCTTGATTTGATTGCTTTATTTTGTATAGTTAACTATTAATTTTCAATGGTATCTTGACAATTTATCAGTGTTTTACTTTTTATGTATGAAACAGGATCATTATCTATTTATTCGTTATTTTTATATTAACTGTGCGAGTATAAGTTCATACACTATGTTAAATATTAACAAATAAATAGATCGAAAAATTGAATTGGTAAAAACACAAAGAACATATCTTCAAGACGAACTTTCTATAATATTTGTTTAAGCCGCACTTGGCTGGCTTTTTTAACTGGAAGAAAAAAAACTTGTATTGTAAGTTCTAGTGGGGCATATAAAGTTATTCAATAAGAAGTCAGACAAAGAGTTCAGTTTGTATTCACGTCGTTCCGTAGTGACGGACAATGGAGTTATCTTCGTGTTACTCTTGTACGAACTATAGATTGTTTATAGCTGTTTAAGCGTTTAGTGTTTAGTATTGGATGTAGCTTGTATTACAAATCGGGTTACGAATTCGTTTTAACTTGATTTTGGTGCTGCTAACATATATACGTCACCGGAAGATAACAAGATCGAGAATCATAAAATTAAAAGAACTTCTGTGATTGGTCGACCCATTTAGAATCTTGCGAATGGATATCCGTTAGCTTATAAATTTAATACGACATGTCGAAAATTGATAAGTTTGCGAAAATGTGGGCGTAAAATAATACAATTTATCTCTCGTTTAGAATCCAATGAAAGTTTATAAATAATTAATAAATTTGATGTTTTTGTTATTTTCCGGTGACATATATAACGATATTTCTAAGAAATATCCTTAGCAGCCTTTCGCAGTCCACTGAATTCGCAATAACTGTGAGTCATCAGGTTGGTTTAATGTGGGGTTTTCTGTCTCCACCCAAATATAGTATTTCAGCATCATCGTCATCATGGCGAAATGTGGGTGTAATATTACACCTCTGCCTACCCCTTCAGGGATACAGGCGTGAGTCTATAGATAGATAGATAGACATTATTATCAGCGCTGTATACAGTGTGTTGAAAGGCATTTGCAAAATATTTTCAGGGGTGAATATACTATTATAACTGAATACAAATACATGAAAAAATAACACACTAAAACTTAAATTCTTATTTCGTAATCATGTATTTAAAAGATCAACTCGGTGTATTGACCGCCGCCGCCGCTCAGCTGATTGCAGGTACCTAGCACAACAAGACAGTGTCGGACCTACCGTGCTTTTTCTGATACAATCAACAGTTTATTCTGGTTAACTATCTAAGTAACATTTTATAAAAATAGAGTTTTATATATTATCGCACACTGTTTGAAATAATTTTACGTAGATAAGTAAAGATAAAAATGCTTTATCAAAATCAAAATCAAAAATAATTTATTTCTTGGGCCGCAAAGGGCGCTTAAAAACGTCAAAGCTTACATTACATTAAATGAATTTAAAATGTATATGATAATTCATCATCATCAGCCTTTACCAGTCCACTGCTGGACTAGGCCTCTCCTTTGAAAGGAGGAATTGGCCTACTATACCACGCTGGCCAAACGGGTTGGTATAGGGTTTGTATCAAGTTTTCCTTCTCTTACAGTGTTGTTCTATGCATTATGTGCTCCCTCTGTCGGCTCTTACGACACCCATGGGATGATATGGGGTGGTGACAATCCGTATTCTTAATCCGTCACCACACGGATGATGATTACTTAAGTATTAATATTTAAGAGAAGAAAATAATTTACCGAAGCTTAGATTAATTTTAATCCCACTGTTTTGGGTAGAATTAAAATCAATCTAAGTACCAGCTCTATGAGAAGAACTGGTGAGAAACTCATGTGCACTTTTTTCCAATAAAAATTACATATATAGTACATTGCTTAGGGTATGTGCAGTATACTGTCTATATTATATTACAGATATATTTTGCAAATGCATATCAACATATTGTATAAAATGTCCCACTGCTGGGCACAGGCCTCTTCTCACTATGAGAAAGGTAATGCCATAGGGCACCACACTGGCCAAGTGAAGGTTGGCAGTCTTCACATTGTCATGTCTTTATAGAAGATTATGGGGAACTCTCAGACAAGCTGGTTTCCTCACGATGTTTTCTTTTACCGCTTAGCAAGCGATATTTTTGAAAAGTCATTACCAAGTTCCTCTGCGTAGCAGTCTGTCGACTATCTCCACTAGGCTATTGCTGCTCGCAATATAGTATTTTCTTCGTGTATTTTCCTTAGACGCCTCTTAAGACACTCATGGAATGAAATAGGGTATTGAAACTTTGTATTCTTAATCTGTCATACGTGCAGTCTACAAAATCTTGGTTAGTTGAAAGTATGTTTAGTTGAATCTCAGTGACAAAGAACTCCAACGTAAGTTTATTCTTAGCTCTCGCATAGTTATATATACGGCCACGATGCTGGTTCCTCATTAAAACCTGTGTCAGCATACTGCTAACCTGTTCATCAAATATATATTTGAAGAGAAATCTAAAATAGATTTTCAAATTAGTATGTGATGAGTTCCATTCGATAATAGGTTTTTTGGGCGATTTGTTAACGAGCGTACAAAACCCATTTATTTGCGCAGAAAGATTAAAATCTCGGTTTTGTAAAAATTACGATTTAACTAAACTCATTGGTAATTTGTCAGTCAAATTTATAATCAATCTTATGTAATCTTAAGATATCGTGATTTATACAAATTGCAATATATTAATCAGAGCTTCTGATTAATATATTGCAATCTGTATAATTCTATAATATTTTTGCGTCACTGACTGACAGACAAACAGACTACAGCCAAAAAGTTTAAGCGCAAGAATCTGAAATGTATGTGTATTCCTTGGAGACTGGAGGGGGGGCACTAAGAAGGAATTTATTTATTTCATACCATGAGAGCTCTTTCCAGAATGCCATGAGTTACGCATGGCTTCGCTATACAAACTCTAATCCAACCCGTTTGGCCAGCGTGGTATAGTAGGCCAATTCCTCCTTTCAAAGGAGAGGCCTAGTCCAGCAGTGAACTGTTAACCCCTTGAGTGTCCTACGGGCACGGTGTGCCCGTAAGAGAAATAGGCTGGTAGTGTCCTACGGGCACGGTGTGCCCATAAGGATTCGTGTGAACTTCACTCCGGTGTTGTGTAATTGGTTACTATAATAAAAACGTACATCGACTAGTTATAGATTAACCAACATAATACCATCAATTTTTACCTTGTTTCCAAGCTTGCAACCGAGAATAATAATAAAATTGCTAATTTCGGTGCTCAGTTTTCTCCGTGCCGCCATATTGCGCTGTGGCGATCAACTAAGTTGAATTTGTGATTTTTTTTAAATGTATTCTCAACGCAAACGCTAAGTGATTGTATTAGTATTATATATTAAATTATTGAAAATTTAGTGAAGTATATGTTTTAAACATTTTTTTAAGCCAGTTATAAAAATATTTTTATGAAAAAAGTGTGTAACTTTTGTGATGCAATTTTCGGGCGTTGGCCGCTAGTCGTCCTCCATATGTTAAATGATTCATCATCATCATCCTCTTTGCGTTATCCCAGTTTCAATCTGGGGTCCGCTTTCTAGTCTAACCGGATTTGGCTGAATATTAGCTTTTCCACAGAGCGACTGCCTGTCTGACCTCCGCAACCCGAAGGGATAGCGATATTCAATGGTTTAGACTAGTGTCAGTTTATTTAGAAGGTACTGACACCCTGTAACGACTGTCAAAGATCTTCATGGCAGCCGGGACCGACGGCTTAACGTGCTCTCCGAGGCACGGGACAAGCGATAATTAATAATTCAATACGCACATAACTCCGAAAAGTCATTGGTGCGCGCCGTTAAATGATTATATGTAAGTATTTATTAATTACTTTACTAAATATAGACAAGTTTCTCAATTTGTCTTAGAATCCATTGTTAATAAGACATTTCGTGTTGTTTTTGCTATAAATAGGTATAAATATGTTTTGTGAGTGAGAAATGTTTTCCGTCGGATCGTCAAAATGGTGCAAATTTTTCACTGCTATGAATAAATGGTTATTGTGAAGTGATATCGGTGACCTGTGCTAAATTAATGTATATAACCGTCGCGTCGTCTACCCGTGTCAATATTAGTGCAGTGAGAAAGGGAATTTCGTGAATAATTTATGTGTATTTTGGAAAAATGTTTCACATGGTGTAAGAAAAAACAAAGTGACCTGCATTTATCAATTTTTTTCGACATGGTTAAAGGTAAACTATTTTAATATAATTCTCTTATAGAGTAACTCCTGAACTGTATACGGTTTAAAATTTACGTCATATAATTATACCAAACGCGAGAAAATTAAAGTTTTACAACCAAGGATCCTATAAACGTTACATCCTCAAAATGGCTGGACACTACCGGAGAAAATGCACTTTAGAGTGGGGCATGCGAGGGGCTAAAGGCTGGTGATGACACTGTTGGTAGAAAGAAAGGATGAATGTATTGAGACCGACTAGGGTTACCTACCCTAGTCCAACTTGGAGTGACTGGACCGAAAAGGCACCGCACAGGAGGCTGTAAGCAGGTCGTTTAGCAGTATTTCTGTGACATAAAGTTTCTGAATACCTACGTACGTACGTCGGCAGTAAAGCATCGAAACACAAGCGGCACCTACTAGTTATCTCTTCTCTTAAGACCCTTTTTCTTACGAATGCGTGAAGGTAAAAAGTTGAATTTTTTATTGAATTAGGGCTAGGAAACTGCAATGCTGTTAATTCATCTCATCGTCATCTTCGTCCCACTTGTCGCCGTGATATCCACTTACTAGTCTAAGCAAATTTGATGGAATATCAGTTATTCTAATTTATCTATTCCTTTAAACAGCCACAATTAAATATTTACAAATGAGAAGTACCTTATCTTGGTAGCCTACGACCTGTGTTAGAATGCAAAATCGAAATATGTTCAATTTAAACTTCCAAGATTAGTTTCACAGTTAGACTAAAATACATTCCTAAGGACCTGTTTTGTGTTAAATGTACGAGGCAACACCTACATGAAACTTATTGGTTGGGTGACATACTGTCGCACGAGTGATTGAGTTCCACGGGGTAGCCGGGATCGATCACTCGCCGAGCAATTAAAGAGAGATAATTAGGTTGTCTTACGGGAAATAAATAAAAAATATCACCAGGAAAGTTTAAACTCGCGTTATATTCCAGTTACACAATGGCTTTAATTACACAAAAAAACTGACACTTGAGATTAGCCGACGAGACAATAATCCAGGGCGTGGTGATAGGTTGGCACTTCACAGGTCTTCAGATGGGGTACTCAGCTTTGGTCGTGTTGTCCCGGAGCAAAAAGGGCCAAACCACGTGTGTCCCCGGTATATATAAGGCCGGCGAGCGGGAGGGGGCGAGCGGGGCTCCCCACTGCTGTGCGTCACTCGTAGTGAGGCTCGCGAGCGCCAGGGCACGACGTCACACACCCCCCCCGTTAGGCCGGGATTTTCCCTAAGGAAAATTCCCTAGCCCAACGGGCGTAGCAGCCCTGAAGATACTCCCTGAAATTAGAGAAAACAAGGGCATGAGTACCTTGAACAAGTGACAACCCTATACGCTAATTAGGATACCTAAATAATAATGACCCACGCTTGCATTCTTCACGCGTACAACGGCAGTCTGAATTTGAACATAAACATTTATCATTCATAATTCATCACACATACCTACATGTAAATGCCAAGGCCAGTGTAATAGCTTAATATTAAAGATAACAATCTATGGAGAAGCGCTTAGGGTAATTATTAGGTAATAATGATTTGTAGATATAAGAAACTTGATCTAGCCATACGGCTTAAAAATCTTGGGTTCGGCCTTTGCCACTAGATAAGTAAACTTTTTGAATATAGTTAGGTGTAACAACAGATTTTTCGTAACGATGAACAAAAATAATATAAGCCGCAGACACGACCGGACCGCTCAATGTCAAAGGAAAGAAATTAATAAATATTTTGCTCCAATTAATAACTACAACACGACCAGTAAACACCTTTTGAATGCAAACAATGGTGAATCATTAGTTAGGCATTTATTTATCGGCGCGTCGCTGAGTGAACGCGCGTGCGTCATAACGACAACTAGGTAGGTACGATCTAAATGGTAGGCACTATTCGACCGTTCCGAGCTCGCGACGCACTTTTAATCACCCTGAATGTTTATAAAGTACCTATAATATCAACTCGATTACGGAACCTATACAGAATTAAGAATTACAACAGAACTTCAGAACAAGGCACGGCGAAAAACAATACGCCAATCAAGATGCATTTCAACAGTTAGATTTGTGGAAAGAAAATACACATGCGAGAATCGAACCACAGACCGATCCGACAACAACTTTTTAACCACTGAGCCATAACTGATAGTTAGATAAACAACAGATTCTTTGTAACAATATTACATGTAATAAACTTTATTACAATTTATAACTGAAACATTTATTCATTTTATGTTAGCATGTTTACATAAATCATTAACACAACACAATGCATTATCTTGTGAGCTTTGACTCGAAAACAAAAGAACCATTGTTGGCCTTCACAAATAATTATGCGGGCAATTAAAACTCCGCATAGATATGCGTCTTACATTGTTGTTTTTATACATTTATTATTCTTTGTAATTAATCAACTTTAAATCCTTGATATGCCATTCGCCTAAAGGTTTTCCGGCCATGTCGTTAAGTTTGTATACTAGAGGTGACCTTTTTGAGGCAATCTTACATTTAATAAATTTAGGCGCCAATTTCTTGCTAAGGTATTTAACCTTGTCACTAAGTAGAAACGTTCTGCGCCAAACTATATCACCGACATTGAATTCTGCCGGTTTACGGCGAAGATTATAAGATGAACAATTTCGTTGGTGGGCCAACAACAGAGCTGAATGTACCTTCTCGAAAATAGAGGATAAGTAGCCTAAAGTTTCGGCATAGCCGTCCCGTGGTTCAAGCACCATATTGGAATTAAATTCCTTGTCAATATACTGAGAACCACATGTTATGACCTCCCTACCAAAAACAAGGAAATTAGGAGAATAACCAGTAACCTCACTAACTGCGCAGTTAAGGGCGAACTGAACCTTAGTGATTAAAGTGTCCCAGATTCGATGATCAGATTCTATGAAAGTTGAAATAGCTGTCATAATGGTTTTGTTGTAACGTTCAACTGAGTTAACGTGGGGAGTATACAACGGTGTAAAATGCAAATTTGGAATTTTATATTTTGACAACATACTTTTAAAGGTTGCGCTAATAAATTGTTTACCGTTATCCAAAACAATAGTAGATGGAATTCCATGCACCAAAAATACATTTTCCTCGAGAATTTTTGTTATCACTTCTGCAGTTGCCCGTTTAATGGGGAAAAGCAAACAATATTTAGAGAAACAACAACTGACCACAAATATAAAAGTGTTTTGTTTTCTGCTGGGAGGCAATGGACCAATCAAATCAATACTAATCGTCTGAAAGGGCTTTTGACATGATTTGGGTTTTTCCATTAGACCTAAATTTGGGTGATTTTGGTGTTTATGGGTGACACAAGGTTCACATGAACTGACGAACTTGACAACATAGGAGTACATACCAGGCCAAAAGTAATTAAGTGCGAGACGTTTGTATGTCTTAAAAATACCCAGATGTCCAGCAGTGGGCGAAGAATGATTCTCCCTTAGAATGTCAATTCTTTGGTTAGACGGAATAACCTCTTTCCATTGAAATTCTCTAGTGAGAGGGTTTAATGTTTTTTTAAAACAATACAATTTATTGTTTATTACTTGATAGTTAACAAAGGAAGTCGGAGAACTTAAACAGCCTTTATAGATATTTAAATACCAAGGATCCTTAGTAGAAACTGGTAAATTCTGATTCGAATTAATATCTATATTTATATCATTAGCAATAGCAGAAACGGGTAAAGAGCGAGACAGAAAATCAGGTAAAACGTTATCGTAACCCCGACGATGACGTATTTCGAAATTATAGGAAGATAAGCGAACTCCCCATCTGGCTAACCGGCCAGTAGTGTTATTTAAGGTCAAGAACCATTTCAAAGCAGCGTGATCAGTGTAAACAATAAACTTTTTACCATTTTCAACATAACAACGCCAGTGTTCTATAGCAGATAGAACAGCCAGGGCCTCGCGCTCTGTGGCACTGTAATTTTTTTCTTGCTTAGTGAGTGATTTGCTATAGTACGCTATGACTCTTTCCTCACCATTTAACCTTTGACAGAGGATCGCGCCAAGACCAAAATCGCTAGCATCTGAGTGTATTTCAAACGGTTGCGAGTAGTCAGGACAAGCCAACACCGAGGAGGAAATCAAACAATTCTTTAGGTTATTAAACGCCTCATTAGCCTCTGTCGTCCAGCAGAATGGAGGTGCGTTTTTACTTTGAGATGTTAACTTATTTAAGGGTGCAGCAATAGAGCTAAAATTCGGTATAAAACGCCTGTACCACGAGGCTGCGCCTAAAAATCGACGTACTTCTTTTCTATTAGAAGGAGTGGGATAATTTTTCATTGAATTTACTTTATCCGGATCGGGATGCAATCCACTAGAGTCGACAACATAGCCTAAATATTTTAGTTTATCTCTAAAAAATTGTCATTTTTCGAGATTAATTGTTAAATTAGCGCTTTTTAGTTTATCAAGAATGCGTAATAAAAGAGTAATATGCTCGTTGAAGCTGGACGTGATACAGATTATGTCATCGATAAAACAGAAAACCTTATTTTCAAATTCTGGACCATAAAATAAAATATCAACTAATCGTTGTTGAGTAGCTGGCGCATTCGTAAGACCGAAGGGCATTCTTTTGAATTGAAATGTGCCACGCGTGGGAATATAAAAGGCTGTTTTGCAACGGTCTTCTTCTTTAATTAATGTTTGCCAAAAAGATTTAGACAGGTCTAAACTAGACAAGTATTTAGCATCTCTCAGATTATCTAAAATTTCCGAAATATAAGGCAAGCTATAAGCATCTTTTTTTGTAACGGAATTTAATTTACGACTGTCCAAACAGAAACGCAGTTCACCATTCTTCTTTGGGGTCAAAATGACCGGGTTTGACTACATGCTTTCGGATCGTTCAACAACATCCTCTGAGAGCATGATCATGATGAGAGCATGGTCGTCAAGATGCTTTATTAAAATCTTTGTTTATCGGGAGACATGCGATAAAATCTTTGCCGAATAGGGGGGCAATCACCTGTATCAATTGAATGAGAAATAATATTTGTGCAACCGAGACCCCGCTTCTCGTATGAAATATCGGTAAATTTAGAAATAATGTTGTCAGCGGTAGCTCTCTGGTCGACTGTAAGATGATCGTAAGAAACAAGATGTGCAGGGAGAACTGCCTGCAACTCCATTACTTGAGCGTCAGACTTGTTCACAATCAAAACAGACTCTAATTTGTTAGGAAATAGGCCAAAGCTTCGCCAAAAATCCATGCCAAGGATAAGGGAATTTTGAATCCCAGGTACAACATGAACTTCTAAGTTAATCAATTTATCCTGAAACTCAAAGGGTAGAAACACCGATCCCAAAGACTCAAATCGTTCGCCGCCTGCTGTTATTAACCTTAAAGGTTTCGATTTATCCAAAACATTGTCTTTCAAAAATAAGTTATGCAAATTATTACCTAAAATTGTAACGCAAGATCCAGAATCTAAAAGACCAGTGGTAGGTATTCCGTTTAATTTTAGAGTAACGTAAGGTAAATATTCTACTTTAGAATTACGGATTGAGGAAATATGATAGCTATTAAAGAATTTTTTTTTAAAGTCCAACCAATTATTCCACTCTGTTTTATTACAATTAGTTGTATAATTTGATTTTCCACAATCCTTGTTAACTAGTTTTTTGAAACTGTAGGGGTCGACTTAGATTTACAATTGGGGCAGTCTGACACCTTGAAACCCTTTGTGCCGCACTTAAAACAGATTAGGTAGTGTGGGTGACGGCAATTACGTAATGAGTGCGAATTGCATCTACAACGCACGCAAAAAGTTTTATTTATATTAGAAGTACTCGATACGGCGTTGACTTGTGGTACAGACTTGTAACTCGATGTATCGGCGACAGAGTTATATTTATTGAAGTGATTATGATTGTAAACATTTTTGTTTGAAGAAAAATTAGAAAACGGATAATTATACGCTAGATCGGGTGCTACAGTATTCTTTGAAACTTTACCCCTAAAGTTTTAGTTCAGAAAATTGCTTACTGCGACTTTGGTAATTTTCGAAAAGACGACAAACTTCGACCAAACTATCAACATCAACAACCTTTGCAGTGAGCAGACAATTAGTGTAACAAGGTCTAATATTATTTAGTAAAATTTCTAGCTTCTCCAAATCAGCGATAGGAGAACTAAGTCGCGAAAACATACCGTGCATTTTTGCCACGTAAATAGTTATTGATTCGTTCTCGCCCTGTGAGCGCTGATGGATCTCCATCATAAGCCGATAATCGTAGTTATGCAGACTAAAATCTCGTTTCAAAAGTTCGCAAAGTTCTAACCAAGTCTTTACATTATTTTTAACAGAACGATACCAAACTAATGCGTCACCCGCAAATATTTCAAAAGCGAAAGACAACATCTTGTCGTGTGGAATAGATTTACAGGACATAAATTCATCAATTTTTTCAATAAAAGATCTTACACATGATTTACCGTTAAATTTGAATTTACCTAATTCCGACAAAAGCTTACGGTCGTAATTATAGGAAGTGTTTCCCTCTGCCACTGAGCAATCCGACCGCGAACTACGGCTCGTGATTAATTTTAATTTCGCATATAAGTCATTAAATTTATTCCACACAGACTCAATTTTTTTAATATCAAGACTGCCGGTATCCACCCTATTCAGTCGATGAAAACAATGGTGTAGCACGGTTTCGACCTTCTGTTGAAGCTCGGAAGTATAGTTTGTTTCCAGCATAGATAAGTGTTTATTTGATCTTAATAACGACTTTTCCACTTCAGCCACATCTTCCTCTGGTGGGAAGGGTGAAGGTAATATATCCTCCGAGGGAATTTTAACTGAAAGTTTAGCGATTTGTTTGCGGGGATCGTCAGGCTTTGAAACGCCGCGTATTGTGGTCTCATAGTCTAATTCCACTTTAGTTAATAATGAGAAATTTATAATGTAAGCCATTATTACAAAACAATAATAGAAAATCTAAGTATTTACGCCGGTACTAGAAAAAAAATTAAATATCGCCAGAAAATCGAATACCGTGCTAAAAAAAAGCTGAAATACACTAAATTATACAACGGTGTGATGATTGGTAAAGGATTAAAAAAAAAAAAATTCTTAAAGGTCACTCAAAGGTTGAATCACAATATTTTTTTTCGCAAACACGAGGCACGTTAGTTCAACGGCTAAGCGGTTAGAACCGGTTGGCGGCTCGACACGCTGCCCGCGGTGGAACGTGATTTTAGACCGACGTTAATTAAATCACCGTTATGTTATTTACACAGTTAAATTGCTTGTGGCCAACCAAAACAGATAGAAACTGTACCTGTACGCAATTCACCACACCAGAATATATGCACACACAGGAGAAAAATATACAAGAGAAAAAGAAATTATTTCACTCACCTGTAAAGTGCCAACTTACGTTTTAAAAATATATTTAAAAATTCTATTGGGCGCCAATGTCGCACGTGTGATTGATTTCCACGGGGTAGCCGGGATCGATCACTCGCCGAGCAATTAAAGAGAGATAATTAGGTTGTCTTACGGGAAATAAATAAAAAATATCACCAGGAAAGTTTAAACTCGCGTTATATTCCAGTTACACAATGGCTTTAATTACACAAAAAAACTGACACTTGAGATTAGCCGACGAGACAATTATCCAGGGCGTGGTGGTAGGTTGGCACTTCACAGGTCTTCAGATGGGGTACTTAGCTTTGGTCGTGTTGTCTCGGAGCAAAAAGGGCCAAACCACGTGTGTCCCTGGTATATATAAGGCCGGCGAGCGGGAGGGGGCGAGCGGGGCTCCCCACTGCTGTGCGTCACTCGTAGCGAGGCTCGCGAGCGCCGGGGCACGACGTCACAATACGTATAAACAGAGTTCTTAGAACATCCTGGGTATGTTTATAAATCGTTTTATGTTATTGTCCTAACTGATCTGACACACATATTTGACTGCACGTATTTTGTAATGGTTTAAGCGGTCACTTCGTCGTTTAACATTCCACCGAGTGTTGTAGGTTCGATTACGACACGGTACAACACTTGTGTGATCTGTAATTTGTTGTGCCAAACATGGGTGTTCTGTGCATCAAACGTTGCAAATAAGTTGCAATTTTTTTTTCTTTATCTTTTGGGATCTTTTCAGTAATCCATTATTATACGTACTGATCTATAATTTCCACTTCTCATAATTTACTCATGACAACGGGTTAAAATCAAAATATATTGTAATTAACTAGGTACATAAGAAATATACTTATATTTTAATGAACTTTTCTCATTTTCAAGTGAATATGAAAAGTTTATTAACGTAGCTAGCAACTCAATTATAAATAATTGGCTACATAACATTGATACGATAATAAGTCAGGAAACAAATAATGGCCGGCACACATATAGCGACGTGAAGCGCAGCACATTTTTCACTGCCTAACGATTATTCACATTGGTCTCGTTTTAGAAGATGACCAAAATCAACTGTGTCTAACCTAGGAAAACTATATTTACAACACGCCCGCACAAGATCAAACTACTATCATGTGATCATCGATTTTTAACTATTACAAAATGTCGATTATACTCGTCACGCGACGCATTGTCGTCACCTTATTATTAATTATAAACTTCTGTACACAATCATCATATACTTACTGTCTTTTTTTATTGCGTAGGGAGACACGTAAGCAAGCGGGTCACCCGATGATAAGTGATCACCGCCGCCCATAGATACCAGTAATGCCCGAAGCTTTAAAAAGGACAAGTGAGTTGCCGAAATTTTAAAAAGGATTGTGCATGCTTCTTCTTCTTTTCGTTTATGTGTATGATCAGTTATAGAGGTGACTTTAAAAAAAAAAGAAGAGATCTATTACAAACGGCAATTAGTCAATTCATGTAATGATATGATGCTATAAAAACTGTTGTAAGCAGTGTATACAATGGAAAATTGAATAAAAATTGGTGGGTCCAATACTCTTATTCGGGATTATTACTTCCGAGAACTAGTTCACACACCAATTTCAGTTAAAATAAAAATAGCCTCCAGGGCCAGATCAAAGCTATTGTATAAATAACATCTGAACAAATATACAATATCTCGCCCACTGTACGAATACAAAACGTAAATTTTACACGAACGTTTTTTGCTATAATATAACAAAATAACAGCGAATTATTTTAAAATTGTATCCAAAAAAGAAATAAAAATGCAAATTTTAACAAGATTTTGAAAATGAATTAGGCATTAATTACGAATATTAACATATATTTAATTCACGCTATTTGTCTTACCAATAACGTTTTGAAGTTATGAGCGTATAATAATATAATACGCTCATAACATAATAGTTATATATCACTTGCCCCGCGCCTCGGAGAGCACGCTAAATCGCCGGTCTCGGCTTTCATGAAGATATTTAAAAGTCGTTACTGGGAGTCCGCACCCTCAAAAAAAATTAAATTATACTGGTCTAAGCCATGCCAAGCCCTTTGGGTTACGGAGGTCAGACGACAGTCGCTCTGTGGAAAAGTTGATATTCTGTCATATATGGTTGGACTAGTAAGTGGACATCAGGCTCCAAGGTCTAAGTCTTGGATGAAACCGGGATAACGCTAGGATGATGATGATAATGATAACCTAATTCAGGATAATTATTCAACGGCAGTGGAGCGATTAGCCCAATCGTATTCGAGTCAGAATAGTGCCAAATCAATATTTGTAATTGAAGATTCGTATTTGACAAAATACAAACATACATAACATATTTTGTAATATTGAGCTATTAGTTTGAGTTACAGATTTATATGCCCCTAGTCCTTTTTTATCTTTTCAGAGATGGCATATTACATCTGGTTACAACCTCGTTACTCATTCTAGAATCAAATAAAGCAATACGACATCAATACTACGCAATATAAGTGACCAACGTGACAAGGATTCGATTCCCAAAAGAGACAGTTACACCTTGAATGCTCTAGGTCAATATTTAACGTAAATTGTAATAATTGCCGTGTGGTTGACGGCATAGAATACAAGTGTCACCACCCCCTATCTTCCCTTGGGTGTCGTAAGAGGCAACTAAGGGATAACACGATGCAAATACCATCTTTGCGTAGAGACGGAAAACTCGACATCAAACTCTATACGACTGCCTCGTTGGTCTCGCGGCATAAATGTGCGCGTGGGATCGGGAGGTCCCGGGTCCGATTCCTGGGTCGGGCAGTGTTATTGGGTTTTTCTGTCACGGAATTTTCAGTAGCAGCACGGAGTTTGGAAATGTGCCCGGTACGGCAATAGGCTCGCCCCTTATTACGTGGGACTAAAGTATATCTGGCAAAAAGTGGGTGTAGAAATACACCTCTGCCTACCTCTTCGGGGTTATAGGCGTGAAACTATGTATGTGTGTATGTAATAATTTTCTCATAATTTTCAACAAATTATATGAATTACTATAAAACATGTCCAAGAATAATAAATTGCTTAAACAACGATGAACTTCACTCCAAACTAAGAACTTTTCAACCAAAATTGTACTTTGTTAAATCCTTAATAATTAAACATGCATTAATCCGGTTAAACTTCTTAAGTTCAAGAATTTGATTAATAGAATAAAATGAATTATAAGATTTAAGATTCGGGCTCAGTGAATATTCAGAGATGCAATTAATACTCCGAATCTTAATAGAAGAACGGTTGCAGAATAATAAAATGGCTCGTTTCTTTTTATATTGCTTTGTTAACATTTTATCTGAGAGTTGTTTCGGTATTATATTGGATCAAATTACAAGTGTAATAACCGGAGTACAAGTCAGTGTAATAGACTGAAAGGCTTGTGGAAATGTGGCGATCAAACGGATCTAACAAACGCTAATCAATTTTGAATCATCATCGCGTATATAAAATCACTATTTTCCTGTTGACATATTATCGAACGGTCTAATCTATATTGAATCAGCTTGGTAGGTTATTCCAAAACGTAGGTAAGTTCCACTAAGGAAAGGTATTGACTACGCCACCAATAAGAGATGAAAGTTTTTCTGAAAGTCTGCTGATTTGATGAAACTAGCACCACAAAAATGCAGGCAACAGGTAGTATCTAAATGGTATTAGTAACAACTTTCAACTAAAGTAGGTAAACCAAGCAAGGCCTCTTTTTCTGCCACAAAGTCTTCAGCGGTCTCTTTCTATCCTCTTGGCTTGATACCAATTAATTTTGCATCGTCATGTCCTTCACTTTAATACTTCTCTTTCACCCGTTATCCGATCATTTACACCTTTTTCTTTCATTCGGACTTGGTAAAATGTAATTGTGAGTTAAGTTTTGCGCCTGTCATACTTGGCTTATACATACATATATGTAGGTAGGTATGTAGGGTATGCCTCTATCCATCCTCTATCTATATATTCTCCACTTATTCACCTACATACATACATTATACTACACTAAATGCAACATATATACATGGATATATACAAACCTTACACGGCTTGTATCAACAAAATAAAAGGAAAACATATAATTAGAAAGAACTTCTTCCTTCATAAATGCGACAAATGGACTACAGTATCCGAAAATATTCCCCCTAAAAATACTGTCCTTTTTTGTAGTTTTATCCTCGTTACATGACAATCGATCAACCTAGTAGTCATGAGTCGTACTTGCAAAATCATGTACCAAGTATACCAAGAGCGTCTTTATAAAAATACCAGGGTCGAAAACCAGGTTCCAAAATACTTGCAAGTTTTTGGGCACTCGAGTATAGAAAACTTCGTGTGACGCCCTGGTAATGCAAGTTTGTATGGAAAAATAAACCTTATCGTCATATGAATAAGGATGTTTATCGCAAAACTATAAATGGACTTTTCTAAATAATTTCATGGAAATTTATTCCTTACCACCATATATTTATGGAACATTGTCGCGCAAAAACTTGCAAGTTTTATATTTCCGAGTACTCAAAATACGTTCAAGTATTTTAGTGTTTTACGCGACAAAGTTCAGTAAATGTATGGCGGTAAGGAATATTATTTCATGGAAGTATAAGTACTACAATGCGATCGGGGGTCGGCAACACGTGAGACACGATCACGCACGTTCAAGTAAGAAATACTTTGAAAGTGTTGCAAGTATTTTGGTGTTTTGCGTGACAAAGGTTCGCAAATGTATGGCAGTAAGGAATAATATTCCATGAAAGTATAAGTACTACGTTAGGATCGGGTGTCGGCAACACGCGGTACGCGTTCGCGTATGTTCAAGTAAAAAATACTTTGAAAGTTTACAAGTATTTTCAGTCAGTCATACCTTAAATAGCGGACATTCATTTGACGTCATACACACTTGTCAAAAGGGTATTAGAATGTGTGTATTGGAACAATTAGAGATTTTAAAGCGGGACAAGCATACATTACTGAACGATCAAACCAACTTTAACGGGTCCCCATTGCTGAATATATTCGCACACCGTCATAATGACTCACATCAGTCGAGCAACGGAGGGAGGGGATTAGAAAGTACAATCGTTTATAAGACATGCCCACGGTTGGAAAGCCCTCAGTCGTTGCCCATCGTTCCTGAGAATGCCTCGTGCAGAGGCGAAACCCGTGTCGAAGAATAGTCGGCGCATACAGCGGGATACTGCAAGTCAGGTATCTTCCCGGAACCCATACCATTCCTATATCCCTTATCCTTTTAGAGGAGTTCGATATTGTCAACCTTTTTCTATTGCAATAGTTGGGGTGGTCAATTCGAGGGTGCGTGGTGGGTTCCTCTTTCCTTCCATTAGGTTAAGTATTTTAGTGCTGAAACCTGGTTGGCGTACTTGCAAACGAAAACCTGGTTTTAAAACCTGGTCGCGTAAGTACGCACCTTCCCTACAACCTAGACACTTAAGCTTTTAGTCTGACAACTCTAGTGCCTCTCTTTAATTTGAATCGAAAGATATGTATATCTGAGAAAGTGGATGATACTTAATACATAATTGTCAGCAAAAGTAAAATATTTGCTCATTCATATTTCATATCTAGGTCAAATCAGTTGGTCACGCAAGGCCAAAAATTAGTTGTAGTAGGGCAAACAAGTAAGCGGAATCGTGAGTATTAGCGTATATATTTTCCGTTCCAAATTTTATCCGACTCTCATGGGACTTGAGAAACATTGTAATCATCGACAAAAGTACAACACTGCTTTAGCACGCGATTTAGTGAGCGTTACGAAATTTCAATTTTCAAAATAACATTGCATGGTTTTACAATTTTGCGGTAAATAGTAACCCAACGTTTCTATGTGTGTTTGTGTTTGTTTGTGGCCACGGGATAACCCATGTCGAAACGTCAGGGCACAGACCAAGTATTTTACTTTTATGTTCAAATAATTACGCCATAAAAGCATGTTATTTAAATATGTAAAATATCAAAAGTTTGTAAGTACTCGTATTTTAATTTTTTGTTGTGTATTGACCTGAACAAAAATTATAAAAAAAATGGAGAAGCTCGTTTGTGAGGTCAAATTGTGCTTACTTCAGTAAACCGAAAAATAAGTACCTAGTATTTGTGTATGCCTAGTAACAAAAGTTTATCTCTTACTTACCTCCTAAACATTCACAGACGAGCTCCAGAGGATCTCCTTCGTTGTAAGGCTCCAGTAGTCGCGTGTGACTTCGAGTCTTCGCGTCCATTATCGTTGGCGGGTTCGGCGGGGCTGGAGAAATAAATAATATAATAAAAAAAACGAAAATAATATCACCAGGTCTTAATTGGTCGAGTGGTTAGATATCTTGACTGTTACGCTGGAACTCATGTTCCAGTACTAGTACTGGTAGTACTGTGGAACTCATGTTCCAAATGCCGAATGTGAAAAACATGATTTTAAAAGAAACGTCTGCCCTCGTAATTAAACATGTGTCGCAGAGAACTTTACAAACTTGCAATCATCGGATAAAAACAGCATCCAAATTTGAAACAGTGCGGTTATCGTACCCACGACACTCGGCGTAGCACTTGACGGGGCTGCTACGCCATACGTGCATTGTTGCTTTATCCACAGACTATGATGTAAAGTATAAATAAATATATTCAATAAGGATTTTACTCAGAGCCTGTACAGTATACCGGAAATATAAACCTACACAGGAAACCTACAAGTAATGGAAACCAAGTACAGTCAACAACATTGCTACACAATTCAAAATCTTTGTTAAGAATTTTATGAATTTAAACTCCTTGGTTACCATTCTTAATTTATAAATTATGGTTGAAATAAGATTTTTTGGCTAAGATCCTAAAACATATCGAAGATCTTAATAAATTGGTGTGTTTTCTGATATCTATGTAGGTATATGTGAACAGGTCATAGTCTATTTTTATACATGGAGGGTCCGGTCGTGGTAGCGAAATGGCTGAGGTCAACGCAATGCCGTCCGTGTATCTATGCTGTACACCATTCCCTCCGCGACCACTACTATTGTAGGTAAGTCGAAACGTATGAGAAAATCATAGTTATTAAATAATAACGCGAATTAGCGTGACTAACCCATATACAAATCACGAATCGATATTTGCTTAATGGTTCTTTTTATGGTTAAGCATCAAAAATGTCTATTACTTCAAACAGTAGAAGTTAATCTATAAATATTTCCTTAATAAGGAAACTCTTGCGCGGCTTTTTTTCAAAGCTTGGGAACAAATCGAACTTAGTCGTTGTTGACGTTTTTGTTATGATATTTCGTATGCGAATTCATTCGCTGCAGCAAATTTTTGGTTTGAAAATCCATCAAAGATTAGAATCTGTTTGTAATGGCTGCTACACAAAGAGCCGCCGCGCGCCGGCCTGGCCGCACGAATGAGCCGCCGGCATGGCCGCGCGGGCAGGCCGCCGGCCGACTGCGGGTTGCAACATGCTACTTGTGTGTGTTCGTTCTATTAGGGTTGTCACCATACTTTATAATAACGTATCCTACTTTATTTTTGGCAATTATACTTTATATTTTTGTATACAAATAAAGTATATGATTATACTTTACTTCCAACCTACGTAAAACCAAACACTTATTATGAAAACTTATCTATATAACGTTACACATAAGTAAATGGATGATGGGAACTATTTAGGCTCAAAGAGATCTAAAGGCAATTCACCACTGATGGTAAATATGGCAATAGTGACGACCGGTTTGCGCCGATCGAGTGTACGCGACGGCTACGCTAAAGGTCGCGGGTTCAATTTCCGCTCAAGTCAAACATTTGTGTGCATGAACATGGATGTTTGTCTTGGTCTGGGTGTTTCTATGTATAATATGTATGTATTTACAAAAAAAAGTATATATGTATGTTTATCCGTTATCTACTACCCATAGTACAAGCTTATGCTTAGTTTGGGACTAGATGGTGTTGTGTGAATGTGGTAGAATATATTTATTAATTGGCAATAGTATAGACTCACGCCTGTATCCCCAAAGGGGTAGGCAGAAGTGTAATATTACACCCACATTTCATGAATTTTTAAGTCCCACGTAATAGGGGGCGAGCCTATTGCCGTTACTGGGCACATCACCAGTGTCCGTGCTGCTACTGAGAATTCGGAAAAACCCAGTAACACTTGCCCAACCCAGGAATCGAACCCGGGATGTCCGATCAGCAATCGCATACACTATCCACTGGACCACGGAGGCAATTTATACTTAAAAACATATCTCCGTCTCCGTCCTCGCCACTTCAGAAGTTCAGAATTAAAGAGTTCAGTGATGAATCCAAAATGGCGAGAAGAATGAAATAGAACGTCTATAATTAACGTAATTAAAAACGAATTGTTTATTTTTTAATTTTTATTGTCAAACAAGCTATGAAACATTTAAAGATAGAAAAAAATTGGCAACCCTACGTTCTATACAACTGGAATGATGCCCGGCGGCTTTCTGCGGCCGATGCCGGCGGCACCGACGCCCGCCAAATGCCGGCGGCATGAGCCGCGCGACAAAAGCCGCCGGCCCATGCCACCGGCACTGTGTGTAGCAGCCATAATCAAAACGGCTAATTCGATACGCTTCCGTCCGCTCAAATTTAATAACGTACATGGCAAAAATTTTCTTCTTCTTTTTTTTTAACAAAGATTTTTCTACTTTTAAAACTGGATTTGGATGGTTTCTGATACATAATATATAAAAAGTAAAAGGTAGATATAAGTTATAATATCATTGATAACTACAGAACATTGCATCTTTAGTCATATTCAATATGAACCAAATCTCCAATCAGAGATGATCAGCACTGACTGAACTCTTCTCGTTTGGTGTGTCTTGCTGCTGGTAGAAGAGCCTCACTGATTTCAACCGGAATGGGCCAGCTCAATCGGCGAAGTACTACCCTCTCACAAAATACCAACGTAAAGGAACAGTATCTA
Organism: Euclidia mi; assembly: GCA_944739405.2. Taxonomy (NCBI): domain Eukaryota; kingdom Metazoa; phylum Arthropoda; class Insecta; order Lepidoptera; family Erebidae; genus Euclidia; species Euclidia mi. Next base: position 66,933,889 of record OX123193.2, on the reverse strand, counting down.
TGCTGTTGCGTTTCGTTCGGTGAGTGAGAGTTCCGGTGGCCCACCCCCTATACCTTGTACTTCATTCCACTCCTACTTCTATTCATTTTCCCACCTTAATGTGCGACTCTGATGCTGCTGGGCAATCCGACTGCTCGTTTACTGCCTATACATTAAATAAAATGAAAATGTTTAAAGCAGAAGTGATTATTCACTGAAAGAATTCTTCAAAATTAATTTCACTGTATGGTCAAAATTAAAATGAAGCTGCTATTTTAGTTACTAAAGGTAAGTAATATCGATAATTGCAATTGTTTGCTACTGTAAGGATTATCCATTAGCTATTTAAATGGTTCCGTATAATTTTAAACTTGGAATAACAATTTTTACGATCACAAAAACTATTGTCTCGTGTGGGGATTGGATCCATAACACTTGGCGCAAAGTCACGCGACGAAGTGGCCGCTTAAACCAATACGTCAACCTGTATATTCAATGTGGTTATTATTTTCCAAGTTTCATTTTCTTCAAATAAAACGTTCAAAACATTCACCAGGTTACGAAAGCCTATAGATAGATAGATAGATAGTAACTCTTTATTGTACACCAGAAAAAACAAGAATACATGAACTTAAGTCTAGTGGTACAAGGGCGGTCTTATCGCAAAATGCGATTTCTTCCAGACAAGCAAGAATGGAATACAATGATTTAGTGACTGAGAGAGTGGGTAAATTATAATTTTAGTATGCAAGTAAATAGTATTGTTATTAGTTTTGCTGAGCTCCTATGAATACACTATTCCATAAAGTACACCATAAAGCCTATAGTAGTATTTAAGGGACTTGATTTACAAATTTCCCAATTAACCCTTGAAGCGTCCTTTACAACGAACTCTCCAATAGTTTCGGGTCAGCAAAACCACATCGGTTTTGTTATCAACCTCCATAATAGCACCTTGCTTTTGTACAACTTGAACTTCCTTACAAAGTAAGTATTTGCAGACGGCTTTTTTTTAAGTTCTTCATTTATTATTTGAAAATGTTTTAAAGGAATATTTGGTCATAATGATTTAATTTAAATACTGAGGGGTGCCTGCAGCTACGGCAGCATATTTTATACATGACACTTTTCTTGCCGAATTTCGGTAAGTCTCTTCTTATAGAATTCTACAGATAAATGGTCAACTATGCCTAAGTACTTGTGATCACAACGTCAAGATAAAGTAGGTAAATTCGAATATTCTCTACACAAGACAAACCCAGGCAGCGTTTAATTCGGTTTTATTTTCTTCCGTTGTTTCAGCGATCAAAGATTTTAATATTAACAGAAAGATATTCCATACAGCAGACAGACGCGACCTTATAAAACTTATTTTCCTTTCCTATTTACTTTGTTCTCCGCCGTGATGTCCTTGCAATAGTTCGCGGAACATTTCAGAGGAACTTTTATCAGATTTAGGTAATTTGACAAGTTTAACGTTGTACAGTTATAAACGAAGGGCCAAAATTCATTTTGTTAGTGTTGATTTATCAGCAACTTCAAGGTTAAATGAGAAAGCTATTAATATACCAACGGTGTATTTGAATGCAAAAGTTAATTTGTCCATCTGTTTCTATTTCTCTGAGCCCTAGAATAAATAATTCTGCCAGCTTTGAGACGGAATAATTATTGTAAATATCTATTGGCGTGGACGGTTGTGGTTAAGGGTTGGCTTTCTACTAATGTAGCTGGTGGTTTCTCGATCGATAATATGAGCGTATTGTGTGATACACAGATGTCTGTTACGGGTCTCTCTGACCTCTGTACTTGTTGTTACAGTATTAGTATAGTCTGCGCATTTGTAACGAGTTATAACTTAAAAAAATTACAATTGTAAAGACTGACATGGTTACAATATAAATATGTCACAGATAAAATATTTAGTATAAGTATTAATTGTATTTTCAGGTACAATTACAGGTCTAATACAGATAAGAACTGTAATTCAATTCCTAGATGGCCTTTAAGTTTCCTTTGTTCGACAAAACAAAAAGTTCAGGTGTTTTTTAATTGTATGAATTGTGTCATAAACGATAATTATAGAAGCGAAACATTGGTTTTTCATGATGCGTGAAATTAAGCAAGACAGATTTTGCAAATTGCAAAAGGTAACTAAGATAGCTTGGATTAAAGTTACTTAAAATGATAGATATTTGTAGTTTTATGTTTCTAGTAGACCTATGTCAGAATAAAAGTATGCATTCTTGTATGTAAGGTCTTCTTAGCATGTACTAGGACTCCATCACAAAGTTGACTTATCTATTATAATGCAGACGTCTGAGCAGCTGATTGTTATGTGCATATTGAATTGTTAATCTGAATGTATGTGAATGTATATGAATTTCTACATAATATAATGTTAAACGTCGACAAAAGAATACCAGTCTGTGCAATCTATTGCGACATGACCCAGGCATTCGATTATGTTGACCATGCTATCTTGAAAGACAAATTAGGATGTTATGGCATAAGATGCAATATACAAAAACTTCTAGAATCCTATCTTTCAAACCGCAAACAAATAACAACTATTAAAAAATTGGACATAAATACAAAAATTAACCTACTCATCAAATGAGCGCTTAATTAAATTTGGTGTCCCACAGGGGAGTGTGTTAGGACCTCTTTTATTTATTTTATACATAAATGGCATGCCAAATTCGACATCTCAACCTATGACTCTTTTTGCTGACGACAGCACCCTGACAATCGCGTGTAAAAATTCTAATCTAAATAATGTTATAAAATAATAATTCTTTGACTGCTTTAATATCCTGGCTAGAAAATAATAATTTGAAAATAAATCTGACTAAAACAAATATCATTTCAGTCAACGATTTGAAACTCCCTCACAAATTGACATTGTATATAGTAACGAATTAATCGAACAAGTAGATAATACGAAATTTCTCGGTATCTATATTGACAAAAAAATTAATTGGAAAAGCCATATAGATTATGTTTGTAAAAAACTTAGCAGACACTCCTACGCTCTTTATAAGCTTGCACCAACGATCGATACTCATACTTTACTTACTGCGTATCATGGATTAGTAGCATCTACCTTGAGATACGGCATAATTTTCTGGGGTAATGCAAGTGATAAAGAGATTGTGTTCAAATTGCAAAAACGCTGTATACGTGCTATGTTTGGACTGAAAGTAACAGATAGTTGCCGGCCATTTTTCATCAAATTTAAAATTTTAACGTTACCATGTTTATATATCATGGAAGTATGTAATTTCGTTAGAATGAATCCTCAATTTTTTTCTCGCCTTTCTGATACTGTTAAGCGTAACAGGCGAGATAATGATAGACTCTGTATGCATAGCGCCAAGACTAATAGCATATTTTGTATGGCACCAAAACTTTATAACAAAATTCCAAGAGAATGTAAAAGGTTAAATACAAGCCAATTTATTCTGAATAAAGCGTACTATAGTATAAAGGATTTTTTGAATGACACTATTTAAACTGAAATTTATGTTTTGACATCTGATATATCGATCCTTAATTTTGTAACAATTTGACATTTTAGTTTTATTATTATTAATGTACACTCATTATATATATATTTTTTTTTTGACTGACCAAATTTAATTATGTTACTAAGTAACAATACGTTGGCATGCATGCATATATTTAATTATTTTGAATCCTGTACGTATTCTTCGATAATAACATGTTTTTAAATTTTGTACACCAGACTGGTCGAATATGACGGAAATATTATTTTGTAACATTACCACCTTTATTTTGTACTCATATTCTTACAAAATAAATTATTATTTCTTTCTTTCTTTCTAATTATCGCTTGCCCCGTGCCTTGGAGAGCAAGTTAAGCTATCGCTCCCGGCTGTCATTTGACAGTCGTTACAGAGAGTCAGTACCCTCAAATAAACTGATACTGGTTATAACAATAAAATATCGAATATCCCTTTGGCTTGAAGATGTCAGACAGGCATTCGCTCCGTCGAAAACCTAATATCCTGTCTAATCCGATCAGATTACTACCTTAGCGGACCCCGAGTTGCAACTGGGATAACGCTAGGAAATTGATACTGCGAAATAATCACACATTTCTACACATCGATTACTGTTATTCACAGAACCTGCCGGTCCAATAATCCAAAAATCGATTCAGCTTTTGTCTCTTTCTCACACCGACTGTTTCTCACAAGTATGATGACTCAATTGTGATAAGTGATCGAAAAAGTATTTTTTATTTATAACTAAAAGTTTTACCACATTTTTTTAAATTATATATCATACTCGTAGTTTTGGTGTTTAACCCTATACAACGATATATTTATTTTATTGTCGGTGCACAAAGCGGTCGAACCAGCGGGAGGCAACAAGTATTTAATTTATTAATTATCCATAGAATACATCATCAGAGAACCTTCATCTGCATCCTGCAATTATCACCGCCTATAAAATTACAATAAATTTTCATTAAGCCAAATTGGTAACGCGATATACAGCGTGACGACTGCGTTTGCGTAGCGTCAGCGTTGCGACTGCGTGGCGAGAGCGTGGAAAAAGAATCACGTAACAGGATGACGACTTGTTAAACATTTTAATTTGAACGTTTTTATGTGCAGGACTCAATTAATTGGGGATCTGTTAGTCTGTTGCGTAATTACACAGAGCTGGATCAGTGGATCAAGTAAATGTTTTTAATCACTACATACTTTTTAGTATGGGTGGGGAGATAGGGGGTGGATGTGTAATAGAATACTTTTTAAGCATGAGTTTCTATGTCAATAATGTAGCATTAAAATAAAAATACGAAGTAGGTGCCATGGTGTAAGGATTACTGCTGTCAAATATTCTAAGTTGTAAATAGCAGTGTGATGATTATGAAAGTTGTGTTTCAGTTACCAATAATTGTAGTACCCGAAAGGCTTATAATTGGCCTATGTACAACTCCTGTATTATGTATTTAATAACGTGTCTGTGTAAAGTCACCGTAGGTATGTAAAAGCAGGTTTACTTATCCTTTCAAAGTTTTGGCAGTACATTATACAGTCAGCCGTACTCTACTATGTAACAGTAGGTTACATAAAAATGAGTATGGCTTGATGATAAATATGAGCGCAGGTGAAACAGAAGACTAATGGAAAAGTAATTTAAAATATGAAGTAATAATATTCTACCACATACACACGGCACCATCTAGTCCCAGACTAAGCAGAGCTTATACTATGCGTACTAGATAATGGATAAACATACTTACATGATATCATCATATTTTTTTTATATATATATATTTAATTATTACCCATAGAAACACCCAGACCAAGTCAGACAACAATGTTCATGCACACAAGTGTGTTTGACTTGAGCGGGATTCAAATCCGTGACCTTTTGCGTGGCAGTCGGTGGTCTGGTTGTTTATATATTACAATAGTTATTTAGTTTACATATAGTATTTACAAAAATAGTAAATATCTATCTGTGTCTCGAGTACCCAAAGTCCAAGCTCTGCTTAATTTGGGACTAGATGGTGTTTTGTGTATGTGGTAGAATATTATTACTTCATATTTTAAATAACTTTTCCATTAGTCTTCTGTTTCACCTACGCTGTGGCTTCTCTCATAATCCCAGTCTATCTACACGTACGGTCTTTGTTCACGCCTACTATTTGCCTCTTTGTCTCGCATTAATTACATCCTTATTGTTTGTTAGATGTTATTTGTATCTATTTAACGACTAACAACGAATATTCTGATATAATAAGTTATTATGTTTTATTATTTGTTACTGAGGAAAAACCTCCTACATAAAATGTGTTGAAATGGAAAAGAAACGACGTGGCAACAATATTTATGAAGTTATTTCTGCTTCGTTTTACAATATGGCCACGCTGCATATTCAAAGCTAGGTAAGTAACGCGAATCGGTATTTCTTCAAAATATTTTTGGAGATTTATCGTAGAATAAGCATTCGTGCATTCATTATTTAAATACCTATATTTGTAAATATGTTTTTTTATAGACTCACGCCTGTATTCCTGAAGGGTTAGACAGCAATTAGGCTTAATATTTCGCCCACATTTCGCCATGAAATTTTATGTCCCACGTAATAGAGGGCGAGCCTATTGCCACTACCGGGCACATCACCAGACTCCGTGCTGCTACTGAGAATTGGAAAAAACCCAGTAACACTTTTGCCCGACCCGGGAATCAAACCCGAGACCTCCAATCAGTAATCGCATACGCTATCTACTGGACCATGGAGGCAGTTGTAAATATGTAGGCTTACTTAAAGTGAAATCAAAGTATCTCACCAGATGTGAAATTAACGACTATTTGAACGTAATTTTTTACGGGATATAAATAAAATCCTAAATAATTTAAATCAAATTACAATCGCCACTGTAGAAAAATGTATTCAATTACTCGGATTAATTAAATACAATTTCTTTCAACGTGAAAACAAATATTTCTTTAGATCTTAAAGTTGCACATAATTAATTTCTGACATGTGACAAACGAGCGAGCTCAATTTATTTAATTTAATTTAGTTCTTCAGAAAACGAAAGCATAATTTGATACCATGGTTTAATATCACGGTTTTAATAATATAATAAGAACATAAAATCATATTAGTTTTAATGCAAAGTAAACCTTTTGAAAAGTCGGTAGTGGGATTGAACCCGCTTCCCTTTGCATACCAGTCTGTTGGTATATATAGTAGGCTATCTCTTCCTTAACCGTAAAATGGTCAAACAAAATAAATACCCAAATACTGGCTCTCCTCTCTATCCCTAAGCGTAGCCATCAACACAGAAATAAATCTCAACCCTTATTTCACCCCAAGAACAAGAAACAATAGCGTCGTTGCGCTTGCCAAACCTGACATGTGCATTTTTTTATTTTTTCGCTAGATGTCGCTAGCTATTAAAGCCGCATGCTTTGTAAAAATAATCATGTGCGAAATCTATGTAGAAACGGACTTGCCAAACTTTTCATATGTAATACTTGCTGTGAAAAGTCTGACATCTGAACTCCAAACACACATAAATAGTTCTTTTTGTGTGAAGAATTTCACATATCAGGTTGATGTCACTGACATGTAACAATTTTGTGAGGAAATGTCGTAAAAGGTTAAGTTATTATTATGCAATAATAAACAATATCATTACAAAAACATATTTTTTTGCAACCGCATGGGTATATTTGTCTTAGGATAATCAGTGAAACTTTTGTATAAAACAGTTTTTTTGCGCTCCTGAAAAGTGGTGTAAATGCACATAACAGATTTGGCAAGCACAACGACGCTGTAATCGCCCGCATAAATGAATAATGGGTCCAAACACACTTAGATTTGGACCCAAATGGACCTGAGAACCGGCGGGTTATTGAATGTACGTTGATGGACTAGCAACTAACTTGGGGTGTATCAGACTAAGTTTATGCAGTTTGTAAGGTATTTTACTTTAGAAGTTAGTTGTTGAAGTGTTAGTGGGTTATTTTTTATACTTATGCTAGTTTTATGGCCAGTTTTATTGCTATCTGATAAGTTTCTGTTAAATTAATCTATCGTATAAGTCATACAAATTCCGTTTTCTCAATTTGTCTGGAAGATACGGACTATCTAGAGGTGGAGAAACTGGGGCTTAATAGTATTGACGCTTCGTATGATTTCGATAAATGGTTGTTCCATGACAATAGCTCAGATTTTTTAACATACGTTAAAGTATGAAAATTTGCTCGTCAGAGCGATATTACACAGTACTACGAACTAGATCGATTCTTTTATAATAATTATATCATATTTTATTTTAGAAATAAATAACAATGTAGTATTATCATAACACGTTTGTCACAGTGACACCATGTAATTAGAATGTCGGTGTAAAAATTCATTGTAATTTTGATGGTCTGTGGGTGTTGACATCTTTTTAGCATCTACGTGTGCAACTGGGTAATTGCGGGATAATTTAGCTTTAAATTAAGCAATATTTCAATGTTTCCAGTTTTCATCGAACAATAAACTGTCCATCCTGACAGAACACGCGGTGACGCATTGCGTTGCGAAAATGAATCGAATTCGGTTGGTACGATATACACTAAAAGCGCGGAATGCGACGTTTGAGGGAAAGTTCGTCGCCACGCCGACGTAATTACGGCAGGTGTGTCATTGCTATAGGGTACTTGAAAAATAATGTCCTCCGACCGATTACAGTCACGGCGGCTGTCTCTTTATGAGACTAACCAAATGCGCAGGATGTTATAGTGCACAAATGTGTGCGCAAACACAAGTGCACTCTCTATTCCCTCCTTCTTAAAGTCATAGACACGACCGCAGAGAAATTCCGCGCAGGACCGAGACATGGGCCTGTGACACCGTCAACTTCCTAATAATTGCTAAAAGAAAATCCCAATATCACTTTTTGTTCGACCCGGGCACCGAACCCGACACCTCATGATTCGCTTACACTACCGCAGGACTACAGAGGCAGTCTCGTACTGCGTATTCAGCGGAATTTTATGATTCACAGGTTGCGCAGATGTGTCGTGACAATAAAGACAGGTTACTTATTTGTAACAGAAACCAATTAGAATCTTCAAAGAAACTCCATGGGACGTAATTCAAGGAAAGCCTGTGATTGCGGCTCAAATAGCGAAATATATTAAATTTAAAGACTAACAATAAGTTAAATTAATACGGCTCTTTATATTTTATAAAATCTTGAAACAATATTCACTAAACAATGAAATTGAAATATACGTAAACAACTAGTAAAGTTTGGTAAACTAAATTCTAACTGCGAACAAAATCACGCTTTGTTATTTATAGAATTACTGGAGGACGCCAGCAGCTACGCCTGCAATATTTTTTAATTTACCCGTTTTGGCCGTTCCCATGGGAATTTCGGAAAATCCCTTCTTATTGCACCCCTACAGTCACCAAGGAACATACATGCCAAATTTCAGCTTCCTGCGCCCAATAGTTTCGATTGTAGCGTGTCTGTCAGTCAGTCAGTAACGCAAGGATTTTATATATAAAGATAAATAGCCTAGACTATTTAAATATATCTAAACTCTTTCATTAGATATCTAATACGACATATTTCAAGCTAATTTTCCCGGGTGCTTATATTAAGTATATAATTTAAATAAAATACGTCATTTTGTAAAAGAAAGGCCAAATAATGTTGCTAAAATAACAAACAAAATATTACAGCCAACTCCATTTACCGTCAACTCAAAACACCTAATATAAGCAGTCGTTATCCGAAACATTTGGCATGACCTTTCCGTGAAACGTACGTACTACAAATTACCCAAACATAATAATATACGTATATAAAAGAACGTCTTTGAACTTAGGAATCGTGCGGACACAGGTACGCGTATAGTAACAAAACTGAACAACATTCGTGTGCCGAATTTTAGTAGTCAACACAAGATGTAACCAATAAGAAATTTGCTCACGTATATGTCCAAAACACGTCCGCAAAAGTTAAATTTAATCGTCCAACTAGTTACAAAGAGCGAACACGTTCGCTTGCAGTAGGTACGGAGAAAATTGTCCACCTGAAAAACCTATTCATACTGGGACACTAATGTGCCGTGAAAAACTGTATTTTTCGTACCAAAATTATAAGTTCTTGGATTTACATGATGTATTTCTTTAGACATACATCACGTAATTCCAAGAAGTCAAACTGTATTTGAAATATAGAAGAAAATATTCCTTGACATTTTTATATATCCAGCTGACACGATCACGGCTAGTCGCCGATAGAACTCTGGTTATTTTGTAGATATAACTTAACTTCGGTGCAACAAAGTCACAAAACCTCATTTTGTAATTTTACAGGAGAAGACTTAAAAATTTTTTTCGCATTTATTTCCTCATTTCTGGATTACTATATATAGTAAGTTTGAAATCTTTATAAAATGAATTGTTTCTTTTATTTGCTGTAGTTTTACGTAAAAATCATCATATCATCAAAAAGATGCTAATAATAGACATAACAAAAAATAGTGTCTGACTTTGTTGCACCAGGAATTATTCATTTATGACTTAAGTTATATTATTTAACATTTGCGTCTTTGTAGTTCCAATTTGTGTAGTTAAATACATATAATGTTGGATCAACAAAAACGCTTTTATAACAAATGCCTTTGTAGCTCCAAACTATTTATAAATTTTAAATTAGAATTGAGGTCTTAAAAATATATACGTTTTTGTCGCTCCAATAAGTGAGAATAAAAATGGTCATTCATACTTTTGTGGGCACTACTGCCCAAAGAAACGTTGTCGTCCCAAAACGCATGGCAAAACCGCCAATAACCACAAAGGCACCTGCGCCATCTAGTAGAATTTCGAGATACTTTCGCGGATGTTCTTGTTGCCCCAAGTATAGGCATGGTTCAGAGACAATTTGGCATACTTAGCTTGATTTTGCAGTTTTGGCTATTTGTGCCTTTGTTGCACCGAAGGTGCGTTATGTACGACCAAATTGACATAATTTCACAAAAATGTTAAAAAAACTAATGTTAATTTTCTTTTAGAGAGGATGTAATTTGTACATTAAATACAAATTAGAACAGACATTTATAGGAAAATAGGGCCCTAGAAGCCTAATGGATTGCTAGACAGAGGGTTTGAGTTCATGTCCATGGCGCACTCTACTAATACTGGCTTTTCAAAATTATTTACGTAATAAAGTAAATTATCGCTTACTAAGAGCGTCGGAGAGAACGTCAAATGGTGATGAAGATCTACGAGAGATTTACCGAAAAGCCAATACCCTCGAAATCATTACACTGACCTTAACAATAGAAAACGATGCATTTGATTTACCTATATTTTGTACAAAAGCTAATATAATGTAGAAAGTTTTGTATAGAACCGAGACAAAGCCACAATAATGAATGACGTGTGAATGAATATCATCAGCCTTGTTTATAATCTGACCCAGTCAGAGACCTTGTGGCTCAGCTGGACTGACCTCTTTTCAATATGAGAAGGACATGGCCATATGACACCACGCTGGCAAAGGTTGGGTAAGCAGACTTCACATGTCTTATGTGAACATAGTGGAGAATTTCCTTCTCAATTTAGACGACCGGTTGGCGTAGCGGGAGTGAGCGACTGCTACGTCGAAGCTCGCGGGTTCGATTCCCACTCAAGTCAAACATTTGTGTGCATGAACATGGATGTTCCAAGACAAACACACACACTCTGGTTGTTTCTATGTATAATTTGTATGTATTTACAAAATAAAAAGTACATAATTATGTATGTTTATCCATTATCTAGTACCCATAGTACAAGCTCTGCTTAGTTTGGGACTAGATGGTGTTGTGTGAATGTGGTAGAAAATTATTATTATTATATTATTATTATTATATTAATTCTCTGAAACGATTTCCAAATGATGTTTTACTTCATCGTTTAGCAAGATATTACTACAAATTTATACGTATAATCTTCCGACTTCTTTTTGCGTAGCGGATTCTCGCTTACGTCTTTCACTACAGCTGCTATTGTGTTAGAATATCTTTGACTGCTGTTTTACGTCTGAGTGTTTATTGTGTTAGTTGAAAGAATATTTAGACTGTCTTTTTAAGGAGATCACATAAAAAACATTTAATCAACCATAACCAAAGCGATTGAAAGAAAATTTCTTCTATAAGTTTGAATACAACTTAACCAATACAATGCCACAGCAATATAAATAATGAACAAAATGGCTTATGTAAACCATAGACAAAGAATCCCTTTGTCCGTGACCGAGGCTCTGTTTAAAACTGGAGCTTTGCGAAAGTGTCGCGGATTAAAGTGGATTGCACTCCAGTACCAAGTCGAGAACTATGGGCTTAGCTGGATGATAAATTGTTAGCTAAGTGACGTAACTAGTATGCAGGGTTAAAAAAATGAGAATATTTTTTTATTTTTTGCGAAGAAAAGTCACGTTCTGCGCTGGATGTTTTTTCCTTCATCAGACTGCACTGTTCTCAAATTGGGATCTAGATTAGTACCTCGTTCTATTCGAATATTTTCTCTTATTATTTCTATTACAATCTGATTCCAAACTAGGCAGAGCCTGTACTACGGCAACCAGAAAACTAATAAACATAATTCATAATGACATGATGCTGAAACGTATTTACATAATTATTTCTAAATATACCTACATATAGACAAATTACAACCAGACAGAATAAATAATGATCGTGTTTAGCACACAAAGCTTTGTACCAGTAGTAGGACATTTTATAATCAGGGATTATATTTAGCTTTCGACACTTGTTTTACTTATGTACTAAATCTTATTGCAAAATACATTGAACAAGGTCAGGAAACAACATGAAAAGCTCTTAATATGACGAATGATGGAGATACACTTTTCCGTATAAACTTTAACTGTGCCAATTTTCATACCTACTACCCTTATTTAAAATGGTTACACTATTTTCAAGTCCTCTTTTGATCGAGTATAAATATGAAAACAAACCAGTTAAATGCTACACCCCTTTGAAACGCTTCAAGTGTCCACTGACGTTAATTGGTTCGGTTTTGTGTCGTCGCCATTCAGCGCTTATCGATTATACAACGCAATAACTGAGTGCAATTAAATCATATTGAATTTTACAGCACTAAATAATTGCAGTTCATATTATTTATTTTTGTACCGGGCTACAAAATTAAATCACTGTTCTCATGAAAGTAAGAAAGTGAGGTACACTGACTGTTTATTTATGATTTGTTTAAGGTTGAGATTTCAGTCAGTACTGTTAATACAAGGAAATCGGGCAAATATAAGAGTCTTGATAGTTTCAGCAAGAAGGATCTGATTTCAGAGGGAAATCCCAACCTTCTCATTAATAATTGACGGAAATTAGTAGTAGCTATCCAAGCCGTCTTCCTTCAATTGGATGATAAAACCAATAAATAAATAAAACCAATAAATAAATAAAACCAATAAATAGATAAAACTGATTGGGATGTCCCAATCAGGAAACCAACCAGTCCCAATAAGCGTCATTTTACATTATTGATCAGAAATCTAATCTAATCTATCTAAGACTAATATATAAAACTGAAGATGCCCCCTATTACGTGGAACCTAAAAATTCATGGCGAAATATGGGTGTAATATTTATACCCACACTTCGGGGATACAGGCGTGAGACTATAAATAAAATAAATAAATAAAACTGAAGAGTATGCTTGTTTATTTGCGTGAACGCGCTAATCTCAGAAGCTACTGGTCCGATTTGAAAATTCTATTAGTGTTAGATAGCCAATTTCTCGAAGAAGACTATAGGATATGCCGTGTGGTTGACGGCATAGAATACAAGTGTCACCACCCCCTATCTTCCCGTGGGTGTCGTAAGAGGCGACTAAGGGATAACACGATGCAAATACCATCTTTGCGTAGAGACGGAAAACTCGACATCAAACCCTATACGACTACCTCGTTGGTCTCGCGGCATAAATGTGCGCGTGGGATCGGGAGGTCCCGGGTTTGATTCCTGGGTCGGGCAGTGTTATTGGGTTTTTCTGTCACGCAATTCCCAGTAGCAGCACGGAGTCTGGAAATGTGCCCGGTACGGCAATAGGCTCGCCCCTTATTACGTGGGACTAAGGTATATCTGGCGAAAAGTGGGTGTAGAAATACACCTCTGCCTACCCCTTCGGGGATAAAAGGCGTGACGTTGTGTATGTGTATGTGTGTGTGTACTATAGGATATAATATATAACATCACGCTATGAGCCACGACAGCGGAGCAGAAGCTGTAAACAATGCGGGTGTAACCGCGGGCTCATCTAGTACAATATAAAAGTCAAAGTTACTTTATTTACCATCAAAGAGCCGAATCTAACTCTCATAATAATTATGTGGATTGTAAAGTGACAAAAATCTTATTAGACATACTTTAAAACTACACTTAAAACTCGAAAATATATACATTACTATACTTCTCATATAAATATAGTTGTTAAATAATAAAAATATAGACTGCCTCTTTGAACCCATCTACATTGTCGCGTGCATCGGTTCTCTGCACGAAATCATAGCAACGCCTTTGCGACCACAAGGTGCATACGTTGGCTTCGTTTGCAGCTGACAGAACGTCAGTTTTTAACGCGAGTAAAGTTTGGAAAATATATATGGGGAATAAAAAGTATTCTGTGCAGTTACACGATACTGCTACTATGCAAATTACTAGTACAGTTTACCATTTTGTAATTGAATAGGTAGTTATTTTTATCAAGACTTTTTTGGAATATAAACCAGACAAAGACGAAATTTTTGTACGCATTTCATAAACATTTGTCCTGGTTGGGAATTGAACCCGACCTACGTATAGAGACGTAGGTCAGGGTTATTAATCACTAGACCTAGTCAAAATGTAATTGTTAAATATTTAAATTTCAATTACTATTCTTAGAAGCGTTTCTTCGAATCATCTAAATATATAAAATCCTTGCGTTACTGACTGACTGACAGACAAGCTACAGCCTAAACTATTAGACGCAGGAAGCTGAAATTTGGCATGTATGTTCCTTGGGGACCGTAGGGGTGCACTAAGAAGGGATTTCCTGAAATTCCCAAGGAATCGGGCAAAACGGGTAAAATATGCAGGCGTAACTGCGGGCGTCCACTAGTCTTTTATAAAAATATGGGTGTGCCTTTTTGACAATCTGAAGAGAAATGTTAGAAGGTGTTTTTTTTATGTTCCTATGATATCACCCAGCAATCTTAATGCACAGTCGTAGAAAATAAAAGCAAATGATATCAATCTAGGCATGATAGTTGCTTGCTTACGCTAGTTTTTATGGCGACTAGGAGAAAATGTATGTATGTCTCGCTGTATACTTTCTCCTGTCACCTTTTCGAAGGGATTGTCGTATTCATGTAGGCTTAGACGTTCTGGAAACTACGGTGGTGTTTAAATCCCCCTGACAAGACGTACAAGCCGATCAAGACAAGTAACCGCAACATGCATGTGATTCTGTTACTACGTAAAAGGACGCGTTTCAAGCCTGTTTAAAAAAATATTGTTGTATTATCCTACATAAAATTGATAGGTACGACATGTACCTACTTTTGTTGTAATTTCAAACTTAGTACAATAATTGTTAGGCATTGACGCAGACCATACGAAGTAGTCTCTGTGTATAGTTATTATTTCTTGCTGATTTATCAACGTAAAGCCAAAACCACTGGAGCTACAAAACTAGAAGTATACACATACATAC
This sequence comes from Euclidia mi, assembly GCA_944739405.2. Lineage (NCBI taxonomy): Eukaryota > Metazoa > Arthropoda > Insecta > Lepidoptera > Erebidae > Euclidia > Euclidia mi. The sequence goes on along the minus strand of OX123193.2, from coordinate 66,918,637 downwards.
ATAGACTCACGCCTGTTTCCCGGAAGAGTTGGCAGAGACTACGGAACGCCATTTGCAACGATCCTGACATATCCCTCTTGCTTCATTCACTCCCATCAGATTCCTCATGCATGCTCTTCTGTCAGCTGCAGTCTGGTTTTATCGGTTTATTTTGGTTTTGCAGATATTACATTTCATCAGATCTCGAATTACTTTTTCAATGACTGTTTTATTTTTTAGTAATGCAACAGAAATATGAACTACAGGAGGTGTTTATTTATTTATTTATTAGGGATAAACTAACAGTGACACATTATCCTTAGTATACACAATAAAACATGAGTAAATGTTATCAGAAGGATTACTACGCTTATATCTGTCTGCTGAAATATATCTATGTGACACCACACTCACCTCGAAATGGTGAACGTCCTTCATTAAATATATATGTCGTATCACTCACTAGCATTTTTTCTTCGTCTCCCGTATCGTTGGTATATATTTAATAATATCCTGAATGAAACTGTCCCACTGCTGGGCACGGGCCTCTTCTCACTATGAGACAGGTTAGGCCATAGTCCAGCACAAGTGCGGATTGGCAGACTTCGCATGTCATCCGAGAGCAATATGGAGAACTCTCAGACATGCAGATTTCGACGCAATGTTTTCTTTCACCGTTTATCAAGAGATGATTGACAATTTTATTCGCACTTAACTTCGAAAAGTCAGTGATGCGCACCGTGGACTTGAACTCCACCTTCTGCTTAGCAGTTTGTTAGTCTCACCTGTTACGTCAATGGTCGTGCCACTGGGCTACTACTGCTAAACTTTCATTCTAACTACTACAACAAATTTGAATATAAGACCCTTATTTGAATGTCCAACTGTCAAATGTTTTTTTACGCAATGACGAAATTTATTTGAACATCCGAAGACATAACTTCAAAGTGCCGTATCTCGTGATTTAAAAGTTAAAAACGAATAAACACGAGGTTACATTATAAATCGTTTTAAAATGTTTCGTAGCATTAGCTGACTTTTTATTTCATTGCGAAAGAAATTTCATTTGAAATGGTTGACTGTTAACTTATTGGGTTTTTGTGTAAGACATTTTTAATACGATCTGGCTGGCAATTTACCACGTACATGGCAGTAATCTTATTATTGCGCAAGACATATTATAAGGCTATAAAAACAATTATTACTTTAGCCAACCCCTCCGGATATTCATATGTGATACTTTTTGGACTTTATTGAATTCATCATAAAGTAAATGGTTGCAATCGCTCTAATCGGCAGGATATATTTTGGAAATAGGTTATAAGGCATAGTAAGGCCTCGATCTGTTCATGTCTACTGCACGGTTTGCGTAGTGGTTTAAGTGGTCGCCTCACCGCTTGGTACTGCGCTGCGTGTCGTGGGTTTGATTCCCGATCTACAAATTGTTGTCTCGAGTCTGGGTGTTCTTTGTGTCCGTTGATTGAATGTATGTAAAGTCCTCCGCGACACAGGAATTTTTACTTGTGCGGGAGCTGTCTTTATAAAAAAAAAAGTTTTAAGAAGTTTTCTGTACGTAAAATACTGGTATTTCTTGTGTATTTTCCTATGCATTTAGTTATATTTTTTATTTTGATTTACACATAAGCAAAATGTTTTTATGGCTCTACTTCGCTAATGGTAGTCGCTTACTGTTGTACTCAAATATTTGATTAAATTATACTATGCTTCCTAGTATCACCACCTTTTTATATTTCAGCAGAAGGTTGCTAATAATAATTGATGTCAAAGTTATATGGCTAGGAAAATAAAGATAATTATTAAAAGTCTTACCAAATATCAGTATCCACGTCATATTCATTCATCAACATAATATTCGACTATTCCAACAATCTAAGTGCATTATATAACGGCTTAAGTGACCTCTCAATGTCATTCTACAAACAATAAGCGACAAACTCAGTTTCGTCAAGTTACCAAATCGTAACATTATACAGTATGTAATTCCACACACAGCGGTGTTTTCACACATACATATAATTTTGTTTGTCTGACTTACGTTATTAATCATTATACAGACACGTATATTGGTACCGAAGTGGGGCAAGAGTTCGTGAGCTATGAACTTAGGGGACGAAGTTCTTCGGTCGGAATGGAGCAAGCTATGCAGTCGAACGCCTTATAACGGGTGTCCCGAAATTAACGCAAGAATTGAATCGAATAAATAACATTTTTTTTTCTGAATCGATCAAGTAACATACAGTATATTGTAACGCTCATAGCGAGACTTGGCTTGCCGTTCGTTACAGATTGGCAAAGTTAAGCAACGCTTGCACATGTCGCCACTTGGATGGCTTATCACGTGTGGCATTTGGATCTGAGCGCTACCGTGCTTCGTAGGGCACGTAAAGCTGTCGATCCCGGTTCTTGCCTCAGGATAAGAATCGTTAGGCCATGTTGGAGGCCTTCGAGTGGTCTGAAAACTCCGGCACTAGAGTTGTCCACACACTCACACGAAAAACAAACAACACAGTATGAAGATTAGCATTTTAGGCCAAAAGCTTCGGCCTTGAAAAGCCATCAAGGGGCTTCATCACTTTAAATGAGTTTCCTCAAAAATAACTTCATCGTTCAAAATGATTCTAGTAGAAAAATCTACTTTTTAATTCCATAGACTAGCGCTTTGTTTAACGTCTCGCACTAAAGAGGTATTTTTTTAAAGATTTTGTTGAATAATGAACATACGATAAGTTTTGTATCGTACTACTTTTATTTCACTTACCCTGAACTATCAGCCATCAAGTAATGCTATCGTATAGTTACCAATATTTTACTACACCGAAGACAACAAAATCTTATGTTAATTTTAGGACACCCTTTATAAGAGAAACTAAAAGCAAATAAACACCAAGGACAGCAAGTAATTTATTGAGTCTCGTTGGATGACAGATATAAAAGAAATACAAAGAATTCTTTTTTTGTTAAAATCTTTTCCTGGAGCCACAATAAAAATAAAGATGATAAATGACAACTTTGTGGTGATTTAAAAAAAGTAGCTGTAAGTTTATTACGAGATTTTGCTTCCGAAGGTTTAACCCCTAACGAATGTAACTTTGATGTAACTTTTGAAATTCAAAAATTTCTCTTTGTGACGTAATTGAATATAAAGTCGTAAAGTTTTATTGCGTTTTACTTGGTGACTTACGTCCACTGTGCCAACATTACAATACGTTTCATAATTTGTCTGAGTATGGGACTAGCCAATTTTCAGAGCAAGTCAGAAAGTATGAAAGTTAGAGCACGATCTACGTAAAGATATGATACTGACAATAAAATATACTTAAGTGTAGTTTTATATAGTACAAAAGTATATGAAACATAGAAACATAAAGTAAAACAAGGTCAAAAAATAATTAAGTGTAACTATAATATTGGTAACGATAAAAATCGAAACAATATCTAAAACGGCACAAGACCGTCAATCACTTCGAAATTTCACATGTAGTACGCAGCATGCATAGTGACACATTGCATGATTAGAAAAATATACTATTATAATCGCCAGAATGTAATATCCTTTGTCATTAATATTTTATCATTATCAAAACACTTCTTGCTATATTGTGTGTAGTGTCTGTTGTGGGTGTGTTGATTTCGGCTGTAGCATCTTCGTTGGTCGCGACCCGCCTGTTCAATCTACGACCACTGACGCTTCACATGCTGCCACGTCCAGCGCCAGCTCCAGACGTGTCCTGGCGGTCTCCAGGTAGCGGTCCTATACGTATATTCCTTACTGTATTCTCCATAGTGAATGGGTTACCATAGCCATGTAAGCCGCGTCAGTGATATAATATCGCGTGTCCACCCCCCACGTGGATCTGGTGTTCGATCCGGTCGTATGATTTTGATGGATGATGGATTTTGGAGGGCTTGTTATTATTATTATTTGCTTCTCTTTCACAGCTATTCGTGTTTTAATCTAGAATGTGATGGGACACATGGGGAGCCTCCATAATTGCACTATTAAGTGCAGTCAAGGATTAGCCGCAGCACTGCAGGTGCAAGACTATTGCTACTTGTATGGAAACTATTTAATCTGGGCTATTGTGATGGGTCCTAAATGGTCTGGTTTAAATGGAAACTATGGATGAAAACCAGCGTAGAAGGGGCAGACGGTGACTCGCCAACTCACTAGATGGACCCTCTCTAAATAGCCACCAAGGTAAACAAAGTCTGCCATAAAAGCAGCCGGAGGGCAACACCGGTGCGAGTGGCTAGGGATGTAGAGCGGTGCGGCACCGGTTTCGCCAGCACCGGTCTCGTGACCCGGAGCGGGTTTCCCCGTAGTTACGCCCTTGAGAATGACACTTCCGCCCCGAGCTAGTAGCTCTAGCGGCTTCCATCTGGCCAGCCGACCAAGGCTAGCCAGAGTTGAGAGTCTTGCGGGCGCTCTTAGGCGGATGCCTAAGAGCGCCGAATTGCCGCCGTATTGAACAGCGATGAAATTAAACTAATACATGTGCAAATTTACCTGAGATCTTCCTGTGATGTTCCGGAGTAGACCTATAAGATTACACTCATAACTTTGGCCAAAATTACAAGCAAATCGTTATAGCTACCTAGCCAGTCCAGCTCGGAGTCCTTCTTCAGAACACGATGCAAGTGGATGAATTAATAAAAGTTCACAAATGTTCAATGTTCACAAATTTATTACTATTCCCGCCGGTATTGTTCAAGGGGCGGCAAATACCAGAATTTACGACACAAGTTCACTTCAATTCCAATACGATTCGCGAAGCAACCATGTGCTTTCCAAGGGGCGATATTTCACGAGAGGACAAAACCGTATTAATTTTACTTTTTATCAATCGCTCACAAACTTTGTCGGGCAAACTCCAATAGCGACAGTTGCAAGGTTATTTGGTAGTTTTACAAAAATACAAGGTCAAAACGCGTTCACAAACAGGAATTTTCCAGAACGACAAGTGAGAACATCTTTGGGCAGATCCGACAATGTATGAAAGAATGATTTGACAGTTCATAGTGTGACCATAGTCAAAATTTACAATAGACAAAGTAACACGCAACTAAACTGATATAATCGATTTAACTTATCATAAACAATATTTTTATTTCAAACATCCACCCGCCCCGGACCGGCCTATCGGTCCGCTAATCAGTTGGTAGACGTGACAACGTTGCAACCGCTCTCATCAGAATCGAACCGTCCACCAAGACCTTAGCAAATCGGGGAACTCCATCAGCCCTAGTTACCAAAAGAAGAATGCGCCCCCTGCGCCATCTGAGTGGCGGAAGGTTAGCCTCCTTGATCAAAACGAGGTCTCCAATTTTGGGTGGATCGGTCTTGTCGGTCCACTTAACGCGTTGCTGGAGTATGTGAAAATATTCCAAATTCCAGCGTTTCCAAAAGCTCTTGAGTAATCTGGCGTACCAATTCAAAACGCGAGAGACGATTAGGTCTCGTATCAATATAGGGGTACTCAGGCAAGGCGACAAGTGGGCGACCAATCAAAAAATGGCCCGGCGTAAGGGCTTCCAAATCATTCGGATCTGAGGAGATCGAGCACAATGGCCTAGAGTTCAAAACGGCCTCAATCTTACAAAACACAGTTGCGAGTTCCTCAAATGTAAGGACAGATTCACCGATTGTCCTGCGCAAGTGTGTTTTGGCCGATTTTACAGCGGCCTCAAAAATACCACCCCAGTGTGGACAATTTGTTTGGAACAAGTTTTGGCAAAATGGCCAACAGAGCATTGCAACCAGCATGCGAATTTTTGAGGTGACGGTCAGTTACCAACAAACGTACCAAATGACCGTCCTTGGGTAAAAACAGGGGTGACGTGCCCCGTAAGGGAGGTTGGCGTTCTTGAGACGCCCTCCAACGCGCAAGAGAACTGTATCGTCCAAAAAGGGGTTTAATTTAGATACAGCGCCCAACAATTTCGATCTCCCTGATTTAAGGATAGCAATCTCTTTCTCAAAATGCGCCAATTGCACAGAACGAATCCAAAAGGTGAGGGACTCCTGTCGTTCCTGTGGTGAGAGAAACGGTGTCAGACGTTTCTGTTGTGGGTGCCTAAAATTGAAAACAAAACGCTTTATCCAAGCAGTAACATCTAACAACTTGTCATGGGAGCTGTAGCGATTCAACAAGAAATCGGGGTCAATGCCGCTTTCCACCTTCTCAAGAGCGAGTGTTCGTAGACCCGGCAAATTGGAAGTATTCAAAACTGGCGTTCGAGGCCAATTAATTTCTGGTCGACTCAACCATTCCAGACCCCACCACAGCGAATGGCCTATTAAACTAGGCGTCAAGCATCCGCGCGAGGCACAATCAGCGGGGTTGAGCTCACCTGGCACGTGTCTCCAAACAAGCGTGACTTCGGATTTTTGTATTTGGGAAACGCGATTAGCGACAAATACTTCCAAAGTGTGGACAGACGCCTTCAAACAACAAAGAACAATTTGGCTGTCTGTCCATGCGTAGGTAATGATAATAATGATAATATTCTACCACATTCACACAACACCATCTAGTCCCAAACTAAGCAAGAGCTTGTACTATGGGTACTAGATAATGGATAAACATACATATTATATACTTTTTTTTTGTAAATACATACTTATTATACATAGAAACACCCAGACCAAGACAAACATCCATGTTCATGCACACAAATGTTTGACTTGAGCGGGAATCGTACCCGCGACCTTCGGCTTTGCAGTCGCTTACACTCCCGCGGCGCCAACCAGCCGTCAAAGGTCCTATTAATACAAATTGTTTTATCCAAAAAAGTGTTAGACACGTGATTCAACAATTGCACGAGTAGAGCGGCTCCCGAGAGCTCCAATTTCGGGATGGTCAAAGATGTCCGAAGGGGTGCAATCTTGCTCTTCGCCATGATCAGGGAAACCCTCAACTCACCTGAGGCACTGACTGTGCGCAAATCAAATCAAATCAAAATCTTTTATTCAAAATTGGCTGGTAAACAGCTCTTTCTGAACGTTAAATTTTACAATAGACAGTCCCCCAAAAAGCCCAACCCTTCACTGCTTCCTATGTGTTTTCGCTAGGAAGAAGAAGCAGCGCAACAAACTCCCCAGCAACACAGTACTGTCTGCATAGTTAAATATGAAGTTATACAATATAGTAATAAAAATAATAATATCACAATTTTCAATTAACATGATAGCTATCACACAACCTATTGCCATTTATTTAGTTACGTACCTACTTAAGACTTGAAAATTGAGATTAATGACTAACACTTAGCCTCCAAAACAAATTGACAAGAAGGGTGTAACCGCACACATGTTAAATATCATGTTGTTATGTAATCGCTGCTCAGTCAAATCACGTTACAATGCATGAATTACCCCAAAACAATTGGAACAAATTGCAAATAAACACATAAATCAGCAAGTCAAAAGCTGTATCCAGTCCAGTAGATCGACCAGTCACCACAGGCAGCACCCGTTCACGAGTATAACGCAATGATCAGCCATCACCCTCCTCAACCATATTAGAGGGAAGTGGGTGACCCGACCACCGACGCTACCGCCTGCAGTGACAGTACAGTGAGCATGTGGAACCGACTTTCCAAGACAAGCCATTCGAACTTACATTAGACTAAAATAAATCTATCCGACATTATTAATGCACTATAACATATTTAAAAGAGCAGAACGTCAACAAATAAACGCATAATTGAATTAAAAAATGTCAAAGTGAATATAAAAATTAAATGTCTAATAAAATAATGACGCAAACAAATATACATGTCAAACAGAGAAACTTATGTCAAAAATAAAGATATTCAAAATTCAAACATGTCAAACAGTATCTATATAAAAACAATTAAATATAAAGCTGTACACAACAACTGGAACAGTAAGTAGTGAACTTGTCTACCAAGCATTCTTGTCCTTAAAATAATCATCTATTGAGTAATATGCTTTTTTAAACAAACAAGTTTTAATTTCAGTTTTAAAGGAATTTAAAGGTAACTGACAAAAATGAGTTGGTAATTTGTTATACATACGTACACCTAACCCTATGAATGTATTATGAACATTATGTAACCGAAGATGAAGCACGCACAATTTATGTTTATTTCTAGTGTTTATACTATGAACATCACTATTTTTACTATACGACTCAATATTTTGTTTAATGTACATTAAATTGGCAAATATATATTGGGAAGGTACAGTCAGGATTTCAATTTCTTAAAATCGATCCCTATGTGATACCCTCGGCCCTAACTGATAAATAGCACGGACTGCCCTTTTTTGCAAAATAAATACACTGTCAATATCTGCAGCTTTTCCCCATAGAAGAATACCATAGGACATAATACAATGAAAGTAACTAAAATGAACTAGACGAGCCGTAACGACGTCGGTTAACTGTCTAATTTTTCTAATAGCGTATGCAGCCGAGCTAAGTTTCCCAGTAAGAGCCAATATGTGTGCTCCCCATTGCAATTTATTATCTACTGTTATACCTAAGAAAACAGTGTTATTTACTGGTTCTATAATCTCCTCGTTAAGTGCTAAGTTAGGTCCCAGATTCTTTACGTTTGGCAATACAAATTTAACACATTTAGTTTTCTTAGAATTTAAAACTAAGTTATTAGCTGTAAACCAGTGTGTGACTTTAGTTAGGGCTCGATTTACTTCGTCAAAGTTTTTCTTATTTCTATCAACCTTGAAAATTAAAGACGTATCATCTGCAAAAAGAACAACGTCACACAAGTTATTCATGTAATAAGGCAAATCATTTTTATAAATTAGCAACAAAAAGGGTCCCAGAATGGACCCCTGGGGAACACCTAATTGCACTGGTAACCCGGAAGAATGAGCTCCATTTACATCTACATGTTGTACTCTACCTTTCAGATAAGAATTAATGACTATAAGTGCCAAATCTCTGATACCGTAATGTTTCAGTTTGCGTAAAAGTGTATCATGATTTATGCAATCAAACGCCTTAGAAAGGTCACAGAAGATACCTATAGAATCTGGTCTATCCACACACATCCGGGCCGTGGACGGAACGTGGACGGGACGGGGACGGGCCGTCACCGTGCTTCCGGGTGCCGGCCGGGATATTTCGTTCACACACGTCAGGGCGGCAACCGGAGCGTGGACGGGCTGTCACTAGAGCTTGAATTTTAATATTTAAATTATTCGAATTATGATTTGTGTTAAATATTCCAAAGGAAATTGCAATTTCCGATTCTAGTTCGAACAACATTCGCAAAATTGCCCTAAATACCAATAAGCACTTTTGACATTTAGTTGACATTCTTAACATATACTTATTTTAGTTATTTGATTATTCTTGCGGACGAACCCCTAAAAGGAGGAGTTCTCAAAATAATAAGAAGAATAGCCGAGGAAATAGAATCATAATAATAACAAATATCTCTGGGGGACAGTCATTATCTCAACATGAGACTAACGCAATAGGAGGGCAGAGTGACAGCTTTCAAACATCACCTTCATCTTATGATAAACAAAAACAGCATCATAGGATGAAAAGAAAGCTTACGAATCACAGGGCAGCTTTGTGGCGAGCTGTCAGTGCTCAAGTCAGGGCCTTGTCTTTGGCTTGCCGTTATTGGATGGTTGGAGTAGATTTCCAAAAGCGCCCGCAACTTCACACAACTTTAATATGCGTCTCATCGCACCGATTGTTGGGCCCAGCAAGACCATGTCGTCCGTACCTATAGCTGATGTTGTTCATAACAACTCCATCATCATGACAGTCGACACCAGCCTTGCTCAGTACAACAGTTAGCTGATTTATGAATAATAAAAAAAAATATATAAATATAAAGGCGTGGCAAGGTGATTTCCTCTTACCTCACGCTAGATTTCAGCCCATATTCCTCATGCAGAGTACGCGCCCGCCTGACAGTGCTTATCGGATTTGCATACCAATATTGTAGCATTCACGTACCTACCTCATAGTTCATACCAGTATCTACCTAACTCTCAGTTTTTAACTTACCCCATACAGATCGGCAAAGTTAAGCAACGCTTGCACATGTCGCCACTTGGATGGGTGACCACGTGTGGCATTTACATCTGAGCGCTATCTTGCTTCGGAGGGCACGTAAGGCTGTCGGTCCCGGTTCTTGTCTCAGGATAGGAATCGTTAGGCTATGAAGAAAACTCCGACACTAGAGTTGACCACAAACTCTCACAAAAAACAACAACGAAAAAACAAGAGGTTTAAGGTCGAATGCCTTATAAAGGTCTAAGAAAAACGGATTACTATGTAGTACTCCGGTACTACATAGTAATCCGTTTTTCTTAGACCTGGTCTGTGTTAAAAACAAAACTAATTAAACTACGTGACGTGCAGACAAATTTTAGGAGCCATGTATATATCCAGCAAACTATCGAGCACCTTAGTTGTAATGGTTTCCAGGAATATAGCCCTATAGTTATGAAGTTCAATAAAGAAATAAATTGTTGAATATAAAAATATCAAATAAGTATTCGAATAAAAATTTAGAACATTTGCAAGCCCTAGCCGGGACCTTTCATCTGTCACTATTTGCACTTGGGCAAGTCTAATACAAAACACCCATCTGCGAAAAATATGGATTGGACATACTTACCTACAAAAATAGCGTGCATACCTACGATTTTGTAAAAAATAAAAATTTTATTTTGTAAAAATATGTAAATTGATAAGTGCAGTAAGTTACTTTTTTGATGAAAACACCAAGTCCAGTATAAACCACTCCTCGTTTATTTCAATTATTACTGGTACACCTATATACAATCACACACTGTTACAATAATTCCTGCTAGTTACTTCGTTACGTCCGTTACGGCCGAGAGTTGTTATAAGACTGACTGTGGCATCGCGCCTTTCACTTCGACTCGTCCCTCTTCATAATAATCAAAAAGAGTGAATAGTGAGTGAAGTGAGGTGCGCGCTGACGTATAGCCCATAAACCATTTGAGTGTTTATAAAATAATTCTCGAAATTAATATTAAACTAAACCAAACATATGACACTTTAGTTAGTTTAAATCTTTTTCCAGATTAGTTTATTCCATTACGCAAATGCAGGCAAACAAGGTAAAGCAAAAACATCCCTTGACATGAAGACAAACTAAACATGAAACAAAATATTCTCTAGTAGCCAAAATCGATACAGTGTCGCTGTGTGTGTCGCACATAAATGGCGCCGTACAGTGTGTTTCATTACGGTATAATGAAACACACTGCCACACTGAAATACCATAAGAGGATAAGAAAATCAAAATTGATTGATTAATTTTATTTATCTTTCTCTTAGCGTTATCCCAGTTTCAATCTGGGGTCCGCTTACTAGTCTAACCGGATTTGGCTGAATATTAGCTTTTCCACAGAGCGACTGCCTGTCTGACCTCCGCAACCCGAAGGGATAGCGATATTCCATGGTTTAGACTAGTGTCAGTTTATTTAGAAGGTACTGACGCCCTGTAACGACTGTCAAAGATCTTCATGACAGCCAGGACCGATGGCTTAACATACTCTCCGAGGCACGGGACAAGCGATAGTTAACAATTCAATACGCACATAACTCCAAAAAGTCATTGGTGCGCGCCGTGGATTTGAACCCGATACCCTCTGCATGGCAGTCTGTTGGTATATCCACTCGGCTATCGATGCCTTTTTAGATTAATTTTATTTATAAATAATATTATTTTATTCAACGTTTCATTTCTAGGAATTCTCGCATACAGTTGCTGTTCATGTTATCTTTTGACAAAAACAATATTTTTTTCTTAATTATGTACTATTTGCCCTCTCCATGTATATTCTTTACTCAAAGGATATAAACAAAAATGGGCGAGTCCATTGCGATCTGTCAAACTTATTATGTCAGGTTTTGGTCATAGATTAATAAGAAAGATAAGTTAATTTGCAGTTATTATGAACTAGATAAATTCTTATGCTAATAACGAAAGCATAATAATAAATACTACAAGATTTATTACCAGCTTTTAAGTAGGCGTTTTCTTGGTAGACTTATGTCCTGCAGTGGACGTTTATTGGCCAATATGCTGATGAAGTTAGTTAGCATGAAAGTGAACCAGCATACATTTTATAGTATTTCTTAACGCTGCAGTACCGTCGCACGTCTCGCTGTATGATGAAATACTTCGAAGAATATAAATAAAGTTTCAGGAAGTTAATTTCTGCCAGTGATCCTTCTTTTATTTTGTTTGTAGGTACCACCTACGTTTCTATGTCCCAATAATTAATTTCATATGGAAAGAATATGAAGGGTTAGGTTAGATGCCTTTCATAATTAGTAATTGCGGCAATTAATTTCACATTACCACTTCACAACATTTTTTTACCTCATATATAGTTATCCCTATAATGTTTATCTGCAGAACTTCAAGAAGACAACAACATTAACAAGTTTCAAAATCAAACTCGAGTCCTATTTCATAGCAGTCTAAAACTTCAATCAACCATTTTTACAAACATAAATTAAAATTTTGCCAAATTTTTGTGAGTACTTAATACATGTCAACAAATCTTTGTCACGTCTGTTTTGTTTCAGTATTAATCTATGGCCAAATTATTCACTAGTTATATGTGTCATGCGTGTCTATGGATATTTGATATCCTAGAAGTGACATATATTTGAAACGAGGAATTTATATCGGTTAAAACGGAATTATCTCATAAATAAATTTTGTGTCACAAGACCCTTCACCAAGCCGAAGTCTACTTGTTTTGCACATCATACCAAGTCATAATACGCGAAAATAATACCTGGGAAACGAAATATTTTTTAAGCTTAAAGAAATAGACACATTTTATAAGCCGCAATGTATAGCGAGCGCTTGCAGGAAAAATTGGCGCTAGAAATACGACGGCAGTTTATGATCACGTGTTCGCGCGGCCGAGGGGGTAATGCACTTTTCCACAGCTCAGCTGATGACTTTATCACGTCCATTACGTTTAGAGAACTTTAAAGCTGCTTATTTTAGAGAAATATTGAAAATTTTGTATATGTTTAGGTATTTGGAAGAAAGTTTAGATTTATCATTCAAAACACGATTTTGGAATTATTAGAAAAACAAAACCTCATACTCAGCATGCATGTGTCTGTAACTCTGTAGTACCTGGGAAATTCCTGGTACAGGAGATATTGAGGCTCAAAGTCACGACTTTTTTTTCTAATAATTCCACTCGTACGAGCGTTGATGCACATCTAAGCTCGTATAAGCTTGAGCCGTCAGAGTCTATGTTGACACTGACACTTTGTCACTGCCACTCCGAGCGAACATGCCGAAATATGCCCGTTTACGCGGGTTCGGTGTTTTTACTTTATTTGACTCGTTACCTAAAAATGTAATTATGTTGCGATTTTCTCAATTATGATTGATCATTTTATGATTTAACGATTTTTTATCAATTATCATAGATCTGACCAATGCAAATCATGAAATTACCAATGAATAATTATAAGACTTTTCTTGAAATGCGATCATTTAATAAAATGGCCAATTTCACGAAACGGCCACGACATAGACTCGCTTTTACATATAAGCACCATAGTGATACAAATGTTATAACGCAACTTGCTGTCATCTATTGTCATTACGATGTAGTTGTGGATATAGACTTACATTGAAATAAGAATAGATTAAGATTCCTTTATGGTATACGACAACCCACCCTACCTCACGCCACCCTACGCATGTTGAGACTAATCAATCCCATATATTTAGTATGGTGAGGTGCAGATATACAACACTACCCAACGCCACCCCACGCGTCACCATCCATCCATTCAATCCAGATCGGCGCGTTGACGGTGGAGGGGAAACACACACCATCCGACGCTTGACAAGCAATGTGTTTCTAGTTAACACACAACGCCATGCGTCAGTTGAAAACATTCCTATCATGATGATACTTTTTTAGTGTTCGTTTAAAAACACAACTTTAGCTACTTGAATTATTAAAATGTAAGCCCGCATAATACGATTTGAGATCAGGCTAATACCGTTATCATTATAATAGAAATGATGCCTCACTACAAATGATGAATCTTCCTCAAAATCACTGTTTAGGAAATTATGTCATAGTTTCGTAAATAGTAATTTTGAACGAAGCTTGTTGTAGCTTCCCGTGGGATGCTGTATATGTGCACCGTTCACATCGGGTGTCGACACGTGGGGTAGGGTGGGGTGCGGTAAGTATATCTGTTTCCACCTTTAGTACACATACAATATAAAATATCAATATAAAAATAGGCGTTATAACGTGTAATAATATTGTGATCACAACTAGGTTACAGGGTAAACAATGGTAAAGATACATCAATATTTGTCACGTCTGTCCTAGAAGTGACAAAATGAATATTGGAGTGAAGAATATACAACGGGAGTTTTAAATATAAAATGTGCTTAATTGTATTTTTTTTCATGCGTCATTTCACTCGCGTTTGAAAGTGATACTTTGCATAATAGTTAATACACTCGTCCTTTTTTATTCATAATAGACTGGCCCAGAACAAACAAAAATATTATTAAGTTATATTTACTAGTAAACGCGTTTATAACATTTTATTAGAACAAGTGGTTACTTACTTGCATAATAATATAAAATAACAATTTAAGCTTCGATTGTTTTTCAGAAAATCATCTCTTTTCGATTTTTTTTATTATCTTTTTTAGATTTTTCTCTCTCAAATTTGTGAACTAAGGAAGCTAAGGACTAAGAAAAGCGTCATTGTGCCTTAACGACAATTCACTACCATGTGGTTCTTCTGAAGATTAAGTACATCGAACACAGAGCATCTAGTGCTTAATATATGTATTTATAATATTGTTCTTCTGGATGTCACGTCGCACTAAGCGCATCTAGTGCTAAATATATTATATCTATGGCCCCGTCGCCGGCCCGTGCACGTCATAGCCCCGGTCGAGGCACTGACAGCGCACTGACACGGCACGGAAGCTCCGTCCCCGGCCCGCCGACGGACGTGTGTGAACGAGTCCATATAAAATGTGTCCAACGATTCTTTTCTGCGCTCCGTCCCGTCCACGTCCCGTCCCCGTCCCGTCCACGGCCCGGTTGTGTGAGGATAGACCCTGAAATCTAAAAGTACACGTTATTTCTGGCATATTATTAATCAAATATGTTGCAGCTACACTAGAAGAAGCATCTAAACCCTTCGTAACGGATAAAGGTATGTGCGAAAAATAATTATTAAATTCTTGAGCTACATCTTCATCTTCGCGTACAATTTTAGTGTCAAACTTCAATTCAAACTTATTGTTATTAATTCTAATTTTGCCAGTTTGTTCGTTAATAACTTTCCAAGCAGTTTTAACTTTGTTATCCGATTGCTTTATTTTGTTACTCAAAAACATGGATTTTGCTATAAAACAGACTTTCTTAAATAATTTTGAATATTTTTTAACGTATTCAATAAACTGTGGATTAAAATTGTAGGATTTTATAGCATATAATTCATATAATTTAGCTCTACTCACATGTATACCAGTAGTGGCCCACTCATTAAATCTTTTATTGGTACCTATTTCTACAGATTTTTCTTTAAATACATTTATGAAAGCGTCCTTGACAACTGTAAAAGCGACTCATATAAAACATCGGGGTTGGTGTATTTTAAAATCGAGGAGTTCACACCAGATAGTATTTTGTTTTTGAACGAATTACAACGAGCGTTTGTGATAAGTCTGCATGTGATTTGTGACGAGATCTTGCTGGAGTAACTAACAAACTCAGCTAACTGTCCACAGTGATCAGACGAGAGCTCGTCAAGGATTACTGTGCTGTACGCAGTAACATCACTAAAAATATTATCAAGACAAGTTGAAGATGTAGCAGTTACTCTAGTTGGTTCATAAAATATATGATTTAAATTAAAAGATTTAAATAAATTTATCAATCTTCCACTTAAAGGCGATACTTCCAATAAATTGACATTAAAGTCGCCACATACTACAATTTTTTTCTATTACATTTTATACGCTGTAAAATGTCTTCGATAGTCAGTTCAAAAATATTAAAGTCACCTGTGGGGGGGCGGTATACGCAAATTATTACAAAATAATCAAGTTCAATACATGATAGTTCAACACTGCGCTCCACAGAAAGTTTAACTAAGTCATTACATTCTTTACACTTTAGAGTATTATGAACCAAAATTAACGAGCCGCCATGTATAGCTTCCTTCCTTGTGAACGCACTTTTAACAGTAAAATTGTAATTATTTAACAAAACTAATTCATTACATTTTTTCCAGTGATCAGTAACATTTCTATAGTCTAAAAATAAATTTAACTCTAACTCTTTGCCTGAAAGGCCCTGAATATTTTGATGTACAACATTAAAAAAGTGTGGCCTGCCAGTTGTCTCAACTTGTAGTTTAAATTACAGGTTGATTCAATATACTGATTAGTAGAAATACTAATGTCTGTAACTGCAGTAGTTACACTATGTGTATATAAAACACAGTAAATATTATATGCTAATAACTTAGCAATCTGTCGCTTAAACTAAAAGAAAGATACATAATATCTTTAGTCAAAATAAAATTTCTAACAAAGATGTTAGTATCAAAATAACTTAAATACTTTTGGCAAGAAGACTGGGTTATACAATTGTATAGGTCGGTTCACGAAAGTTGACCACAAATGGCGGCCGTCGTGCATATGTACATTCGTGCACCAATGGCGTGGCTCCATTCTTGACGCATTTAGGGAATGCGTCAAGAACGGAGCCACACCATTGGCATTCTACCCGCGCCTCACTCCGCACCTCCACGGGGACCTAAAAAATGATTTCTGCGCAATGGTCATCTTTCGTGAACCGACCTATACATTAACAAATTTAGATTATGTATGTGCTTGTTCTGTTCTATATTTTGTGAATAAGGCAGTGCACATATAATAAATTAACAGCTATATTTCCTATTGAGACGTTCCATTAAATTAAAGCAATTTAATATGTCATTTCTTGATACAGCTAAACTATTTCCATACAATAATATTACTGTGGAATTTGAATTAAGCTGGGTCATCTTGATTTTAGGTAATAACTGACTATAACTGGCACCGGGTGAGCACTGATTTATTACAGGACCATTTGCATACTGAGACATAAGACTACCCATGTCTTTGCCCAGCTGGTCAGAGAAAATATAGCAAGAGTTATAGCAATTATTGTGAGAGTGGTTAACTGATGACAACGAGCTCCCCAAAGTTGGTATACATTGAACATTATTGCTAGGAGTGTTAGTACAAGGCATTTCTTGAGACTTTGACAGTGTATTTGTTTCATATTGCTGATTATTGTCACATGATGTTGTTTTTTGACAAGTACAGCAATTTAGCCTATTTGTTAAAGAATCTAGCCTGTCCACATTTTCACTACCTAATTGGACTAGCTCATTGGCAGCAAGAATGTGTTCTTTTATTTGTAACTGAGCATCTTCATAGCTTTTCACAGCTTTTCACAGTTTTGGTCAGTTCTCTATGTAAATCCAGCATTTCCTACTGCAAGACATAGGTCTCACGGTCATGGTGTAATCTAATCTGAAGCAACTCTTTTTCAGTAAATTTTAGTTTATTTACTAAATTAATTCTATCCCTAATTAAACTACTCATTTTGTGGGAAACTTTAAATCTATGGCATTGGTTCTTAATCCTATTTATAATTTTATTAATTTTTATGTATTTCTTAAATTTATTCTTACTCATTATTACATTTGGAGAATGAGTAGGTACCAACTCGGTGAAAAGATCCTGAGCCGCACCACATTGCTGTTGTTGGTCGAGCAACTCATGGCTCAGTATAGTATTATGAGCTTCACTTAAGCTAATTTCTAGCTCATTAATGCGACTCAGGGCCCTCTCATGAGATTCACTACATTCTCCGAAAGAGGTAACTAATTCCTGTAAGCGATCTCTCTGGTCCAGTACATCCATGTACTGAATGTGTAGATCGGCAAGCTCGCCCTTCAGTTCTGAATTTTTGCCAACAATTTTTCCAATTTCTTCCTCACTTTCCTCATGTTCCCTGAGCAGTTGTGCATTTAGCTCCTTAGACTTTTTAAGCTCCTCAAGTGTCAACTTCAGTTTCACCTCCAAATCCTTGGCAGTAGCCTTGCGTGTCAACATCGACATGGCGGATAGTGGGTCACTGGAAGTACTGAAATAGTGGTGAAGAAAAAAAAAACAGAAAAAGTATTTAAAGAAGACTAGACAAAAGAAAGTATCTGAATAATAGGTGGAAAATTAAGTATTGGGTGGGGTTACACGCTAAATTATAAGTTTTAAGTTTTTATTCAATGTACCTACTAAAAAAATAAAGCTTATGTATTAGAGGCAAAATAAATTTCGTAAGAGGGTAAGTCGTCTTAAGACAAAACGAAACTGATTTTTAATGGTAATTTGCAAAGCGGACAATAATATGACAGGTTAACAATAATTAGGGACCAAGAATAACGTGATAAATAAATAATACTCCCTCGTTTTATCCAAGTTCTCCAAATAATTTGAACCAAAATGATCAGTTGACAGCTGACCGCTATTGTAAATTCCTTTGTGAATATTTCCAATAAATACTTGCGAGTTATTGTTAATAGTACTTGTACACGATAATTGTCACTTTAGGATCTATTTTAACTAGTTTTACGGTAATATTATTAGTTATTATACGTAAATTAAGAAATAAATTCACACAGCTGATTTTTTAAATGTCACCCGGCCAATGTTGCCAGCCAAAAAAAAAGTACACCACGGCCGCGTGACCTCGTTCCGCAGCATCACAAAACCCGTGAAGGGATGCCTTGTACTTCCCTGGAGGAAGGATGGGACGAGACAAGGAGATCTCATTGACGGCAGGAAGTGAGGATACAAAGGAGCTCCATTCCATGACTAGAGTACCGTGTAAAGGTTCGTCCCAGGTCAATCCTGCTGTCCAAAGCTTCTGCAAGAAGCATTTTGCCCAAAATATAACTGGACAGATCTAAGCGTTCGGATCAAAGGTTCTGGCGACAGTAGACAATACGAGACGTTTAGTCCAAGAACAATATTTTTTGAAGTCTACGTTATACGTAAAGATGTCTTGGACTGGTCTGTACTGAACGCCGAGAACAGCCATCATGGCGGGGCTGTCAACAATCTCAAACAAATGTGGATCCTGCTGATGATCCTCTGGCAAGCCTTCCAAAAGCGCTGGTTTTTGGAAATCCATTTGCGCAACTCATAATCAGTGGAGGCCAAAATACCTATCACTTCGTCCCGCAGGAGGATCGCCTCGTCCGCTGTGGAGGCGCCCGAGCAAATTTCATCGACGTAAATATCGTCCTTCAAGATGGTGGAAGCTCGTGGAAAACGTAAGCCTTCGCGGTCTGCGAGCTCCCAAAGAGACCGTATTGCCAAGTAGGAGCTCGACCTTAACCCGTACGTATTCGTATTCAGCTCGTAGACGACCATAGGATCGCGAGGATTCTCTCTCCAAAGGATCAGCTGGAAGCGACGGTCATCAGGGTGGGTAATCGTCTACCTGAACATCATTTTTATATCGGCCACAAAGACAACCTGATGTCGTCGGAAGCTTGTGATGACGTCACAAAGGTCCTTGACCAGCTTGGGACCAGAATGCAAGCACTGCTTCAAGGATACGCCTGTAGAAGTCTGCGCAGAACCACCAAACACCGTGCGCAGTTTGCCAGTTGATGGCTTCAATACCGCATGATGCGGGAGAAAGTAATGCTCCACCGAACGCCAATCCAAATTTGACACAGACATGTGTCCCAATTGTTCATATTCTCTCATGAACTCAATATACTTCTGTCTGAGCTCCGGATCACGACCCATGCGACGCTCCATAGCCAACAAATTCTTTTCGGCTAAAGGTCGTGACTCACCAAGCGGAGGCCGAACAGACAGAAAAGGTAACTTCGTAATAATGCGACCAGAACGGAGTCGACCAGTGTTGTTCTGGAAGAACAGTTCGCACTCCTCATGTTCTGGATTCAAACAAGCAGCTTGAGGGGGCTCCTCTACCTCCCAAATCCTCTGAACCGCATCAGAGATAGCGGAGCCTACAGCAAACAAATTATCAAGTTCGGGTGGAGTGGGTTCCCTAGGTACAGGTCCCATCAAAGCAAATCCAAATATGGTCGGAATGGCAGTCAAGCCATTTGGCACCAAGACCCGTTTCCCACCAATCAAAATTCCACCGAGGACATCAGAGCCAATCAACAAATCGATTTGTCCCGGTGTGTCAAATCTGGGGTCTGCCAGTTCCAATCCCGATGTCAAATTCACCACAGCAGCAGGCAGCTGCTTCTGCGGATGCATACCCAAAATATTCTTCAGCACTATAGCCGAGGTTTTAATCCTCGGGTGTGAAGATTCAACAGGGGCAAACAAAACCTTAACTTGCCCTTCAACATTAGAGGCTACGTCACCTATTCCCCGTATACAATTTGGAAAACAACTCATATTATTTAATTTAACCTGCCCTACCAAATAAGTGAAAACAATGCAACCTTGTGTACCTGTGCCCAATATAGGTCGGCTGGTTTGACAAGCGGCCTACCTCTCTGGCATTCATGCAGAGAATGTCCAAATGCTGTCCTCCACAGTGAGGACAGGGGCGCGAGTTTGGGCAGTCTCGCTGGTAGTGGGACCCCAAACAAGAGAAGCAAAGGCGGCGAGCATTCGCGATGCGCCTACGAGAGGCGACATGAAGGTCCAAGAATGCCCTACAACTGGCCGTTCTGTGCCCCGCGACCTTGCAGTAAGAGCACTCCGCTGGGCTCTGCGTGACTGCAAAGCGAGGAGGGCGCCGATCAACATTGGCTCGGGTCTGAACGCGAGCCTGCTCCTTGACCTTGGGCGGCTGCGAGTTGGCCGGCGTGTCACCACCGAAGTTATCCAAAACCCGGCACTCATCCTCTAGGAACTTCTCCAAGTCTGCAAAAGGGGGCAGATGCGTCGCACGATCCCCACCAAAGTGCTGTTGAAATCGCGACCTCAGGTCACCAGGCAGCTTTTTGAGCACAATGTGCACCAATAGGTAGGACCATTGGTCCACGGGCAGATCCAAGCACTTAAGTGCGTTTATTGCCACCAATAGCGGGTTCAAAAGTTGAGTGCACAACCCAAAGACCCGGGTGAGCGTGGGCAAACTCAAAATCTGCTCGATGTGGGTGTCTGCGAGGCCACGCTTGTTGTGGTACCTACGAGTAATTAAGTCCCGAGCCGTCTGGTACGCCTCGTCAGACACGGGCAGATGCTGGATGAGGTCTTTGGCCTCCCCACCTAGAACCGACATCAAGTAGGCCAATTTTTGTGCCGGCCGAAGATCAGCCCTGTCATCAACCAGGCTGTCAAATAGTTTAACGAAGCCCAGGTAGCTTTCTAGGCAGCCATCAAAGTGCGGGAGGTCCAAGATGGGAAGCCTACTCACCAGTCCCGGTGCTGGCCTAGGAAGCTCCTGCTTCAAGGCGGGTTGCCCGTCCTTCTCGGTAATTAACTGTCTTGCACAGTTGGAGACAGCATCATAGAGATCCAACATCTAGGCATAATCCTCAGTGACTCTATTTCACTGGTCAGCGGTGAAGTCATTAACTGACACTTCGAGACTGTTCCACACCTGCCAGGCGATCATCGATCCGCTCAAATCTTTGTAATAAGGCCTGCTGGCGATCAGGCCGGTTCACCAAAGCACTGGCTGAGGCAAACCAGCGCAAATCTGATGCAATGGCACCCGCAGCCGCACACAAGTCCTTGATAGCTGACATAATTAATTTTCAAAAGAGCTCGGACAAGCGTTAAACAATACTATCAATTTAAACTTAATATTTGTTAATTCTTTGAAACCAACAAAGTATTAGCCTGTTTACTACTGGTGCAAGCAAGTGGCAGGTATTTACTGTCCAACAAAATTAATAGTTTCAATATATTGACTCAAAGACAACAGTCATCAAAAGTTATAACTTACAACTACTTAAAAGTTGAAACTTCAAATTAATTAATTAATTATTCGCAACAGACAGGCTCATTGGGTTATTTATGATATACAATAGTAGTATGTGTTACCTAACAATATTATCAGTATATTACAACAAAACCAAGGTTTATCTATGCAAGGTCAAATTTGGTTATTATAATGTTTCAAACTCAATATATGCAATTAACTAAATCAATTGATACATATAACTGCTGTGTATCCAATCAAAGCTGACTTATTAATGCTACAATAACTGATTCAAGTTAGATTTCAACAATTCAAGTCAAACAATTACTGATTTGAGGTTATGTATGGCAATGTGTTTCAAATTAAGTAGGTCAACTTATACAAATAAATATTATGTATTTTAGGCAAAACTGACCTGACAAACACTACAACACTGTTTACGATGTGATGGGATACAAGATTACAATATTAATCTAGTTGGGTACAGCGACAGCGGCTTGATTTCAACCACGCTCTGCTACCACAAAGGAGATGTACCATTTGACCGTACTTTATGGGCCTGGCAAGGACAAACACGAAACCATGTGTGTTTTGAAGATAAATGACTACTCTATTACACGTTGTAATTTTTTTTAAATAAATCTTGGTGGAAATAAGATACGAGATATTTGAAATGGAAATTATTCCTCAAATAAATATACCTCAAAATTGACATACATACATATATATCGTCACGCCTTTTATCCTCGAAGGGGTAGGTAGAGGTGTATTTCTACACCCACTTTTCGCCAGATATACTTTAGTCCCACGTAAAAAGGGGCGAGCCTATTGCCGTACCGGGCACATTTCCAGCCCGACCCAGGAATCGAACCCGGGACCTCCCGATCCCACGCGCACATTTATGCCGCGAGACCAACGAGGCAGTCGTATAGGGTTTGATGTCGAGTTTTCCGTCTCTACGCAAAGATGGTATTTGCATCGTTTTATCCCTTAGTCGCCTCTTACGACACCCACGGGAAGATAGGGGGTGGTGACACTTGTATTCTATGCCGTCAACCACACGACTAAAAACCTCAAAATTGAATTTTAACATAAATATAATACCTAGATATAAATGAAGGAATGTCTTCGTGTCATATAGAACAAAAACTACACAAAGAGAGGCCAATAATAATGAAAAATCACCTGTGTACTAGTGAACCTCGCACTATACTCGTCCAAAAAAACTAACCACAATCACAAACACCGCTGCATATTCTTAGCATGGGTAGAAAGTAGTGATCATTATTATTGAATTTATATTCAATAACATTACAATTAAAACCGTACGAAAACACCAATATATGAGAGCCAAATCAGTGCAAAATATTCACGATGCACAGTAGCAACACGAATAACATAACAGATAAAAAATGTGTTGCAAATGGTTTGAAAAATATTTATACTATCAATTAAAAAACAAAAGGATTTTTACCGATTAATAATTATGGAATATATAATATATCATATATTTCTTGATTTTTTTTTAGAAATATATTTATAAAGTAAATAAAAGATATTGTTTTCTAATTATAATAAAAAATATATTATTTCCTTAAAACAATTTCTGCCTACCATACTTCATTTTTTTTAATGCTGGCAACATAAGACATTCATCCGCTATTACAATAACCTATTCAAAATAATAATCTTTAGAAACTAAAATCTTTCACCGAAGGTCTATCAAGAAACGAAAACGATGTATAAAGGAGAAAGACCAAATACGACCTGTAGCGGCCGGAAAGTTGTGAATCGTTGAAATTAAACATATAAGTTTTAAAATTTTTACATCGTTTTCGTTTCTTGATAGAGTATCGGTGAAAGAATTTAGTTTTTAAAGATTAATTATTTTGAATAAGCTATGGTAATAGCGGATGAATGTCTTATGTTGCCAGCATTAAAAATAAAATGAAGTATGGTAGGCAGAAATTGTTTTAAGGAAATAATATTTTTATTACTATATTAGAAAACAATATATTTTATTTACTTTATAAGTATATTTGTAAAAAGAATCAAGAAATATATAATTTGTTATACATTCCATAATTATTAATCGGTAAAAATCGTTTTGTTTTTTAATCGATAGTAGAAATATTTTTTCAAACCATTTGCAACACTTTTTTTATCTGTTATGTCATTCGTGTTGCTTCTGTGTATCGTAAATATTTTGCTCTGATTTATTGGTGTTTTCGTACGGTTTTAATGTAATGTTATTGAATATAAATTCAATAATAATGATCAGTACCTTTTACCCATGCTAAGAATATGCAGCGGTGTTTGTGATTGTGGTTAGCTTTTTTGGACGAGTATACATAGTACGAGGTTCCCTAGTACACAGGTGATTATTCATTATTATTGGCCACTCTTTATGTAGTTTTTGTTATTTAAGACGCAAAGACATACTTTTATTTACATCTAAGTATTATATTTATATTAAAATTCAATTTTGAGGTATATTTAGTTGCGGAATAATTTCCATTTCAAATATCTCGTATCTTATTTCCACCAAAAGTTATTTAAAAAGAAATTATACAGGTTAATAGAGTAGTCATTTATCTTCAAAACACACATGGTGTTGTGTTTGGCCGTGCCAGGCCCATAATGTATGGCCAAATGGTACATCTCCTTTTAAAAATTAAATGTTTAATTTCAACGATTCACAACTTTCTGGCCGCTACAGGCCGTCTTTGGTATTTCTCCTTTATGTTTGGAGTTTGGCTAGAAGGCTGTTCTAGCCAAAGGAAAAGGAAAAAAAAAAGAGGCTCCTAGAAAGGTTTGCAGAGGTTAGTGGAAGCATGATTAATTCATCCAGTCTGGTCTAG
Source organism: Euclidia mi (assembly GCA_944739405.2). Classification (NCBI taxonomy): domain Eukaryota; kingdom Metazoa; phylum Arthropoda; class Insecta; order Lepidoptera; family Erebidae; genus Euclidia; species Euclidia mi. The sequence continues at coordinate 66,893,779 of OX123193.2, read as the reverse complement.
CCAAGGCAAAGGTCTAAACACCTATGCACTGTGTTTTCACAGCGATGAAATTAAACTAATACATGTGCAAATTTACCTGAGATCTTCCTGTGATGTTCCGGAGTAGACCTATAAGATTACACTCATAACTTTGGCCAAATGACAAGCAGATCGTTATAGCTACCCAGCCGGTCCAGCTTGGAGTCCTTCTTCAGAACACGATGCAAGTGGATGAATTTACACAAGTTCACAAATGTTCAATGTTTACAAATTTATTACAATTCCCGCCGGTAATGTTCAAGGGGCGGCAAATACCAGAATTTACGACACAAGTTCACTTCAATTCCAATACGATTCGCGAAGCAACCATGTGCTTTCCAAGGGGCGATATTTCACGAGAGGACAAAACCGTATTAATTTTACTTTTTATAAATCGCTCACAAACTTTGTCGGGCAAACTCCAATAGCGACAGTTGCAAGGTTATTTGGTAGTTTTACAAAAATACAAGGTCAAAACGCGTTCACAAACGGGTATTTTCCAGAACGACAAGTGAGAGAATTTTTTGGCGGATCCGACAATGAATGAAAGTATGATTTGATAGTTCATAGTGTGACTATAGTCAAAATTTACAATAGACAAAGTAACACGCTACTAAACTGATATAATCGATTTAACTTATCTTAAACAATATTTCTATTTCAAACACCTATAACCTTTGGAATTAACCCTTTTGTGGTGCTACATAGGTGGGCGTACAAAACAAAACCACAATATGCACCGTAGGCAGTCGGAGTAAGCTGTTATACTACAAAGTTTCCTCCATATCCGTTCAGTAGTTTTGCGTGAAAGAGTAACAAAAATCCATAAATCCAGTCTCAAAAACTTTTACGTTTATTACAAAAGTAAGACATTATTACAGCACAGTTAGAATTGAAAACCCAAAAGCTTAAACCATTCAAATAAAACTATGATGATAACAATCTGCTGTATTGCGATATTATGTTACCAAAACGGAATTTCAAACGAAAAATGGCTAACTACCAATAAGGCAGCACTTTCAATTCAACCAACATACGAGCGATATAACAGTTTTAAATAAAGCTTCAAAACAATAAATACATCGAAACGGTTTACTCGAAGCGACATTACAATTTATTAATCGTAGGTATTGAAAGCACTTCGTCACCCAGCATTGTTTTCTGCGAATAGATCATGATTAGTCGTACACATATAAACAGCTCGCAAATCAATTATATTTATTGTCCTCAATGTACGCGGAATATTTCTATGTATATTATTTATAGGTAGTTTGATTAATTGGGCTTTTGTTTTTCCTTTTTCCCTCTCGGCTCTGGGGAAATTTGAATCTGTATATACCAGCATATCATGGGCAAGGGAAAAGAAAAACAAAAACCCAATTTATCAAACTACCTATAAATACCTAATATACATAGAAATGTTCCGCGTACTTTGAGGACAACAAATATAAGGCAACTTTCAGCAAGTACAAAAAAAAAACTATTGTTGCGAACGTAACATTTACAAAAAGAATGAAAATATTCATTTATACAATGAGAGCGGTACTTTTTATTCAGTGAACACGACAAATAAAGTAACATAAGTAACGCCTTTGTATAACGCCCATAAGTCATTTGCGGAACTTGGTTTGTGATTTAATAATGTTTTCCACTAATACTAAGTAAAAGCGACTGGTATGGTTATGAGGTTATTGACCTTCCTGCAGATATCGTCGATAACTTAATACTGTATACTGACACGTGATAAAGTTTCATAAACAATAAGAATAATTTTAAACCAAAATTTAGTATACATAACTATGACACAAAACCCTTTTAATATCTCCCCACAGCTTTCTGTTTATAACAAGAAACATAATAATATGTAACTAAATTTATTGCGAGTAATTAATGTAGAGGAAGCGCGTGAGGTTTGTAAGGATAGAAGCAAGTGCCGTTGTCTCTGCCTCCCCCAACCATTGATGTTTTGTACGTCAATGACCCCGACGGGAAAAAGTCGAGAATATAACCTGTATGATTGTAACTTTAGCACGACATCGAATAGACTTCTAGATTTGTCTCTACAATAAAGAAAAGCATATACTTCAATAATTTCTTCACACGATTATTCGGATCAAAAATAAAAGTACTGAAGGAAAAAATGGATATTCGATTTATAAACCGCCTACCCGAAATTGGTATCCTTACACAATTTCTTATAAAGGCTACACATGCAGGCAAATATTTCATTAATATTAATATTACCCTTTTAGATATGCTGTTTTATAATTTTCTTAATTATACAGAACTGCGGTTTACCGCTTTCAAATTTCGGCTTACTAAACAGAAAGCTAATCATAGGTTACGGCATAAAACAGTTTTAATTTAATTTGACGTGGTGTGTTATTCGGTTATAATATCATTTCTGTGTATAAATATCATTGCTGGACACGGGACTCTTTTCACAATGAAACCACGCTGGTTGAATGCGCACTGGCAGATTTAACATATTTACGAGAACATTATGGAGAACTATTAGACTTATAAGTTGTCACACGATGTTTTCATCCACCGTTCAGTAAGCTATTTTTGCGATAATTATCGGTTTGATATACACGTAACTCTACGTAGCTTTCTGTTGATCTCACCTAGTAAGAACGCCGATAAATTCATAAGTATCGAACTAAGTGTCAGAGGATCAGCATAATTTAATTGGTACTTTTTATGAATGGGTGCATAGGGTTCCCACCAAGAACTTAGGGTCCCAAGCCAACCTCACCTGCAAGTGGTGCACCTGCCGATCAACGGACGAGGCTCTGGCTAACAAAATATCCCGATAAGTGACAATAGACATAAAGACATATTTATTTCTGCATTTTGGTTGTTTACAACACTTATACATGTCAAAACCCTATTCTAGATGAAGCCGGCTTTTCCTAGCTAAATGACTTCTTGAGAAGAAAGGCCGAAACAAACTCAGAGTCATTGTTTTTTTTGTCACTTCAATTTCTTTAGTCTTTTCTTCATCTTTTAAAGTCCAGACAAAAAAGGGTTTAGTATGCAAGTACAATGCAGGTAATTATCTGACGCTTTTGACTGACTCGACCCACTGATGGCCCGCTTTCAACAGCAATCGTACGGCTCAACCTTAATTGAGGGAGCCAGCACGATCTGTATCACTATGCCTCCACGCCATCAGAAGGTGTATGCATAAGCATGTCAGCCTAAGCCATCAGACAGGTTGCCACAACTATTTGTTTATATGTGTAATAATGCCCACATCGTACTCACAACTTTACATGCTAATACACAGTAAAATACATGTTGCAAACAATAAGTAAAAATAATAAATTTAAACAATAAAATGACATATATTTAAAATGTCAGAAAATATTATAAAATGTCAAAAAATATTATTGAATGTCAATTTATGAATAAAAATATATTACTTAAGTAATTTTAAATGTCAAAAGAAAATAAATAAAATAACAATGTCAAATCAAACAATGTCAAAACAAAATAAATAAAATTACAAATGTCAAATTAAAAATGTCAAAATGTAAAAATATAAGTATTACAAATGTAAATAAAAATATCATGTCACTAATTTCAAAATGTCAAAATTCATAATTTTTAAACTCAATTCCAGGCATTTTTGTCTGCTAAATAATCTTTAACTGAGTAATAAGCTTTTGAACATAAGCTCTGTTTAATAAATACTTTGAATTTAGTAATACTTAGTTCCTGAATATTGCCTGGAATTTTGTTGTAAAAACGTATGCTTTGACACTTGAATGAGTTACTTATTTTTTGTAGTCTAGTTGAAGGTAGAACAAGTTTGTTTTTATTTCTCAAATTATGACTGTATATCTGTAATTCAACTGTAGTTTGACATACCAGATGTTGTAATAAATAATTAATTAAAACACCATATCTGACGAACCTCTCGAAAAGGCTTTGGTAAACAAAATGTCCCAATAAGCGGCAATAGGTTCGCCACCTATTACGTGGGATCAAAACACTGGCGAAAAGTGGGCGTTTAATATGCCTCTGCCTATCCCTTCGGGGAAACAGGCGTGAGTCTATGTATGTATGTATCTGACGAACCTAGACTGGTTTACGGTTTAAAAGTTTTGAACATTAAAATGAGGGTCACGGACCAATATTTAAGGCTTTAGCTAACGCGTCACTTAAAGATGAAATGTCATTTGGGAGGTCGAACAAAGAAATAAAATCGATTTTTGTGACACTTTCTATTTCTCGGACGCTAGTTTGGTCACGATAAATGCCTTCAGTCCCTTAGGCTAAAGTCGAAGGTTCTAGAAACGAGATCGATCGGGCGATACATATTGCGTAAAGATACGATCGTAAAATTCAGATAGGCCGTGTAATGTGTAAAATAAATATATCTTGTTTCTGTTTCACGAGATTAGTTCTAAAAAGTATTGGTTGCTATTACAAAATTCATATCGCAAAACTAATTTGAAAATTTATCACATTTTTATCAAATATCTTCGGACCCGAAATTTTCCGGACCATCAATTGGGTTTTTTAGCAGTAACTTTCTTTGTTTTTCAGGGTTTTAGGTTACAGCGTGGGAAGCTTAAGTAGAACAGATGTGAAACGCGTGGGCGTCCTTCAGTAAGATTTCGATCTGAAGTAAATGTAGCATTGTATGGGTATAATTAGGTGGATATGTAAACACAAAGTGTATCGCAAAAGGGCCCTGAAGTCAATGAGTTTGGAATACAAAACATTAAAAACTTCAAGTAGAATAAGGGCAGTCACAGTAGAGTGAGATACCAACAGATTCCTATGCTCATGTTATCGTTTTCAAATCCACGTCACCAAGGAGCAAATACATATTTGCTCCTTGCAAGTCACGCACCACTGACATTTCAAGTTTATGTTCGTATCAATTTCTTTATTATCGCTAGCCCCATGCCTATGAGTACGTTATGCTCCCAGACCAGGCTGTTGGCGAGAGTCTTGGCACTACGAGCAAGAATTTACGAGATAAGTCAAGTTCATTGTTAGAGTGGTCTACCGAATAATGTGGTCCTAAATGTATAGTAGCTTATTTTAGTTAAATACTAATTTTTAGTAACTTGCTACTCATGCTACGCAAATAACATCACCAAACAATGCTTAGGTATTTGCAAATGATTTCACATTGAAAGCCGTCGTGGAAGAGTATTTTATAGTGTTATAATTTTTTAAGAATTTATAACTAACTACCAAAATATCAATATCAAAATTAAAGTGAAAGATCTGAAGAGCTCAAATATCTTCCGCTTGAAATATTGCTCTCAAATACATCTCAGAATGTAATTTTAAACAGTTACGGCGAAGCCGGCGCTCTATCACATGAGTAAATAAACCGAAGAGAGAGACAGCTTCTTAAGAGCTTGTAAATTTGTTACCTTTTTTGGTAGGGTTATCACAATAGGTTAAGACAAATCGCTTGTTCGGTATACGACAGATTCTGGATTGGACAGATTTGTGATTTGGCAGATTCCCAACTCGACAGATTCGTGGATTGGGCAGATTCTTGGACTCGACGGATTCGCTATACGGCAGAAGTACATCATCATCATCAGCCTTTAACAGTCCACTGCTGGACTAGGCCTCTTCTTTGAAAGGAGGAATTGGCCTACTATACCACGCTGGCCAAACGGGTTGGTATAGGGTTTGTATCAAGTTTTCCTTCTCTTACAGTGTTGTTCTCTGCATAATATGCTCCCTCTGTCGGATCTTACGACACCCATGGGATGATATGGGGTGGTGACATTCCGTATTCTTAATCCGTCACCACACGGACAAGGCAGAAGTACAGTTGTAAATAAAATAGCGAGTGGAACCAACAAAGGCATGCACCTGAAACTTTTAAAAGCACGGAATAAAAATATACATTTGTTACCAAGGACACGACGTGATTTATTTGACATTCCCAACGATACCACTAATAGTGTTGAATATTTTCTAGTAATATGATCTATTTTGCTAATAAACATAGGAATCTCCTTTAGCTATTATGTGCCACTAGTTTTACCGCGAGGATAGGTACCTAAAATAAGTTTAAAAATAAATTATGTAAGACAAATGAACGTCTACAAAACAAATGACTATAAAATGATCAACCATCGATAGGGCTTACAAAAAACAGATGCATGCGATTTTCGACCTTATTGACAATTCATGACAGACTTTTTTTTTGTATTTGCTTGCTTTCTGACGTTTGATACGTTAGTAAAATTATAAATTCTGAGTTACGTCCATAAGGTTGAAAATCGCACGCACCTGTTTTTTGTAATCCCTATTGATGGCTGATCACTTTCTGATAGTCATTGGTTTTGTAAACATTAATTGCTTTTACACCATTTCACAACTAATGAGTTCATGAGGATCCTCTGGGGGATTGGGCTAGGAGATCCTGGTGGACAACATGCAAACATGTTAAGTATTTCGTTGCCAACATTGACAATATTTATTTCAAGATCGAAATATCCGCGAAACTTTTGCTCGAACAATTCAACAAATGCGACAAAATTATCAGGAGGTATAATTAAAAAACCCAATTGTACGTTACCATCGCTAAAATCTTTATAATGACTGAATTATTTCATCTAGTATTATTCATACACACAGTACAATAAACAACCATTATTAATAATAAAACACCACGTTTTACATTAAAATATTAAAACTTGCAACTTACATAACAAACAACGTGCGTCGTAATAACCCTAAGATTGTCAACTGCTTGTGCCTACGTAAACCGGTTTTTTCCAGTCTTGGCCGCGTACACGACAAGCGGCCAGTAGTCACGCACACATAACCCGCGTGCTTGAAGTAGTGCAACCGATTCGCGCTGTTGTATGAAGCTGTGTCTCTGTTCCGTTTATCTACTCATGTGGCTCTATCAAGATAGCCTTTACGGAGGACCACAGAGTAACCGTCATATATAAACGGGCGCGAGTATCACAAGAAATATTTTACGTGTAAATCTTGTGTGCAATAAAACGGCGATTTGACATAATACTATTAGGTTCTTCCTTTTACTGTATAGTAAATATTTGGTATAAAGACCATGCAAGTGGATTGAAATATTAGACCAAACATTTTTCTTATAAATGAGTATGATATTATGTTATTTTCTGGCGTTTTTTTTTCATCCGCCTCCATCGCGCTTGTATGTATAAATAGTACAGTGCCATTTAGCAAAATTTGCCTCTCGAGATTGCCTATTTTAATTTTCATTGATATTAAGATATCACAATCTAATGCTTGATACACTCTTTGAGCCGTTGGATAAATGTTCTCCTTACTGACTCAGTGAAGAATTTAAATACAATCATGAATTACAAGAGCGAAGGGGAACAAGTAGTATTACAAAAAATATTCCAATTTTTTCATCATTTATTTTTAAAAGAGAACGGTCTGCGACAGTAAGTTCATTTCTAGTGCGGGCTATAAAACATTTAACCAACGGTCAGAATGAACAACCAGTATTAATAATATTCTGCCACATACACACATCACCATCTAGTCCCAAACTAAGCAGAGCTTGTACTATGGGTACTAGATAATGGATAAACATACATATATACTTTTTTTTTGTAAATACATACATATTATACATAGAAACATCCAGACCAAGACAAACATCCATGTTCATGCACACAAATGTTTATCTTGAGCGGGGATCAAACCCGCAACCTTCAGCGTAGCAGTCGCTTACACTTCCGCTGCGCAAACCGGTCGTCGAACGAAAGGAATTCAAACAACAATCTCACACACACAAAGTGTTGTCTCGAATATGAGTCCATAACACAGTGGCAGTGTTACGCGGCTAGGTGGCCGCTTATTTAAATCATTCTGCCATCTGTATGTATGAAAAGACGACAAAGGCTTAAGTATTATGCCCCATCACCTAAACCATAAAACAACCTTTAAAATAAAATCAATAGTAATCTGAAGCTTTTACAGGTCCACTAAGATTAGTCATCATGCACAATAAACTTCACCACAAAATCAATAAGGTGGTGCGTAGTAAACTATCAATTAAACAAGATACTTTTAGTAAATGTAGTTTTTCATAGCCATTGTAATAAATGATTTTCCATTTGCTCTTGTGGACCCTTTTTGCGATAAATTACTTTGTCCACATTGACAACAAGTATAACACATCCTAAATAAAACTATCGTCAATCTTTTGACTGCCGTTAGACATAGATGAATTTATGTATTGGTATTTTCCAAAGAAAATACCAATGATTGACTTTCAATAGTGCCAGCCTACATTTTAGCATAAAATGTTAGGTAACAATTTAGAACAAAGGGTTGTTTTCTACGATTCAAACTGATATAGGCTGTGGACTATTTTTGATTAAGTCGGGGTGTTGGCATTTATTAAATAGATTGGTATAATTCCTTTCTACTAGTCCCTTCGACATCAGTATGACAGCCACATTGGTGTACCGATATCAGTCATGTCATCAAGCAACCTTTTGGTCCACTGCTAGACATAGGCCTCTACTAATTTGCGTTACAATAGCATTGTGACGTAATATAAATATAGATAGTAGAACCTTGCTGATTGCAGCATGAATGGGCCGGCTCGACCGGGGAAGTACTACCCTCTCACAGAAAATCGACGTAAAGTAACGGTACCTAAACTGTTGCGTTTCGTTCGGTGAGTGAAAGTGCCGGAGGTCCTATCCCCTATTCCTTCTCCCTCATCCCACTCCTCATCCTATCCCCAATCCCAACCCCAAGGGGCGGCAACGCACGCGGCGGTAATTGCTTACCAACAAGCAATCCGTCTGCTCGTTTGCCGCCTATTAAAATAACACAAAAAAAAACAAATATGGCCAAATGGGTCGGCATAGAGTTTATGTCAAATTTACCGTTTCTTTTACAAGATACCTTTTGCTTTGTATATTGAAACTCACGTCATATTTTGATTAAACATCTGACTCATAATATCTATTGGAGATAAAGCCACGTTTAAATAGACAAAGTATCAAAACACTTCGATAGATATTCCACTCGAACCGTCACCATCTATAGCTGTAAGTATACTAAGCTTTACCAATCGTTTCCTGATCACTGACTACGATTGGCTATAAGTACCTATTATAATATTATAACAATCTTTTAGAGGGTTTATTCCATTACTTTCTCCGATATTATAATAAGCCCATTATTGTCGGTAATGGCTCTTATTTCCCATTAAGGATTATTATGCCCGTTAATTGAGTTTTACAAGGATGACATAATTAGCAGCTATAAAATCTTTGTGTCATTAAAATTTTACATGGCACATTATAATTTGCTAATAGAATCTCTTAATGGATGATTACGGCGCTTCATATGTTACTCGCTTCATGTGTATCTTAAGCAGACTGGTTAATTATGTTAATCAAACGGTAATTTAAATGCAAGAAGGGTGGTACTTTCAGCTAAAGCATGTTGATTTATACAATAGCAAAAGCTTTGGCTTAATTGATCATTGATGCTAGTTTTTAAATGTTTATATACAATACTAGAGGACGCCAGCAGGTACGCCTGCAATTATTTTAAATTTAGCCGTTTTGGCCGATCCCGTTTGAATTTCGGGAAATCCCTTCTTAGTGCACCCCTACGGTGCCCAAGGAACATACATGCCAAATTTCAGCTTCCTTCGCCCAATAGTTTCGGCTGTAGCGTGTCTGTCAGTCAGTCAGTAACGCAAGGATTTTATATTGTTACGCCATCTATCGGTGAATGGGAACTAGAAGAGATTGAATGTATCGGTGGTTTAAAGGTAATTCAGCTACTCTGTACTAGATGGCGTTGCTGTATCGAGTAATCGACTGTTCGAGATTATTTCGACAGTTTTGTAGAAGCATCTAGAATGCGCTAGTGATGTTATCCGGCCAGTATAAATAGAACACAAGCGAACGGACCGGGACAGTTACAATTGAATATCGAAGCGATCAACAAGAAGCGAAGGAAATAAGTCGGACGTGTTTAGTGTTGTTCTAGTGGTGTGAATAGTGTGTTTTATTAGTGAAGTGAAAATTAAGTGTGTGTATTTAGTGTTTGTGTATAAATGAAGTTCAGTTTTTCTGGCATAGTGTATATAATTTATCATGAACCCTAGCTCGTAACAAATTGGTGTCAGAAGTGGGATAAATCATGCCGGTTATGCCGAAGGTAGAAACTGACGGAGTGCGTACCAGGAACCTGCGCCAGCAAGACCTGTACCAGAGACGCTTCGGAGACGTTCCTTTTCCATCGTCTGGTGGATCAGGCGACTCCGCGGCTGCAGTGGAGCCTGCAAGCGCAAACTCCATGGCGGTGCCCGACATCACGGCTCTGATGGCGTTCATGCAGGAGCAGGCCCGCCGTCAAGAGGAGCACGCGCGCCGCATGGAAGAACAGCGACAGCGCGACAAGGAGGAGCAGGCCCGCCGTCAGGAGGAGCAGGCTCGCCGTCAAGAAGAGCACGCGCGCATGGAGGAACACCTACAGCGCAACAAGGAGGAGCAGGCTCGCCGTCAAGAGCAGCAGGCTCGCCGTCAAGAGGAGCACGCACGCCGCCTGGAGGAACAGCTTCAGCGCGACAAGGAGAAGCAGGCTCGCCGTCAAGAGGAGCACGCGCGCCGCCTGGAAGAACAGCTCCAGCGCGACAAGGAGGAGCACGCGCGCCGCCTAGAAGAGAAGGTGGTGCTTATGAAGGACCTCAGAGCCGCTGTAGGGAAGGACTTGAAGGTGGTCAAGGAGGAACTTCAGCAGCACGAGGCCCGTATCAGCGACGTAGAGATGCTCGTACACGACAAGCTCGAGACTCGCGTCGCCTTTATAGAGAAGCGTGTACATGATCACCACGAGACCTGTGTTGCTGAAGTGGAGAAGAAGTTGCGTGAGCTCGAAGTGACACCAGCGGCTGTAGCGCCCTCACCTCGTGGATTTAAGGTTCCACCATTTGATGGCTCGTCATCATGGTCGGCATACAAGATCCAGTTCGAGGCTGTGATGAGATCAAATGGGTGGAATAAAGAACAGGCCTTAACCGCCCTAACCTTGGGCCTTGACAGTGTTGGAGGCACTCGGACAAGACGTCACCTACGAGAAGCTTCTGGAAGCGCTGGAGGCGAGGTACGGAGACGCGCACCTCGAACATGTGTATCGTGCTCAGCTGAAGGACAGGACGCAACGCACCGGAGAAACTCTGCAGCAGTGGGCTCTAGAGGTGGAAAAGCTGGTCAGGAAGGCATACCAGTCGTCTCCTGCGCTTATTGACGGGAAACTCGTACAGGCGTTTACGGATGGGATCCGGGACCTGGAGGTAAGAGCAGCAGTGAGGCTTGGGCACTTCAAGGACCTCAAGGATGCCTTAGCCCACGCTCTGGAGGTGGAAGCAGTGCGACGCGACGATCGAGGTCACCGCATCAGAGAAGTTGTGCCGTCACCTCGGTGCTATAACTGCGGAGAAAAAGGCCATATCCGCTTGAGCTGCCCAAAGCGTAGGCAGTCTGGTGACACCCTGTCTCCACCAAAGGGGTCGCCTGATGTGCCTGCCAGGCAGCGAGAGCAGGGAAACGAGTAGAAGCCAGGACTGCGGGGCGGGGTGCTGGCTGGTAATGGAAGAGCCCCAAGTATCTCGATCTCGCAATCATGCGACGAGAACAGCCTGATCTTCGAAGGCGAAATTAATAGAACACCATGCAAGCTGACATTGGACACGGGTGCTTCTCGGACAGTCGTCGGTTTCAATCTGGCAAGACGGGTTCTTCGGGGCTGCTTCAGGAACAATGAATGTGTGAATCTGAGAACAGCTACCGGTCAGCACATAACCGTCCGAGGTGAAATGGAGGTGGATCTGAAGCTAGGCAACAAAGTTTACCGTCACAAAGTCATCGTGGCTGATATAGTGGACGACTGCATCTTAGGACTTCATGCGGAAGTATCGCTGCGAAATCGATGTTAACCAGCGAGGGTTGAAGTGTGGCTCGAAAGAAGTCTTCATGGAAGGTGCAACTTCAGGAAAAGTGTACTGCCTGAAGAATGTCATTCTTGACCCGCGGTCGGAAACAGTTGTACCAGTTTGTTTACCAGGGAATTCTGGTCGAGGGAACCGCTGCGTACTTATCGAAGGCCTAGAGAAAGAGGCCTCGTGAAAGATTGCACGAACCTTGGTAAGGGGTACCAAAGTTTCATCAGTACGCGCAGTGAATGCAAGTGACAAAGAAGTGTCGCTCAAGAAAGGGACGGAATTGGGCACCTATGAACGAGCGGCTTGGATGCGTAGATGTCAAGAGCAACCTACCAGGACCAAGGTTCAAGTTACACGATTCGACGTGTCTACACTTTTAAAGGACTGCCAAAGTACCCTGTCGGAGGAAGAGAAGACCGAGGCTCGGAAGATGTTGAACCGGTTCGCCGATATTTTCTCGACCAGTGATGCCGACATAGGGAAGACAGTACTAGTCCAGCACAAAATAAACACGGGAAGTGAAGCACCGATTCGCCAGCGGCCAAGACGTGTGCCAGTGGCACGGGAACGTGAAGTGGAAGTTATGATCGACGGTATGGTGAAGGAAGGCGTAATCAAGCCTTCGTACAGCCCGTGGTGTTCTCCGGTGGTGCTAGTTAAGAAGAAAGATGGCAGCATGCGCTTCTGTATAGACTACCGCCGATTAAATTACATCACGAAGAAGGACAGCTATCCGCTGCCAAGGATCGATGACACACTGGATACACTGACGGGGATGAAGTGGTTTTCTACCTTAGACCTAAAAAGTGGCTACTGGCAGGTGGAAATAGACTCCCAAGATAAGGAGAAGACGGCATTCTCCACAGGCAAAGGATTATGGCAATTTAACGTCATGCCCTTTGGATTGTGCAACGCTCCGGCTCATTTTGAAAGACTGATGGAGCGAGTGCTAATGGGACTGATTGGAGACGCCTGCCTGGTCTACTTGGATGACATCATCATCGTGGGGCGCACCTTCCAGGATCACCTTCGAAACTTAGAGCAAGTGCTGTCAAAGATACGAGGAGCTAATTTAAAGCTGAGTCCGAAGAAATGCGCGTTATTCAGACGGCAAGTGAACTTTCTAGGACATGTGGTCTCGGAGAACGGTATTCAAACTGACCCGGATAAGATCATTGCCGTGAAGGAATGGCCAGTTCCAAAGAACAAAACGCAGGTCAGAGCATTCCTCGGATTATGCTCCTACTATCGACGGTTTGTGAAGAACTTTGCTGACATTGCTCGACCTCTTCATAAGCTCACCGAAGACAGAGTGCAGTTCTGTTGGAATGAGAGCTGTGACGTCGCATTCCAGAAGCTCAAGGAACATCTGTGTACTGCACCTATTCTAGGCTACCCTGACAATGAGCATGAATTCATAGTTGACACAGATGCCAGTAACACCGGAATTGGCGGCGTGCTGTCACAGAAGAAGGGTGATCAAGAAGTTGTTATAGCATACTTCAGCAAGACCTTATCCAAACCCGAAAGAAACTACTGCGTCACCAGGCGGGAACTCTTGGCTGTAGTAAAGACGTTGCAGCATTTCAACAAATACTTGTTGGGCCGTAAATTCCACCTGTGAACCGACCATGCAACGCTGAAATGGCTACTTCAATTTAAGGACCCAGAAGGACAAGTAGCTAGATGGATTGAACTACTGCAAGAGTTTGATTTTGTAATACAACATCGCAGCGGCAAGTCCCATGGTAACGCAGATGCCCTATCGCGTAGACCGTGTCCCGACCAGTGCAAGCACTGTATCCGACAGGAAGCAAAGCAGGCAGCGCTAGTGAGGATGTTAAAGACGGATCTAAGCGACGAATGGAGAGAAGCTTTGCAGAGTCCTCATCAAGATGACAAGGATGTACAGCCCATTCTTGAATGGAAGAAATCAGGCGCTCCTAGGCACAAATGGAGTGATATCGCAGCAATGAGCCCTATCACCAAGAGTTATTGGGCACAGTGGGAAAGCTTGGTCGTCCAGGATGGAGTTCTGTGCCGCAAATGGGAAAACGCTCGCGGTAACCAGTGCCATTTGCAAATGGTAGTGCCCAAAACTAAGGTGCCGGAAGTCTTGCAGCTGTATCACAATGGTGCTTCGGGAGGTCACATGGGAGTTAAGAAGACCCTTACTAAGATCCGGGAGCGGTTTTATTGGCTCCACTGTCGGGATGACGTCGAGGATTGGTGCCGCAAATGCACAAGTTGTGCGGCTGTCAAGGGGCCACATACTCGAAACAGAGGTGCATTAAAGGTGTACAATGGGAGCGCTTAGCCTTGGATGTCGCTGGGCCGTTTCCCGAGAGCCAGGATGGAAACAAATACTTCTTGGTTGTTATGGATTACTTCACGAAGTGGCCTGAAGTGTTTGCAATCCCAAATCAAGAAGCTACTACAGTGGCCGACAAGCTGGTGCATGAAATCTTTTGTCGATTTGGGGTACCCTTGGAAATCCACAGCGATCAAGGCCGGAACTTCGAATCCGAGGTGTTCAAGGAGACTTGTCGCGTGATGGGTGCACATAAAACTAGGACCACGGCTTATCACCCGCAATCAGATGGCATGGTTGAACGATTTAACCAATCACTGGAAAGGTACCTGGTGAAGGTCGTGGAGAGCAAACAAAGAGATTGGGACAAGCACATCCAACCATTCCTTCTGTCATATCGCAGTGCGGTCCACGAAACCACAGGAGTAACACCAGCTTTTGCCAATTTCGGCAGAGAATTACGTTTACCAGCAGACTTAATCACCGGTATTCCGCCAGAATCTCCACGCAATATAACGGATTACGCGACCGAGCTACGCAACAAAATGAACGACGTATACGAGCACATCAGGGAGTCAGGACAACAGATGTCTGAAAAGATGAAGACTCGCTACGACCGGAAGGCAAACAACAAAGGCTTCGATGAGGGATCATTGGTGTGGCTTCATAACCCAGTACGAAACAAAGGCAAATCGCTAAGTTACAAGCCAGATGGGACGGGCCATATCGCATAATTACCAGGATGAACGACGTCATCTATCGAATCCAGAAGGGGTCGCGAGGTGCACCGAAGATAGTTCATGTGGACCAGTTGGCTCGTTACCATGGGTCCAACGATGTTCGAGACGAACACGTTTAAGAGGGGGGCAGTTTTACGCCATCTATCGGTGAATGGGGGAAGAGAAATACTAGAAGAGATTGAATGTATCGGTGGTTTAAAGGTAATTCAGCTACTCTGTACTAGATTGCGTTGCTGTATCGAGTAATCGACTGTTCGAGATTATTTCGACAGTTTTGTAGAAGCATCTAGAATGCGCTAGTGATGTTATCCGGCCAGTATAAATAGAACACAAGCGAACGGACCGGGATAGTTACAATTGAATATCGAAGTGATCAACAAGAAGCGAAGGAAATAAGTCGGAAGTGTTTAGTGTTGTTCTAGTGGTGTGAATAGTGTGTTTTATTAGTGAAGTGAAAATTAAGTGTGTGTATCTAGTGTTTGTGTATAAATAAAGTTCAGTTTTTCCGGCATAGTGTATATAATTTATCACGAACCCCAGCTCGTAACAATATATTCAGATTAGCAGTAGCATAGGACATTAGATATTCTTCATTAAAATAAGTCCCAAGGTTTATATATATATATATATATATATATATATATATATATATGTACGGTTGTACACCTATAGGTAAGTGTTATTCGAATCCTTTTGCTCTAGAACTCACTTACCACGACCGTATCTGGATCGCCCAAAGATCGATCTGAAGAATTGTCTGAAGTAGTAAGGCCACTTTATGCAAGTAAGTTGCAAGAAAAGTAACGTTGGAAATACAAATTAATAAAGGTAAACCTTAAATCAGTTACTTTAACGTGAAGACCTCTTAAATAATTTTGTGGGATGCAAGAAAGTTGTAGTAACAAAAATAAAATTAATTAGTACATTGTTAAAAGAGTAATGAATGCTTTTAAATATCTATTCAATTACATCGCACTCTAGCAGCTTTTCAGCATCTTCTAACAGTCACGGAAATAAAACATAACACTTACTTATAACAGTAAAGTTGACTCTTAAGTTCCTTGTAGGACTGTTCTTGAAGTCTACCCTGCAGCGGTACACGCCAGCGTCCGTGGACACCACACTGTCCACAAACAGTACTGCTGGGTTTGCTGCTGCGCGGAAGTATGCTCTGGTGCCAAAGCCTGATGCTGACGACCACAGCTTAGGCTGAGTGGCGAGACGGCCGCGGACGTCATAACTGTGGGGAGAAAAAGATGTTATCCACTCATTTGTATCTTACAAATGTAATAAAAACAATTATTACTTATTATTATAGTCTCACGCCTGTATCCCCGAAGAGGTAGGCAGAAGTGTAATATTACATCCACATTTCGCCATTAATTTTTAGGTCCCACGTAATAGGGGGCGAGCCTATTGCCGTACCGGGCACATTACCAGACTCCGTGCTGCTACTGAGAATTTCCTAACGGAAAAACCCAATAACACTTTGACGACCCGGGAATCGAACCCGAGACCACCCAATCCCACGCGCACACTTATGCCGCGAGACCAACGAACAACAACACTGCCGTCCTTTAACTAGAACCCCGTTAACCCTCAAATGGTCGATTTTGAGTTTTTAATGCAAAGTAATACAGTTTTAAATTCTCTATCTTTCTGTCTAGGAACCATATCTCTATCACTTACCGTTATAGAGATATAAAAACATGATTTACCGTTAAATGACGAAATATGCAACAAATGCTTGACTAAAAAGTGACTATACCACGCTTCTAAGCTTAATGCACGTTAAAGTACCTTCAAGATACCAGTAGTTTCAAAATTCGCCTAATATATTTTTCATTTTTTATAAGCTTAAACTTCGTTAATTGAATATTCTTGACTACAAATACACTAAGAGCCTATAACTTGTTTTTAGTTAAGGATCAATTTTGATAAAACAGGAATAAAAACAATGCTATAAACTATTTATGATGAAAACCTTACCTTAATTCTGGTTAGACGACCATAACGGTATTTTTGCCAAGTAATCAATATTGCGATTTGCTCAAAGCAATTCGTTAAAAAAAGCGTTATTTACTTCTAATATGGAATTTGTTCAAAAAATATTAGTAATTCTTAACTTAATAACGGCTATCCCACGTTCCCGAGCTAGAATCACGTTATCCATTTCTCACGCGTCATTAATTCCGGGAGTGTGCGGGGATGCCATATGCGTGCAAAATTGGGATATGCGCGCAGGGAGGTTTGCCATTCCGCTCGGAGGGCTTATAGCGTGCAAGCAAGCGTCATCGCATCGTGTTCCCGCAAAAACTCAAATATGTCGGGGATCATTAAGAGGTAAAATTCGAAAATGTTTGTGTAATACTTTATTAACATTATCTTCCTTAACATCTCCACCAAGTTTGAGGGAAGAATAACAGACCAACTATATTATATTTATAAAATAATTATGACTGCCATGTTGGTTTGCTATTATTCCTCAGACTATCAAGGTGGAGTGACTATCTTTGACGGGCAGGAACTGGATGAGCGTAGCCTCGGATCCACCATTGCAGTCAGTCAACCTGAAGATGGCAGTCAAACGACCCAAAGTAAAAGGCAAGATACTATATAGGCAGCAGCATTAAGTATCAAAGACTTCCGCCACTACGATCGCCAATCCGTCTGCCAAGCGTGGCGATCAAAGCAAAATCTCCCAAAAATGAACCACACACGAAAAAAATGGCCTCTATTCTCCGGCGGCCCCGCTATTCCTGACTCAGATAGCGGCCATGGTAACAGCGGGACAAGGGGTGCGATAAACCTCCAACAGAGATTTGTCGCAATATTTCATTTATTTCATTTCATTTATCACACTCCAATGAGGATGTAGAAGTTATGTATGAGGACATATCTCGGGCTATACATAGCTTCAAAACCCATTACACCGTTGTCATGGGAGATTATAACGCGAAACTAGGCAAACGAGCGGTGATGAGCGGAGGGTAGAGCAATTTGGATATGGACACCGGAACTCGCGGGGCCACTTGCTGGCTAGCTTCATGGAGAAGGAAGTACTCTTCATGATGAATTCCTTTTTCAAAAAGCTAGAATGCCGCAAGTTGACCTGAATAAGTCCAGATGGTGCCACCAAAAATGAGAACGAGTTCATCATGTTAATGAAGAGGTTAATATTAATTGATGTCTCTGTGATCAGTTCGCATTAAACGGGCCGCGGTCACCGAATGGTAAGAGGCACATTGAATATTAGTCCCAGCCTCGAACGGTCGAGATTGATAAAGTCTACGCTTCTACCAGCGCCAGTTCAAATCTAAAACCCCGAGAGCTTTCAGCTTGAGCTGCAAAACCGCTTCGAATGCCTAGGAAAATGCGTGGATGTGGACGACTTTAGTGACAGGTTAGTGAATGCTGTCCATACAACAAGCTTAAAGTTCTTAAAGCCCAAGACGATTAAAAGAGCCCATAAAATCTCTGGTCCAATCCTCAAGCTTATACAGGAAAGGCGTAAGATGCTTCTGCATGCCTCCGACGATATGCCAAAGTATTGGCGGCTTAATAAACAGATCTCTAAGTCTCTGATTTGCGATCTTCGCCAATACAACACTAAGTGTGTTCAAGACGAATGGTGACAGAATTATTACGTCCAGACCTCAGTCTAGACGCGATAATTCTGTCATCATTCGTCTTCAGCCTTGTTTGCCCATCTGCAAGATAGACAGATCTCTTTTGAACACTTTGCAACCGTAATCTGCTCGATTGCTTCTTGAACACACTTAGTGTTGTATTGACGGAGATCGCGAATCAGAGACTTAGAGATCTGTTTATTAAGCTGAGGCGGAGGAGCTGAGGCTCCTGGAAGAGATCGAACTGGACAGCTATACACGACTACACGACCACCTGTTATTACTCCAGTCACTGACCCTAGAGTTGAATTGACTCGACACTATACGAATGATATCCCGGACATGACATCCCGTCAGCATACACGGCATAAGAGTGGCCCTAAATCAACTCAAAACCAACAAGGCACCGGGTGATGACGGAATTTCGTCAGAGCTTTTGAAAGCTGTCGGCGCACCTGCCGTGGAAAAACTTCGAAAGTTATTAAATCCTGTCATACTCGAGGGCAAAACGCCACAGGCATGGCACAGTGTGGTGGTGCTTTTCGTCAAGAAAGGCGATAAAACCCTTTTGAAGAACTTCAGACCCATCTCACTCCTGAGTCACGTCTATAAGTTGTTTTTAGGGGTCGTCACAAATCATCTCGAGGCCAAGCTAGATGACTTCCAGCCTCCCAAACAAGCGGGTTTCCGTAAAGGCTATAGTATTATAGACCAAATACATACGCTAAGGCAGGTTAAGTCTGAGGAGTATAACCAGCCTCTATACTTAGCGTTTGTGGACTATGAGCTAGACTTCGATTCGATCGAAACTTGGGCGGTACTGCAGTCTCGCCAACTGTGCCATCGACGACTATCGATACGTCGAAGTGCCGAAGTGTTTGTTCGAAAACGCCACCATGTCAGTCCACCTCCAGGACCAGAGTTTAAAACCTATTCAACTATAGCGAGGGGTGAGGCAGGGAGATTCTATATCTCCGAAACGTTCACCGCTGCGCTGGGAGATGTTTTCAAGGTTCTAGACTATGAAAGACTCGGCATCAAATAAACGGCGACTACTTACACCTTCTATTTGCTGATTATATCGTAGTCATGGCTCAGACCATGGAAGACCTCAGCACAATGCTCGATGGCCTCCGTATATTCTCCCAACAAGTAGGTCTTAAGATGAACATGGACAAGACAAAAATCACGTCTGACTCCCATGTCGTACCTGCTCCTATTCAGGTTGGGAACTCTACACTCGAAGTTGTCGACAAGTACGTATAACCGCTTGACCGCTAGCGCCAATTCGCCGAATTCACTTGACCGCTCACGTTCTAAACAAAAAGTCCCGCCGCCGCTCGCCAGATGGGCGCGCTAACATCAACATTTATTGTTGATAAGTCGGTAACACGAGTAAGTTGAAGTGATGTTTTTCTTCAACCTTATGAATGACTCTTTCAAGTCGTATGAATTCTTTGTTGATATTTACTTTCTTATTTATTATACTTAGCAGAGAACATTGACTATCGTTGAAAAAAACACTTTGTGTATTTTAAACAGGATTATTTTAAAAAATAAATCGATGACATACATATTTTATGAGTTTTAACTGTAGAGGGATTCTATCTACACCGAATTGAATAAAAAAAACATGTATCATAGTATAAAAATATTTAATTACACGCATACGATAAGCACGTAATTACTTAGCAGCGAACATTGACTATCGTTGAAAAAAACATTTTGTGTATTTTAAACAGGATTATTTTAAAAAGTAAATCGATGACATACATATTTTATGAGTTTTAACTGTAGAGGGATTCTATCTTCACCGAATTAAATAAAAAAAACATGTATCATAGTATAAACATATTTAATTACACGCATACGATAAGCACGTAATTACTTAGCAGCGAACATTGACTATCGTTGAAAAAAACACTTTGTGTATTTTAAACAGGATTATTTTAAAAAGTAAATCGATGACATACATATTTTATGAGTTTTAACTATAGAGGGATTCTATCTACACCGAATTAAATAAAAAAAAACATGTATCATAATATAAAAATATTTAATTACACGCATACGATAAGCACGTAATCACGGAGCGCGCTAAACAAAGAGTGGCATTTGACATTATTTTTTCGTTCCGGGTTAACGATTTTAAGACTCGCTTTGTATTTTTAGCATGAAGAAATGTTCAATGATTTGAATAAAACAGAGAAAAATAATTTAAAACATTACGTAATAGAAAGAAACAGTAAATTCAGACCGAGTATAGCGCTGTAACCAAAAAGGGAAAAAAGTCACTTGTGCGCGGTCTACGGCATTTCGAAAAAGGGAGAATAGTCACTTGTGCACGGTCAAGCGGATAACTGGAAAATTATCCGATTGAGTAGGTCTAACTTCGAGAAAAAGGTCATTCGTTGAATCTAATACGGTTGGAGGGCGTTCGGGAAGTCAGGGCATATCTTCACGTCTGATATGCCGCAGTGTCTCAAGACGAAAGTCCTTGACCAGTGTAATCAGTGTATGTTGCAAGTGATGATCTATGGAGCCGATACGTGGTCACTTACTTTGGGCCTTATCCGGAAGGTCTGGGTTACTCAGAGGGCAATGGAAAGAGCTATGCTCGGTGTTTCCTTGCGAGATCGAAAAAGAAATGAGGAGATCCGCAGGAGAACCAAAGTCACCGACATACCACTCTGAATAGCCAGGCTAAAGTGGTAATAAGCAGGGCACATAGCTCGAAGAACCGATGGCCGTTGGGGCAGGAGGGTTCTGGAGTGGCGACCACGCAGCGGACGACGCAGCAGGAGTAGGCCTCCCACAAGGTGGGCCGACGATCTGTATAAGATTGCGGGAAGCGGTTGGATGCGGGCGGCTCGAAAACGAGTCTGTGTGGAGAACCTAGGGCGAGACTTATATGTCCAGCAGTGGACGTCTCTAGGCTGACATGATGATGACTATGTGATCGAACATATTATTACTGTCTATTATATGCAAATTTAATATATTAAATAGCCACTATGGAAATAGGGCCTTAAAATATACTTTTTTAGCTATTAATTGCTTAATAAGATTAGAAAAATAATCAAGGCTGTGCATATAAATTTTATGTACAAATTGCTGTATATGTTGATGATAAGTGAAATATACACGTTGATGATAAGGAAATTTATCTAATTAAAACTTTTTAATTTAATTGATTAAATTTTCATACTGCATTTTATTTAATTATCCAGTTTTTTTATATGCGATGCTTAGCTATAAAGACGTTAGTAACAATTGAAGTAAGAAATACCTGGTTTAGTTTAGTAAGCAAGCATATATTTTTTCATATCTTTTTTATTTTTCGGTAAAACTTAGCTTAAAAGAGTCATAGGTACTTAAGCCTCGTTTTACGTAACGTACTAATGTATAAATATTAAGAAAGGTCTTAGCTACAAAACAGTTAATAGACTTAGCGCGTTTATAACGCGCTAAGTCTATAGTTAAGCATTTTAGGGTAAATTTATTGAAAATTAGAATCCTCATAAATTTAAAGAAAATGCTTAGCTAAAAGATCTCTGAGTGTAGGTTAACGAGGCTTTAGTGCGGCAAACAATGTCAAAAAAATGTGTATTGCTTAGCTAAAGCAAAAAAATCAGTTTTTTAATATAATTTTAAGTGCATTTCTGAGCAAGAAATATCCTAAATAACGCTGCCAAATATTTGTTTAAAGAATATTTAACAATCACTGATTTATGTATAATAGTTTTCTAGAAACAACGATTCCCGCATTTTTTACGTTTTTCTCCAAAATCACTTTTTGGGGTTAACGTGGTTTTAGTTAACGGACGGCAGATTACAATTATATAGGATATATTTCCGTGAATTCATTTTATTTTAGCCGAGCTTTACTTATTACATTTTAGTCTTGTCTGTATAGTATAAGCATTTTGTACTTAAATTCAGATTTTACCTGTATAGAGGCTCTCCATCCGTTTCTTTGAACCAAAGCACCATAGAGACATGGTCTTCCGCTGCAAGAGGTTGTATATCGCAGGGTAGCGCTGCTTTCTTGCCCAGCACCCCTTGGGCGTGAGCCGTGGGAACTATGACAAAAGAAAACAATATTTAGACTAACGTACTACGTACTAGTCAAATAATAAAAAAAATAAATGAAAAAAAGACAAATTATAATTTCTTTCTTTAGCTCCACACACATCACTGTCTAGTCCCACACTAAGCAGAGCTTGAACTATGGGAACTAGACAATGGATAAACATAAATGTACACTTATTTTTCAAAGTCACAATCATGTATTCACGTAGTACTATACCATCGCTACAAAAAATTGCTAACATTATTCCTGTCCATCCAAAGGTAGCCTGGAAGAGATCGCACTTAGCGATAAGGCCGTCTATTGTACATATACCATAGTTTAAGTTATTTATGATTAATGTACTATTCAATTATATATTGGTGTGCAATAAAGAATATCTAAACTAAGCCACTAGGTGACCCTTATGAACATCAAAATTCAAGTTAATTACTTAATGATTGCCTATTTACTGCTCCGTTCGAATTGCAATAAGTATAACCGTGATAAAAACAGGCAATAAAACTCATGGATATTTTTTTAAATAGGTAAGTATATTCATATCGTACATAGAAACACCCAGACCAAGACAAGCTAAATAACTAGTTGTATTACTGTGTCCGTTCATGTTAATTAATATTCGAAAGCATCACATCAATTTAATTTAAAATGATTATGGGTGGTTTCTTATATATTTATAGGGAAGATGCCAAGTATCTTCAACCGGTGATAAAAATATAGTAATAATAATGTAATTTTGGGACTTTGACACTAAGCAAAACATGTACAAACTAACGGATACTTATAAATATACTCATACTAATAATTTTAGGGCATGGGTTCTGTCATGTTAAAATTTCTAGATTCATAGGTTCTTCATTTTCAAATATTTTGCCTCGTTTGACTTGTTAAACATACATCATACATCAATGAACACAATGAACAATTACACATCCAGAAGCGAAACAACAATTTAAGATCATTCAAAGCGTCGCGGTCGTCTCGTATGGGGATCGAGCCCACAATTGCACTCGGTGCAGTGGCTGGCGACGTGGCAGCCTGTTAAACTACTACGCCAATCATGCAGACCAATAGCAAAATTGTACGATTAAAGACCGGTCACATTAATCTTAATATGTGTACAAACTACGAAATTTTGAAAATGGCTCTTGTCTACCGATCCATGCTATTATAGATATTCCAGTGTTTAGAAATTATTATTCCACTTACAGGGTTAGAAGTAATAAGCTAGACAACGTGTAACATTATGTATGTAGGTTATCTAAGCACGTAGATATTCCTCACAGTGTCACCGATCGTCTCACTAGAATTATATCTATGTATATTATATCTACTCAGATATGTATGAAGGGTGATACCGTAGAATACAGAAAGGGATGTTTCGTCAACTCTTATGATTCCCAGGCGTATTTCAGCAAGTTGTACTCTGCCATGATGTTATTGTGTATTTCCTTTTTGTATTTAAACCTTTGTACCGATATGTTAGCAAAGTAATTGCTGACTATCGATAAAATAGCCCTTATGTTTATCTTACATGTTATAAAATTAAGTCCCTGCTGCATCATGTCTGTCTGTCTGTCATCATCATCAGCCCTGTATATATACTGCTGGGCACGGGCCTCTTCTCAATATGAAAAGGATAAAGGTCTTAGCCCACATAAACGACTCGCCTCACACCCAACCAAAAGAATATCATTCAAATATGGGCTTTAAGTATTGCTCTTTAGGTATTCTTTACATTGGCACATAAATTAGCAGACAGCTCGCTGTCCGTCGTCAGTTGCCTCGGTAGTCGACGCCTCGGTTACCGCGCGTTGGAAGCAAGTGGTCTGCGCGGCGACTTCTAGCAGTAACCGCGCTGTCGCCGTGCGGTGGATTGGTTCCCGCGTTTGCTACACGAGAGCGGGTGACAGCTGAGCTACTGCTAGCTGTCGCTGCGGTGAATACTGGGTGTCCACTAGCTGTCGCCGCGTGGACTGCGAGCAGTCGCCTTGTGTTGGGTAGGAGCGGTGTTGGAGCAGAGTCGAGTAAGTGGGCTAAGACCTTAAGGCCAAAGTCCACCACGCTGGCCAAGTGTGGGTTGGCAGACTTCACATGTCTTTCGAAAACATTATGAAGAACTTTCAGACGGGTTGTTGGTGAGGCTTTCTCACGATGTTTTCCTTCACCGTTCAGCAAACGATACTTAACAATTTAATACGCACACAACTTCGAAAAGTCATTGGTGCGCGCCGCGCCGTGTATTCGAACCCGAGACCCTCTGCGTAGGAGTCCGTCGGTCTCTCCACTAGGTTACATACCTGTCTGTATGAACGTGATGATTTTTGTTTGGCTTTCACTAAAAAATAGTGTGATGTCAGAAGATTGAGGTGTTGTTATTTTCTTGGGTTTTTGGGAATGTTACATATTGCAATTAAACAATAGTTTATGGAAAAGCGCGATTGAGAAACTACATTACACGTAATCTCAGTAAAATCAGTATATCGCGATAAAAATCCGTAACCTGTTGTTTAATTTCAGTAAATAACGTATTCATATTATGAACTCTACGAGAGCGGTACATAGATCACATCCCGGGCAAGGGCACCCATAAAAAATATTTCGTACAATTATTTAGATTTTTTGAGTATCTGTAACAAAAAATAATTGTATAAACTTCAACGTCTTTCAAGTCTGCTTGTACAAATATAAAACAACTAATGGAAATCTCTTAACGGAACATTCCATCATACCATGTCTACTTAATAATAAGTTAATGTTTTACTACACAAATTATCTTTCCATTGAAAAACGCAACCATTAATTTACGCGAAGCTGGATAAATGTGATGTCCCTCGGGGGTCATTGACCTCTTACATCGCACAGTTAGCTGACAACACAGGAAAAAATGGTTCATGTTCCCAATGTTTTAGTATTAAATTATGAAAATCTGTCCTGGTTGCGAAATAAAATATTGTACATTGATAGAATCATTTATGCTTTGAATTGGTTGTTTATCAATAAATTTGGGCTTTGTGTTGGCGTTCAATAATGTAAATGAGATAATTCATCGCAATGTTTGAATAGTTACTAACAATTTAGTTTAGAACTAGGTGTTAAATTGTGGCTTATAGGTTGCAATAGTTCCACACGCTCTCTCCAACAAACCCAAAACAAAAATATCATAATAATGGGTAAAGCTCGAAACTGGGTTTGTACTGCGAGAACAAAAAACCATTTAAGTAGGACTCATTCTTAAAACATAAAAACTGAAATTTTTTTTTTCAACTCACACAGTTGTGAAAAATCTGTTTTCATCCGGGTTTTGCATTATGTAGGGTTCAGTAGTTGGCTTCACATTTAAAATAAGCTTAACTAATTAGTCTATTACTAACTTGTATAGTCTACCTCGGCTGTAATTTTTCAGGTATCTTCACACAACATACGGCTAGTCACAATAGTGTAAACATTTCATCTTTTAATTAGTAGACTAAGTAGTGAAGTGAATTTGTTAAAGCTTTAAGGTATAGACGAATCAGAACCGGTCACTATGTTAGCAGTATTCAACGTTTGGATTCTGTGTGATACTGCAGGCGAAGCAGAAAATAGTACGTTGGACATAAGACAGATAATTATAGTCAGCGGAGGAAACTGGCGAACAAGACAAGTTGCCATACTTTTGCAAGCGCTAGTGGAGGAAACTGGCAGGCAAAAGACGACTTTCTTCGTTGATGTGTGTATGCGTTGAATTTGCATAAAAATGCTGTGGCACTACGTATCGAACACGAGCTGCCATTTCTGCATGTTAAACAATATAAATTCCATAACTGAACGTTTTGAAAGTTCCAGGAAATTCGACTAGTAAGTGATGGATATTTTAGAATATTCTGAACGATTAAAATATCACTTTTTTTTTAATAATATATAGCAATAAATACACTTCAAACAAAAACGAAGCCATATATGAATAAGTAATAAACCATATTTTTGAGGTAAATCATTCTGTTTATCGTACAGGGGTTACAAATAGTGGGATGTCCGTCCTCAAAATATGAACAATTCTATAAAGGACAGTGTTGTATGTATAGCACCGATTGTAAAGAGAGCATAGTTCTACAATAAAGTTATGGAACAGATATTACTATATTTTCAATTTTACTGTAAATAGCCTGTTTTTGTGTAGGATAAGGCGCTTGTTATTACTACTGACTATTGAGCTTTTATTATTACGGACATCGTATTGCGTACAAGTTGGAAAATTATGACACATGAAGCAATTTGAAACACCAGTTTTCCGTAATTTTTCTTTTGTGATTAATTCTATATCTAAATTTGTCATATTCTACACTACTATGTACTATCATAAATGTTATATAATGAGGAAATGAGGATGATGCATGTCTTTTACTTTCACGAAGTTTTTTTGTTTTACCGAACGGCTTTTAAATCATACAGTAACATAGCATATATAGGAATACATAATTACCTGCTACCTTTTGTAATGATAACCGACACTCAAAAGTGGAGCTGTGACCAAAAATTAGCCAGACAACTCAGGAAGTATTTCCTGAGTTATCTGGCTAATTTTTGGTCTGGGTTTGGGACTTTCAAAACAAGTAAAAAATACGCGACGACTTCTTTCAAAACCAGATTTTTCTTTTTCTCTTTTGTGAAAAATTATATAGCGAAACATCGTAATATTATTTTCATATTTCTAAGTTGTCATGACAATTTGAGATGACGAACTAATGTCACTATCCGATGAAAGTAGTCCGAGAGAGAGACTGAATGTAATAGTCCTTAACTTGTAGTGCTTTTTATTCCATCCTTAAGACCATTTTGAAAGTAATAAGTACCTCCAAAATATAGAGTTGAGCTATAATGTATATTATTATCTCTGTTGGTTTATTTTAACTCATATAATAATGGAACAAGGTTATGAACATAACCTTTAGAAATCAATTTTAGAGATAGTAAAGCCTTGCCGATTTCAGCATGAATGGGCCCGGCCTGTTGTTCTGTGAGAGGGCTCTCACAGAACAACAACGTATAGTCACAGTCTCTATATTGCTGCGTTGCATTTGGTGAGTGAGAGTAGCAAAGGCTAGCAACGTATTTGTTACTCCTCTGGTGTTGTTTGTGTTAATGGGCGGCGGTAATTGCTTAGCATCTGGCGATCCGTACGAGGTGAAATCCACGTGTATCAGAAAATATACTATGGAACGTCAATTTTTATTATGAAAATTTGTGACCACGTGCCGTACAAATAATTAGCTAGCAACATTTTATTTGTTACATTTAATATATTGGCGCACACAGACTCTCGCATTCACTATTGTAAAAATATGAAGGCCAATCTCTCAGACATTTATAATAACATGATTCTAAAAATAAACGCGTAAACAACAAATAAAGCCCACTCGTTACTTGAGCGTTTCAATTTTGCACAACGTTCATGCAGTTCATTTTACCCCAAAAAGGTTATAATCGGTACCACTTAAAAACGCAAACAGAACACAGACATGATGATATTATCATATCCAAATGGTGATTATATAGTTGCCATTTGTAAAATTAAGCCATTTGCGTGTGGCAACTTCCCTACATCCTCTTTTTGGCATTCAGATTATTTTGCAGTAATTTTCACTATCTCTGTTTTATAAGTTGTAAATTAAAATGTACATTCAAAGAGAGTTAAGTCTGTTTATTTCGAATGTGAATGTAGAGCTGTGGGCTGATAGCATTAAATGCGTGGCCTGCTGACTACATTGCTATTTCGCGAAGTGCTTTTAATAATGTACCAGATAACTCCTTTTATAGCAAATGTTATGGGTTATATTTATGGCTTATATAAAGGTCAAAGATCCTATTCTCGTACTAGGCCGGATTTGAATAATCTCAACCGATGTAACTGCTTGGCATAACTATTGATAATAATAGAATCCTTTGACGATTCAGAAGGTCATCTAAACCCAAGGAAGTCCTTGCCTATTTAAAGATAATTATGAAACTTACCTTTTAATCATATTTTATCACATTAAAGACACAATAAGATTCTCGATCGAGCCGGCTCATTCATGTTGAATTAAGCTAAGCCCTAGGTACTATCTATCATGCGAGAGGGTTGTGCTTCCCGGGTAACTAGATTTTCAAAAGTCGCTTACGATAAAGCGATTTAATGCATTGCACATGCAAAATAAAATCAATAAAAATCATATCTTGCGTGCAGACTATACCTATTTACTTGGAACATTCTAGAATCAAAACTACAAAATGACAACTAAACGGATACAGCATTTATATACCTAGCTTGTTTTTCTACTAACCAAACTCTCAAAGCCAAAGCATATTTGTGGCTAATATATCTCACGAGTACAAAATTCTACAAAACTAGTATCGACATAACTCTATCTGGAAGCTGATTGGCTGAGCGTAATCATTATTGCTTGACGCTCATTGGCGCATGACTGTCTACCTCGAACGGTGTCGTTGGCTCCATGAGAACCGAAACCGACAGCCGGTGACACCCTGTATCCAGTTTCACATGAACAACTTTTAATTAAATATTTTTAAACCCTTTGTTGGCAGATGTGTCACATATTAAATGCGTCGACTTGATTCGGCGTAATGAAAATTCGGATGAAATGTTTGTAGGTTCCGATGGGATAATTGGGATTGGTTGGAGATTCGCTTTGTTCTGGAAGGTGTATTATATTTATGTTAGATTTGGGAATAACTCGGATGGAATTTATAGATAACCTAGTTAAGGTTTTTTTTTGTCATCAGAGTCAAAGTCTATCGTCCACTTAGGTTGACACAATGTGACGATGACTTAAGAATATCAAATTGAATAACTTAAAGAATCTATATTTACATTTATCACCACGGTTGCAATAATAATAATGAAAAAACTGGAAACATCTTACCAATACCAAAATTAACAGCAGAAAAAACCTAGTCTTAGAACAAATATTTATATAATTATATCTATCGAAAACTGCATCCATCACAAGTTTCATTAATCCAGCTCATCTCGTCAAATCTCCATTAATCAATTCCAAATATTAAGCTATAATTTGGGAGTCAGAATGTTTTATGGGAATAGAGCACGGAATGTTCATTTAGTATCTATTTAGGATTAAATAGATTCTACCTGTAAACCAATTTGTTCCGCAAGTAATTAGTGTCTAAAAACCAGGAATTTAGGATTCATATCCGATGTTTTGCGTGCTTTAAAATAAATAGTGTGTCGTAATCGGTCGAAAATTTGCAATAGGTAGGTACTAGCAATAAAAAAATTACAAGAGTTAACAATTTTACAGTTGCTAGGAATTTCACAGTAACGAGAGCGGGGGTTTCAAGAACTCCTTAAATATATTTTATTATTGTGTATTTATTTATTTAATACATATTACAATATTTTGTAACAACAATTTGTCGTAGCCATTTCTATTTCTTGGAAATGTCGATATACGCTTCAGTATTTATGGACTTCACTAATGTGATTTTAAAATAGCGTCAAAGCGAGATAAACACCGTGTCAAATTCATCTCGAGTCAAATTCTAAGGATATTTCAAGTCAGGGAAAATACACGTAAGACTTCATTTAATTTCGTTTCAGAAAGTTAATCAACAAAGTTCAATGGAGGCCCCCTCGAAACCGTAGTTATCTATATATATATAGTATTAACAAATCACAAATAATATCGCTTGCGTATCTTTTTACTGCTCAATTAAAGGGCAAACGCTTCTAATTGAGTTGATGTATCCTTCGGTCATCTGATTAATAAATATTGAGCTACTTAAAACTTGTATTTCAATGTGATCGAAGGTGTTTCTTGGCAGCTGACGAATTAATTTGTGTTCAAGGTAGAGGTTCGGTTCAGTACAGAGATGCTTCCAATAAAATTTTAATCAATGCTTCAATTTACTTGGTAATAAACTTACACGAATCAGAAATACAAATTTAATGTTACAAACATTTTCAAGCATATTGCTTGAATAGATTTATGATGTATGTATTATCTATTGATATTTCTTTCTCGCTTTTTGATATTTTAGCAAATAAATGAGAGAGTAGTTGCAAGTTTCTTGGAATTTCGTTAGGCGTAAAATGTATAGTGATAGAATCAATAACAATAACATTCAGCACAAAAATTTCAGCTGACTTTTAATATTTTAGTGTATTTTTGTGTGGCACATAAATTCTAAATTCGAACGATCGCAAAATAATTATGATAATCGCTGATTTATGACTGCCATGTCCGAATATAAATTAATGTATCAGGCTCTACTTAAAATACGCTATCTCATTATAGAAGAGAGAAAACACAATTAGGCATTTTTTCCTATATTATAAGAGCCTACTTTTGGATTCGCGAGAACTGATCCAAACTGTCAGGAAAGATATCATTTGTATCGGATAAGCCCTCTCGGTAACAATTGTATGAGAAAAGAACCTTCGCTATTATATAAAGTAACAAAGTCAAGTATACTTGGGAGTACAAGCGTCTCAGAGATGTAAGCGTAAAGAATTTTGGTGACATTACAAAAAATTGTCAACCATTAAGTATGATAAATAGAACATTTGTGTCTCTGCTCACTGAACCGCGATGACAGCTTGTGAAAGTAAATGTATTCATGGAAATATTTACATATTTCTCTCTTATAAAATACTAGTTCCAATAACAGCTAATGTATTCACTATAATATTTGTCCCCAATTGAAATATATCTGTATTTTATATAGCAAAATCACAGTGCGTAACTAGTGAATAAATACACATTATTACGTTTTTTACGGAGCAATAATAGTATGATTTGTCAGTGGCAGTAGAAGAAATAAATACAGGGTTATTTTAATATCGACGAAATGTACTAAATATGTTGTTTGATTATTTTATGCTTATGGCTTGGCGCCAGAGAACCATAAGTGTCATGGCAAGTTTAACCGTCGCCTGTTCCTGATTAAATTGGCACAAACCTCAAAAAATATTCCAATTTGAATTTATCTACACGATTAGGCCTATTCGAAGGTAGGTACATTATTTCTATGTTAGATAGATGACATAATTAGTAGGTAACCAGGTTTTAAACTTGGACCTTCTCGTCTCGCTATATAAACGAATTACACGACGCCCGCTGTGACTTGCGTAGTGAGTTTTAAAAGTGAAAGAAGTAGTTTGTTTTTAGTCTTAAAGAACTAGGAAAGATGTTTAACTACTACAGATGTAATTTTAGTTAGTGGAGTGCAAGAAAGCAGCGGTTTTTAATTGAATTTCCTCATCTCTGGATTTGTTTTGTCGAAGTTTCTGTGTAAGGTGCTTCGGATAACGTTACCTGAAGTTAAACTAGATAAATGTTTTTTTCTATTGGACGTCTGTTATACAGTCACGCTTGATATAGATGAATATTTTACTACAAAAAAACTACTTTAAGATTAAGTTAGAGGATTGCGTGGCCCATTTAAGGTTGACATAAAATTAATGGCAAAACTGATTGATTGTTCAGATTGAACAGTCTTTCTAAAACCATGACTGATGAGAAGTGTCTTAAGAAAAAACCCTGGAACAAATAGTATCTTTGGGAGGAGCTAGAAAACTTGACATCAAATCCTATATCAACCTGTCTCATCAGCGCGTCATAAAAGGCCAAAACCTCTTGCTGAAAAACAATGCACGCCTTTCAACACACGTTGTGACACAAATTGAAAGTCCAATGTCTTAGTGAAATGTGAAAGGTTGTATAATGACATTAAAAGTTCACGCAATCCCAAAAATATATACGGCAAAAATAACGAGTAAAACAAGGTAACTTTAATACAATTCACGTCTACAATAATCCGCAGTGAAACGTATACATACATTTTCGCTGTATTCCTAAAAGCGAACACATCGCTCCCACGCTAATCTTAATACATAAAATCCTTGCGTTACTGATTGACTGACAGACACGCTACAGCCGAAACTATTGGGCGCAGGAAGTTGAAATTTGGCATGTATGTTCCTTGGGGACCGTAGGGGTGCACTAAGAAGGGATTTCCCGAAATTCCCACGGGATCGGCCAAAACGGGTAAATTTAAAAAAAATGCAGGCGTAGCTGCTGGTGTCCTCTAGTATTGTATACCATGTACCTCGATCTCAGTTATTATCCTGCAGTACATAGATATTCAGGTATACATACTGATTGCCAATCTACAAAGTGTAACAACAGAGTCAGGATATTCCCAAGGGATCTAAAGTTATCCCAGCTTGGTCTACGGAGCCTTGTAAGATGTACAGATAGACTGCCTGCATTGTTATTAAGATTACTTGTAGGCAAGGTTGATTTTCTGTTGAGAATAATGATGAACAACGTTACTTTGGTTTTGTTGGCACATGTCTTTTTTCTGAATTAAAAGACCTTCATTAAGGTCCCGGTTAGCTTTGAGTAAAACTATTAAAATATTTAATTTAATTAATAATTCTAAAGAAATCTAGTTAAATATGTACAACCATTTAATTTTAGTAGCTATGACTTGAAGGCGAATAGGAAAGAGTAATATTAACATTAATCCACGTAAGGTAGTACGCATTGCCAACTTTATATCTTTATCGGACCCTTGGGGCCATATCTTTTAAACTATTTCGTATGAGCCAAACTTTTTACGAGATTTTTGTAATTTTTGTTTAGCGGGCCGCGACAGGTTTATAGGCCATATTTTAGTCGCACTAACGTACGTTTCAAACCGACCAATAGTGCACTGAAACTGATCTTTATTTAGATGCATACAAACATAAAATCATGCCTTTTAATGTCAGTGACTACAAATTTATAAAATTTGAACGGAATTTGAGTATGTTACACTTCTGGAATCATTATGGGTATATCAATGGACTGATTACAGTTTTGCTGACGAACGCGCGCCGGATCTTTAAAGTTACCCGACTCACAGTGTAACTTCAAGGCAGTGTTACGTATCCATCCACAAAACCACGCACCGTGGAAAGTAAGCCCAAGACTTGTTCGCCTTACAGCGTAATTTGACGCATTTGACATAGTCGCTTGAACTGCAAAGCCTTAAAATGCCACATTATTATTCTTTGATTTAAATCAATGTGAGACGGAGGATCTCAGGTAGGATGTCGGGGTTCAAGAGAAACACTGCTAGGCTGAACAGGTTCTTTATTATGTCTCACTACCACTTACATACAGTATGACCGAACTAGGTAAGCACTGGCCTGAGGGCTGGAGTGTAGACTCCTGCTGCTCTCCGACGCTCGTAGGGTAGCTGCTCGTAGGGTCGCCGATGAGCTGGCCAAGGTGCGCTACGTAGGCAGCTCTGTGGTCGAGGTTCAAGCTGAGCGGGGTCTCAGGCGGTGCAGCCGATGTGGGCCGAGCGGTCAGGCTCAGGCCACGGGCCTGGCTGTAGGAGCTCGTAGGCAGGAACGGAGGCTTGGGTGGCAGCTGGCTAGTAGCGGCACGGCGCCAGCAGCTCGTGTCTTGTAGCCCGTAGGAAGAACGTAGCCCGTAGTAAGAACGTAGCCCGTAGGAAGAACTGGAAACAGCATAGAGAATACACAACAACCGGACAGGAACAGGCGGTCCCTAGATCGGCTGTTATGCTAAGGAGACACAGATACTACAAACAGAACGTATAGGCACACAGACAAGTAGAATATGCTTACCCCCAGCGGGACAGTAGAACTAGGATAGTAATAATAGTAGGTAGTAATAGTCACTACAACCATCAGCGAGACGGTGTGTAGGGCAAGTAATCGACTTAGATCGCGCACCCATCTTATATAGATATAGGCCTATGACTCACAACTGCCTTTGGCTAGCGAACATGACCATATTCGGTAATATTGCGAACGGCTAAGCTGGCGTTAAGCGCCTGCGAGATATTATAACGCAATACGTGTAGTATTACGTTACAAGACCCCGCTCTGTACAGCAGGATTTTTCGTGTCTAGACAAGAAAAATCCGTCTAACTAAGTCCTCCGAACTTCTGTAGACAGTGCTAAGTAGATAGTGACTATGAAACTCAAACTGCAGGTAGGTACAATGAAGGAATCTAGTTAGGTTAGGAATCAGTGTAGTTAATTAGTTTTAAATCTTTAATGTGCCAACTGCCAATAGATTTACCCAACGAATCCGCTAATTCGTATACTAGTGGTGACTTTTTAGCAATAATAGTACACTTGGTAAACTTAGGAGCCAAGTTTTTGCTAAATGATTTGATCTTATCACTTAGATAGAAGGTTCTTTTCCATACGGTATCACCTATGTTAAACTCAGCCGGTTTACGACGTAAGTTGTATGTGTGTGAGTTTCTAGCGTGAGTTTGGATTAAAAGAGACTGGACCTTATCGAAAATACTTGATAGACAGCCTATATTTTCAGCATAAGAATCCCTAGGTATATAAATAACATCATCTGACTCGGCATCAATATAGTGTGAACCGCAAGTTACTAGTTCTCTGCCGTACACTAAAACACTCGGAGTATAACCAGTTACCTCATTAACCGCAGTATTTAGCGCGAATTGAATTTTGGGAATTAAAGTATCCCATATTCTATGGTCGTTTTCGATAAACGAAGATATAGTAGTCACGATGGTTTTGTTGTATCTCTCAACAGAATTTACGTGCGGAGTGTATTTCGGTGTAAAGTGCAAGTTAGGTATTTTATATTTTCTAATCATAGACTTTAGAGTTGCACTTACAAATTGTTTACCATTGTCTAGAATAACGGTTGAAGGTATGCCATGTATTAAGAAAACTTTTTCCTCGAGAATGTTAGTTATAATCTCGGCGGTAGCCCGCTTGATGGGAAAGAGAAGACAATATTTACTGCAGCAATAAGTAACAACAAAAATATAGCTATTTTGTTTTCTAGTTGAGGGAAGGGGTCCAACAAGGTCGATACTAATTGTTTGGAAGGGACAAGAGCACACCTTTGGTCGTCCCATAACACCTAAAGTAGCATGGTTTTGGTGTTTATGTGCGACACAAGTATCACACGAAGATATAAATTTAACAACGTCGGCGTGCATACCGGGCCAATAATAACGCTGTGCTAAACGTTTATACGTTTTAAAAATACCTAAATGACCCGATGCGAGTTCCGAATGGTTTTCTTTAATAGCTGTAGATCTATCCGAGGTAGGTAGAACCTCTTTCCATTCGAATTCTTTCCGCAGTGCACATTTCGATACCATATATCGATATAACTTATCATTTTTGATGGAATAGTTAGGAAAAGATGTAGGTAAGTTTTTACAGCCATTGTAGATAGTAGTATACCACTGATCCGAGGTTACGGTAGTATCATTATCAGTGTTAGCCGACACGGTAGCATTAACTTTATTAGGCAAGGAATTACTACGAGAGTCATTATTAGCTAAAGAGACAGAGTAAATATAATTTGGTAACAATTTAAATCTTTTCCAGAAGTCAAAACCTAAAATTAACGAACTAGTGACTTCTGGAATTACGTACGCTTTTAAGTTATAAGTTTTATTTTCAAAAGTGGTGGGTAGGTTGATATAGCCGATCGGTGTCAAACGATGACCACCCGCCGACCGAAAAAATATAGTAGGGTTGTCACACTTATTCCAAGGGAGATTAGTTTGAGAAATAATTTTTATATGAGAATTATTGCCCAATATAGTCACGGCAGAACCTGAGTCAAGTAACCCAGTAAGGGGTAGATTCTTAATGGTTACATTAACATAGGGTCGAAAATCAGTATTAGGTTTTTGATCACGGATCGCAGCCACAGAATAACTGGAAAAATACACTTTTAGAGTGTTCAGCCAATTTTTCCAGTCTTCTATATCAAAATATTTAGGTTTAGAAGATGTACAAACGGTAGGGTTTGTCATCTTATTTGACGAACTACGATCCGAGTAAATTAGTTTTTTGAAAAAGATTTATTTTTACAGTTAGGAAAATTTAAGAACGTGACATCCCTAAGGCCACACTTAAAACATATCGGATAACGTTCTCGCTTGCACGTCCCTAGTGAGTGATCAGTTGAACGACATCGCGGGCAAAACACACACCTTTTATTAGTTATTTTAGTAGGAACAGCTGATTTAGATATCATGTTGACATTATAGTTTTTTAGGTTAGGCACAGGTGTATCGTTCTGTTATACCCTGGCCTTGTAACCCTTTTGGCTGATCGCCGCAAATTCTTATCTTGTCCCGTCAGCATTTTTAGTATTAGCCCTAGACAGAGGCACGAGAGAACTCACTCGGTGTTCAATCTCCTTACTGGTCGGACGTACTATTTCTTTCTATTATTTTACTATTCCTTTGTTAAAGTACGCACTTATTCAAGTTCCAATATACATTTTATTTCTAGCCAGTGAAATAGTTTTTTTTAAAAACCTAATAATAGAGACCCGTATAACATTTGGTGGCAGCGGTGGGATTGCGAAAATCCCTTACTTACCCGAATACGTCTCTGGAACTTCATAACCCGCGAAAGTGCGACGGGCAAGTTAAAATCGCGCAATATCGGTTGTCGACAAACAAACACATTCGTCGAGCCGGCGCCTGGTCCTGGAAAGCGAAGGAGGCCGTGCTGACGGTTTTCTGGCGGAGTCAGCTGCCGTCCTGGTGGTGCCGTTGTCGTGATGATTCCGACAACCCTTGCAGCAGTTGCGGCGGTGCTATCGTGAGTCACAAATACCAAATTCCTATAAAACATTATACTTACCGGAATCGAACTCAGAGTCCATGCCGCATATTTTATCATTCGTCTATTATAGTGAATGTTTATAATACTACCATTTCAACCTGTTTCAATTTCTATAATTAAACTTGTGCTACCAATTATATATTAAGTCATACGACTATACAAATGTAACGCCATTCAATGCCTTATTGTTTGCCATATCCATCTGAGACGAAGTTTATATTTTACATCCGCGCTGTTTCGCGGTACTGATAAGCTCGCAGTCCAAACACAAAGCTGACTGCAACCTTTGTACTACTTTAACTGTGTGTCGTGAATATT
The DNA here is from genome assembly GCA_944739405.2 of Euclidia mi. Lineage (NCBI taxonomy): Eukaryota > Metazoa > Arthropoda > Insecta > Lepidoptera > Erebidae > Euclidia > Euclidia mi. Next base: position 66,856,042 of record OX123193.2, on the reverse strand, counting down.
TCTTTCAGCATTATTTGTATTATATTGTGTTGTATTGTACCGTGTTGATTTATATAGCTGATTCAAAATGACTACCAAACAGGATCTTAAGGAAGAAACGTCTAGTGCCTCTAAGAATGTTCTGGCTCGTGTAGAACCTGAAGAAAAGATAGAGCTTAATGTTCTGTTAAAATTCATTAAACCCTTTGACGGGTCAAGGGAAAAACTAAATTCTTTCATATCAAATTGTAAAAATGCCTACAACCTAGCAACAAAGTCTCAGAAGCCAATTCTATTTAAATATATACTTAGTCAGTTAGAAGGCAGAGCCGAATCAACCTGTAATATCAAAGAATTCGATACATTTGAACAATTTACTGAATTTCTTAAGCAACAGTTCGGAGAAAAGAAACATTACACACATCTTTTAACCGAATTACAAGATTGTAAACAAGGTCCCTCCGAATCCGTTAACCAATTCGCGCTAAGAATCGAAACATGCCTTTCTAAATTGTTGACTGAAATAAACATTTCTATTCCCACTAAAAAGAAATCAGAATTATCAGGCCGCGTAGAAGCCATGAAGGACCTTGCCGTCCATAGCTTTGTAGTGGGACTACAACCGCGTCTTTCCCAGTTCGTAAGATGTCGCGACCCCGACTCGCTCAACGCTGCGGTCAACTTCGCAGTTGCTGAAGAGAAAATTCTATCCAGCATTACAAAAAAGTCTCAACCGCCCTATTTTAACAACGCGGACAAACAAAAATTTCAACCTCGCCGCGAATATCAACCAAATCGATTTTTACCTTCACAAAACTCCCGTCCAGATCAGACCAGGAAGGTCAACACCAGTGACCTGGTGTGTCGCTATTGTAAAAACATAGGCCATACTATAGAATATTGTCGTAAACGACAATACAACAACAATAGGAACCGACTCAACGACCAAACCAATCAAGGGCGGCCAAATAATACACAAACAAACCCAACACCCGGTACATCTCGCGCCGTTTTCAGTACCAATGCAGCAGATGATCGCGTGTCCGACGAAGACGATTTAAACGAGTAAAATTTCCCGGCTGGTATCGCCCGGGAAATTACCTTACTAAACCAGAAGCCGATACTAAACCAAATATCTCTGTATCAAACGCTAACAACCAGGGTAACCAGCCCCAACCTCATAGCGTGCTTTCACTTTATCAACACACGAAATCCTCTGTATCATATTCTAAATCCACTGATTCTTATACTAAATCCAATCGTAACACACACCCTAACCGCAACTCAGTTTCTCGAACACAGGGTTCACTAAACACAAATGCTAAATCTGCTACATCCTATTCTAAATCATATACACAAACCTTAAATCAAAACACTGTATCTTGCAATACCGTCGACAGCCCAGACTGTCTTAAATCAGCTACAAACAAGTGTCTTCACTCACCAAACCTGAAAACAGAAAAGCACAATGTTAAAATATATAAACTCAATAATAATACAGAAAAACGATACTTACCATATGTCAAAATCCAAACCTCAGTCGCTTCTCGTCCTCTATCCTTCCTAGTAGACACTGGTTCCTGTATTTGCCTGCTGAAATTAAGTTCCATGTCCAAAGTACCAACCTTAAGCGATAACATAATCACATTGAAAGGCATCGACGCCGGTGATGACGTTACGCCCACACTTGGCAGTTTCCATATGCAAATATTTAAAAAATTCAACAAACCATATGTTCATGAATTTCATGTTGTCGAAGACATTAGCTTGAGTCATGATGGTATAATAGGTAATGACCTCTTTAAGGGTCTCGGGTGCCAAATCGATTATAGCCAAAGCGTATTACACATTGGCGACGACGTTATTGACTTAATTTTCTCTGTACCTCTATATACTATCCTTCCTAGAACAGAAACTGTCATAGAATGCAGTGTTAAAAACCCAGATATTAAAGAAGGGGTCGTTATTGATCAACATATCTCTGAATCATTATTGATTGCTAATTCCATAGTTAAGGTAAAAGAAAACGGGCGTATAAACATCACAGTGGTCAACACGTCTGAAAATCCTATCACAGTTCACTCTAACCTCAACCTTGACCTAGAACCATTTGAACTTCAATCACATACACATTCTGACACAAATCTAACTCAAAAAACATCGACAAGAACACGAAAGGTCCTCGAATCACTTAGGACATCCCATCTTAACAGCGAAGAGAAGGATGCTTTACTTCAAATTTGTTCTAACTATTCAGACATTTTCTATCTCCCGAACGACCCATTTACTTATACCACAGCTATTGAACACAAAATCGTAACTAATACAGACGTGCCGATACAAACAAAATCCTATAGATTCCCAGAATGCCATAAAAAGGAAGTAGAAACCCAAATAGACAAAATGCTTAAACAAAACATAATCACACCTTCTAACTCACCCTGGTCATCACCCATCTGGGTGGTACCCAAGAAACTAGACTCCTCTGGACAACGCAAATGGAGAGTCGTGATAGATTACCGGAAATTAAACGACATCACTATAGGCGAAACATATCCAATTCCGCAAATTACGGAAATTTTAGACCAGTTAGGGAAGAGCCAGTATTTCACAACATTAGACCTGGCTTCTGGATTTCACCAGATACGCATGTCTCCAGAAGACGCACCTAAAACTGCTTTTTCTGTACCCCAGGGGCATTTTCAATTCACAAGAATGCCATTCGGCCTCAAAAATGCACCTTCCACATTCCAAAAATTGATGAACACCTGCTTAACCGGTCTCCAGGGTTCCAGGTGCTTCGTGTATCTCGATGATATTGTTTGCTATGCACCAGATTTGAATAGTCACGTACAAAACTTAACTTCTATTTTCGAAAGACTTAGGAACTTTAACCTAAAACTCCAACCAGATAAATGCGAGTTCATGTGTAAGGAAGTTGCGTATCTGGGTCATCTGATAAGCAATAACGGCGTAAAACCGAACCCCGAGAAAATCAAAGCAGTTACCGAATTCCCAGTACCAAAATCTCCTAAAGATATAAAGAGTTTTCTTGGCCTCGTTTCATATTATAGACGGTTCATTCCGGACTTCTCCAAAGTAGCTAAACCATTAACATCTCTTCTCAAAAAGGATGTACCTTTTTACTGGAAAAATGAACAACAACTCGCATTCGAAACGCTACAAACTAAGCTTACTACGTCACCTGTTCTAGCCTATCCCGACTTTACAAAACCATTTATACTTACGTGTGATGCTTCAAACTTCGCGGTGTCTGCTATCCTATCTCAGGGCCAGATAGGAAAAGACCGACCTATTGCTTTCGCGTCCCGCACTCTTAACAAGGCCGAGTGCAACTACAGCGTTACCGAAAAAGAGTGTCTTGCTATAGTCTTCGGCACAAAAGCCTTTCGCCCTTATCTCTATGGGCATCAATTCACAATAGTTACAGATCACAAACCTTTACAATGGCTATTTAACTGTAAAGACCCCGGATCGAGACTAGTCCGTTGGCGTCTCAAACTAGAAGAGTTCGACTATAATATAGTTCATAAAAAGGGCAAAATTAACACTAACGCCGATGCATTATCTCGATTCCCAGTTAACCCGATACAAGGTTACTCACCAGCAGTCTCTGAATCCGAACTTCTGAACGACAATGACGAAGGACTCAACCCACTGAATGATCCTCTACTAGAATTACCATCTCACATTCCATGTGCCCTTGATACAGCTGACGTTCCCAATTCCACTGAAAACGCTAACCCCAATACCACACCAAATCCTATTCCTGCACAAAGTCAAGAACCTACAATTCCCGAGTTAAGCCCTATAGACTGGGGAGCCTTCGATACTAGTCCCAGAAGCGCCGATCTCAACCTTGATTTTGAATCATTACAAATTCCTTCCCCTGGCGAAAATGGCGTAGAACAAACCCCACGATTAAACAACGATGACTACACTAAGTTCTTAAAACAAATTTCTAACAAAGAACTAACATGGGACACTATTCTAAAAGAACATAACGAGAACCTGCTTAAATCACCTCATACCGTTCTAATAATTCCTACATCCATAGATCTCGACGAATCTAACCCTTATATCCAAGAAATCCTACTAAGTTCTGACAACAAAGGCGAAATACTTAACGCTGAAAAGGAATTGCACTCCTTCATGAAAATAACACACAACTCTAAAACTATCTATTTAATTTTCACCAAAGTACACCACTTCGACGAATCTTCTTACCCATCCATATACATGACCCTGAAACAAATAAGAAATGAATTATTAAATTACGAAAATCTTGAGAATATTGCCATTTCCGATTTTAGAAACCCTTTTGATCAAAATTCCTATACAAAAATTTACAATATACTCACCTATATATTCCATAACACAAAGATGTGTGTCAACATATACCTAAATAAAATCATTTACCCTACCTTGAGCGAAAGACCGAAAATCTTGCGTGAAAATCACGACCTCCCAATTTCTGGCCATTTAGGATCAACACGTATGTATAAGCGTATACAAGAACAATTTTACTGGAAAGGTATGAAAAGCGATATCGAAGACTACGTCAGAAAATGCAAGCTTTGTCAAGAAAACAAAGCATTAAGGAAATTAAATAGAGCTCCCATGGAGATTACAACCACATCCACAGCACCGTTTCAACGCGTGGCCTTAGATATAATCGGACCTCTACCCGAGTCCGGACCCGCAAAACTTAAATACGTACTCACGTTGCAAGACGATCTTACCAAATACTCATTAGCTTACCCTATACGTAGTACAACAGCTGAGGAAACTAGCGATTGCCTCATCCACTTTATCTCCCTATTCGGTATTCCTAAAACGATCTTGAGCGACCAAGGCACTAACTTCACTTCGGATCTTTTCAAAACTACTTGCCAATTCCTAAAGATAAAGCAACTCTGGTCCTCACCTTATCACCCGCAAACTCAGGGAGCCTTAGAGCGCAGCCACTCGACCCTGAAAGAATATTTAAAATCCTTCATCAACGAAAATCAAGACAATTGGCCTACTTACGTCTACACAGCCATGTTAACCTACAACACAACCGTACACACTACTACACAATTCTCTCCCTACGAATTAATATTCGGCCATAAACCATACATACCCAACTCTGTGTATGACAATAACTTAGGTACAACATACTCCGATTATATTAGGAAACTACAACATAAATTTAAGTACACTAGAGCAAAAGCCTTAGAGAATATATTAAAATCTAAACAATCTTCTAAATCTTATTACGACACACGGGCTAAACGCCCGCCACCTTACAAGGTAGGAGACTACGTTTACCTTAAAAACCACCTGAGATTGAGAAAAGCTCTGTCACCCTTATGGAAAGGATGGCCCTTTCCATAAGGGTGACAGAGCTTTTATAATAATAAAACTTCACAATAATCACACAGCTACCCTTCTTATTAATAGACGTCATGTAACTCACCACTTTGATCAGCTGAAACCTGCAGAGACGACACAGCCTTCGTAACCTGTAAAGACCTTAATTTCTAAATTATTGTTTAATTAACTATTTCTTACCTTACCTTATTTCAGCGTCTCGATTGCTGCACAACCAGGCATTGTACAACCGTTCAACTCCAGTACCGGCATCTACTTTGACGGACTTGGAAAACTGAAAATAATTAACGGTCAATTAAGCGTAATAAGCCATATCGATATATCCTACATTAACCCACATCTTGTTAATTTAAATGAAATTATTGGTTCTGTAAGATTTATCTGTCAGCAATCCAATTTTAATCAATGTCTAGATGCTCTGTCTCCCTTGACAGTTAGATATAAAGATATAATTCGCGATTATGAATCCATGTCTCACTTACTCTCACAACGTAGCCGACGAGCCGCGTGGTTTGGTGGAGTAGGCACAGCATTCAAACATATCTTTGGTACTCTCGATGAAGATGATGCTTTGAAATACGACGCAGCCATAGACTCAATGGAAAACAACCAAAAGAATCTGGCTCAACTCATGAAAGATACTATCTTAGTCACTAATTCCACGTTAGAGTCGTTTAAGAAAACTATAAATAAACTAAGTATTAACGAACAAAACTTGCATACTGCATTAAATAATTTTATTCGCATAACAAATAACATTACAAATGTCTCAAATACTTTGATTATAGAAACAAAAGCCCTATCTATACTTAATATCCTTGAAAGTTCGTTGATGACGCTCTCCTTCCAACTCGAAGATTTAATTAATGCTATACTATTGACTAAACAAAACACTCTACATCCAAACATACTTACCCCAGCTCAGCTGTATGACGAGCTCGTTCAAAACGACAGGCATCTACCTAGAGGCTCTAGAATCCCAATCTTGATTAGTTTAGAAAACATTCATTTAATTTTAAGCGTATCTAGTGTAAGTTGCTATTATTTTAAGAATAAGCTTGTGTTTGTATTACAAGTTCCTTTGGTAACAAATGATGATTTTTACTTGTATCATAACTTGGCGTTGCCAACCCCTCACGGTTTAAGCAACCCCGATACATTTAGCATGATTCAACCTTCTAGCATTTATACAGCTGTTTCTAATGATAAGATTAGTTATTTTACTTTAGATAGTTTAGATGTGTGTAAGACGGTAAACTCTGAGTTCTTCCTGTGTCAAGTACCTACGGTATTACTAATTAGTGAAAACCCTTCGTGTGAAAGTGAACTGTTATCAAAATCGACAAGTGCTATCCCTACACAGTGCAAAACAAAAACGATTTCTGGTGAGTTAGACATTTGGCAACCACTGTATAACAATCGGTGGCTTTACATACAAACTCGCCCAAGTAAAGTATACGTTGATTGCAGTGTTTCGGAAATACGTGAAGTGTTAGTGTCGGGAATAGGGTTATTACATACCCCAAAAAAGTGCATAGTGTATACCAAAAGTACGAAACTCATACCGTCGGACAATGCCATCAACATAAGCATCTCCGTTCCTAAGCTAGATTTTAGTATAACCAACGACTCATGCTGTAAACTAGATTCTAATTCAGACCATGTGTCTAAAATCGTGTCCCCTATTTCACTACAAAACATAGATCTTAATGATTTAACTTTAAGTAGAAAAGGTGAGAATTTACTAACAAACTTAGATAACATTATTCATAAAGAACCAGCACTAGTGAAATATGGAACACATTTCTTTGCAATTAATACTTTTATAACGTTAGTAATTATGATAATCATAGTTCTCATAATTGTGAAAATATATCATATAATTCCAAAATTTAAAATAACGTCGACCAATAATGAGATTGATATAGACAGTATAGGTATTGAAGATTCACAGATCCAAGCACCGCGGTTAAGGGAAACAGAATTCTAAGTCCTCCGAAATTCGGACACCCTCCCCGAATTTCAGTCTTATGCGGGGGGTTGTTATACCCTGGCCTTGTAACCCTTTTGGCTGATCGCCGCAAATTCTTATCTTGTCCCGTCAGCATTTTTAGTATTAGCCCTAGACAGAGGCACGAGAGAACTCACTCGGTGTTCAATCTCCTTACTGGTCGGACGTACTATTTCTTTCTATTATTTTACTATTCCTTTGTTAAAGTACGCACTTATTCAAGTTCCAATATACATTTTATTTCTAGCCAGTGAAATAGTTTTTTTTAAAAACCTAATAATAGAGACCCGTATAACAGTTCGGTTCGACATTTATAGATGCGACAGAAGCGTAGTTTTTTAGTTTAGACGGTTTATAGTACTGTGAATTATTATAGTGATCGTGCGTGTCCTTTTTATTGATGTAAGCTAAATCAGGTGCTACTGTGTTAGACGTAGGGTAACTAGGTTCGTGAAATTGTGCACTTAAACACTGGAACCTCTCATAGTTTAGACATAGTGTTTTTAGAGTGTCTATAGTGTCTATAGCCGTAGTACATGAAGCTAGTACTGTAGAATAACACGGTTTAATATTGTGAAGCAATATATTTAATTTTTCATGTTCGGTTAGTACCGTGTTCGGTGACAATCGCGCAAAAAGTTGGAACATAATTGATAAATAGATGATTATACCCTCAGTTTGCCCTTGAGTACGATAACGAATCTCGGCTAAAAGTTAATAATCATAGTCGTACGGTGTAAAATCAGCTGTGAGTTTACTAGCTAGTTCGTCCCATGTAAAAATGGAATATTTAACACCGCGAAACCAGTGTAATGCATTACCCGTAAAAATTTCGGACGCGTAATCGAATAATCTATTGGCAGGTAGATTTCTAACCGTCCTAAATTCCGTCACGCGTTGTAGAAATTCACGAACGCAGCCTGTTCCGTCGAATTTGAGTTTCGATAGTTCGCCAACCCTCAAATGCTCACAGTGGACAGTTACCGGAGTCGACCCTGCCTGTGCAGGGGTTGAATCCGTGCAAGTCATCGTGACTCCGACTTCCGCCGACGGAACATTTGAGTGTTCTATCTTAGATAGCTCTGCCGACAGCACCCGAAAGCGTTCAGTCAGGTCGGATATTTTCTTGCCGTATTTAGGTTCGGATTTGTCTAATCTGCCCAATCTGTGGTAGACCTGGTTGTGCAAAGCCGTAGTTCGCTTCGCCAAGTTGTGGTCGTATAGTTCCTTAAGGGAAGAGATTCGCGAATCTAAATCGGCAACTGACAGGCTAGCTCCCTTGAAGTCGTCTGCTATGTCTAGGCCTGACTCTAGGATTTCGTCATGCGGAATCAGCTCGAGTAGTTTAGGTAGCTGCTTCCGTAAACCTAAAACAGAGGTAGCCGGCTCCTCTCCGCGAATAGCGACCTCGTAGGCCAATTCATTTTTATTAAGTAGGAAGTACTTAATGGGGTTAGTGCTCATGATGAAATGAAGTGTATAATAGGAAAAGAACGTAAGTATATTACAGTCCTCCGTGTGCAATCGTTCTGCTTTACAAACAAACTACGACGATTCGGTGTAAAAATGTAGACAATAGATAAGTGACTTGCAAAACAAAAAACGGTTATTTCAAATTGCGAACAGTTACGTAGGGAATCGGTAGTTGTTTGAATTAGGCAATAGTAAGATAACACATAATAGTTAATATTAATGTTATGTTTGGAAGAAAGATAATGTGTGGTGACGGATTAAGATTACGGATTGTCACCACCCCGTATCATCCCATGGGTTTCGTAAGAGCCGACAGAGGGAGCATATTATGCAGAGAACAGCATTGTAAGAGAAGGAAAACTTGATACAAACCCTATACCAACCCCCTTTGGCCAGCGTGGTATTGTAGGTCAATTCCTCCTTTCAAAGGACAGGCCTAGTACAGCAGTGGACCGTTAAAGGCTGATGATGATGATTTTTTTTTAACTAAAGTGTTAACAAAAAAGATAAAACTCTAAATATAATAACGCCTGTGGTGGTAAATTAAAATCCTATTTAATATTTGGTTTAATTTACCACCTTTATATACCGTTTAGTTTTTGTTATATTATAAGTTTTTTTTACAATAATTGGTGTACTTTCAATGCAATGCGATCTAAATTTCAAACTACGCTATTATCAAGTTTCGATTGTCATTTAATCTGCGAACAATCGTTGTATCTGAAAGCTCAATATCAAACATATCTATTGTTGCCGAAGAGCTACATCTAAACTATGTACCTAGTCGCAAAACTTAGATACTATGAACTTAAAACTTAGTCGGAGTTGCTCACATATGGTTTACTTATAATATTCAACTAAGACAAAAGCCTCGTAGAGGTCTCACTACTATATTGGACACAAGTAAGTTATATACATGTCTACATAATCTTTGAATCTTCTTATAAATGGTTTGTCTACTAGATAATGTCCAAATCATTATTGTTTGATGGATTTGTTAAAAATTTCAGTTCAGAAAAACCCTTTTTTTACTAAGATATGGCAGGAGCGTTACGCGACAAATAGTTAGCCGCCGACATTGCATAATGCTGACTGTTCGGCTTGTTAATGTGTCATGCCAAGTCCGATAATTCAGTCGCTAAAGTATTCAAAACAAACGAAAACATAAACATTCAGCAGATGTGTCGCTATGTAGCGAGACCAATAAGCGGAGCGTCTACGATGAACGTGTTCATGTTCACCTTTGACAAGCGAGGCAGCATCTACAATAGTAGAAGTCACTTAATTATACGTATTGGTACAATACAATCTCGTTCACCTCATGCTCACTTTTTTAAGAGGACGCAATCTACAGAAACATCCCTTTATTAAAACCAAGTCCTTAAATGCCATAATTATGTACTTCTCTGTCGCCCATCATCCGATTATTTACGCCGTTCCCTTTGATACACACATAGTCCATCCATCTTTTCCTTAGTCACCCTGTTCCTTTTCGTCCCTATACCTGATGAATGAATATGATGAATATGAATTCATCACTTGCTTAACTATACACATATTCTACATACATACATCAGCCAAGTACGTCAACCGTAAAAATAAACTCACAATTTTACGTAGATATTTGAAACGAGCTCAAATTTGACCAAGTCCGAAAGTCAATCCTCGGATTTTGGAGGGATCAGTGTCTTCCATTCGCCGCTCGCGATTAGACTCAGCGCTGAAACATGTGTCCACACAAGGGTGAAGCGAGTTATAACTTTTTAAATAATATTGTCCAGCTAGAGGATGACCGCAACTACGCCCGCAAATTGTTTCTAAATTTAAGCTTTTCTGCCCTATCCCGTAGGAATTTTGAGAAAACCCTTCTTAATCCACCCCTAGCCTCCTCAAGGAACATACTTGCTAAAATTCAGCTTCTTGAGCCCTATAGTTTCAGCTGTGCGTTGTCAAGTTAGTCAGTAGCAGATTTTGTTATACAATTATACAGATATTTACATGTATGGGAAAACAAATTAATAGTTGAATGATTTATGCTGAAATAAATATCGTTACTGTTCAAAAATACACTTTCTACAGATACTTGATGATGATCTTTGAAATAAAATATACATTTAATATTTATTTCGCTTTTGCATTACAGTAACAAATAAATAAACTAAATAGAATACACATTTATTTATTCAATAAAGGACTTGGACAAAATATGCCCCACGTTGACCAGTAAGAAGCGCTTGTAGATAAGTTATATAAAACATACAAAGAATTTTAAACTACTTTTTACATTGCATTGCAGTCGCTGAAAAGAAAATAATTTAAAAGAATTTGAAGCGATTTCCTTTTATTTGACTTTGTTTGAATCTACCGATAATGTTGCCACGTAACAATGATAAAAGATCAGTGTAGGGAAAAAATATAGCAGCAGAATAGGCTTGTGTCCACTAAGAATAAATCGGTTTGATTGTAGTATCTATAGGTTCATTGTGATTTTAAGATGTCAATAAAGTTTATTATTTATTATAAAAAAGTAAGATTAATATTATTTTTAGGATTCTAAAACTAAAATTAATGTATTCATTCTTGTGACAGTGAACACCAATCGGTTGACGTTTAATAGTAAATACAACTAAAACGTCAAACTTCCTACCTGTCAAATCGAAAATAACAAAATAAAAGTGGGTACATCAGACCAGACTTCATTCACGGTTTGTTTTGTTTTGTACTTTGTGATATCACTCAACCATCATGATGGTTTACAGCGTTTTCGTGTCAAATTCAAAAAGGTTTTATCGATTTTTGAAGGAAAATCAGCTATTTTAGTTTAACATCTAATAAAGGAACGAATCAATCGCCAATTACATTTTAGGACACAAGCCTATTGTAACAGTTAAAATACGCGTAATCTTAAGAATGATTAAATCATTATAATAATATTATTTTCTATAAAAACAAACCTCTTAATAATAAATTAAAAATGATTTCAAAATAAAGTTCAAAATCCACTGACTAACAGGGTTATTTTAATCCAGCTCTGGTATCACCAAGCTAATGTCAAAATAGTTGACATGTTGACTTATCGTCCTATCCATAGAGTAAAGTAATACTACGGAGGTCTTATCTTTCGACGTACGCGCCTTTTCGGTTATACTTCATTTTCATTTACTTCTAGACGAGAGTATTATACTTATATTTTATATGATGAGAGTCCCTCAAGCGAAGACCAAAAATAAATAATAGAAACTTACGATAATAAAATGCATGAAAACTAAAATACATTATATAACTAATTACATTATATCAATACATTGTGAAATATTGTCCAAAAATATGTCATTAATCATTTATTTCCAACCTTAATAACTTTTGACCACTGCTGCTTAGCTTAGTGCGCCTTTCTTTTTGCATAACTAGAAGACTTGTTCTTTAAATTGATATATGTTTCATCTCTGTACTTTCTGGGGCACAGGCCCATATGATTTTTGTCCATCTCTTTTATTCAATGTTTACAAATGTTTTGTTGTAGATAGATGTCGAATGCATTGTTTGACAAACAATTTTGATCATGAATTTACGTATGTGGCGAAATGTGGGTGTAATATTACACCTCTGCCTACCTCTTCGGGGATACAGGCGTGAGACTATAAAAAAAATGTATTAAATAAATTGTATAAAAACTTGATTGTAGTTTGTGAACCGTGATGATTGCAGTTTTATATATCGCTTTCACAAAGTAATATTCGATGCTAATATTAAATTAACTAAGCAGTATCATAGTAAAAAATAAAACATTATATTTTTTACTTTTTACCACTACTTGTGTTGTTACCTTCTTGAAAAGTCCATGAACCAAGAATACGAAAGCACAATTTGTTTATGTTTATCATATTCTTGTTATGTGTGAATGTTTTTCAGATACCCATCCATGTCTTTCAAAAATCTCACAAAAGAACCTAAAAATGTAATCTTTTAGTCAGTTTTCAGGTAAGACGGCCAGCAATCTATTTTTCATAAAAAAGCCCTTTAGCTGAAACTTGAAATTTAACTATTATCAAATTGCAATTGTCATTCCATCTACAAATCGCCGATAGTATCAGGGAGCTCAATATCAAAGATATCTGAGATTACGCGAACTTCGTAACTCTAGAACAAAGACGATTACTGATAATAAAATCTGTTTGCGAAGTAAACCTCAAGGCTGGAACTAAAACCGCTGGAACATCGAAACAATATTAGAGAGCTTTCGGATCTTATACACCCTTCGAATTTCAGTCTATTTATCGCTAGAATTCAGATCAATGATATTATACATTAATTAGTCAACAGAACTATGGTTAAATACCGAGCTATGGCGATTACAAGCTTGTTGTCATTGTCAGACCTTGGTTACGTTTGTTAGTGCGATGAGGTGTAATTTTATTTAAATAAATTACGTGCGTTATAAATTGTGGTGACAAAATATAACACAAAACTTGTGTAATAAACAGCTTATGACGATTTATTTAGATAGCTTGGTTAATTTTAGTTTTAATTTTCTAATAAGGGCCAGTACATACCTGATAGAATATTATAATCAAAATAAATCATAGAATGTCAACAGATACAAAAAACTTTTATAATTATCTTTGTTTGATTTATCTTAATTATAGGAGAGTAACGCGTGAGTTTTGTAAGGATACATGCAAGTGGCGTTCCATTGTCTCTGCCTACCCCGATGGGAAAAAGGCGTGAGTATATGTATTTATGTATGTAACGAATGATCATTGAATATCCTTACCTTTTGATTTTAAATTCATTGGCAGTCAATGTCTTGCTACCAAAATGATAACAATAGTTACATTTAGGGCACCTTTCTATACAAGACGAACTCAGCACCGGAATCACTCAGTAACAGTAAGTTAGTCGACCGTGGGTTGCATTGTTCGCGCAAAGAAAACTGCGCTCGAATAGCTCTGAAAACTTTACCCTCAACGAATCATCTCTGAACTGTGACACAAGGACCAGAAGATTGTTGCACCACTTCCAAACTTGTAACAGAAACATCTTATTTAAGTTATAGTTGCAACTTTAGATTGTTACTTACTTCAGTTTTTCAACAACTTGAATTTTCTGTGAGAGTAATGTGTGAGTTACTAAGTTAATAATTTTAACTTCTTGGTTAACTTTGCTCTGTGCAATTATCGTCTCGAGGTGTTATGAAATTTATGATTAACTTAAATTGGACAAGTTTCTATTTAGATACGGAAAATACTTTATTTTGCATCTATCTTATAATCGAACTTTGATAACTCTCCGAAAAATCTTATTAAAGAGATGGGAAAATCGACATGATCACGAAGCAAACTGTTTGGTTGAGATCGTGTGACTTACAAATTCTTTAATTTCTTTGTTGACAATCTGGCACGTTAAATAGTTGTAATAATAAAAATGTAACAATTTATAAACTATAAAAAAAACTTCAGTCATAGCATTGCCGTAGTTGACGCAATTCTGTCAAAAATTTTAAGACATCATCGACTTTTTCGAGGTTTTGAAGTATTTCCCAAAATATCTAAACTTTTATGATGACCGTTATAGGAATTCTGCTCGGTATTTCGTATGGTAATATTATCGGACACATCTAGGACATTATTTTATACAATAACTAGAGCTTAGGACGCCAGCAGCTACGCCTGCATTTTCTTTTAATTTACCCGTTTTGGCCAATCCCGTGAGAATTTCGGGCAATCCATTCTTAGTGCACCCCTACTGTCCCCAAGGAACATACATGCCAAATTTCAGCTTCCTGCGCCCAATAGTTTCGGCTGTAGCGTGTCTGTCAGTCAGTCAGTAACGCAAGGATTTTATATATTAAGATGATGAGCCATTTGTGGTCGATTATAAATAAAAAATAGCTACAAATACTAGTTATAATTACGACATTGTATTTTATATTTTTGATTCGAAACCCGAATAGTTTCGGCTGTAGCATTTCTGTCAGTCAGTAAGTAACGCAAGGATTTTATACATTAAGATAAAAGTACCTAGAACATTGGTGTGGTAGTGGTGAGGTTCTTAGCAATTTAAGTAACAATGAATAATTTTGTGCTAATAACCATGAATACTTTAGACCTTTTTTTTTTTTACGAGGTGGAAAATCCCTTCGGATCTCCGACTCTTGGGGGAAATAAGAGCCGGAGTATGTGGTGTTTCCACTAAAAACCACCTCGACTTCCGCCATGTACCCGTGTGTCGAAGGGTGGGGCATCACCAAAGCACTCGTCGCCACCCTCCGACGGGTATTGGCCCGCCAGATGGTCAGGCGGGCCCCGAACAAAACCCCCTTGGCGACGGATTAAGGTGTTGGACTCCGCCGCCAAAACGCCCAGCGGCCGCAGAGGATAGGGAGGACGGCAACGCAACACCGCATCTCCTCTTCCTCTGCGGCCCCACCGCGACGCATTGAATGGTGCGCCCCCATTTGGTCGCGGGAGATAGGGCGCGCGGCAACGCAACACCGACACGCCTCTCCTCCTGCGACCGCACCCGACTGCGAGGGCAGACAGAACTGTCCCCCGCACCCGCACCGTTGGACGCATCCTGCGCAGGCCCCTCCAAGCCCACGCGGAGCGTCCCCTCCTGGATCCCTCTTAGCTTCACCGCGGGTGACCAATCCACGGTTACTGAGCCCCCCCACCACGACAAGGTGGAGATCCCACGGGGGGGATGAATACTTTAGACCTTGGCATAAATAATATTTTAGTACCTGTCAATATTATTGCAACTTACGAATTTAGTGGTAGTTAGATTTCAGCTTAATTATTTTTATATCTCTTTTTTTTGAGTGTTTCCTTCACATTTTCTTTTCTTGTTGGTAACTATCGCTTTGGCTTGAATAATACGTCTGGTAATTTAATATTAAGTATTTTCTCAAGGGGTAAGTTAGGATCAAGATCTACTCTGAAACGATACACTTGAATATATATATATATATATATATATATATATATATATATAACATTCTTCAATTTGGAGCGTTAAAGTAGTATATTTCTTTTAGCGCTACCCTTAAATCTTTAAGCAGCATTTTGATTTGAGCGCATTTGATGATTTTTTATCATTGTTCCTCAAAAAACTTTACTGGAGTTGCTCTGTAGAAATGTTATTCTCTCAATAACTAGATCTTAATTTTAAGGGATGTAGCCAATAAGCCAAAAAATGATTGTATTTTAGAACTATGTGATTGCATTATTATAGCTTCAAATCAGTTATTTATTGGATTTTGTTGAATGGTTTCAATCGATTTCTTTTACTTAATCATTTTTAAATTTTACTAATTTATTTAAACATTTCTCTCACTTAACATTATATGCATTCATTATTTTTATATTTTTTATATTTACATAATATCATTTACAAAGGCGGACTCGATTCCAAAGGCATTCTCTGTCACTTAATACGTTTTAGTAGATAAAAGTGTTTATAAAACTACCTACGCTAGTTACCGGGTCAGTATTGCGAATCGATTCTTAGAACGAGTCTATTCCAGGAATATTCTGCTATGTTTCATCTCATCACGTGTCATTTACGTTTCAATGTAACTTTCCGCTCCATTTCCATTTTTTGTTTTATTCACATTAACTGGCACACATTCATAATATCGACTGGTACTTTTGAATGAGTTTCTTTAAATTATTATGACTTTGAAATATTTTTCAGAGGTTTTATTACAATTTTAAATACAATTGTAGTTTCTTTGTCACGAGAATGGATAACATTAGAAATGAATACGTGAGACGTAGTCTGAAAGTATGGATAACATTAGGAATGAATACGTGAGAGGTAGTCTGAAAGTGCTTGGTATTGACATATTATGCGTAAATAATATGTATGTACTCGTAGGTAAGCAAGTGATGAATATGAAGGTAAAGGAATAGAAAGGGGAGAGGGAGGCCAAGGAATATATGAATGGACTGTGTGAGGATGGACATGAAAGAGAATGGTGTAAATGATCAGATGACGGGCGACAGAAAATAATGGAAGCGATGGACGTACTAAGCCGACCCCAAATAAATTGGGACCAGGGCAAGAAGATGATGATGTAGTTTTTTTGTCAAATCAAAAATATTTTGCAGCCTTTTCTGCCTATTTTATATTTTGCACTTTATATCTTAATAACAAACTGAAAAGTTTATTTTTTTTTCAAATTCACTTGCATAGCAGTAGAACCAAACATTGGACAAACGAAAATCTGTTGGATAACTTCGTTCACCACAAAAGCCATTACACACCGGTAGATAATGAATCTCACTTAGTTCAAAACTGGTGGCCATCCTTTACGTCCGTGTGTGCCATTTGTCAATCTGCACGTTTAGGGTAATAAATAAACAATCATTAGGGAACGAGTAAAGCTTAATTCTGTGCTATCGGAAGTTACTGCGGGCCGGTGAAGGCTTAGGACAATGACAGACTTAGAGCAAAAGCTCTTCTGGGTTAAAAATACGAATATTATTATATGTTTTTAGGGTTCCGTACCTCGAAATGAAAAACGGAACCCTTATAAAATCACTTTGTTGTCCGCCCGTCTGTCAAGACCCTTTTTCTCAGAAACGCATGGAGGTATCAAACTGAAATTTATATCAAATAGTCAAATCTACTGTTCCTTGAAGCTTTGAAAAAACAACCTTCTAAGCGAACGCAATCAAAATATACAGCCTTTTATGCTGCAAATTTCCGCAAATATCCGATACTCAAAACCTACAGGGTACTTCCAGTGAACTCAGAATCTTGAAATTTAGTACGTAGCAATGTCTTGTAGCATGCATACAGTAAAAATTACGAAAACCGTAAATTTTTAGTTACATCATATGAAACTTAGCTTATTACCATTTTCTCATGAACGCGTAAAGCTATTAAATTGAAATTCATATCAAATACTCATGTCTATAATACCTTGAAACTGTAACAAAATCAAACTTCTATGTCAACGCAATAAAAAGAAACAGCAATTTGAGCCGCATATTTTCTCGCAACTACTCGCAAGGGAATCAAAACCTACAGGGTACTTCCCGTGAGCTCAGAATCTTGAAATTTGGTACGTAGCAATGTTTTATAGCACAAATAAAGGGAAAATTGCGAAAACCGTAAATTTTTAGTTACATCATATAAAAAAATGTTTGCATTAATTTTAAAGTTACTACCCCTTTCCACATGAACGCGTAAAGTTATTAAATTGAAATTCATGTAAAATACTGGGATCTATTATACCTTTAAGCTGTAACAAAATCAAACTTCTATCTCTGGGAAATCAAAAGAAACAGCAATTTTACTATATTTTCAAACTCGCAATTACTGGCAAGAGAATCAAAACCTACAGGATACTTCCCATAAACTTAGATTCTTGAAATTTGGTACGAATTAACGTCTTACAGCACAGATAAAGGAAAAATTGCGATAACCGTAATTTTTTAGTTACATCGTATCATTATAATAAAAAAAGAAATTTAAAGTAACAAGCCCTTTCCTTATGAATGCATAGAGGTATTAAATTTAAATTCATATTAAGTACTCAAATCTAAAATATCTTTAATCTGTAACAGAATCAAACTTCTAAGCCAACGCAATCAAAAGATACAGCTGTTTATGCGCAAATTCTCGCAAATTTTCGAAACTCACAAGGGAATCAAAACCTTCAGGGTACTTCCCATGAACTTAGAATCTTGAAATTTGGTACAAGGCCACTTTTTATAGCACAGATAAAGGAAATTTTTCCATAAATGTAAATTAAAATTTACATCATATAATACAAACACATCTTTCCTCATGAACGCGTAGTTATTAAAATGAAATTCATATCAAATACTCAGGTCTGTTGAATTATTAATTATCACTTGTCCCGTGCCTCGGAAAGCACGTTAAGCCGTCGGTCCCTGTTGTCATGAAGATCTTCGTCAAGACAGTCATTACAGGGCGTCAGTACCTTCTTAATCAACTGACCCTAGTCTAAACCATAGAATATCGCTAATCCCTTCGGGTTGCGGAGGTCAGACAGGCAGCCACTCTGTGGTTTTCCACAGAGTGGCTGCCTGTCTGACCTCCGCATATATTCAGCCAAATCCGGTTAGACTAGTAAGCGGACCCCAGATTGAAACCGGGATAACGCTTAGAGGATGATGATCAAATACTTCGGTCTATAACACCGTTAAGCTGTAATAAAATCAAACTTTTATGTCAACGCAATCAACAGAAACTGCAATTTCAACATATTTTCAAACTCGCAACTACTCGAGGGAATCAAAACCTACAGGGTACTTCCAATGAACTCAGAATCTTGAAATTTGGCACGAAGCAAACACTTATAGCACAGATAAAGGAAAAAATGCGGAAACCATAAATTTTTAGTTACATCATATAATTAAAATATTTTAAATAATTTTAAAGGCTACCCCTTTCTTCATGAAACCGTAGGGGTATAAAATTGAAATGCATATCAAATGCTCAAGTCAAAACTAACGGGTATTTCCAGTCGATCTAGAATCTTGAAATCTGGCATAAAACAACGTTTTATAGCACATAGGAAAAATTTTGAAAAGCCAAAATTTTTAATTACATCACATATTTTTAAAAATAATTATATATACCTACAGGTTTGTACGGAACCCTCGGTGCGAGAGTCCGACTCGCACTTGACCGGTTTATGTTATTTTTATAATCTCATGCCTTCCCTGAAGGGGTAGGCGGAGGTGTAATATTACACCCCACAAATCTAATCCCCACAATTCCACCATGTAATGATTTTTATAGGGAGTGAGCCTGTTGCTATAACCATGCCCGGCTGGGCATGTTGCCAGACTCCGTGCTGCTTCTGAGAAAAGTAAAAAGCAATACCACTTTTGCTTGACCCGGGAATCAACCCCAGGACCTATCAGCAGACGCATACGCTATCGACTAGACCACTGAAGCAGTCTCAAAATACAAATAGCATAAAAATAATGCGTGTTTAATACTGAAGTGTATCAATCAAATGAGTACAGCACCACAGCAATGTAGAATTGAAATATTGCTTTAACTTTCAAGTAAGCTGGTGAATACATGGTGGAACGCATAGCAAGCTACATGAATTTCTTTACCTACACGGTGAACCTACAACAATATTATTGTACTTACAGTACCTCATTGTGACCGTAGTTACTGCCGCCTACTACGATAGTTTGTTAACATAAGCGGCGTATACGGAGAGTGCAAGTACTTTAACTTTATGTATATTACATACATACATAGACTCACGCCTGTTTCCCCGAAGGGGTAGGCAGAGGCATATTTTACGCACACTTTTCAGCAGTGTTTTGATCTCACGTAATAAGTGGCGAGCCTATTGCCGCTTATCGGGATATTTTGTTTGCCAGAGCCTCGTCCATTGATCGGCAGGTGCACCACTTGCAGGTGAGGTTGGCTTGGGACCCTAAGTTCTTGGTGGGAACCCTATGTATATTAGTAGTGTCATATATAAGTAGTATCTTATTTTAGAAACATTATAGAAAAAGAAAATAAATTACAGCTACAAAAAATTCAATGCGAGAAAATGGGCATTATTATTTGAAGCAATAAAAATTAAAAAAAATATAAAACACGCCAATTTGTACAAAATTAAAATCTATTATACTTTTTCGTAGAATTGGGAACTTATTTTTTGTTTGCTATTATGCTTCTGACGGGCAGATGATAATTTAGACTTGACATGAGTTGTTTAGTTTAGAGTTTTAGAGCATTGTAGGTTGATGAATTTAAAATTCTTTTGGTTAGCCTTTAAATTGTTGGGAGTGAATAATTACACCAGAATTGCTTAAAAGGTGCAATTGACTGATTGATTACTTGATTAAGGTTGTTTTCATTTTGTCAATATTAACTATCTAGTACCCACTGTCCATTTCCTGCCTAGAGAAAATACTTGATCAACAAATCTGTTATTTCGTGTATTTCGGAGGCCACAGTTGTCCCCTAGCTATATTTCCATCGGTATTCTAAAGATTCTTATTAGCTATCTATAAAATAAAAATCATAAACTTTATTAAGAAGTCACTATTTTCCATTCCCTGCAGATTAGTACCAAGACCGATAAGCACATCATGCAAACGAAACAAGTTAATTTAGTTGTAATTTATACGAAGTGACATCGAAATTGTCTCTCTGATCTATCGCACTAGTGGGACACATTTAAAACGTAATATCTCGCGAGACTAGAACAAGTCTACGAAAAATACAAACATTTTTAGAAAATTATAATAATAATATCCAAACTACAATTTGTGAGTCTGATATAAATAAAATAAAAATGGCTACGCTCCTTGAGATACGGTAAAATAAATAACTTAAAATTTTGGAATGTTTTTGTGTTGTAACTAAGACTGTAAATAATCGTGCTCATCATACCAAGCTTAACTGCCCTGAACGCGGAACCAAATCCGACCACTGGCGCAGCATTCAGGGGTTCCAGTACATATAGCAGTCAAATAAACAATATGTTGATCTGCATTTGCGATTTTTTTTGTAATACAGATTATACTCATTCACCTAAAGTTATTAGAAACAGTGTGCGATAATTTATGACCCTATTTTTATTCAATGTTACTTTGATAGTAAATCAGAATAAACTGTTGAAATTTGCAGAATAAGACTGCACGGTATGTACGTGTGCTTGTATGTATTAGATAACTGCAATGTGATCAGCTGAGCGATGATTACAAAAATTTTTTTTATGTATTTGAATTCAAGGCGGCTCAAGATCGGTCTGTGTGGAGAACCCTGGAAGAGGCCTATGTCCAGCAGTGGATGTCTCTAGACTGACATGAAATTCACCCCTGAAAATATTTTGCGAATGCATATCAACAGCCTGTATAGTACGTTTGCGGATCAAAAACACCAACTTATCAATTGAGCAAAAAAAAATTGCTCAGAAATAAATTGACACACAAAATGTTTCTTAAAGTAAACGCATTTATGTAACAACAGCTAAAATATTCTTTTTATGAGCCTGTAACGTCCCACTGCAGGGCAAAGGCCTCCCCACTCTTCTTCCACAAGTCCCTATCTTTTCTCATAAAAGCTAACATATACATTTGTTCAAACTAGTTGACTTTATAAATGACTAGAGGGCGCCAGCAGCTACGCCTGCAATTTTTTTTTAATTTACCCGTTTTGGCCGATCCCGTGGGAATTTTGGGAAATCCCTTCTTAGTGCACCCCTACGGTCCCCAAGGAACATACATGCCAAATTTCAGCTTCCTGCGCCCAATAGTTTCGGCTGTAGCGTGTCTGACAGTCAGTCAGTAACGCAAGGATTTTATATATTAAGATGATGAGCCATTTGTGGTCGATTATAAATAAAAAATAGCTACAAATAGTAGTTATAATTACGACATTGTATTTTATATTTTTGATTCGAAACCACACTTTACTACGGCAGACATACACTCGCTGGATGCAATAAATATCTACTATCTTACACAAAGTTGGTAAACTAGAAATGTAACTGTAAAATACAAAGTGGTAAAACAAAAGTCTCTGCCATGTAGGAAACTAAATGCTTTTAAAACTATTGTATAATTATTATTGCGGTTGCTACGTCCGACTTTTAAATAGAAAACTCGTTCTCAGTTACCCACTGACAAGTAAAAAGTAATAAAGTATTATTGAAAATTCAAGCTGGAATTCAACATCTAAAAACAGAACTTATCGACGCCGCATTCTGTATCATCATACATAAACGTTGATTCAATCGTAATATTGCTGACGACGCATCCTACCGTTTTTTTAATATTCGGATTAAAATCTGCATGTGTAGTAAATCCAATGTTTATTTTGAACAATACAAACTCGCAGATTTAACAAGCATCTTTTACGTTACAGAGAATGGTGATGATACTTTTTTTTAGCTATTTACTGAAATTGCCTTTTATTTCGTACTCGACTTTGTCCACAGCGCCACCAGCGTCTATTTAAACCGTTTAGAGTGGGATTTAACAAGAAGGCTCTCTTAGTACTCCTCAAGGAACATATAGTCATATCAAATTCTAGCTTTTGGCGCCCAATAGTTTCGGCTCAGCGATATCTGTCAGTCAGTAATGCAATAATTTGATGCATACAGATGTATATAAAAAACCTTACAAGCAGGAATGAAACCATTTTCTTTCAGGTGTTCTAAAAGCAAACATATTTTAATATCCCATATTAGTTTTAAGCGCAAGGGCAATCAGCACATTTTCTAGAAGCATTGCAATGAACAACCCAATTCTATTCGTTGTTGGGCTTTAGTTTGTAAACTTTACTTGCGGAGTAGGTAGTTTTGCATTCTGGTATAGACAGGTAGCGAATTTAGCAAAATATTATTATCGGGTGAGTTAAAAGCCAGTTTAAGTATGTGGATAACAGCATTTATAACGTTAGTTGGCTGTATAATGGTCAAAGCAGCTGTTGATAAAGAGCAGCGTGCAAGTTTAGAGGGCAGCTTTATCTTTTATACTTGCTATTCAGCAATGATTACTCTGAGCTATTTTCTGTATTCATTTTTTACAACTCAAAACAGACGCATTACATTTACATACAAGCTTTAAATTCATTAATTTAGGTCACATGTCTCTGCTGTATGTTTCTTATTATAATATATTTATGTGAATAATTTAAATAGCACACTATTTTAGCACTGTTGACCAGTATTTGCTTTTATATATTTGAAATAGTCTTGACCCAAGCACGCCTTCTTGAGTTACTCCGAATCACCTGGCTTACGTTAGGTTAGGTTAGGTTAGCTTCTAAAGGCAGGACCTACAGAAATCCCGGGATTAAACTGACCCTTTTTTTCTTTCATTTAAGTAGGTCAGTCTTGGAAACTACCTAGAATTCCAATTTCATCTTCTTTTCTTATTAAGATTGGTATTAACCGAATGGCAATCTTCTGTAATAACAATAATAATCTTAATGCATGCATATTTATATTCCAAGTAAAATAATATGTCTCCGTTAACGGTTTAGTCAGTTTAGTGCATTTTCGGTGATCTGATATGAAACATAATTGGGTATGATTTACTACGTATTTTACTTTACTCCATGCTTATTTGCCACTACACGTATTTTTTTTTGGAAAACGTTTCCGTACGTAATTATAAATTCGAAAGTGTGTGCAATAACGGCTAACAATATCACCATAATTGCATGTTGTTCGCATTATATAAACTAATAATTATATACTATACCTACTAACACTTAAACGGCTGAAACGATTTTCTCTACTAATATATTGGATATGTATTGGAACATGGCTTTGACATTTGACTGTATGCAAAGTGATGTTATTATGTACCTTTCGGTAGATAATGGTAGATAATGTCATGGATACTGACCGAGTTACTTTGCACTAAGGTTTCTGAAATCAGGAATGTCTTCATACAACTTAGAGTTTCATATGTTTGAGTCCCCCGCGACGCGCCCGCACCCGCGCCCGCCTTTCACTCTGGCCGAGCACAGTAGATTTGTGTTACCCCGAATTTAACGCGCGCGAAGCTTCGGGCAAAAGCTAGTTTGTAATAATGTCAGTAATTCATTGGTGATACATTTTGTAATGGCAATACTTTTATCAGCATTTCAGTACATTTTTGATAAAACATATTCAACTCAAGCTTCTGAACAATACGATATTTTGTTAACATAATACAAACAAGTAGATAAAGCTTTTGTGTTAGTCCTAGACCAACCTGCTGAACGCTCCGGAGAAATAAACAAGAACTAGTGCTTTGTACCTCTTACGGCGTACCAAGTACAACTTGCTAGTGCGACGGTTGTTCTCATTTCCAAGAAGTAAGTACAAAGAACATTTCGCTATGTCATGATCGAAAATACATACCTTTTATGTCATATTATTTATTTTGTGCAAGTGTTTTGTTTTAGCCAAAAGTGGAAAAAACGGAACCCTATAGATTCGACATGTCTGTCTGCCCGTCCGATGACACAGCCACTTTATTCCGAAACTATTGAGAATACACATTTGAAAGTTGGTTAGTAAATGAATTCTGTGAACTGCTTTTCAATATTTATACAAAAATAAAATACTCTATATGTTGAACTCAATCGGATTTTTTCATCCTTCATATACAGGAATACTTTAAAAATTTCGCGACTTGTATACATAATAATATTTATGTAAAAAGGTGATTGTAGTATAATTATGGCTTGGTGAAGGTATGTTAAGTGGATATCTCTGCTACGGAACTTCATGGACGAGTCCGACTCGCACTTGATTTAACTAATGTTTACCAAAATTAACCAAAGTTTAATTGCGTACAGTTATTTATTCTTATAACAGCTATATCACTATTAAATCAATGTTTTACAGACAGGCTTAGAAACAAACTGATTAAGTTTTTTCGTGTAACTGTGCAACCAGCAGTTAATGCGTTTGTTCCGTATAAAAGGAGAAAACTTAGAATTGAGATAGAAATAATTTGAATTTCCTTGGTACTGTATATTCATAGTTCTTGCTTGTTATGCTACCTTCAAGGCAATGTATAGTTTAATATAATTATCTTTGACATAATATAACGTAAATAAAGCTTACAACTAAACACGAAGAACACGCATTTCACTATGTATTACATAAGCTTACATGATAATCTTTGTCATCATCATATCTTCTGTATATATTTTTTGCTTTACTGACTGACTGGCAGACAACGTACAGCTGAAACTACTGGGTGCACGAACCTGAGTATGTTCCTCGGAGAATGTAGGGGAGAACTAAGAGAATGCCCATTCTAACGAGGTGAAATTGACGCTGGCGTAGCCGAAAACGAAGTCTAGTGTATAAACAATTCCTTGTCTTCACTGGCATAATCTTTGCAGACCCCAAAGTACTATAGCCAGCAACATAATATAAAATTTTGGACAGTGGGTGCATTTATCGCTTTTCACCATTAGACGTCTTCGTTCTTTGTGTCACGCTTTTTGTGGGTTCCAAGACAGTTTAACTTTCCCCGTGACTTTACGAGTGTCACAGCTTGAAGAAATTTGTCTTCTATGGTCACTACTGCTAAACCTGGCTACACAGGTGATACAGCAGTGAGAAAAGGGGTGGGATTTAATAAATCCTACGGAAGTATTTATAGTATTCCTCCCCTAAAGGAGTAAATAAGGGTTGTAACTTTACTTGAAAGTAGCTCTATAAAACTGCAAACAACAGCTGCTAGATACTCGTGGAGTAAGTAAATTCTGGGCTTAAGAACACAAATTGTTCTTTACTACCTTTTTCTAGCAGTAGAAATAATTAACTGTTTTCTTAAACTGCAATCGTAAATAAAACGCACTAAAATATTAAATATGCCAACCTTCTTCGTGTATACATTCTTATTTTTTTATTCCAGTCTGCTCATAAGGGCTTGTAATTGCATTTCAGTTGGTAATTTAACTGGAAGGCAATAAAATGTTGTTTTTTTGCCTTATATTTCATATTATAAAATTAAAGGGATATAACTGAAAGTATTTTCATTTACTTCTTGAAATTATTTTTATGCATTATATTAAGGCAAGCATTTAGTGTTTACCAGGCTTCGCACGCGACGCGCGCCGCCTGCGTGGGACGTTTTTATCCTCTTAGGAAGGGAATTTTCAAAAGTCTCTGATTACACTGGAGTAATATTTTAAGTAACTATAAAATAGGTTTGCTCCATCTTCCAACATTACTCAGAACATATGATATAATATATGACTATAGACTGCAGTAGGTTTTACTTAACAAAAATATTTATGTGTTAGTAAGAAAATAATTTTATCACACTTTTCCGCACGCAAAATATGCTCCAAGACGTAGAGTTGCGGAAACAGCCCGTGCAATCAAGTATCACACTTTTTCCATCCTATTCAATAACAGAAACGGCCATATAAGTAACATATCTTAATATATAAAATCCTTGCGTTACTGACTGACTGACAGACATGCTACAGCCGAATATATTGGGCGCAGGAAGCTGAAATTCGGCATTTATGTTCCTTGGGGACCGTAGGGGTGCACTAAGAAGGGATTTTCCGAAATTCTCACGGGATTGGCCAAAACCGGTAAATTTAAAAAAAAATGCAGGCGTAGCTGCTGGCGTCCTCTAGTTTAATCTAAAACCTCATGGAAATGACAAACAACAAATTTCCAGAAACCAATACTGGCGACTTTTAAGCGAATATAACGTGAAAGTTAATCTGTGTTAACCAGAAACTAAAAAAAATACATTCACGTTCAGTAAAATATATTTTGAACTCACGTTTATTCATGAAATGATTTTTTATATATTTTCACACGCGATCATCTGATCGCAGTAGCGCTCATAGCGAGACTTGGCTTGCCGTTCGTAGTAGATTGGCAAAGTTAAGCAACGCGTAAACAGGTTGCCGTTTGGATGGGTGACACCGTGTGGCATTTACATCTGAGCGCTACCGTGCTTCGGAGGGCACGTAAAGCTGTCGGTTCCGGTTCTTGTCTCAGGACAAGAATCGTTAGGCTATGTAGGAGGCCTTAAGGCGGTCTGTAAACTCTGACACCAGAGTTGGCCACACACTCACACGAAAAATAAAAAAACTGATCCCAGATTAAGGAGAGCTTTTACTATGGCAACTAGATAACTAATAAACATACTTATATTTCCTTAAATTTAATTACAACTAGACACAGAACAAATAATCACGCTCATCGCACAAAGATAATAGTATATGTCCTGTTTGGGAATCGAACTTACTATCTCCAGTTTAGCAGTCGGTGTCACTAACATTTACACGATAAGGTATATAAACTTAAATAATTTAATGAACATCCAATCTTTAAGAGTAATCTCAAATCCGTCCACAGCTCTTCAAGTAATATTCAATCAATTCAATATTTCACCAATTATTTCCCTCTTTGCGGCAAGGGCTTCGAAACAGCAAAGTTTTGGTCACCGCAGTACCACCGCATTCATCAGTGACTTAGGCATAAAGCCAATACTTGATACCCGTATTGTTATGCATCTGACGCTAGCAGATCTGCCACAACTTTTTGAACTCGGGTACAGCCGGCAACAAAAGGTTCTGTGAAATAAGTACCCGTATACTTCAGAACTAGGAAGATATTAAGCTACTATGCGGTCGGGTTAAATACGACTTCAGCTATTCACTTTGAAGCGCTTCCTACAACTCTCTGTTGAATTAAATATTATAAAAGATGTCAGATGATTTCGATTTGGAAATAGTTTCCCTTTGATTTAATGATTTTAGGGTGCATAGGGTTCCCACCAAGAATTTAGGGTCCCAAGCCAACCTCACCTGCAAGTGGTGCACCTGCCGATCAACGGACGAGGCTCTGGCAAACAAAATATCCCGATAAGCGGCAATAGGCTCACCACCTATTACGTGGGATCAAAACACTGGTGAAAAGTGGGCGTTTAATATGCCTCTGCCTACCCCTTCGGGGAAACAGGCGTGAGTATGTATGTATGTGTATGTATGATTTAATGACTGATATTGAAGGCAGATTAGAGAACAATAAGGTCTGAATTAATTTAATTTATAAACTTGTATTGTGCTGGATAGTTTAGGATAAATTTATACGTATTGCATGCATTAGGCTGCTAAAACATGCGATCGTATTGTATCTCGCTCATTTACGGGCTCGTTTGAGTATTCGATCTGTCTGTGAATTTAGCTACCAGATACTAACAAATTTGTATCTCTAGTAGCCAAATCAATCGATAGATCGGATATTAAAACCGGCCGTCAGTGTTGCTACCTGAAGAAGTTTGACTTAGCCAGTCTACATTCCTCTTTAGTTTAGTCAAATAATTTAGTTTTAATTAATTCGATACCATTTTTTTTAGCTATTGTAGTCATATTTTTGCTCACTTAACAAACACGAGTTCGGGGAACAGCCATTGACTATACAAAACGCGAATCATTGATCATGAACGGGATTCATAAATATCTAAAAGCGACAACGGCTGGTTCTTTCATTTTTTTTAAATAACCATTTTACTAAGTTACAGATCAAGACTAACAAACGCAAAAATATTCCCGATTTATAGTTAATGATTATAATATATGACAAAAAATCAAATACATTCCGTTACCATTGTTTCATATATTTCGAAATACGTCCTGTCAAATTTGAGAAAATAATGCTACTTCACCCTCCAAACTACAAACTGATATTTGAATGTGGTAAACTAACCACGGTATAAATAAAGGATTAATGAAAGTACGTAGAAGTACCTCAGTCTTAGTTTCATTTCTACGGCGGAGACTTGAAACTAAGTTTACTCCGGCCCGTCCTAAGGGTAGGCTTGAGTAAATAGTAAATAATAACTAGTTGTACTTTATTTTGTGAGAACCAGACTGTAATGTGACGCTTAAATGTGTACGAGTAGCTATATAACACTGGACTGTCGGGTGAAATGTGCCTCTGCTTATTTACTCCATTTTCGTAATGATTTCACTCAGCCTGATGTACTGTATTGGACTACTGTTGATAAACATGTTCATAGAACGATTCTTTCATTTATTGATTTTACAAAAGATTTCACGCTACTTGAAAGCAATCATTTGCAAGTAAATAGAAAATAATCATCGTCCTAGTGTTTCCCAGTTGCATCCAAATCTTTCACATTTGCAGTCCGAACTGCGCTTTGTAGTCTTACCAACTTTCACATAGTATTAATTTTGCTACAGTGTGGCTACCTCTAGCTAGTTGGATAACCTCAACCTACATTTACAGGCATGTTCTAGGGCATATATTAGGGCCAGAGGCAGTTTATTTAAGGATCTTGACTCCGCTTCACTACTACTATAGAGTTTTATGACAGCTTTTTGATAACTCCATTGAACAGGTAAGACTTTTTGTGACTGATAAACCATCTGTAAACTTGATAAAGAAAAACCCACTTTACCCCCTCGAATTGATTGATTATTTTTTTTAAACATACATATAACAACGGGACTCCCGAGTACTATGTTTATTTAGAAAATACCCATAGTAAAACAAAGTAAGGTAATATGTTTACGTTATCGGGCACATTGTCAGTCTCCATGCTGCTACTGAGAATTCGGCAAACTCAGTAACACTTTTGCCCGACCCGGGAATCGAACCCGGATCTCCCGATCAGCAGACGCATATGCACTTGATAGATAATTCTGATTATTGTGCATATATATGTTTCTATAAAATGTTTAAATAATTATATTTTAAGTATAAAATGTATTATGAATTAGTTTTGTAATAAAACATTGTATTTCAATCTGCACGTGGGCGACGAAACGTCATATCCGCACACGGTGAGTTGTTTGTACACTAGTATAAAAGTCAGATCGCTACGGAGCGACACCCAGTTGTCTTCCGGCAGTCGAAGTGTGAACATCGGACGAACATGTGTTGCCAATTGTAAATAGACAATTTGGTTTGACGTTTGACAGTTGACACTGTCAAACGGGTAAATAGAATATAAAATATGAACAGACTCTGTTCAATGTTCGGTTCCGCCCCGGCAACGACTAACTAAGGTACGATATAATTCTGACTTTTATATTATTGTGTTTTTATATTGTGCTTTTACTAATAATGTGTTTCGCAATTCTTTATTGCTATTGTGGTGTTAATTAGAGTATTGACAATACAGACAATGTATAGTTAATGTAATAATATAGCTTAGTAATTGTATAATTTATATGGTGGGCGATATTGTGGGTGGTTTCGTCAGTTGTGAGATGTTAAAAGTTCAGATCTTGGGGTATCATATATTACAGAGTCGAATTATATGCTGAGATACAAGTCGTGTCTCTTATATACATCGTGTGGTGAATATTTCAGTGGTAAATATTGAATACACCTATAGTAAATATATCTGTGGTGAATGTTACTAAACGAATTATGCTAATCTATTTTACTAAAATAGTAGTTACTTTTGAAATATTGAACTACCCACAACCTTGCTATCAGATATAATATGTATTGATTGTACCGCTTTTATAAACGATAATTACAACTATTAAAAGAATGGCCAAGAGTTTTCTTGGCCACGTTCTTTCTCTTGGTTCTATGCCCTTGCTTTGCGAACGTGGCGCTAAATGTAAATGTAGAATCAGAACTTGAGATTTTAAAATATACTCTTGTGACAAGCTGAATAAATGAAAGTAAGATTTGATAGTTGTATCTTTTATTTTTCAACACCTGACAAATAGAAGTATAATAATACATATAGGCTGTATACTTTGTATCTATACATATATAACTTACTCACTCTATCACACTCATCATATCTTAATTCGCCGTGTGATTGACGGCATATAATACAAGTGTCACCACCCCCTATCTTCCCGTGGGTGTCGTAAGAGGCGACTAAGGGATAACACGATGCAAATACCATCTTTGCGTAGAGACGGAAAACTCGACATCAAACCCTATACGACTGCCTCGTTGGTCTCGCGGCATAAATGTGCGCGTGGGATCGGGAGGTCCCGGGTTCGATTCCTGGGTCGGGCAGTGTTATTGGGTTTTTCTGTCACGAAATTCTCAGTAGCAGCACGGAGTCTGGAAATGTGCCCGGTACGGCAATGGGCTCGCCCCTTATTACGTGGAACTAAAATATATCTGGCGAAAAGTGGGTGTAGAAATGCACCTCTGCCTACCCCTTCGGGGATAAAAGGCGTGACGATATGTATATCTTAATCTTAACTTACAAGAATATTATGTCGCAATTTTGTTTGTATTCGTTTATTCGTCCAGCAAAGCTCTAGCTTAGTTTGTGGTTTGAGCAAGGTCCGACACTACGCCCTTGCGATCACAAGTTCAATGCCTTCACTAATGTGCAAGAGGACATAAGCAGACATGTTCCGTCAGCTAAGTTTATTTCTTTTATTTATCGTCTACAGAGCCCTACCCTCTGGCAACTCAATAAGGCTTTCTTGGAAGGTTGTGTCCCGTTCAAATAAATATCAATGCTTCAGTTAACTTTTAATTTCACAAAACTCTACAACTATTACTTCTTTATTTAAAAGCTTCTTTAGAAAATAATTTAGAAAATAAATGTTATTTCTTTTAATTTTTGGTTTTAAAAATATAGTGCCGAAAATTTAAAAACCCTGTCATATTTATCATTAATATTGAAAAAATCACTGACTAATCATCGCAGAGCTTAAAACTGCCGAACTCTGCAACATGGGTTAAGGCGAGTCCTTTTATCGCGTAGGTATTCATGGAAGGATTTCTTGACTACGTAATGTTTGTTATTACTTACTTAGTTCTCAGTAACCTGATATTTATATTCCGTCCCGTACTCTAATAGGCATTAAGAGCGAGACCTTTTCGCAGGGCTCAAAATAAGATTAATTTCAAATCCGACTTTACTATATTGTTGTCAATTTCAATTTCGCGATGCCCGGAATCCAAATTGGAATAAGACATTTGTTCAGTAATAGACACCAATTTTAGAGCCTGTGAAGAATTTGACCAGTTGTCGATGCATTTTGACCAGTTGTGGCGTAGCAGAAGTGTAACCAGCTACCACGTTGATGGTTGCAGGTTAGATTGCCACCCAATTCAAACCTTTAATTTTGCCTGCATGGACATGGAAGTTTATTTAATTCTTGTCTGTTTTTTATAAATATAAGTTATAATAATATATGTACAGCTTAGTTTGGGGCTAGATTGTGTAGAATATTAATTATTATAAACTGATAGTGATATTTTGGGTCAGACTTAAACATAAAATTACGTGTTATAAAAGTTTAACTTATGTATACATTTTGATCCTGTTCTTTGGCATCAGGAAACAGAATAATTTACTGTTCACACACACACATCTAGGATAAAGCTATGATTGTGCCTTCAGTGCACCTCACAGGGTAATATCAAATTACCTCGAGATAACCGGCAGTTATCTGGGGCTTCACTCCATGGAGCACATGTTGGTACGTGAGCGTTAATTAATAGAGATTAATTGCAACAATCACTTAAACGTATCAAGTTTAAACCGTGCAGATTTGTGATTTTAATCAGTGTGGCTTTATTATTGGATCCATAAGATCAGTGGTGACGGGTTGAGAATAGTAAGTAAGTACATTAACTCATTCTGTGGGTGTCGTAACGCGACTATGGCTAATGCACGAAGCAAGTATGTATCTTTGTAAACAGACGGAAATCTTGAAATCAAACTATCAGCGTGATCATTCATCATCATCCTAGCGCTCTCCTGGTTGCGATCCAAAACCTACGCCTTGGAGAAGTCCGCTATATCAGCGTGATAATTGTGCTAGGTTAATTCACCCATTGAACTACTATGCTATTGTAAATCCACGGCAGTTTATTGGTATCTCAAATTCACTCGCTGCCTCTTACCGGGCTGACTGCTTTTTACACTGATACTAAAAAGTAACATATATTTTGTTACTACAATTTATATCACCTAACTAGGTAAGTAAATATCCTTAAGTTTTAAAGCCATCAACATCTTGTAACACCATTTTCTTTTTTCAATTCAATTCAATTTATTAAAATAATACACAATACATAATACACGCATCACCATCTAGTCTCAAACTAAGCAGAGCTTGTACTATGGGTACTAGACAATGACATTACGACATCTTCTACTGTTTCACCCACTAAATGAGCAAAGTTCATCTTAACCTCTGGAACGCAGGCGGGACATACATACGTATGTCCCAGGAAAATTTGTTCCGTCCAGCGCTTGCGGGAAACACGTATGTCCCGCAACGACAGCGCCATGTTTCACGACTTGAAATGACGTTAAAATAATTCCACCAATAAGATTATGTTCCACTATTGCAAAGTATGAATATTCTTTTTCATTCTGCATTGTAATTGGTTGTCATTTTTAAAGACTTTTTTTGCAATAATAACGACTGAAAATTGTTTGCCACAAGTTCGATTTCGCGCGCGTTAGAGTGACGACAGCTCTGCTTTGAAAAACGTGTAGCGTCGCAATCTCGTAATTTCACTATATGTATTATATGTCATTATACTCGGAAACTAATCTTGTTTGCTATAAAATATAGTTAAGATATGATCATTGTATAAATTATAACGAAAAACGATTTTCAAAATATCATTATCAAAAATGGCGGCAAGTTGTAAATACACCCGTCCGCATTTCAGTTTTGTAAGATTAGGTAGTTAAAAGTCGGTTCTGTAACTCATAACCTGTCTTATTTATCACAAACTAATGAGTAAATAATATTAAAATAATAAACTTATGGTTTTGATATTTACGAAAGTGTATCTAAGTCGGCACAGTTTCGCGCGCGATTATGGCGGCCGTTTCGTATTCCGATGATGTGTTTAAACTTTTGTTGATTTATAAAAATATAAGTGAAGTTGATATTAACTGTTGATTAAATTCAATAATTCATTAAGTAAGGTATATAAAGTGATGATGAGTGATAAGTGTGAATAATTGCTAAAATGCTAAATATTTGTGAGATAGTGTGTGTTAAAAGTTTTATTGAAGAGGATTTTTTCATGTTTTCGAGTTTTATTTCAACGAACTGCAGAGAAAAGGTAATTATATATCATATATCTATAATAAGTTTTCTAAACATATTTCAAGGATGCAAAAACAGTCATTATTTTTGTGATACGTTGAAAACTAACTGAGATATAGGTAAAATAATGACGCCGGTCAGCTGTTGCTCGATCAAGAGGCAAAGCAGCCTGCACTACCGGCCATTTTTAATTTTTTACGTTCCGCGCGGGAGGGGTTAAGTAAAACGATATTACGGAGTTTATCATCATAACCGTCCTAGTACTATTCCGATGCACCTAAGGTTTTCACCTAGGAGCTTGAGTATTAGTCTTACCAGATTTGTCAACATTTTAGCTTTTCTGTAGAGCCACCGTAAAAGAGTCACGGAATTTATTTTAGTTATTCAATTTACACCAAAAGACTCCAGATTCCAAATTCTACAACCGTGCATGCAACTCCGTATCCCAAATCAAATTGCTCGCCGAAACTTGACTTCCTGCCCGCCCCAGTCAAACTTCAACAAGTTCTATAACGTACTTCTTAAAGTTGTTTATTATATAAACTGTGTTTTCTTTGTCTTTTGTAAGGATGTTTTGGAAGTATTTAATATGTGATGAAATGTTTGTGCGAACCAGTGAAAAATAACAAACTTCTAAGTTTGTAAGCTTGTTTTGCCGGAAAGGTTTTTAGTAGTAATTTATGTTATTATTATCATAGCTGATTTTATAACCAACACAATGATATGCAATTTATGTGATATAATAATATTATAGTGTCATAATTTTTTTTTTCCGGTAACCTATGCCAATGAAAATTTGCAGCAACGTGAGCCTTTGCACTTGTGGCACTTTGCCTTTAGTTTGATCGCACCTCAAGGGTTAAAGAATACCAAAGTGCCACCTCTTTTCTTTCCATAGGTACCTTCGGCACCTATGGTATGATATGGAAAACTAAGGAAAATACATAAAGCAAATAGTATTTTGCGGAAGAGACGGGAAAACCGTCAAACCATGGGGTTTGCCAACTCGTATGACCAGCGTGGTATTAACATTAGGCCGTATCCTCATATTGCCTCATAATGCTACTGTGACACAAATTAGGAGAGGCCTACATCCAGTAGCCGACTAAAAAGGCTGTATGATGGTACGTCAGTATTCATTCTCAACCAAATTTTACAAACGTGCATTTTTATTTTCTAACGAATTTAAATACCCAGCTTCTGAACTCCTCAATAATTTTATTTATATCAAAGCACTCCAAACAATTGTCCGTTCACTGTTCATTTCAATGAGTCCTCTTGCTTCACAATCCAGCTTGCAATTGAACTGAATGCAGTTATACCTGGCTATAGTTTGGGATTACGAACTTGCAACTGGACCGAATATCGCTGCTAGCCTCGTATTTGTTCTAGGCGACGTGGTAACACCGATCGCTGAATCCTATAAATATCCTGTTAAGTACAGCAGTCTTGATGCAAGTAACTGTTTTGTTGTGTTTAAAAACGATTAATTTACCTTGCACTCACGCTATGTATTTTATTAGTGTATGTGATATTCGAATAATGAACCTACATATATTATTGCACCTGCATTACTCATAAATTTTTATCTTGATTGGACAATGTGCGTTCAAAAACCGTTTCAAATGGCCATATAAGTGGATTGACTTAGAATTTTTATCTGTCTCTAAAGCTTTGATTGACAAGTTTTTCAGATAACTTTAACTTTTAAGTTACTGTTGTCAACAGCGTCGTCGTAGCATAATCTACTCTGCATTTCAAGTGACACGAAGATTATATATAATAATAATAATAAAAATATTTATTAACGTAAAACTCGACTCTCAATTCATAGTCCAAGTAAAGTATAAATTCACTGTATAGATCTTGGCCTTACTCCAGTCGTTCCAGTCATACATATACCTACAGATACAAATAAATCACGGTCGCCAACATGCAGAATCCTTACTCAGTATGTGGCTCACATACTTGTTTGCTCCGAGCGACATGGAACGGTAACACGTTTTGGGTGGCGAGACCAACACTTGTATTGGCTGCATTTGATCCAGTATTAAATCGGTGTGTATGTATATTTCAGTACTTCATATACTGAAGTACTGAAATATACAAGAGAACGCTCCGCGGTCATTTTGCTTCGAAGTCTTGCGATTTATTACTGTCTGTATTGTACTCTGTTTGTGAGGCAGTTAACCAGATTTATCAACATTAGTGAATTTAGTAGTATTTATTTATGATTTTTATGCTTAAGATTTAATAAGTCGTGATAAAGTTCATTTGTTAGTCTAGTATCTTTTAAATAAACAGGCTATTGGATGGAGCTTGGAGCATGGACATAGAAATTATGAGTAATATGGTGGACTAAAAAAATTTTGTGTATAAAAGTATTACTTAGCATTCGAACAAAGAGCTATGGCAGAGTTTTAGTTCAGTGCACTAAAAGTGTCTTCAAAACTCATTACCACCAAAATTCATGAAATATTTTTATACGATTTTCTATATTTTAGTCGGTAAAAAGTATAACATCAAAAATAGCTTTTATGTTAATTGATTTCCAGGTTATATTTCTTTGGATTTTCGGATTTTCATAATGGCCATATCTTTGGTTTGTCAGAAAGCCACAAGGTTGCCAGAGTAAATAATTATTATTTCCAAGATAGAATCATGAATGTTTGTTTATAGATTAAGATATTTAAATTATTATATATATGTCAAGTAAGCTTGTTACTAGATGGCGCTGACTGTTGCATCAAAGCGCCATCAAACCACGACACGGCCATCACTGACTAGCACCCGTCCTCGGGTGTAATTCCTGTGGACAAAATATACTCTGAGAGTAGTCAAGCTCGGCTATCCTGCCAATAAAACAAAGGAATCTGATTCTCATTGGTACTTTATTTCATCTTAATCTAAGTACACTAATCAACTCCTATGATTTACAATTCCTCGTCATTGAGGATACATACACAGTGCTTCCTGCACAACATTATTCTTTGGAAAAGATCCGATCAACAAGTTAAACTACTAAAGAACGTTATTCCAACAGTTCTATTACTCTTTACGATAACTGTTAAGCAATGCATACTCAACTCTTTTTGTGATCTGTGCACAAACACAAATCAGAATCGCACCAACGATTCTTAACAATCTGCCACCACATATGCTACAACACATGAGGGGCTCTGTGCTCCAACACAGACAAGAATCGCACCAACGATCCTCAAAAAAAACTCTTACGCAATATGTGCTACAACACATAAGCGCTCTGTGCACCAACACAGACAGAAATCGCACCGACGATTCCTTACAGACCCATCGCCACATGTTACCCATGAGGTGCGGTCCAGACCCATCGCCAAATGTTACTCATGAGGTGCGGTCCAGACCCATCGCCACATGTCAGTAATGAGGTGCGGTCTACAATTCTGAGCATGAGTATACAAGCTATTCTTGATCAGATTTGGTTTCACTACCACTGTCATCAACTATGACATCTAATTTTCTAGGAACTCGGTGATCGGGGATCTTTCTCACGCGGTCATGGGGGTATTTGTATGTTCGCTTAGAGTTAAGTGCCTTGAGTAGGTATCTATCTCCATCTAACACCTCAATTATCTTAAAAGGACCTTTAAATTTAGGATCTAATTTTGTTTGATTCCTTTCTTCATTTTCTATTAGAACATAATCATTAACAGCTAACTTAGAAACCTGAGTCTTACTTTGGTCGAATCGATTTTTATCGTAATTAGCATTTTTCGTAATATTCTGCGTCGCGTGCTCTCTAATCTCATCTAGATTAATGTCAGTCACATTCTCATCAGCGGTCACTAAACCAAGTGGTCGTACTTTTCCAATCATCAACTCGAGAGGGCTAGATTTAGTTACCCTATTAATAGTAGAGTTTATGGCCAATTGAACCTCTCCTAACGCAACCTGCCAAGAGCGATCACGACTAGTCTCTACAGCTGTCAACATACTCTTGAGGGTACTCATTACCCTTTCTACCTGACCGTTAGCGCGGCTGCCTCCAGTAGCTATCAAGTGCAACTCTATGTTGTTAGAAGAACAAAAACTAGAAAATTCTTTACTGGCGAAACAACGACCTTGATCAGCTACTATGCGTTTCGGTGCGCCAAACAATGCAATACAGAACTTAATAGCACAAATACTACTATTAATGTCGATGTTAAGCGAATGACGGAGTAGAACAAATTTGGTGAAAGCATCTATTATGACAAACACGTACTCTTTGATGTCGTTTTTCCCAGACAGTTTGCCAGAGGCGTCAATATGAATTGTGTGCCATGGAATATTGAACTTGGGAATTAGGTGAAGTTCGGCTTGAACTTTATCAGTGTAGGGTTTTGATACTTTACAAGTGATACAGTTGTCAACGAATTTCCTCACATATTTCGACATTCCTTCAAACTAATAGTACTCGTAAATCTTTTCAAGGGTTTTCTCCCATCCTAAATGCATGACGGACTCGTGGACATTATTAATCACTGACCACCTAAGTGAACTTGGAACAATGGGAAGACATCGAGTGCGACCATTGCGTTGAATCTTACGGTACAAAATATGCTTACGAATTTCGTAACTTTTAAGAGTTTCCTCAGGAAAAAGTTCATTACGAAGATCAGATACAATCTTGCTAATCTCTTCGTTCTTTTCCTGCTCGGCTTGCAACCAGTTACTAGAAAGCTCAGCTAAATCGACCCGCTTTTGTTCTACACGTGTGAAGGCTCCTTTAGAGGCAGGCAGAGGATTTCTAGAAAGGAAGTCTACATGGGTCATCCTACTGCCTTCACGGTGAACAATCTCAAACTCAAACGACTGCATGTAGGCCCACCAACGATAAACTCGTGGAGACAAGTCAGTTTCATTTTTAGATGCTTTAACAGAACTGCAATCTGTCACAACGGTAAACTTGCGCCCTAGCAAATAATGTCGAAAATATTTTATGGCATTAAAGACTGCTAACGTTTCTAATTCAAATGAATGAAACTTTGACTCTGTTGGGGACGTGCGACGACTATAGTAAGCAACTACATGTTGTTTGCCATTAATCTTTTGAATAAAAATGGCACCATATCCTTCAGCACTAGCATCGGTATGTAACTCGATTGGATGAGCAGGGTTAAAAATTGTCAGAACTGGCTCACTGGTTAAGTAAGATATTATTTTCTGACCAATGGCCTCATGACACGGTTCCCAACAAATGGACTTATTCTTGCCACTTGTTAAACGACATAGAGGAGCCATCGTTTTTGAGAAATGTGGCACAAATTGTCTAAAATAAGTGGCCAGTCCTATGAACTGTCTCAGTTGAGTGACGGTTGCAGGTGGGGGAAGTCTCGATAAAGCAACAATTTTATTAGGGTTGGGTCTGATCTGGCCGTCCTCAACAACAAAGCCTAAATATTCAACCCGTCGCTTAAGAAAGGAACACTTACTAAAATTCAGGGAAAAACCGGCTTTTGTCAATTTATCGAGCACAGTACGAAGACGAACTAAACTCTCCTGAACACATGATCCTATCACTAAAATATCGTCGACGTATGTAACAGCATAGCTATGAGCCAGATCACCTAGTGCTTTCATCACTGCACGCTGATAAACTGAGCTAGCATTTTTCAAACCAAATGGCATAGTCAAATATTCCCACTGACTGTCTGGCGTGAAGAACGCATGCGCTCTATTGATTCAGGGTGCATTGGAATTTGATGATACCCTGATAACATATCGAGACACGTGAACCATATAGCACCACCTAGCCTAGATACAAGATCCTTTATCAATGGCAGTGGAAACCTATCCGATACAGTGTTGTCGTTCAGTTCTCTGTAGTCGACACACATGCGATCTGAACCATCTTTCTTCTTGACAAGCAACACTGGGCTAGAAAAAGGTGAACAACTTGGCCTATAATACCAGCTTCCTCTAATTCACGAACTTTAGCCGTAACAACTTCGCGTTCACTCGCACTAAGCCTATATGGACGACGATTTACCGTACGACTAGGATCTATGAGCCTAATTTGCAACTGTCCTGTTGTTACCCTGGATCTAGAAACACCAGTAGAAAACGATGATGAATATTCTGACATAAGGTTAATTAATTGAGCACGATATTCTGGCGGAATGTCGGTATCAACCTGATCGAAATGAACACGACAAGTGGAATCGTTTTTGAGGTTATTTGAAACATCACATAACCTAACAACCTTAGACCTACACAAAACAACGCTATTAGAAGTCATACTAACGTTAAATCCCTGATCTAAAATCTCACGGCCGATTAAAATATCATTTTTAAGACAACTGTCCGGTACAACATGAAATAAGATCTCTAACCGCAGATCATTGATCATAACCTCAGATAAAATTTGTAGGGTACTATGCACACTACCTTGACCGATACCAGTTAATTTTACCATGTTATTTACACGCTTGCCACTAAACTTAGACGCAACACGATCTTTAATGAGAGAGCACTCGGCACCAGAATCCTAATAAAATGGATATGACTCACCAGCATTCATCAGCGTGCCACTAGGATTACTGACGTAGCAAACTTCAACACGTCGCTCGCTGCTCGCCGCTGCTGCAGGTGCTGCCCCGCTTGGGCCGCTTGCCATGCCGGTGCCTTCATTGCTACGTGGGCACTTCGTAGCGAAATGTCCGGCGTTGCCGCACCGGAAACAGATGATGTCCGAACGAGGCTTTTGTCCTGCAGAACTTGATGACGAAGTGGAGGCATTGGATGCCTTGCCTTTCGCCTCACTTCTTGATCGACAGTCTGCCGCTCGGTGACCTACTTTGCCGCAGTTGTGACATTTCAGCGATGTTGATTGGAACTTCGATCGCTTGAACTCGGGACCGGTGTCGGTTGAGTTACTCATCGAAGCTTTCCTCTTCAAAAATGAGAACGCTTGAAGTTCACACTGCAACTTGTTTCTGTTGTTTACGTCGGTAGTAAATGCCAACCTCTGTATGCGCCCATCAAATTGCGCCATATGAGCAAGCACAGTAGATATGGCTATCTGCTCAACGCTCAAGTTTTGCCAGCGTGATGTGAGGGTAGACAACAATCGGGCGGCATACGCAGCATAACACTCATCTTCTTTTGGCTTGCTACTTGTCATTTTGACAAGAGTTGCAGCTGGTGTGTCCACGCAATCGTAACGGGATAAAAACAGGCTTTTGAAGTCACACCATGTCATACCCGCTAACGATACTTGCGCTAGCCAACGTGATGCACTGCCTTTCATAGCCTTGCTTAAGGTGATGATTAGAGCACTGCCAATAAGCGGTACTTCCGATAAGCACAGGTCCGCTGTTGTACACCAAGCACGTGCGTCCACGTCCGACTTATCCGGGTCAAATTCAGGCAAAGAAATATACTAAGTACCTGTCGGCCCCTTGATGGCTTCTATCAAGTACATCATATTCTGATTTTGAGCAGCCAGCAGCGTACGAAGTAGATTCTCGTCGCACCGTGACGTCATAGCTTGATTATGCGATATTTCTTCGGGTTCTTCAGCTCGAGTGCATCCCACTTCTGATGTCGCGTCGTGGGTGGCCGAGATGCGAAGCATCGAGTCTTCTTCACGATCCGACATAGTTTCTAAATAATGTGGGCACTGTTGTGGGTACTCGAGCAAAAGATAATTAAGCTTCAATCAAAATAACTTTATTATAATTTTACTCAACAACTTGAACGAGAAAACAAACACGTGCGTTGGTACTGAGTGTTCGCCAAGACTTTCCGAACTGGAGTGCGCGCACTCGGTCGCCCCGCCACCAGTCTTCCCGGCATCCCCTCTACCGACGATCGTGTCCAAGCGGTAGTGCGCGCTTGCGTTTCCGTTTACGATGTTGATGGTTTACGAAGCTTGTTACTAGATGGCGCTGACTGTTGCATCAAAGCGTCATCAATCCACGACAT
This sequence comes from Euclidia mi, assembly GCA_944739405.2. NCBI lineage: Eukaryota > Metazoa > Arthropoda > Insecta > Lepidoptera > Erebidae > Euclidia > Euclidia mi. The sequence continues at coordinate 66,813,705 of OX123193.2, read as the reverse complement.
ATATTATCATTAATATGAATAATACTATTTTTTGCTTGTTACTTTTATTTTTATGCGGATTTTAAATAAAGTACATTATTAAAAACTCCTTTCGACATTTATTAGGACTGGGCGCTATAATAAAAAATACAACATGACATTTGACATTTTGATTTTTATCACATCTCGCTGAGGCCCTTTGGCGCTTGTTTGTTTGTGTTCTGAGTGTCTTCGCTGCTTTTCAGACTTTTCTCTCTATGTACAGAGGAGCTGAAGATATTTTGTGGTCACAAAGCCGAGTAGTGCCCACGCCTGGGGTTGCTTGACTTGCGTAGTCGTTAATTATGATTACTAGTGGGCATAAATAGTATTATACCATCGAGCTCCTTCAGTTTTATTTACCAATAAATTATTATTTGATGCAACATATACAAAATAGATAGTTAATAATGACATAACCTATAAAACTTCTAATCATAATAACTCAAAAACCTGACCTCCTATAGTTACAATATTTTTACCTTTAGAATCAGCAATATATATTCTATCAAATAATATATATTTCATTTATAGATGCTAACTTTGGTTATTAACTAAAATGATCAATGGGAAGCTGCCATAGTTCTTTAACAATTTCGTGCATGTTTTCCTGCATTACATAAATAAATTTGGATTTACAAAATATGTATATTTTTATCATTATTTACTGCACTTAAAATTTATTAATAAATATTTCATCACTTGCCATCAATCAAAGCTTCAACTTTTAATAAAAAATATCAAACAGGCAAATTCTGGCTGCGGTTTCAATATCATAACTCGGTACAGTGCTTACTGCGGTTTTATAAGAAATATTGTGAAGCCAATGGTGGATAGTTTTCAATGCAAAGTATTACGAATTCATTCAGAAAATCCTTTTTAAGGCTATCGTTTGTATGTGCTTTGCTCGCGCCATGCGATCAATGGTCTTTGAGGTGTGTTGTTGTGTATGTATTAGTAGTACTTAAGGCTATAAAGCGGTTGGTTGCAAGCGAAAATCTATTGATTCTGCCTAATATCCTTCCCCTAGTGTGCAATCTGGGTAAAGTTCTTCACAATGCATTACCTATTCTTATGGTTTAGTCATTAAAAATGTGCTTCAAAAAGATTTAAATTGATAAAATTCATTTTAAAATTTTGCTTATAGCAGGCCTTTTTCTATAGCTTGGCAATTAAATTACCCAATAAATGCCTAGTAGACACTAACTAAATTCAAGGCAGCGATAGCCGAGTGGATATACCAACAGACTGCCATGCAGAGGGTATCGGGTTCGAATCCACGGCGCGCACCAATGACTTTTCGGAGTTATGTGCGTATTGAATTGTTAATTATCGCTTGTCCCGTGCCTCGGAGAGCACGTTAAGCCGTCGGTCCCGGTTGTCATGAAGATCTTTGACAGTCGTTACAGGGCGTCAGTACCTTCTTAATAAAAACTGACACTAGTTTAAACCATGGAATATCGCTATCCCTTCGGGTTGCGGAGGGCAGATAGGCAGTCGCTCCGTGGAAAAGCGCCTATACGCCTACATGTGCTTCCAAAAACGAGCCTATACGCGCGTATAAAACGTTAATCTGAAACCGCCCTTAGGATGTGAATTATCAAGAATCGTCTCTAGTGCTCATCTTCGCTCCCCAATGGACCTTACATGCCAAATTTCAGCTTCTTGCGCACGGCACTTTCAGCTGTGCGTTATCTATCAGTCAATCAGTAACGCAAGACTTTGAAATTTTATACTAATATTTATAAAGCTGAAGAGGTTGTTTGTTTGTTTCTTTGTTTGTCTGGTTGAACGCCCTAATCTCAGGAACTACTGGTCCGATTTAAAAATGCTTTCAGTGTTAGATAGCCTATTTATCGAGGAAGGCTATAGGCTATATAGCATTGCGCTATGAGTGACGGGAGCGGAGACGTAGCCCTAAATAACGCAGGTATAACCGCGGACATCCTCTAGTATTTTATATTGATGATGAAGATATGCCTCAGTTTCTTATTCAAACTAAGACTGGATACTTTGAATTCAAAATGGATGGCGATTCAATAAAGTACAACCACTAATATGTGTACTGCCATTCGTAATATTTTTTTATTTGTTTTATACAACTTTGAGCTATGATTGCTACGGCCATAGCCGTAAGCTTCACTCACTCAGTCAAGGTTAAAAGACGTGAACAGTCTTATAACAAATATCTACGCGATTAAGACCCATTTACAAAAATCGTATAGGTACATGTTATGAACATTTTAAAAATGTGAAGACGTAGATTATTTTTAGTGTACGTGTTATTGGCAGAAATATGTAAATTTTCAATGACTTTTGATTCTGCAGATATATTGCCTGTTCGTGGAAAGGCTTGCAAACTAACAAATAGATATGAAACATAAAAAATATAGAGCGAGATTTGTACCAGTAAAATTGTTTGTCGACGATTTGGTACATTTAAAAGCTACTGTTATATGTTTACATGGTTATGTCTTAAATCGTTAAACATTGCAGATTTGTACCTATACATCAAATATGATATCAACTAACTTTGATAAATCATTATCATTATCCCAGTGTTATCACGGTAAGTAGTCTGCAGTCTGCTTCTTAGTCTAAGCAGATACGACAGAATATTAGCTTGATAAAATATGTATATACATATTTTGTTAAACCCTTGATATATCACTGTTGCGAATGTCTAGCAGAAATCGTTGCACATGTTTCAGTATCTCATAAAATAAAGAAGATGAGTCACAAAAATATGTTTTAAGAAAATAAAGTTATACTAAATATAAAATAGTTTTTAGAATTAAACAACTTATAGTATAAACAAACAACGAGTGTTTGCCCGCTGTTGTTGTGGGTGTAAGAAATAAAAACTTTAAAATATGTTTACTTTAATAAAACGATGGTAACAAATGTAAAAGTTTAGTATTAGGTAATACTAAACTTTTAATGAAATGAAATATTGCAAGAATAATTAATTATTTTATATAAAAAGTAGCAGTTTTCATTTCAGTTTTGCGGGCAACTCATTTCAGTGCAGTATGTGTGGTGATCCTTGGAGGAGGCCTATATCGCAGTGGACGTCTCTAGACTAACATGATGCAGTGACTAATATGAATAAACCCAAAGATTCTTTATATTAAAGTATATTTCTATTTTATAATTAAAATATCAATAATAGGTCATTCCTTTCTACATATATATAGATTTTATCTTGTTTTGACAAGTTATTCGAGTCGCTTTTATACAATTACTTGTATAATCACATCAAACCCATTCTCTCGGAACGGCAGCATGGTTTCGTTAGGAACAAATCTACCATCACCAATCTGTTGGAATACAAGAATTTCCTATGTAAAAGCTTTTCAGTAGGTGGTCAGGTAGATGCTATCTACACTGACTTTTCAAAGGCGTTTGACAAGGTCAACCATAAACTTCTTTGCAAAAAACTCGCCGCCTATGGTATACAGGGTAACTTGCTTCGCTGGATTTCATCATATTTAGATAATCGGAGTCAATTGGTAGCCTTAAAGGGGTATCTTTCTTTACCAGTGAGGGTATTTTCCGGTGTTCCTCAGGGATCCCATCTGGGCCCCCTGTTCTTTGTCATATTTATAAATGACCTGATTGAGCGTCTGTCCTGTCAATGTCTCCTTTACGCTGATGATTTAAAAATATTTGCCAACATAACGTCTTTGGCCGATTGTCAGAATTTGCAGAACGACCCACACATTGTTTCAGATTGGTGCAATACGAATAAAATGTATTTAAATATCAATAAATGTTTTTCAATATCTTTTTCAAATAAACGCAACAAAATTTTACATAATTACATTATTGATGGACAAGTACTTAATAGGTCTAGTGTTGTCAAAGACTTGGGTATACTCTTCGACGATAAACTTTCTTTTAGATCTCACTACCAACATATAATCTCGAAAGCCAATAAGCTCCTAGGTTTCGTTCTACGGACAACAAAAGGTTTCAAAAAAGCTCAAAGTGTGCTTTATCTTTACTATGCCCTGGTAAGAAGTACCTTGGAATATGGCTCTCCGATCTGGTCACCATATTATAGAGTGCACATTAACGACATAGAGCGTGTTCAAAGGAAATGCCTTAAAATTATTTGTTACCGCCAAAAAGTTGGTCGTACGTACTTGAATTATGATCAGAGGCTGCAAAAATTCAATGTACAACCATTGGAAGCTCGTCGCAAATATTTTGATCTGGTTTATTTATATAAAATAATTCATTCAATTATTGATTCACCCGAATTGCTTTCGCATATTTCATTTAACATTAAATACAGTTTACGTAGATCGAACCGTGTTAATCTCTTTGCCTTGCAAATTTATAAAAACAATATTTCTTATTACAATCCGCTGGTAAGAATGGCTAGACAATATAATGAATTAGTTACAACTAATTTACAGTTAGACATTTTTCATCCTAGATTTTACACATTTTTAAAAATTCTAAAGGATATCCTCTATCCCAAATAGAAGTAAAATAGTTAAATATTTCTTAAGATATAGTATTGTTGTTGTTGTGTTACGAAATTAAACCTATATTTTCTTATTTATGTTTAATTTCGTAACACGTGTATGTTTGTACATCTCTTCTGTCTGTTAACTTGATGTTTAATTGTTTCAATGTATGCACATGTGTTGAGTTGCAATCTAGATCTAAACATAAGCTTTGATTGTTTTTAATTTATAATAAGATTGTAATTTGTTTTGTGCAATTTAAAAATAAATAAAAATAAAAATAAAAAAAAACATAGTGATATAACATATTGACGGCCGGTTGGCGTAGCGGGAGTGTAAGCGACTGCTACGTCGAAGGTCGCGGGTTCGATTCCCGCTCAAGTCAAACATTTGTGTGCATGAACATGGATGTTTGTCTTGGGTTTCTATGTATAATATGTATGTATTTACAAAAAAAAAAGTATAAATGTATGTTTATCCATTATCTAGTACCCATGGTACAAGCTCTGCTTAGTTTGGGACTAGATGGTGTTGTGTGAATGTGGTAGAATATTATTATTATTATAAGAGAATATAGTTACAATAAAAATGACGTTAGTAATTAGACTTTGGTAAATAACCACAATACTCGACTTAAAGCTCTTTTAGGTAGGTCATTATTAGTGTTATTAAGGGCAATGACGAGGCCTACAATGTGTGTGGTACGACACACACTTGACCAGTTCTCATATTGCAACGACTCCTTTGATCTGTTGCGACAGAAAGATATTGTCATAAATCCAACCGGGAAGCACACAAAACCCATGTTACTAAAACCTTTACGTGGTAAGAACCATTTATTGCGTCTAGCAATGTTATTCTATAAAGGCCCAAACATTTCAAGTTGTCCAGTTATAAAAAAATAAACACGTGTCCCTACGGAAGCCATTCCGTTTTCCCTCTCACCTGTCATTTAAGCCGTGTCGAATTCCTCCAAGACGTCGACAACCTTTTGTGAAGGACGTCAGCAAAATAGTTTTTACAATCCGAGGGAAAATGTGCCGGATGCTGACAAAGTTATTTTTAAAGCATTGAATAGTAGATATGTTTTGAATGTACGACATAATTTTATTATGTAGTTATTCAAATTGTAGCCGTGATTATTCATTTATTATTCGTTTATTATATGTAGGAATGTTATGCCTGCTGAATCATATGTTGGTGCTATAAATATCTGCCGTAATATTGGTGTGATATAATACATAAAAACAGTGTCATGGGACATGTAAGCATTTTTTGAGAAGTTGCACGTGATACAGTCTGTATATGGTGTGAGGACATACGCAAAATGGCTGGCAGCGGCTGGATACGAAAATCCGAAAATCAGGCTCAGTAGCATGCTATTGGAGAGGCCTATCTAACAGTGGATCATGGCAGGCTGATGATGATGGTGATATGGTAGGTACATATTCATACTACATTTATAAGTATGAATATTTGTTATTTTGTCATTCTTTTACGTCGCAACGGGGCAATATTATGGTATGATTTTGTAGGAGGCTGGAGAGAAGCAAAGGCAACATTTTACCGCAACATCTGACTCCTGCGCGAGCAGATCAGCGGTCAGTCTAGTAGGTGACATAAAGAACACCAAGGCAAGAATTGCTTACAACGCTAGTTGAACATGCCATATATTTGGCAGATTGTCGTTATCATTTCTTGCTGAACATCTATTAAATAAGTAACACCAGTTTCCTGCATCTTCCATTACTACAGAACACAATTCAAAGCCACAACCAACAGTACAGGAATTTAAACTATAAAATAAATAAACATTAATTTACGGTGACGAATTAAGAATAAAAAGTGTCACTACTTGATATCATGTCCAGTTGACTACAAGATGCTCAATATAAAACATTCGTTTCAAGGACATCATGGATCACCGCTTGCAACAGTGCTGAAATACCGGACACTGGAAGCATACTTAGTATATAAAGGAATCCCAATCATCAAAATAGAACCTTACTTTCTCCAAGCCTTCCTTAACTAGTCTGTAATTTAAAAATGAAAGTCGGGAAGGTACTTTCTTATTATTACAACTTATAATTTTCATTCAGTGCTAATCATTGTTACTTGTAAATTTCCGTACTTTGTCTTTGAGAGATATTTTAATCAGATTCAAGATTACTATAAATACTTTCTTGTAGGCTTTGAATATTTAAGAATTAGTATGGGCGTAAAAATTCTCGTTGATTGCTATGTCAGAGTGTCATTCTGAAATGCTTTACATATTAGGAATAATGCATGTGTAACAGTATTTTACGAAAAGATAACTGAATTGCGCTGTTTTTAGTGCACCGGGCAGAAAGGAAGAAGAAAGCTGGTTATTTTTTTGACAACGCCCGCACTAGGCATAAATCCATGATGCGGAGGACTTTAAAAACACGCAACCAACGGACACAAAGTACACTCGGCCTCGATACAACAATTCATGCATCACATAAAGTGTTGTCTCGTGTGGGAATCGAACCCACAACACACGGCGCAGTACCAAGCGGCGAGGTGGCCGCTTAAACCACTATAGGCCATTAGTGCAGTCATATACAAGTTTAGTAGTAGTGTAACTAAAACCTTGTGATCATGTTTCTTTAATTTTATATTTTTATTTGCAAACGCAGCATTAATGTCACGTGTAGACATTGAACTAAAGGTTAAGGGTAATTTCACACTAGCGTTTTTACCTACGCGTATACGCTCGTATTGACATAAGTGCTTACCCGCGCGTGATATATTATTAGACATATTTTGAAAATTAATAACATAAATATCAAAATAAGTACATTTAAAATATGTGTGTTTCATTAATTGTAAGTACCTATTTATAATCCCAGCAAAAGCTCGGATATCAAACTGTTATAAATCTGGCTAGAATTTACATCATTGTTACTTTTAGGTTAGGTTTTAGGTAAAGTTACTAGAAGATAGATTTTAGGGTTATTCATATATGTATCAAATAATATATAACTAAATATATTGTATCATTAATTATGTATAGCATAAACCTATCGTATATGGTTATATCGTATTGATGGTTGGTATGTTTTAAATTTATAATGTTGCCAATAATAAATATACAATTTGATCTGACGTTTGGCAGTTGACACTGTCAAACGTGTAAATAGGATATAAAAGGAGAACAGGCTCTGTGCAGGTTCGGTTCCGCCCCGGCACCGGCTCACTAAGGTACGATATAATTCTGACTTTTATATTATTGTGTTTTTACTAATAATGTGTTTCACAATTCTTTATTGCTATTGTGGTGTTATCAGGAGTATTGTCAATATAGACAACGTTAAGTTAATGTAATAATATAGCTTAGCAATTGTATAATTGATATTGTGGGTGGTTCCGTCAGTTGTGAGTGTGAGATGTTAAAGTTCAGAACTTGGGGTATCACATAGTATCGAATCGAATTTATGCTGAGAAACAAGCCGTGTCTATTATACACGCTGATTTTTAATTGGTTTTGGAGCGAAAGCCATCTTATTACTTATCGTTAACAGAACCTAACCAGCTAATAATATTTGAAATATAAGCTAAAAAAATATTGAGAAAATAAATAATTTAATAGTTCGGGAGCATTAAGTATCACCATTGCCGCGCGCTAACGAAATCCGTTCGATCGTGTCATATACACACATAGTGTACTATGCATTGGTCATGCAACTGCGGCGTTTGCGATCCCCCCCCTCCAATACTGCGCGCGCGCCTCGCTTGATTGAGAGGCCCCGTCTGCATTTCAACACGGGGCCAGCCAATAGCGGTGGCTTGACGCGGGCGGAATGCGTCACTCGTGTCCAATCACGTTCGACTGTGTTCGGGTTCATTTGGCATGGGCCGGCAGTCCGTAGCCTTGAACTTCAGTCTTAAGAAATTAGGTCAGCGAGATAGTTGTATGTCACGTTTTATCCCATCACTTTGTGTCCGGGTTACGTAATAAATCGAGTATTATGGTTCCCATGTACCTAATTACTACGTGTTTGGAGAGAACACGAAAGAAGCGACGTGTTCGAAGTGTAGTTAAAATAGGTGAAAAGGGGAAGGCAAATACATAGGTGATAAGATAAGGTGAACACAAGTGAAACTAAAAGACAATGTGTGAAAAGTGTCATTTGATTGTGATGTAGGCAGCAGACAGCAATTTTTGAATACCTACTGGGGTTACATTCAAACTTAAACTCAAACTCAAAATCATTTATTCATTTAGGCCACAAAGTGAAGCTTATGAACGTCAAAAGTTAAAGTTAATTAATAGATGATTCTTTTAAATACGTTAGAAATACGCAAGTACTAAACTTTTCCATTGTTAAAATCTTTGTCTAGTTATTCAAAAGATAATGTAACCTATGACAAACTACGTAACGTAACTAAAAATTCTTACTTTATCGCGTTTCTTCTAAAAGTTCATTATGATTTCGTGAACCCACAGCTTATTTCAACGGTTCTTGATTCTTAAGTCCGAGTAATGTACGAAGGAAATATTGAATAGGTATAACTATTTAGTTACATACGTTTATTGTTCTAATTATTTATTACTGCACTTCATGGTAGGCGTAGTGCTTTAAGCGATGTTTGACACAAAACTTTGTGTGATTCATAAATTCTTGTTTTGACTCCTGTGTCCGTTAGTGGTAGGTTTGTAATGTCCCTCGTAACACAGGATTTAGCACTAGGGTGCGGGAGTGGTTCTTAAAAAGAGAACAAAAGAAGAAAAAACATGTGTTTAAAATTTTTGGCATCGTAATTACCTAAATCGTGTTTTCTAAGTAAATTACGTATCACTCGGTCCGCACTAACTACCTACAACCGCTGTAGGTAACAGCTGACGGTACGGCCGGCGCGCGCGGCGAGGTCACGACCGCGCGGCGCTCGAATATACCTAACCCGAGAGAATCGTGTGTTCCTACGTATTTCCAGCAGTTACTGACTTTTATAACTTTTTTGTTTTAGGTGCTAGATGAATTTTGATTTTGAATATGAACAGAGGATTTTATTTCGGACATGAGGTTTCTTTTTCCTAAACCAACAAAAAAGCAGCGTGTAAACATCATGTAGTGAATATTTCAGTGGTAAATATTGAATACACATATAGTAAATATATTTGTGGTGAATATTACTAAATCAAATATGCTAATCTATTGTATTAAGGTAATAGTTACTTTTGAAATATTGAACTACCCACAACCTTGCTATCCGATATGTCTTGAATGTACCGCTTTTATAAACGATAACTATAACTGTTAAAAGAATGGCCAAGAGTTTTCTTGCCACGTTCTTTCTCTTGGTTCTATGTCCTTGCTTTGCGATCGTGGTGCTAAATGTAAATGTAGAATCAGAACCGAATATACTCTTACTTTAAAATATACTCTTGTGATAACCTGAATAAATGAAAGTAAGAATTGATAGTTGTATCTTTTATTTTCCAAACACCTGACAAGTTGAAATTATCTTCGTAAGGGTCATCAAGGAATAGCCGCTCAGACATTAAAGGCAACATAATTACAATACGCAAGTAAACACTGTTTTGTTGTTGCGATCGTAAGTCCTAGTAGCTGGTCTTCCTCCATCATTCAAAGTTGAGTTCGAAGCCTGGTGGAGACAGAATGAGCGCCTACCAAAGAAGCTCGGCCTATGGATTAAAAACCACCGCGGTGTTTTCAACTTTCCTTAGTGGTAGAGTTACGCGTTTCTACTACATAACTGTCAGACACGCGCGAGCCCGCTACAATGTCAGAACTATAATTATTGGAGTTGTGAGAAAATTTTATTTTGATTTCTCCCTAATCAGTCATTACAAACATTAAAACAAAGGATAGGAAAAAGCAGCCCAATTTTCTCCTTTTTATGTTGAAATTTATTTATTTTTTAACACCAATAATGAAGCTGCTTAATGAACATTTCTTTCATATACACAGTGACCCATCTAAGCTCGTATCCTAGACAAAATCGCTTCACTGCGCCGATCAATGTGCGCGCGGTTCAAGCACTAGGGATATGCACGATATAATATTCGGATTATTTGCTTTACTTTGTAAACATCTGTATGTACACGGATAAATAAATACTTGGATGTGTTGTATCACATGTGTACGTACGTGTGTGTGTGTGGTTTATTTATTGAAACGCATGAAAAGATCACTATGACAAAGGCACGTGGTTCTGCTTAGAACTTTTACCTTGAGAGTGAATGAAGCAAGAGAGTTCAGTCAGGATCGTTGCAAATGGCGTTCCGTAGTCTCTGCCTTCCCCTCCGGGAAACCGGTGTAAGTCTATGTTTGTATGAACTACTTTTAAACTACCACGATTTGTACACATACTAATGATTATGTAACGGGTCTGAATCGTGTTAACTAAACGAAAAGAAAGATGAAATACCTTTCTATTTGCCCCGACGTTTCGGCATGGGTTACACCAGCCGTGGTCACGGGATGACTGATGTCCGTCAGCGCTGCCTCCGAGAAGTGCGGGTTTCGGAACCTACCCTCACTTGGTCTTCACAATTATTGACATTTATAAGTTCGGAACTGTCGGTACTTCGACACACAACACTTATGGTATCTTCACACTGGCACGTAATATTACCTCGTTGATGTCTATATTTGCTGATGACAGGATTCCAAGATGTAAATAAACGGTAACCATCCCCCCGGTTGAAATTTGCGTGCTTTTTGATTTCAACCGCTTCCCGTGCTATTCTTGAAAAATATTGACGGTCTGTGGAGAGAACCTGGGGCCGATGTAGCTCAATCCAGTGATTGGAAATGGAGACAGAGAGATCGTTGGCCTTCATCGATGTGAAGATCACGGTGAGAGAAAATGGAAACCTGACACATACTGTTTACAAGAAGCCCACACACACTGACAGGTATTTACACGCAAATTCACATCATGCGGCATTTGCAATCCGTTACTGCTTCATTGACAAACAGAGCATATGACCTTTGCAACCCCGAACACTTAGATAGTGAGCTCTCACATTTTCGGGAGGTACTCAAGCAAAACGGTTACAAACACAATATGCGAAGTTCAAGGAAAAGGTCGAGACTGACTGAAGTGAACAGAGCGCCAGCGTTCATGCCCTACATAAAGGGAGTAACGGATCAAGTTGGAAGGGTACTACAAAAAAACTTCATTAAGACTGTATATAGTCCGTACTCCAAAGTAGCAAATCACCTGCGTACTCCAATGGATGTCATCCCTTTTCAAACACCAGGCGTGTACAAGGTGGATTGCAGCTGTGGTAGTTCCTATAGGTATAGAACGGGTGCTGCGTATCGTCAATGGCGGGCAAAGCGTCGCCCAAAAAACAAATAAGTCAAACCAATCGCAACCAACTGTAGTTATAAGAAAATCTGGGTGACAAACAAACAGTTGTTTAAAGTTTAAACAAATGTTCGATGGGGTGTGGTTCAAGGTGAAAGAGAAAGGATGTATTGTTAATCGGTGAAGTTAGTTTATTTGTATTGTAGGTCTATTTAATTTTGTTGTTAATTTAATCTGCTTCTATTATGCTATTTGTACGCCGAAAACTATAAAATATGCTAAAAATAGGATGACAGCATCACGATATCCTGTTCTTCTTAAACCCAAAACATTTTTTTTTCTTGTCTGGCAGACAATTTAGGGCTGTAATTAATTTTTAAGTATTTGTAATTTTTTTTGCTTAGCTTATTTTCAATTTCAAATAATACAATAATGGTTAAAGCGCCTAATTTTAAATTCATGTTGTAGTTACTAAAATTAAATTTTAAAAATATTATTATAAAAAAGGGCCACCTAGGGTTTTAAAATCGCTTATTACTACGCCCTACCCCATACCATAAAGCATTGTTTACATAAGTAACCCCCGGCATTGCTCGGGAATATATTACCGGACTTGTGAATGGACAATTTCAATGTTGATATTGACATTAAAATAATTATGTTTACACTCGGAGATTTCTTTCAGTTTTAGGGACATCGACGTTGTTTACTTCTGGTAAAATTAGAAATATTCCAGCTATATTGAGGAATAAACTTGCTAAAGGCAGCGATAGCCGAGTGGATATACCAACAGACTGCCATTGTAACGGAATCCAATGGACCCCAGGCTGATTAAAATTTTAGTTTTCTTAATAACTGGGTTTAAAATATCAAATTCAGCCTGCCAAGCAATTTGTGGCCAGTTTCCCGCGCCCCTCCTCGCGCAGGACCATGGAATTCGTCCTTACTTTATATTCCTCTGCTGACAGCATTTACCAAACGTAAATGCTTATAATTGAATGAAAGTGGACATCAAAATACTAAAGACAGCGATACATTAGTATTGGTTTGTCATCACAAAATCACTCTCCATATATTCATGCTTCACATATTGGTACTTGAGTACAAGGCAGCGTATCTCAGAGACGGCAGCTCCAGGGAGACGGAGAACATAATCCAGGTATATTAGTCATATAGTATTATCGGCGCCGAGTATTTCAGCGATATCCAGTGTATAGTATTGAGCGTACAGTAACAGTCTCAGAACTGATGTCACAAAACGCCTCCTTGCCGCAAGTCACAACATTGAAACCCATACAAACATAGTCAATTAAAACGTATTAAGCCATCGCGCATAGTTTGCCAGGAAGCTCTCGTTACAATCGCCGCTAGATTAGCCGCCGGGACTTACGGTTACCGCGTGACCGACAGGTGGCTCTTCTTTCGCTCTTTAAAACCTTGTCAGCTGCTATGTACTGGCCTGTACGCAGGTTTAGACAGCGATTGTGAAAGTCCTGCATTCTACCACCTGATCGCGAATACGGAGACTCCCATCATACATCGCTCGTCTTCACATCCATCATCAACAAGGTACGAACCACTACTAATGGTACACGCGGTTATTAATAATATAACTATGTACAATATCTCATAGAGAACTTTATATTTTAGTCAACCTGGTATATATATATATATATATATATATATATATATATATATATATATATATATATATATATATATATATATATATATATGGTGTGATATAGACATAGATACACAACAGAGTTATTAATGTTATACAGTTCATGCAATAAATTACAGTAAAGTGAATAACAGACACTCACCGGCCTTTTAGCTGCGACGCTGCCAAACTTACCCCTTGCCCTGTGCTGATCACCTTCTCTTGAAGCCGCTCGCCTTGTTCTTCGATATCACTAAGCACTAATTATCGACCAACACCGAACCTCTTTCGCGCTAGGCCAGGTCCAATCTCTCTCGCGCCATAAGACCAACTGTCTAAACTACCACGCGAGTTTGTTCCCGAGCTCTGCCCTCTTCTGCGTCTTAAGACCGACTGTCCGCGCTTCGCCCGGTTCCGCGTCCCCACATTGACTGTCCCGTCAAACACCACCACTACCACGTCACGCTGTCCTGGGACCCGACTTGCTCCACCTCCTAAGACCGACTGTCCAGTCAAACACCCCCAAGGCAACGCCCCTGACCTCTTACTACCTGATAGGGTCCGCTTCTTATGGTTCGTCCCTTTTTTATAATCCTCAACTATACCGCATGTGAACACTACAGTGTAAATGTTTTCTCATATTTCATGGCTATGTCTTTACTCATATGCCTGTCACATAACTCTTATAAATTTGTCAACCTCTTAGAATTTATGAGTTTACTAATTGCAGAACATTGGTGCCATCGTAGCGATAAGACAAACACATGTGGAAACAAGTATGCAACCTAAGGACTATATATTATTATTTAATTTGGTGTAGCCAGTAACACCATTACATTCCCCCCTCTGAAAATCAGACGCGTCGACTATGTCATAGCGTATGAGCTTTCACTAAAGATACAATAGCATATGCAATAGAGTACGCCAGTTAAAACTGCATCTTGCTTTCTACCATTAAAGTGCCGGCAAATATCATACAATTTCCAATAAATATCCATTGCTTCATACCACTTATCCTAACTTATAGTTGACTGATAATAATAACCCTACTATACCTTTGCTACATTACACTAACTAACTATACTCCGCCCGTCCCTATACTATGACAACATTGACACTTATAGGAATCTAATTGCAATTGTTGCCTCAACCTCCTTTACCATCTAAAGTTTATGAGGAATAATTGAAAAGCTCATTTTAATCCGTCTATGTACTACTTCTCCTACCAGACCAAAATTTCATATTAGATCTAGCACACATAACCAAGATCACCAGTTGCCCGTAACCTATGTTTTCCAATAAGCCAAATGGCGTATTAGCAATAAATTCTCAAAATAGTAGTACAATCTATAAGACATCCTATCCATGCTTAGAATGGAAGTGTACATACCAGATGTCTTCTTGATAAACGGGCAGCGTGGTATGATCGAGGTACCTGATTCGCCATTCTCACTCGTCGAAATCGGGTTCAGTAGTAGGTGTATATAGCGTCAGGTAGCAGTGGCTGAAATAGTTCGCACACTCTCGTATAAGACACTTGCCTTATCAAATTTGCCAGACAAGTAGTTGCAATAGTTTTATATAATGAGCTAAATAGTCGTAAATAATAGTATAGTGCAGCAGTCGGTTTCCCCAGACGATAGCTCGACAGTCCCTACAACTAAACAATTCTCAACTCGGTCCCACACTAGGAATGATTCCTATTTAGCTTGAATTGTACGCGCGGGGTTCGAACCCACAACATCCGGCGAGATGGCCGCTCTAATCAGTTCTCCATTCGCATCATCAAGTGTATCGGCACTATGTCTATCTCATTATTAAGGCTCTGATTTTAGTTAACGTAAATAACAATCACTATTATTACTCGTGTAGTTGGATGCAGTTGCCAAATATATTATGTCATAAAGAAAAGTTCTATATAATGAACGACAAACATAAGGGCCTATGTAACTTAAACCTTCGTTTAATATCGTATATCTGAGATTCCGGATCAGAGGGACTTGCTTGAAGGTACTCGATGTTCGCGTTTATAGTTAGCAAAGATAAAAGAACTTAGCTCTGTGTAAGATGATCCGATGTGAGATATGTCCTTCGACACATGCTGCAGCTGCCTTTCACGTTACCGGAACGCCGCTACTTTGTACTCACAGCCGACGGACGCAACAACACGTGCGGTTGTTGATGTAAAAGGTGACGTAGAGTCCTGGAATTTTAAATTAAATGGCACGAGTATCAAATTTCCAAGATTAGTTATATATAAAACGACTTCTATTTGTGTGCTAAACCCGGATACAAACTAACAGGTGATTGGATAATGTGATGTGGATCACCAATGAAAATTTTTCAGTACGGATGCGTAGTAAGTATTTTGCATGAGTCTAGCAACAAAATATTATTTTTATTTGAACTCCAGAATCAAGTTAGCTGTTAACGAATATCACACGATAGGGCTAAACTATGTTTATGAGTCTAGTATGTATCAAGACGTTTTTAGCATACTGCTAACACCTCTCGAATCTCATGAGGAATATGAACTCAATGTCAAGCTCTAAGCAAACCTGGGGCTCGAACCCTGGTAAATTGAGCGCTATTAAAAGGTATGTGTACAATATACCCGGTATAACAAATACATACATCATTGCCACTGGCAATCACATTTTAACGCAGATGAATAAGTATTGTAAATACTCAGCTAAACCAATATCTGAGATAGCCTAAACTGTAACAGTTAGGTAAAATACTGATGCTTAGAATTAACACGTGTAGAATATCTATTTCATATGACGCACGGCGGGAATCGAACCCATACCAAAGACGGCAGAAATGACTTACAAAAGCCATTCAGTTTTTCAAAACAATGCAGCACATGTGCAGTCATATCTTAACAAAGTAGCCGATATTGGCCCTTGGACAAAGCACATCAATAAAACAAAAGAACTATGGCTCCTTTCACGATGGGAATCGAACCCATCCTAAAAAACGGCGTAAATGACTTTCTAAAGCCATTCAGTTCCTTAACCCTTGAGGTGCGATCAAACTAAAGGCAAAGTGCCACAAGTGCAAAAGGTCACGTTGCTGCAAATTTTCATTGGCATAGGTTACAGGAAAAAAATTAATTATGACACTTTAATATAATTATATCACATAAATTGCATATCATTGTGTTGGGTATTAAATCAGCTATCATAATAATAACATGAATTACAACTAAATACTCACCCTTCCGGCAAAACAGGCTTATAAACTTAGAAGTTTGTTTTTTTTCACTCGTTCGCACAAACATTTCATCACATATTAATGAATTTCATTACTTGTTTGGTTCATAAACACAAAAACATTATCACATATACCTTTAGGTTTTCACACAATACATTATTTATTTGTAACAAATGAATCTAACGCCACTAAAAAAATTATAATCCGAACGCGTAACAAAAAGTTCGCCGTGCCAGGCCGCCATGTTACTGTAACGAACACTGTGGCTGTGAATTATTTACCATTTGAAACACGATAACAGTGAAAATGTACAACAATACTAGTATTTAATTGCTAAAATATGTTTTCAGATAAATAATCTGGGTACTTTTATGTCTTTCATAACTATTAAAAGAGTATTTATCATAAAACTATTACGAAAATAGCAAGTTTCAAGAGTAGAAATAGCCCTTCTAAAAAGTTTTTGCCTTTTATCACTGTATTTCGTGTCTTTGTCACGAATAATGTCACTTCACAATTAATATTTATTTATTTCTGAGTAAATATATATAAGTATCTTTATACAATATTCACCGGTTTCTTCCACAAGACAACTTTTATTATAAAGATCGCGGAACAAAACACAACAATGGCGGACGCTTTCGCAACTGAGACACAGATAATTATATTTCAATATTTTTAGGCGCGTTTCGTTTCCCTCACCCTTCTAAAACGATTTAGTTGCATAGAATATTAACTATTCTAATAGTTACTACTTTCGTTTCTTGGTTTAAGTTAAACAAAACGTAAAAAATCCGCGACCAATAGGACGACTTTTTTAGAGCACGACCATGCGTGCCGCAAACACATGGGACCACTTGAATTAGAGCACGACCGTGCGTGCTGTAATCACGTGGGGGGTTAAAACAATGCGCCACATGCGCAATCATATCTTAACAAAGTAGCCCATCCTGTCCTTTTCACGTGCGCGTTGGCGCGTTCGGACAAAGCACATCAATAATACAAAAGAACAATAGTTCCTTTCTAGCCTTCTTTCTTTTAACTAATAAACATCTAAAATGTGTTTCCCTTTTTTGTTTTATCCCTTATTTTTTTCACACGCTGGCATTTGGAAACAAAACGTGCCAGATGTCGGCTTATTGCATTGCCTTTCTAGTTTGGGAAACAATTTTAAAACAAAACATTTTAAAATAATGGTCACTAAACCCAGCTCCAGACGCACATTATCGGCGAAGTATTAATTCCTGCTATAATAAAAACAATTAACAAAATAGTTTCGTGTTCAACAATAGTGTGCATTCTTTTTGTGTTTGGGAATCGAACCCAAAATATTTAAAATCACATTGTACGACTTCTATAAAGCCGACGCCGATCATTAGATACATGAGTATAATATCCGCCGACTTTCATTAATGCTCAGGAATCGAACCTAGAGCTTTTATAAGGTATACCAAAATACTGCAGTGGGCTAATATTACCCTAATCTACTTGCTAACACGTTAGGAAACAAAATTTACTGATATATGACCTCAGAATAATCCTTTTCTCAATTAAAGCTCGTGTAAACTTCATCAATAAAACCCCTATGCATTCTGTAAGAATCTGAACCCAACCAATGTAATAAACTAATAGATGCTTGTCCAAAGAACGCGTTTGCATAAGATTGATATTATTACTAGATTTCGTAATTTAATACGTTTGTTGACACCATTTTGAAATATCGTAGCAACAGGAATCGAACCCGCTATTTCAGTAAGTCTTTTGAAAACATTTTTATAATATCGTAGCAACAGGAGTCGAACCCGCTATTTCAGTAAGTTTGTTGAAAACATTTCAAAATATCGTAGCAACAGGAGTCGAACCCGCTATTTCAGTAAGTTTGTTGAAAACATTTCAAAATATCATAGCAACAGTAGTCGAAACTGCTATTTTAGTACGTTAGTGTAATAAATTCCTGTCCCGCAACTCCAACAAAATATTATACATTATTTATCCTTAAATAATTCCCTCTTATTATATACAGTTATCGAACACGCTATTAATAATATGGCGACTAGTTTGTTGACGTTGTACATCAATATAGTTATCGTCACAGACATTACTCAGGAGTCTAACCTGATTTAACTACACCTAGGTGTTCCACGGAATATTCTGGTGTGCATTATATATTAATCTCAAGCCATGTTAATGTCCTACACCAGATATCCTATAAATATAATCGATATAATATAAAATCCTTCTCTTTCCTTATCCAAAATTAGTTCTAACCATCGCTAGTCTGCATCACGAATCGGACTCAAACAGCGAACCTGATACGCAAGTGCTTGTAACCAATAATATGCTTATTATCGAGAGTCGAACTCGATATATTCAAACGTTAAGCATTTTCTGTAGCCAATAATATAACCACTGTCGAGACTCGAACTCGACATACAGTATAAATGACACGCATGAGCTTTATGTAAAGCGGTGGATCTATGTAGCCAATTATATGATAACTTTCGAAATGCAGCGATGATATAAGAGGAAAGTGCTATTAAAATAAATAACACGTGCGAGAGAGACCTCCTCCGATTATTAAATACTAGAGGACGCCAGCAGCTACGCCTGCATTTTTTTTAATTTACCCGTTTTGGCCGATCCCGTGGGAATTTCGGAAAATCCCTTCTTAGTGCACTCCTACGGTCCCCAAGGAACATACATGCCAAATTTCAGCTTCCTGCGCCCAATAGTTTCGCCTGTAGCTTGTCTGTCAGTCAGTCAGTAACGCAAGGATTTTATATATTAAGATTAAGATGATTGCCGCGCTTTATGGAAAGCATTTCTATCTAATAAATCCCAATAATATAACCACTATCGAGACTCGAACTCGACATACAGTATAAATGACACGCATGAGCAGTATTTATGTAAAGCGTTTCAACATATGTAGTCAGTTATATGTTTACTTTCAAGATACAGCGATATTATAAGAGGAACCACAGTGCCATAAAAATAAATAACACATGGGAAAGTGTGGCACTTAGGCGCAATATCGCCCCCCTCGGACTATTAAATATTGAGATAATTGCCGTGACTTAAATATTATTTCGTCTTTCTGAAATGAACATGATCGTCTATCGATTAATGAATGGCACGTTGTGTCTAATTCATTTGATATTTTCCTACGCTGTGTATGGTTATTTCTCTACGTTGTGTTTGCATTTTTCTACGTTGTGTTTGTGTAGTAACCTTTAAGTTCTTCCTCGTTGTTCTGAAGAGAATCAGAACATTTTATGACGAGGATCCTGGTCACGGCACCAAATGTACCGGAATCCAATGGACCCCAGGCTGATTAAAATTTTGGTTTTCTTAATAACTGGGTTTAAAATATCAAATTCAACCTGCCAAGCAATTTGTGGCCAGTTTCCCGCGCCCTTCCCCGCGCAGGACCATGGAATTCGTCCTTACTTTATATTCCTCTGCTGACAGCATTTACCAAACGTAAATGCTTATAATTGAATGAAAGTGGACATCAAAATACTAAAGACAGCGATACATTAGTATTGGTTTGTCATCACAAAATCACTCTCCATATATTCATGCTTCACATATTGGTACTTGAGTACAAGGCAGCGTATCTCAGAGACGGCAGCTCCAGGGAGACGGAGAACATGATCCAGGTATATTAGTCATATAGTATTATCGGCGCCGAGTATTTCAGCGATATCCAGTGATTATTATTGAGCGTACAGTAACAGTCTCAGAACTGATGTCACAAAACGCCTCCTTGCCGCAAGTCACAACATTGAAGCCCATACAAACATAGTCAATTAAAACGTATTAAGCCATCGCGCATAGTTTGCCGGGAAGCTCTCGTTACAATCGCCGCTAGATTAGCCGCCGGGACTTACGGTTACCGCGTGACCGACAGGTGGCTCTTCTTTCGCTCTTTAAAACCTTGTCAGCTGCTATGTACTGGCCTGTACGCAGATTTAGACAGCGATTGTGAAAGTCCTGCATTCTACCACCTGATCGCGAATACGGAGACTCCCATCATACATCGCTCGTCTTCACATCCATCATCAACAAGGTACGAACCACTACTAATGGTACACGCGGTTATTAATAATATAACTATGTACAATATCTCATAGAGAACTTTATATTTTAGTCAGCCTGGTATATATATACATATATATATATATATATATATATATATATATATATATATATATATATATATATATATATATATATATATATATATATATATATATATGGTGTGATATAGACATAGATACACAACAGAGTTATTAATGTTATACAGTTCATGCAATAAATTACAGTAAAGTGAATAACAGACACTCACCGGCCTTTTAGCTGCGAGGCTGCCAAACTTACCCCTTGCCCTGTGCTGATCACCTTCTCTTGAAGCCGCTCGCCTTGTTCTTCGATATCACTAAGCACTAATTATCGACCAACACCGAACCTCTTTCGCGCTAGGCCAGGTCCGATCTCTCTCGCGCCATAAGACCAACTGTCTAAACTACCACGCGAGTTTGTTCCCGAGCTCTGCCCTCTTCCGCGTCTTAAGACCGACTGTCCGCGCTTCGCCCGGTTCCGCGTCCCCACATTGACTGTCCCGTCAAACACCACCACTACCACGTCACGCTGTCCTGGGACCCGACTAGCTCCGCCTCCTAAGACCGACTGTCTAGTCAAACACCCCCAAGGCAACGCCCCTGACCTCTTACTACCTGATAGGGTCCGCTTTTTATGGTTCGTCCCTTTTTTATAATCCTCAACTATACCGCATGTGAACACTACAGTGTAAATGTTTTCTCATATTTCATGGCTATGTCTTTACTCATATGCCTGTCACATAACTATTATAAATTTGTCAACCTCTTAGAATTTATGAGTTTACTAATTGCAGAACGTTGGTGCCATCGTAGCGATAAGACAAACACATGTGGAAACAAGTATGCAACCTAAGGACTATATATTATTATTTAATTTGGTGTAGCCAGTAACACCATTACACCATGCAGAGGGTATCGGGTTCGAATCCACGGCGCGCACCAATGACTTTTCGGAGTTATGTGCGTATTGAATTGTTAATTATCGCTTGTCCCGTGCCTCGGAGAGCACGTTAAGCCGTCGGTCCCGGTTGTCATGAAGATCGTTGACAGTCGTTACAGGGCGTCAGTACCTTCTAAATAAACTGACACTAGTCTAAGCCATGGGATATCGCTATCCCTTCGGGTTGCGGAGGTCAGACAGGCAGTCGCTCTGTGGCAAAGCTAATATTCAGCCAAATCCGGTTAGACTAGTAAGCGGACCCCAGATTGAAAGTTATGCCCCAGTTATCCCAGATAACGCTAAGAGAAAGAAGATTGAGGTATAAACTTGGATATTACATTGATGTATGGAGATGCGCTAATTGGGGTGTGTCAATGTCATCGTTCGATGTTTGGATTTGCATACTGTAAATAATATGTGTGTGTAAATTCGTATTTGGTGTGTATCTGTATATGTTTGAGTGTTTTTATTCTGTGTGTGAATAATTCGTTTTTGTGTGAATAATTCTTTGTTTACTTCCACTTTGTTTGTATCCTTTGGTTTGTGTTGTTACGTCATCGTGATTGGTAACTGTATAAAGAATTCGTTTAAAATTTCCTTAATGTTTAGTTATTCGCTGTGTATTCACAAGACCCGTGTAAAATTAATACGATTAAAAATTTCGGCAAACGACAAATATTTTGTGTTAGAAATCGTAAAATATTTCCCGTTTAATACATTTGAGAAGTATGAAGTTATTTGTCGCTTAAATCTCAAACGTAATAATAATCAATTATCTTCTTACACTAATATATAAAGCTGAAGAGTTTGTTTGTTTGGTTGAACGCGCTGATCTCAGGAACTACTGGTCCGATTTGAACATTTTTTTCAGTGTTAGATAGCCCATTTATTGAGGAAGGCTATAGGCTATATAACATCACGCTATGAGTGACGGGAGCAGAGCAGTTGCCTTAAATAACGCGGGTGTATCCGCGGGCATCGTTTAGTACCATACATAGCAAAAAAAAAAAATGGCGATAAATATATAATGTTTCCGACATTATTAATTATTTTTCGTCTATTATTAGTTTTTGTAAAAACATCTGGTACGAAATGAATCTGGTAATAAATACTTTTTCGCCAATGAATGGAATTCATGCCGATGGGAGACAGTCAGTGGAATTCTATAGTAAGGGCATCATCCCTCACGTTAATGGTCTAGAGATATTTTTTCACCACAGACCTTAAAAGATCATATTATTATGAACTTTTCATTAAAAAGTGTCTCTAAAGAAACGTACTTTGTGGCAGTTATCTACATAATTAGGCATTATAATATTATTTAAGCACGTTCTGAGAAATACAATTATAATAGCAAAGATGTATATTTCTTCCAAAACTAGGACACGTTCCGTATCGCCACTTGTCTTCGTTTAGGTGCTCCGTGTGTTTCTCCGCATCGATGTCATTGTGGAGAAGACGTCGATAGCCTCGGACACCATGGGCTATCTTGCAGCAGAAGCGCTGGTAGAATTCCCCGTCACGCCCATCTGAATGACATAATTCGTCGTGCTCTTGTCGCGTCTGGCGTACCAGCTGTACTTGAACCAAATGTTTTGGTACGCGACGACGGTAAGAGACCTGATGGTATGTCATTGTTGTCTTGGAAAATGGGTAGGCCCTTGGTGTGGGACGCAACCTGCGTAGACACCCTCGCGCCATCACATGTTCCAAGCACGGGAGGCCATGCTGGCGCTGCTGTTGCAACTGCGGAAACCCTCAAACGGCGCAAATACAGTAATTTAGTGAGTAATTACGTGTTTGAGCCGTTTGGGGTTGAAACGCTAGGCTCATGGGGTCCGAGCGCTCGTTCACTATTCCGGAAAATTTCTAAACGTTTAATCGACGTCTTACGTGACCAGAAGGCTGGTTTATTCTTTGCTCAGAGAATCAGCATTGCCATCCAGCGTGGCAATGCTGCCAGCCTTCTGGGCACGTTACCCGATGACATTGATGCGGAGGCATTTTACGACGCCTAAACCTTGTAAATATTTTAATTTTTGTACATATACTACTTAGACATTAAGATTAGATTAAGCTACATATAGATTATAAAATGAAATACCTTGATAATATTTCTTAAAAATAAACATTTCTTTAAAAAAAAAAGGACACGGATAACAAAAAGAAATCTGCGAAACAAACTTGTAGGTGTGAGAAACAATATAATTTTAAATTTTCATATCAAACTTAAAGACGAAAATTCGACACAGCTTCAACTTCTCAGAATTGATCGTAACATTTGCGTTGAAATAATTTATCCAACGAAAACATTATACTTAAAAATAATAGCCAAGTTCATTCATTTATTATTATAGACTCAATGTTTATACTTTGGCACGGGTAGCTCAGTGGTTTTAGCAGCTGACGCGTAATTATGCATCAAGTGCAGTGGGTTTGATCTACACACAAGACGAAGAATTTCCAGACCGAGTGTATTTTGTCTCTGTTGTTTGAATGTTTCTAAAGACTCTCGTGATGTAGGATATATTACTTGTGCTGAAGTAATCTGTATACTGTTAAGTAAGAAGGTGTTAAGAAACAAGAAATAATATTTACTTATTTTGCTTTTTGGTAGGTATAAAGATATATTTTAAGAAAAAATATTATAACTTTTTCCTACTTTCTGTTTACAATTATTCTAGAGTCGCATTTTTATGTATTTAAACTACCAT
Source organism: Euclidia mi (assembly GCA_944739405.2). Lineage (NCBI taxonomy): Eukaryota > Metazoa > Arthropoda > Insecta > Lepidoptera > Erebidae > Euclidia > Euclidia mi. Next base: position 66,789,247 of record OX123193.2, on the reverse strand, counting down.
CTAGGAAACGAATAATAGCCTTGTTAAATATATTTACAAATTTTGAGACTTATCTTGTTGACAATAATAAATATCAACACAAAAATCGTGGCAACAACGACATTGTATAAATCGTTTCCCGATACTTTCAGCTATTTCGTGAACTTGACTTGTATTTCCCTCACACTTCGATTAAGAAGACGGAGATTCTCCCTAGTAGGCTTATCTTAGGTACTTCATTTGTTGGCAAGATTTGAACCCACCTATCTAGATGTGAAAGCCGTTAAATCCTCCGCACAGAAGTGGGGGCGTAGTCTGAACAACGGAACATCAAATTATATCTTATAGATTAGCTGGAACTGACAATTTTTGCTTATTGAGAGGAGAAAATGATACTAAGTTTAGTATATCTATAGATATATTCTCCCTACATTGTTTAAGGCTTTCAAAGAATGTTATGTATTTTGAGCGCCGACATCGAGTTATTTAGTTGTCCTTTTTCTTTACCCCTTTTAATAACTCTTGTATAATGTCACCTGTTGATTTTTTGTTGTCGAAATGCGGGCGGACGGGAACGTTCTCAACGGGATGCTTTTCTTTATTTCTTTAGGCGCTTTAACAGATTGAAAACTAACCCTAAGCTGACTTCAAGAGCTGTATTGTGAAAAATGTATTCATTGTGTTTTTATCGGATTTGTGAGAAGTCATTGACAAGGTGGCAACCGCTCGAATCGGCCGGTCGTCTTCGTTTTTAACGCTTCATAAAATTGCTAAACTGGACACAAAAAGGCACTGGTAAGGGTGAGCCTAAGAGAACAGTTGACGGAAACTTAATATCCTAAAATATAATGTCAGTAGACTATACCACGGAATATGCATGTCGCTCCAGACTGCGACTGTCAGTTGCCAACTTCTCATTAGAAAAATAAAATTTACTTTGTGTAAAAAGACCTCAGATTAAATGGCAGGCAAGTTTTTATGAATTGAAAGATTATTACATTTTATTTATTGAATTACGTACCAAGTACTTATATTGTTATATGCTAAAGTACCAATATTTAAATTAATTAAATAGCTTACCACACATACATGTAACAACCAGTGGTCACCCATATGAATAATGACCTCTGCCTACATTGTTGTACTGGAACTCTTATGATCGATCAGTTAATAAATGCTAGAAGCCACTGGACTATAATATTATATTCAATGTCCCGGTTGTCATGAAGATCTTTGACAGTCGTTAGGGTGTCAGCACCTTCATAATAAACTGACACTAGTCTAAACCATGGAATATCGCTAACCCTTCGGGTTGCGGAGGTCAGATAGGCAGTCCCTCTGCGGAAAAGGTAATATTCAGCCATATTCGGTTAGACTAGAAAGCGGACCCCAGATTGAAACTGGGATAACGCTAAGAGAACGATACATTAAGGTTGACCTCACATAACCTAACCTAACATAATAAGCTTTGAAGAGCTTTTAAAAGTGTTTACGCGGATAAACTTTCAAGTTAAGTTTAGAGGTATAAACAGGCTATTTTTGGCTAGGCTGAGGAATAAACTGCTTAAAAAACTGCTTTAAAGTGAAAACATAGAAATTCTAATAAAAACTAAAACACTTGTTTTTATACTATGACTAGAGGACGCCAGCAGCTACGCCTGCATTTTATTTAAATTTAACCGTTTTGGACGATCCCGTGGGAATTTCGGGAAATCCCTTCTTAGTGCACCCTTACGGTCCCCAAGGAACATACATGCAAAATTTCAGCTTCCTGCGCCCAATAGATTTAGTTGTAGCGTGTCTGTCAGTCAGTCAGTAACGCAAGGATTTTATATATTAAAAAGATATTCAGTTACGATCAAGCTCGAATTTTCAAAAGCTTTAAAAACTAATTAATCTAAGTGAGCTTTGAGGTATGCCTAAGATATAAACAGCACAAAATTCTGGGTCTTCCTTATTATGGTCAGTCGAGAGCACATCCTAACCAGATTATAATTGGAATAACATACGTTGATAATAACATTCTGGTTCACTATATTCTGGCCAGCGGATGTCAGTTTATGACGGTTATATAGCGCAGTCAGCTACGCGACAGCATTGTATAATCCCAGGATGTCGGATAAAATATGCAGTTAGATAATAATGAACTCAAGCGTTATTTTTGTTTTGTCAATATTATAATGTCAACTACAGCAGCTACGCCTGCATTTTATTTAAATTTAACCGTTTTGGACGATCCCGTGGGAATTTCGGGAAATCCCTTCTTAGTGCACCCCTACGGTCCCCAAGGAACATACATGCCAAATTTCAGCTTCCTGCGCCCCATAGTTTCGGCTGTAGCGTGTCTGTCTGTCAGTCAGTAACGCAAGGATTTTATTATATTAAGATAATGTTTAAAAATAATGTTTCATAGCGTTTACCACCTCTATTTAATATTTATGTTCAATTCGTTCTAAGTTTAAATGATCTGCTTATTCTGAATCTGCTTATTTGCCAAAATTTTGAGTGTATGTTCCTAGGGGCGCGTAAGGGTGCACTAAGAAGGGATTTCCCACACTTCAAATGGAATCGGGAATAACAAAAGCTTGCGAGCGTAAACTTTGTGAATTCCGAGCAATCTCTAGTCTATGTATTACGAGTATACTACTCGTAATGACATTTCCACGCAGAGGTGACTTCATCCATCCAATAGCGCCTGACAGGATCGCAGTCACTTCGGCGATTGATTGATGTGTGATGTCACCGATCAGACACCGAAACATTTTTGGTACACGTGCTGACGTAGGGTTGATACTTTGTTTCTCAATGGATGGATTAGTTTGGTTCGTTATTTATTATTATTTGTTCGTTTATTATTATTTATTAGTTATGTAGACGCATCTAGTAATTTATCTTAATATATGAAATCCTTGCGTTACTGACTGACTGACAGACACGCTACAGCCGAAACTAAAAGGCGCAGGAAGCTGAAATTTGGCATGTATGTTCCTTGGGGACCGTAGGGGTGCACTAAGAAGGGATTTCCCGAAATGCCCACGGGATCGGCCAAAACGGGTAAATTAAATAAAAATGCAGGCGTAGCTGCTGGCGTCCTCTAGTCCATCTATAATTTTTGATAATCATTCTGCATTTTTATATAGGAAAGAATTTGTGCATATAATTAATAATAAATAATTAAATATTAGGTATAAAAAAAGGCAGCGATAGCCTAGTGGAGATACCAACAGCCTGCCATGCAGAGGGTATCGGTTTCAAATCCACGGCGCGCACCAATGACTTTTCGGAGTTATGTGCGTATTCAATTGTTAATTATCGCTTGTCCCGTGCCTCGGAGAGCACGTTAAGCCGTCGGTCCCGGTTGTCATGAAGATCTTTGACAATCGTTACAAGCCGTCAGTACCTTCTAAATAAACTGACACTAGTCTAAACCATGGAATATCGCTATCCCTTCGGGTTGCGGAGGTCAGACAGGCAGTCGCTCCGTGGAAAAGCTAATATTCAGCCAAATCCGGTTAGACTAGTAAGCGGACCCCAGATCGAAACTGGGATAACGCTAAGAAGATGATGATGAGGTATAAATGCGAAAATGTGTATGTATGTATGTACCGATTTCACGCTAAACCGGCTGAACCAATATTCTCTACTTAAAAATGCGAAAGTGTGTATAGAGATATATTGGACCATGGCTGTGACATTTGATTGTATGCAAAGTGATGTCTTTGAGCACCTTTAGGCAGATAATGTCATGAATACTGACCAAGTTACTTCGTACCCTATAGAGTTTCTAAACTCCTTACAATTATCAGGAGTACCTTCACGCAACTTGAGACTGAACGTTGGTGTTCCAGTCCTGTTAATGCGGAATATGAATTCACCAAAGCTTTGTAATGGCAAACGAGTACAAGTAACACCTAGGACAAAACATTATAAAAGCTATTCTCTTTTGCGAGTCAGACTCGCTCATGAAGAGTTCCGTAGTAGCGTATCCACTTACAATAGCCATTATCTTCGACTAACTATTAATAGTATTTATATAAACGACAAAGCTATATTAGCGGTTTTTAAGATGTGCTTTATTTCAAAAACTGCTGACTACATATCGTTCAAATCAATTGTCGTTGGAAGTTTTTATAACGATCTACAGCATATATTTTTTTTAGATTTGTCACTTTCTTACTTTAAAAGTTAGAGACACACACACACCCATTTTACCACTTTGGAACCGTATATCTTTCAAAAGATTGACTTTGAGAAACAATGGTTTTAGGAACCTCAAAGTAATTTTTAACGACTCATTTTCCACATCAGTTCCATGTATGAAGAACCCTCCGTAATATTCAATATTTTTATTTTCTATAACATCGTTAAGCGGTTCACAGAATACAGCCATCTACCTACCGATTTTCAAATGTGTAAACTGAATAGTTTCGGCATAAAGTGGCTGTGACACACGGATAGACTGACAGACATAGCGCGTCTATAAGGATTCAGTGTTTAGCCATTTTTGACAACGGAACTCTAAAAGTACTGTTTACAGAAATGTTTTAAATATTTCTTGCAGTTATATTTCTTATTAGTCCATATGAACAGAATTGAAACGAAAATTACTATCGAGCGATGAAGAAGTTCTGTGTTACCCCGAATTTAACTTGAGCGAAGCCGTGGGCAAAAGCTAGTATCCTATAAAGTATACTACTAGCACACAACATAAAAATATGCGGATGTACATACATACATACATAGACTCACGCCTGTTTCCCCGAAGGGCTAGGCAGAGGCATATTAAACGCCCACTTTTCGCCAGTGTTTTGATCCCAAGTAATAGGTGACGAGCCTATTGCCGCTTATCGGTATATTTTGATTGCCAGAGCCTCGTTCGTTGATCAGCAGGTGCACCACTTGCAGGTGAGGTTGGCTTGGGACCCTAAGTTCTTGGTGGGAACCCTATGCACCCTAATATGCGGATGTATTTCATATTAAGTCAAATCATTTATGTCAGGATTTGAACCTAACTTATGCATATTACAACTTCTTTGTTGGTTTCTATACCGATTTTAGGCAACGATCACAAAGGTCACCATCTCGACGGGGATCCATTCATGTGGCATTTATATCAGTGCACTATCGTGCTTCTGAAGGCACTTAAAGCCGTCCGCCCTGGTTCCAGTTCCAGGACATGAACCGTTAGATCATGTCGGAAGCCTTCAGGCATCCTATTAATTCCGATACAAGCATTGGTCACACACTCATACAAAAAAAGAAATGTATCCCGAATTTAGGCATAGGATTTTAATTATCTGCGGCATCCATCAACATCCATCAAACTATAAATAAGTAATCATCGTTCTAATTCACCAAAGCCATCTTTAGTTTCGCCATAACGCCACTCAACAAACAGTTTAATTACCAATAAAACGTTACAACGTCGTTAACTATTATCTGGTTAACTAACTGAACCGGGTTTAAATGTGACTTTGGATACTAGATTTACTATTACAACTATAAAAGGTCCTATTCCAACAGGATTGCTTTTTGGCAAATGCCGGCTGAGTTTTTTTTATATTTTACTATTTGGATATTTATTACCTTTTCCCTCTCTTTAGGCACAAATAAATAATGTAATAATATTCTACCACACAGAAATGGTCACCCACGTGCTATTCTGATGTACAAGCCATATCAGTGCAAAATTTTATCAATACTGTTGTTTAGTAGTTTTTACGTGGAGTAGTAAAAATCATTCAAATTGCTGGGCCGATCCTGAAGTAATTTTCAGAGAAAATTTATATTAGCACATGCAAAGGTAATAATTATTATCAAGCAGCGGTCAAATCAATTGAATTTTCTATAACCGGCGCCTGTACAGCGCTTAAAACAATAAACTAATCTTATTCAGACTAAATATTTGAACAAGCTTTTACTGCACATCTTCGAAGAGTTTAGATAATGATTTATTTATTTATTTATTTATTTATTTATTTATTTATTTATTTATTTATTTCAATATCTTATAACTATTATTACAGGTCATTAACCTAATGCAATAGCAAGACACTTAAAATAATATTTAAAACATCTTATAAAAAACAAAGAAGATAACAATGAAAACAACAAAATAAAAATATTATATAACAATCAAACAACACTGTGAAGTGAGTTTAACACAACAAAACTACAAAAGAAAATACGAATTATACATTACTCTCTCTTATACAACCCACCACACTATTAATTATTCATAGCATAACTTGTGCATTAGTAGCTTTGTGAATTCGCACCATTGACACGTAATGATGTCAATTTCATCATGTATGATATTGGTAACCCGAATTGCTCGGGTAAGAGAAGATTTGGCGAGCAGATTGGTTCTCGCTGTCGGTACGGCCAGGAGTGGCGGACGACGTCGCCGCCAGACGTAGCGGTCGGGAACACAAAAACTTAAGTGTTGTAACACGCCCGGATTATGCTCAGTGCCACGGAGTAATTTGACTATATACTCTACGAGTGTGAATTCCCGTCGCACCTTCAATTCATTATACCCGACCATGCCAAGTACAAATAGAGTGGGGTACATTAATGGATAAAACGGATATACCCCATATAGTTTCATGTACAGGTGGCGTGTGAATTTGTTCTGGACACGCTCCAACATTATAGAGTATTTAGCTTCATGCGGTGCCCATATGACAGCGTTATGTTCCAGCTGACTTCTGACAAGCGCGTCATACAGGACCCTTATCGCTGTAATGTTGGTGAAGTGACGCGTCTGTCTCAGCACAAATCCGAGATTCCTGTACGCCTTTTTACAGATCTTAGTGACATGGTCGCGAAATGATATGTCAGGTGCAACTAAAACCCCCAGATCACGTACCTGGGTAACTCTTGGCATAGGCGTAGTATCCATAACGTACTCGTATGTTATTGGTGAACGAGCGCGTGTGAAACTCGTGATCGAGCATTTTGAGACGTTAAATTGGAGCTTGTTCTTTTTACTCCATTCGACTATCTTATTAATATCTTCCTGTAAAAGCTTACAATCTGACTCGCTTCTAACCTCGAGCAACAACTTGAGGTCATCTGCAAATAATAAACAATTGCCATGTTTAACGACTTCTGGCAAATCGTTAATCATTATAATAAATTCGAGAGGCCCCAAATTGCTGCCCTGACTCACGCCTGACCAGGTGCAATAAGAGTCAGATTCATATCCGTTGAAGTCGACGTACTGTTGTCTATTTTTCATATAGCTGGAGAAAAATTTCAACAGTTGCGGTGTGCACCCGACCTCTGCAAGCTTCATTAATAGGACATCATTATCGACGGTGTCAAATGCCTTCTTGAAATCAAAGTATGCAGAGTCTACTTGCATACCAGCATCTACCGACGGCACCACTTGAGCCATAAAGTTAAGTAAATTTGTGGCAGTGCTGCGCGCCGGTCGGAACCCGTGCTGCGAATCCGATAATCGTACACGCACCTGTTCTTGCATACATCGCTGGATAGCGGACTCGAACACCTTAGCCGGCGTCGATAACACCGCCACAGGTCTATATCCACTGATGTCCGATCCAGCTTTACCCTTGGGCACCGGGATGACTCTCGTAATCTTCCATTGCTCTGGGAATGTTGCTGAATGCAGACAGCTATTAAATATATATAGTAGTGGTTCCGCAAGTACTCTACTACAGTCTCTAAAAAGAAATGCTGGTATACCATCTGGTCCTGCGGAGCGTTTCGGTTTTAAGCTCAGTAGTGCACTCCTTACGTCCTTAATAGTAAGAGAATTAATTTGCACGTGAGCACTGCTCGCCGCAGCCGTCGCTGCCGCCTCATCAGGATCTAATCGCGGCGGTTGGCTACTGTAAACTGACTGAAAGAAACTCGCAAAGTGTTGAGCACTCTCTTTGTCCGACAAATGCACCCCATCTTTTATAATGGCTGTTCTATTTGCGGCGTAATTTTTCGATCGTATATATTGCCAAAACGACTTAGGATCTTTTCCCAACTGACACTGGATTTTTAATTGATATTGTCTATGTGCTGTTTCTATGAGTTTTTTTGTAATTGCCCTGTAGTTTGAATACTCTTTGTAATGTGTGTCGAGTTTTGTTCTTTTGAATGTTTTATGGAGATTAGCTTTAACTACCAAATGTTTTATTATTTCCTTTGTATACCATTCCGGGTACACACGCCGCGATTTAACACCTATGTTTTTTCTAGGAACACATTTATCTAATATATTATTGATATTTTCATAAAAGTAATTAATCATATCATTCAAATCGTTCATCTCATACAAGTTACTCCAATCAGTCGAACCCAACAACGAGTAAAGCATATGATAATCGGCCTTATAAAAGTTCCATTGCGGTCTTATTTTAATAGCGCATGCATCGGGCATATGTGAGTCGACGATGGGGCCGGCGCGGGCGGCGGCGGCGCAGCGCACGGACACCGCGAGTGGCGGGTGATGCGCGTCCACCGGCACGAGCGGCTCGTCCGCCTCCACCACTGACACTTCGCTAAAACCTGAACTCAGTACCAAATCTAACTGTCTATTTAAACAATTTCCAACACCATTACTTTGTGTGAATTCACAATAGGTTAATAAATATTCATAATAATTATATACATTTATATGGCACGAATATAAATTAAAATCACCTATCACTATAATGCCCTTATATCTAGTGCACAGTTTTTCTATTATACCAAAGAGCAACATGTAATCATATTCTGAACTACTAGGTGGTATATAAATCACCACACACAAGAACAAAAATCTGTTATTTAAGTGAACCGTTGCACATAAGATTTCAAAAACACAAGTGTCAATCGCTACCTCTGTCACATGTACCTTTCGCAGCTCGAAGCGGTGTGTGGCCACTAAAAACACGCCTCCCTGTTTCCGCCCATCGGCTCGATCGCACCGAAGTATTTGAAATCCTGGTGGAATTATTTCTGAATCTCTTATGGACTCGTTACAACCAGATTCCGTTACTGCATATAAATCTGAATTTATTGCATCAATGTTATTTTTGAACTCCTGCAACTTGGTTCGAAGTCCTCTACAGTTCTGATAAAATATATTTATAAAATTACTGTGGTGGTTTTTTGCTTGACTTTCGAAACCAAATCCATTCGTTGAATTCGGCGTTCTGCGGCCAGACTTCAGCTTGGTTCAATTTATCAAAACAATTTTCAGTCACTCCAATAATAAAAGACGAATAGTCACGCTCAATTTTGTGTACTATTTTATCAACCTTAACGAATACGTCAGAGCCACATACACTCTTCACGTGGTCGGTTATAGCTTCAACAGTAGTTGTCGGATGTAGTCTCCACACATGCATGTGTTTTTTCCGTTCCACCGCTTGAATTCCATTCAATGTAGTATTTATGCCTTTTCTCACATCCTTTGATAACTGGTTTCCCTTTCTGCTTCGAACCGTTGTCCAACTCTCTTGATTGTCCTCATTCTGGTCCTGAGCAGTTTCGTTACTGGTTTGAATCTTTTGAGTGCTCGTAGTCAATGCAGTTGGCGGCAGTTCAGCCGACTTCGTGGCCCCACTTTTGTTTACCTTCGGCTTTTTGTTACGTACAGTGTTCTTGGGTACGCTAACGCTTTGACTAACTACCTCTGCGAAAGAGGAAGCAGCGCTTTCTACTGTCTCAGTATCGGTCTTCCGAGTTTGCTCATCTACGGCTATTTTAATATTAACTTTTTCCTCTAGTACCTTCATTACTGTAATTATGTGATTCAACTCAGTTTTGGTTTGAGTAAACTGATTGAGCAACAAAGTTATCACATTTGCCTGACTATCCATGCGAGCTATCATTTCTGATCGAAATTGTCTTAACTCCTCTAGCAATGTAGAATCAGAGTCCTGGAGTGTAGGAGAAAATCTGGCTTGACTGCCACGCTGAGCATTTACATAGTTGAGCGGCGTAGTCATCGGTATCTCAGGCTCAAGCGTATTATTTCTAACCGGAGTATCGCTGTTTCCTCTCTTAGGCTTTAAACAAATACATTCCGGGCACACCCAGCTCTTTTTATACGTCTGAGTAAATGACTTGAAAGCATTTGTGTTTATTTCAAGACATGCTATATGATACTTTTTCCTGCAATTATCATCTGAACATTCCATAAAAAAATCCGTTATTATGGAAGCACAAGCGCTACAATGATTAGGCATTCTTTGAACAAAAATACAACATTCAAACCGTAATTGCAACTTGATGTCGCGTCTAATTGTCGGCAGCGTAGTAAAGCGCTTCAAGCGCAGGTGCGGTGCAGGTGTAGTGTTGCGACGTGCGCGCGGGGCGGGAGATGCGAGCACCGTGCGGGTTGTCGTAGGTCAGGGATGGATGTCGTTAATTGAAAATTTTAAAATGTTTTTGCTTATAACTTAATAACCACTGGATGGATTTTGATCACAGAAACACTGTTTTAAACTTCAGTTCACTGACTAAACGAGTTCACAACTAGTATGCCTAAAAGATTAAATTTTACCAACTTTTTCAATTTAAAATGCGGAGCAAAATAACATGAACCTACTGGTACGGTATAAACTTTGATGATATAACGATGCAACCACTTTGCAAAGAAGTAATAAACATTAAACCAAAAGCACGGCGCCCACTTTAATTTCATTGACAGCTGATGCAGTAGCTCACCAATGGTAAAGCATATACAAGCATTTTTAATGCAAGAGGCATACAACAACATAAGAAGATTGACAGCTTTGATGTGCACTCAAAAACTGACACGAGACAGCGTAACACAAATATTTTATCGACGTCCCAAAAATATCACCTTGTACCACATTTTTTGACATAGAATGTGGAACGTTTTCTTTCTCATAAGTGATACGTTTTGGTTTAGGTTGCATCAAAAAGTCAAGTCAAAAGTCAAAAATCATTTATTCATCTAGGTCACAACGTGACGCTTATGAACGTCAAATTTTTAAAGTAAATTAATAATGCTTCTACATTTACATTTACTGCCCATTTGCAAAGCAATAGGTAGAACCACGAGAAAGAACGGGCAATAAAACTCGTGGCCACTCTTCTTAATCGCCAGTGTTATGGTACATAATATTTTGTTTTTGTAAGGAGCTGCAACTGTTTCACATTGTAATTAATTACTTGTAAATAGTAAATAAGAACATACATATATACAAAATATGTAGTTACTAAATTAAGTGCTGTAGTAGTCTTCAAATGTAAATCTTGTGTAACAGGAGCATCCACTTACGCTTTATAATTTAGGCAACTCGCGATCATGTTCAGAACTATGGTGGAAAAGTATGTTACAGAAAGTGAATAAAATTAGTGGAACAACAATGAAAATGTAAATGTAGTTAGTTTAATGACCTAATAATGCATGAATATTTAATTAATAGAACTAGAGATATTATATAAAAAAAACTGAAAAGTAAGGTATCTATATAAATTAAAAAAATCAAGAGTAGGCTAGTGTAAGTGACCATCTATCCTTATCACTGAAATAATCATTAATGGTATAATAACCTTTCCTAATAAGGCAGTCCTTTATTTTACTTTTGAACGTACTAAATGGCAATTCTAAAAGTAGTCCGGTCAATTTAGACATTCGAAGTTACATAAAGTCCCAACAAGCTGAATTTCTGTGAAATTGTTCAAAACATAATTATAAACAATGTCTAGAAGTTTACAAAAGAATTATTAACTTTATGTAAACGATGATAAGGGGCATATAACTTATGCCTGTTTCGAGTATTTATGTTATGTACATCACTTTTTGTAGTAAATAAATCTATATTTTGCCTAATATACAATATACTAGCAAATAAAAATTGCGAGGCTACTGTAAGAATCCCTATAGACTTAAAGCGTTCCCTAAGAGTATCTTTTGCACCTAACATGTTTATTGCTCGTACCGCTCGTTTCTGTAGAACGAAAATATTCTGAATATCCGCAGCTCTGCCCCATAACAAAATACCGTAGGACATGACACTATGAAAATAGCTAAAATAAATCAGACGAGCTGTGTCAACATCAGTAAGTTGTCTAACTTTTTTGACAGCATACGCAGCAGAGCTGAGCTTACCTGCAAGACATGCTATATGTGCACCCCATTGTAACTTATTATCTAGTGTAATGCCTAGAAACACTGTCGAGTCAACTGTGTCAAGTTCCTCCCTATCTAGCCTTATATTAGGTCCCAGTTGTCTAACGTTAGGTAAAGCAAATTTAACGCATTTAGTCTTTTTAGAATTAAGCACTAGGTTGTTTGCATCAATATACTGATGGCTACATACAGCAAATATTAAGCAAGTGTCTTGACGTTTCTGTGTTATTAATGTTATCGGACAAATACAGCGATATGCTTGTTTGTACATAGCAAAACTACGTTTAAGAAATCGGCTATGAAAGCTCCTCAAAATAGACAAACGGAAAAATACAATATTAAGATTAACTTAAAAGCTACTGGTCAGATCTTGATCTAGATCAAATTTAACTGATGCACACGTGAATCAGCTTTCAAACAAAAAATCTATTATCAAAATTGGTCCACTCAGGGAACAGTAACAGAACTGAGGTACTACGTACCTATTCCCTTTTGAAGCAGGTTAAAGAGTAAAAAATGGCCTTAACCTAACCACTATAAAAAAGCAAGAGACATAACCATCTGCTTACGCAAGATAGAGCTAACCAGTCTTGCTTTTTCATGGCTGGTAACTTATTCAAGCAATAAGACAAAATAGGATCAGAACCCTTTGAAAAATAAACATCGTATAATTCTATATTTGCTCAGCAGCAGGCTGGCCACAATCTAGCCCGCCATTTTGGTCAAGCCACAAGAAACTTTGATGGCAGATGCTGATAAAATTCTATAATTGCAAAGGATTTCGTAGAAGACTTCTCAGAATTCAAATACAGTCAAACCGCAATTGTCAACATAATGTAAACTTGCCCTACATTTGCACCGCATACAGTGCTATGTGTACCTTACCTAAAACTTCGTATCCACCGGAGCTGAAAGGCAGTTGACCGATGCGTGAGAAAAACTTTCACCTATAATAATTTCATATTAGTATATTAAGTGTCCTAATGCTAAGTATGAGAGCAACAGTCCATGGGCACACATGGCAAAGATGTACTGGCCAATTGCAGAGTTGGCGTTAGTCATAATTATTATATTTCAAAAAGTTACGCTGAAATCTTATATGGTCTACGCGATACGTGCTTATCCATGTGATATAAAAAAAAAATATACGCAGAATTTGTAAAGTGCACGCCATGGATTTAACTCGAGACTCTATGCGTAGCAGTCCGTCAGTCACTCCATTAGGCTATCTGCTGATTCCTCTAATTCTATCATTTTATTTTTACGGGCGCTCGCTCTTTGATGGCTCTTTTTGAACACCGCTCAGCTCATACCTATTTCATGTACACGCAGCTTTATAGTCGAGGAGCTTACCGCATGCCAAACCCACCCACTTTAAACTATCGAAGCTATTGAGAGCCTAATTGTCCAATTATCCCAATCGTACTTAATAGTTAACTATTTGGGACATTTTAATTAGGTACCGCCAAAATTGAGCTAAATTACGCGTACAATTATGTAGATATAGAATTACTGTGAACCGTTTTATATGCAATTATAAGAACACCATTGGCAGACTTTGAAATTTACAGATGGGAAACTTTACTGAATGTCTTTTTGATTCATACGCACGTAACGTGCAATCCGACCGCTCTTATCTATCAATCCTTGAGGTGAATCATTCTTGATTACGTTAGTTTCATATAAGGGTGACCATTCACAAAATGATTTTTCAGTCTTATGACTTAGATAGGAATACTTTATAAATCTATAATTGCTAAAAATTCTGCTAACGCAGAGCCTTAGTTGGTGGGCTACGCACTCGAGATTTTAGCGGGCGATGCTTTTAATGTAGTAATCACTCACTAATGAAGAGCTTTTGAGAAATTTATCCCTAAGAGAGAAAAATTGAGATGAGCACTCGTATAGAAGGCCATCATTATCAAAGTAAGAGGCACTAAATTTGTCCCATTTCTGGTTAAAAATAGATCTTAACTTTTTACAATATTTAATAAAATGATAGCGACCCAGAACATTTCGTTAGTTGTTAAGTCAGCTTTATTTTTTTGGTCCCGAAGTGGAATTAGTGGCACAACTCACTAGTTGTGAACCACTGGGCACTGCCTAAAGTTAAATTTAGGCCCTGGCGGAGGGCGTAAGGGAAAGGGTTAGTAACAGCAGGAGAGGACTTGTAGACTTTCCTGGGGTCGGGTTGGATATGGCGTAACGGGAGGAAGACTAGTCTCTTGTACCCTGTCCTCTACACTTTGGTCGGCAGTCGGGGTGGTTTCTAGCGTTAACACGATACACTCCCGGCTTGAATTTCTCCTAGAGACGGAGATTTTTACGGTTGTTTTATTCGTAACAACGTATAACGTAGTGTTTGGCTTTCGCTACTCTTAATCGGACCCCATCGAACCTGACAAGTTTTATTCGATCTACAATCACTTTTCATAGTCATAGTCACCCGAAGAGTTTTGTGTTCCTATGTGCCGAGTACATATTTTTTCATTTCATAATAATTCTGCTGTAAATTATGTTCATAATCTTTAATCACTTTCATTATACATATTTAAGTATTTCCCCGTATTTAATTTTTTGTGAGTACTCACAGTGTAATCATCTGCCTGCGTGAAGGAAACTGATTGACCAGGACATTAGTAGCCTCGCAAAATAGAATTTTATAGACATGGCTGCTGCGTTTTAATGAAAATAGAGAAATGGTTTTCTCAATTTTAATTCGTAAAAGATTGGCTATAAAAAATATTTTATTTTATTTTATTTTATTTTATTTTATTTTATTTTATTTTATTTTATTTTATTTTATTTTATTTTATTTTATTTTATTTTATTTTATTTTATTTTATTTTATTTTATTTTATTTTATTTTATTTTATTTTATTTTATTTTATTTTATTTTATTTTATTTTATTTTATTTTATTTTATTTTATTTTATTTTATTTTATTTTATTTTATTTTATTTTATTTTATTTTATTTTATTTTATTTTATTTTATTTTATTTTATTTTATTTTATTTTATTTTATTTTATTTTATTTTATTTTATTTTATTTTATTTTATTTTATTTTATTTTATTTTATTTTATTTTATTTTATTTTATTTTATTTTATTTTATTTTATTTTATTTTATTTTATTTTATTTTATTTTATTTTATTTTATTTTATTTTATTTTATTTTATTTTATTTTATTTTATTTTATTTTATTTTATTTTATTTTATTTTATTTTATTTTATTTTATTTTATTTTATTTTATTTTATGCTACAACACAATAGTAAAACTTACAGCTACAACACAATAGTAGAACAAACATTATATATTTGAATGTTATTTTGACTAGATCGTAAATTTAATAATGCTTCAACGTAACTGTAGAAGTGAAATTAGACGATTATGACATTTAATTAGCAGAATACCGATTCTGAATCAATTCAAAATATAATCTCATTTCGTTCGAAATATAATTATAATGTCATAATATAAAATACGAGAATTGGCCTTCTGGTTATATCATTCGATTTAGCGATTGCCGCTTGACCAATTATTAAATATTTTTTAAACTGGAAACGTACGTTTCGCAACACCAGAGGAGTCACAAGAGCGTTGCCACCCTTTGGGTTAGGAAAAGGGATTGGAGCAGGAGTGGGATGAGGGAGAAGGAATAGGGGATAGGGCCTCCGGCACTCTCACTCACGAACGAAACGCAACAATATAGGTACTGTTACTTTACGTCGATTCTCTGTGAGAGGGTAGTACTTCCCCGGTCGAGCCGCCCCATTAATGTTGAAATCAGGAAGGCTCTACTACCGATAAACATTATGAGACAAAAACACCTGTATTTTTTTTCAGAAAAGATCGTCAAAGAGTCCGTAATGACCTTTATCCATTAATTATGATCTCTTTAAGGTTTTAAAAACTTATGAGACATACTAAAACAGTCTTGGCTAGTATGGTAGAGTATAAGTAGACATAATATCGTTGACAGTGAGTCAGTTTGACGACGCAATATGCGAATGTTCCAATTTGCTATTTTATGGGATTGTTAAAATGTTATAGCTTTAGTCGAACTATTATATTACTATGAGAAAAGGGAAAATGAGATAATATTATTGCTATAACTTATATGTAACAAAATTGTTTTGTAGTGTTATAATTATAAGTGCCGCGCAAAGTCAAAATTTACTTAAGTATTGTGACGCATATTATGAACGTCTCTAAAAATGTAGGATACGTTCTAGTAAGTATAAAGATGGCCTTTTTGGCCGAATTTTATATTCTTAACATAAAAGCATTCGGTTGGTATACATAATTATATTCTTGCCATACAAAATTATCAATGTCATACATTCACATTTTCATAAATCATAAATCATTCATTTGCATGAAAATGGGTGTACAAAAGATGTTACAATTTCGTTGAGTCCATTTAACCATATTCAACCTCATCAGGTGTGCAAATTTAAAAACAGTTTTTATTACATAATGGAATTCAGAAAAAAATATATATATATAGGAATTTAAACTTTCGTGGTCATTTAAACTTGCTTTAAATTGTCTTTCGGGATATATACCACGTACCTTTGTTTGGAGTAACCGATATTTCGGCACTGTTGCAAGCGCTATGTTCACGGATGTACTGAGGGTATTGCGGGTTTTACCTATGAAATCGAAAGGGACAGAAGAATGGCGTTCCTCGATGTTATGATTGGCGTACGGGATGACGGTTCATTAAGCCACTCTGTATACAGAAAGCCAACACACACAGATCGCTAACTACACGCCGACTCACATCATCACCCACGTCAACTGAATTCCGTTATAACGTCGCTTACCGACCGGGCATACAGCTTGTGTGACGATGAACATTTGGGTAAGGAACTTTCGCATTTAAGCGACGTTCTACACAAAAACGGATACAGTAGGCGCATCAGACCACCCAGACATACTAAAAAACACCTGGACTTCAAGGTTGAACGACACCCAGCGTACTTACCGTACGTCGAAGGAGTGACAGATAAGATCGCCAATATTCTTAACAAAGTTTCAGTAAAGACTATTTTCACTCCTTTTAAGAAACTGTCTCAATATATAAGAACGCCGAAAGACAGTCTTCCATTAGAAAAGCCAGGTGTATACAAAGTTGACTGCAGCTGTGGCAGTTCCTATATAGGACAAACGAAACGCACCATATCTTGCCGGATAAAGGAACACATCAGGGCAGTCAAAAATATCGAGCCACACAAGTCAGCCATAGCTCAACACCTTTTAGACTCGGGTACCGACCACTGGATTGAGTTACACAACCCTCAGGTGCTTTCGACAGAACGCCACTACATACCTCGAGTGGTTAGGGTGGCTATTGAAATCAAAAAGTTTAATATTTTCAATAGAGAGGATGGGTTTCAACTGTCGAGTATCTGGCATCCAGTGGTGCGTCTATGTAAAACCCGTGAAACGGACAAACTCAAACCGCGAGCTGACGTAGTGAGTGTAGTATGTCGTGATCGGGTACAGTGCGATAGTGAAAACAGTGGCAGTGGTGTTGTACGCAAAAAACGAGTAAGAAAGCGGGTAGACCAGACCAGGTAGGTTATACTTGCTCGTAACATTCATCCACCCGCAATACCCTCAGTACATCCGTGAACATGTCGCTTGCAACAGTGCCGAAATATCGGTTACTCCAAACAAAGGTACGTGGTATATATCCCGAAAGACAATTTAAAGCAAAAAAAAATATAATCAAAAGGTGAGCTAGTCAAATAGTTATAGCCTCCGTCAGCAATAATAATCAATATTTCGAGAAAATGTCAAAAAGTAATAATTAATAATACAATAATTGAAATAATTGAATATAGAGAATTCAAATAATAATACTGGATAATAAATATATTATAATCAATTCAATCTTTTACAGCCATTCACTTACAGAATAAATCATTATTTCAAGAAGTAACAATTTCACTTTCTTTAACTTCTTAAAATATAATAAAAGTTATAAATCTTTAACATTATTTGCCATCAAAGACAAAGTCATGGCTGGATGACTAAATATAGGTGGCACAATTCATTAGCTAAGATCTAAAAAAAAAAAGAAACATAGATTCTGTAGCACTAGGCAGTAGCCATTTATCTTTTAGTTTTATTAACTTCTTGCCTAATTTGTCTAATCCGTTAATTCCATAAGCGCAACCACTTAAGCAGGGAAAATCCTATTCAAATGATAAATTGTCCGTATTTATGCAAAAAGGAACCACACGACAAATTTCGATTTTTGCTTTTTTTGAAGAATACCAATTTAAAAGTGGTTTATTTTCTTATTCAAAAAATATCCACATGATTTTTCCCTTGGAAACAAGTTATACAAAAAGCAGAAAGGAACCAACAGCATAAACACATATTATACATATTGCAAAACCGAACCATAGCACCATGGGACTCCTTTCATCAAACAAATAAACCATATAAATTCCATGTCATTTTATACAAAACAGAACCACAGATACTTGGTACCATTATACATTAAAAGTATTTCTATTATTAAAAATTATTATAATACACCAAATGGAACCAAGTTTCTGTGGTACCATTATGCGTAAAATAAATTCATATTTGATTTGACTAATTGTTTTTTTGAAAAATGGAACCACAAGCATTCGGTTCTACCATGTATAAAAAAATATTGTAAACAGCAGAACCACAATTACGTGATTTTATTGTACTGCGGAAGGCGTAAATTTAAAGTTTGAAATTCTAGCTGAAATTTAGAGTTTTTACAAAGACCGGTACGCATCATGGAAGTCTAAACTCTTGAAACCAGGCAATGATGACTATAGAACCCAACTCCCGCGCCAATATACGGAGAACATCCCTGATGTCAACCAAGGCGAGGTACGAGAAGGTCTCGTGCAACTTAAGAACAACAAGTCTCCATAAGATGACAAAATCACCAAAGAGCTCTTAAAAACATGGGGGACTGTAGTCCTGAAAGAGCTCTTTAATTCTATTATCCATCAGGGCCTTACAGCTCAGGCGTGGATCGGGAGTGCGGTTGCCCTGTTCTTCAAAAAAAGGTGACAAAATCTCGCTGAAAACATATAGACACATTTCACTCTTTAGCCACCTCTACAAGTTGTTCTCGAGAGTGCTAACAAACAAACTCGCCAAAAAACTTGACGATTTCCAGCCACAGACCACATCCATACTGTTTAGCAGAATATACAGAAGACCAATGAGTACAATAAGCCGCTGTGTATGGCTTTCGTGGACTACGAGAAAGCCTTCGACTCCATCGAAACCTGGGTGGTTCTGGTTGCTCTGCAGCGGTCGTACCGATTGGCGCTACATCGAGGCGTTGATATGTTTTTATGATATCACCACTAAGACCATCCAACTACAGCCCCGTCGTCGCGATTGCGACGAGGTGTGAGGCAGGGGGACTTAATATTTCAATTAGCTCTTCACCTTCGCACTCAAAGACATCTTTAAGATGCTGGACTGGCTTGGACTGGGCATAAAAATTAACTGCGAATACATCTCACACCTACGGATTGCTGACGATATCGTCATCGTTGCGAAGTCCCTGGAATAGTTGAGCGGGATGCTCTACAGCCTAAACGGAGCCTCTCGACGTGAACTTGTTTCGGCATGAACTGAACAAAACCAAGATTATGTTAGACGAACTCATCATGTCGGGATCGGCTTATGTCCAAGGATTGCTTGTTGTCCAGCTTGGTAGCAATAACTTCGAGAAAGAAATGGACCGGAGTGTCCAGTTGGGTTGGGCAACGTTTGGCAAACTATGTCAAGTTTTCTCTTCGCCCCTACCACAATGCCTGAAGACCAAAGTCTACAACCAATGCGTCCTACCTGTTATGACGTACGGTGCCGAGACGTGGACACTCACAGTGGCACTAGTCCCCAAACTTAAAGTCACGCAGCGAGTATAAAATCCACGACGAAGTTATCCGACAAAGAACCAGAATTACCGACATAGCTCACAGAATAAGTAAGCTTATGAGGCAGTGGACTGGTCATATCTGCAGCAGTACTGATGGCCGATAGGCCAAGCTTGTCCTAGAGTGGAGAACACGACTCGGTAAGCGTATGGGTGGCACCCAGTTAGGTGGACTGACGACCAGAAATCGAGGCTGGGACAAAATGGATGCAAAAGGCTAAGAACCATGTGGCGCGTGTTGGGAGAGGCCTATGTTTTACAGTGGATTGCTATAGGCTGCATATCAAAGGTTTATTACGATAATACTTAGTTTTTATGTATATTGGTAAATCCATGGCTTTACCGATATACATGAAACCCATGGTTTGTGGTTCTTTTTTGCATATGAGGAAAGCTATTAGTTAGTAAATATTAAAAGGAACCACATGCACATTTTCTTCATTATCTAGAAAACTTAAGAGTATCCAGAGCAAATTTATATACACATACTTAAATGAGTAGGTTATCAATACAATTATATAAAATAAATGTAATATCTTCCTTAATCTAACAGAGCTGCACATGTTTTTGTAAATTCATTGATATCTCAGAAGTGCGTTTTGCTGGGTGGTTCCTTTTTGCATAAATACGGACAATTATAAGTCCAGAGGATTTTTTAAGGAAAAGATCCAGTTTTACTTGGCTTTGGGATTTAAATCTTAAAACTGTTAGTGCTTTGAAGTGGTCCTTGGACTATTAAGCTGAAGTTCTTCACAGCTTTTGCCGTATTTTTTTACTTTTTTTGTGTCAATGTGTTTATCAAAAAGAATTTCAGTTTCAGAAATGTATTTCTTGTCCTGCCTCTGTGTTTATAACAACTTCGGAGGCAAATCATTGTGATCATTTCACGTGTATACAGAAACATGACATGTAGTCGTTTGAAATTACGATATTTATGAGTTAGACCGAATATTATTGGATCTTTTAGTCACCAGTATAGTGTGACCTGATTCTTCAGCCTTTGGCCCTTAACTGAATTGTACTTAGTCAACTAACGACCCGTAGGCAGCCTGCCTACACACTACCAGAGGAAACAGCGTGGGAGACTGCAGCCCTTAGTGTTCAGGCCAGTGTCGTGTTGTTGGTCGGTCATACTCGGCATAGGAAGTGAGACAATACTCGGCAATAAACGCATCTAGGACCTCTTCTGCGTTTTACTCCCAGAACCCGTTACAGTAGCGGTTGTGTCAGCGACTGCTATGCCGAAGGTCGCGGGTTCGATTCCCGCTCTAGTCAAACATTTGTATGCTTGAATGGTTGTCTTGGCTGGGTTTTTCTATGTATATATTTATTAAATATTTATATAGTATGTATGTTTATCCATAGTATAGTACCCATAGTATAAACTCTGCTTAGTTTCGGGCTAGATTGTGTATGTGGTAGAAAAAGAATATAAAAAAATAGAATATTGAACTGCTTTCAGCTGTAACAACGCATGGCTCTATGCTAGTTTATTCGCCTGTGCGTTTTCCTCGTCCAAAGTCATCGTCCTAGCGTTCCTCATCGAAAGTGACCGTGTCTTGTTGAGCTTCATCTTACAGCAGTACTTACACAAATCATTCCGTACTGTACTTGAAATTTCGTTTATGCTTCAACGAGAACGTTTTCCAGGCAGATGATCTCTTGCAGATGGACCTGATAGTTGCTTTCTGAAATATTTTTATAACCATTTGTATGAAGTGAGTACATGCCAAACGTATGGTCGATGACCAACAAGATTTTAAAGAGTTTCCGAAAGCCTGGCTGTGATATACCGGCGCTCGTATTCGCTAAATTGTAACATTGACCTCAGTATTAAGTTTTTAAAAAAAATCTTTCTTCTAAAACACTTAATAACGGTATTAGTTTTGCAGCCGGATAAAAAACTTGTCACCTTTATCAGCACCGTACCAGATAAATTTACAACAATTTTGAAAAAAAAATTGTCAGAATAATTTTTATTAGTCTCTCATTTTGCTATTTATTTTTGAAAGTATTATCTCATTTACTCTTTATTATAAATACTTGAAGAACGAAAAAGCTAAGATTTCATAATCATAGGTGACAAAGTGAAAACATATTTTGTTAAACGTTGAAGACATTTTGAATAACTAGCCTAAATATTCTACAGCGATAGCCAACATAGTCATCATGTTTCTTTGTTTCTGTACTGCAGACATGTCTAGATTAAATACTGCTTAAACTTTACTTCGATAAGCCTGCATTGTTTACCCTCGTTGTGCTGCTTCCTTTAATTGTGTATAACTTCGAAGATGTTTTATTTTGTAAACCACGTTCGACACAAATATGCCAGGCGACTTGTGCAGTTGACAGGAGCTATAGTGCAACCAACATCTTATTCAGAGTGGAATGACTGCAGATAGATTTTACTATATCGGTAAAAACATTTAAAATGTAACATTTTTGGTAATATACCAAATATTTCTCCGTAAACAAGTGTCCATTTACATTAAAGAAGTTAGAATTAATTTTATAATAATATATTCATTATTTTCAAAAGAAGAATAAATTGGCCTAAATTCAAGTGCATTTCCAAATCTATGAATATAATGCATTCAAATGGTCCAGTATAGTACTATAAATGAGCGTCTAATGATTTGTGAGATTACACATGTGATAGATACACGTAAACCTGTCACTTCGAAAAGTTAAAGACACCGCGGTAGTTTTAGTGACCAAGTCCGAATGCCTTTAGAGTAGTTCCACAGATTTCCTCAAAGAAGGTGCTCTGCTAAGCCTTACAATAATTAGGTGTGGAGAACAACACAAAATGGTATGTACCAAGTACCAACAGAGCAAAGACGACTAGGTATATAATATAAGAAGTACACTGAAAACTACACTAAACAATTTCTTCACTTACGAACTTTGCAAACTAACTCAAAATCAACACGTTAGATTTATTTGACACATTCACATAGGTGAAGTTAATATAAGCTTGTAAAACACAACTTCATGACTTGTCAAGTTAAATAGAATAAAATGAAAGCTCTGTGTTTTTGAAGAACCACTTCAACTCATTTCGTTTTGAGAGAAAGCTTGCAATGAGATTATTTCAGACCTGGAATTTGACTTGAACTGTCAGTAGTTAGAGTAACTCTAATCTTTAGTAGTTAGTAAACCAATTATGGACTGAAATTATTTCGGACTCATCATACGGTAATTGTTTGATTGAAAATTATTGCTGCCGCTGGATATTTTAGTATTTAAACTTCCGTGATTTAAGGTAAAGGTATGTTTATCATCATATTATTATACTACTATACTCGACGTAACTAGATACTGACTGGTTTCTGACTAGTTTTGCAACCTTTTAGATATGGTATGGTAATAAATATTTTGTTTACTGTCGTGGCTGTATCTATAAAGGTATCATATCCATCTTCACGAAATAATCAACTGAAAATATGGTCATATTTATATGACAATTGCATTGCATTATCCATGAGTGTATAACAAAAAACTGTATAAAATCCTCTTCCAACCCTGTCCATACATCTCGCCTCATTACAACCGTAATGGCGCGTAACACGATGTTTTATTACAAAACATACTCAAAGTATAATCCACAGTATAATCCCCTAACAAAAATCACGCAGTAAAAGACATCAGCTAACACATCGTCACATAACAATTTACAAGCAAACTTTACTTAGCAGCTGTCTCGTTCACCAGAAGTAAGATCCATGTGAACTACACACACATACAAACGCACTTTACGTATACATACACACACACACACACTTCACGCGCACATACACAGACACTTCACGCACAGATGCACAAAGTTTTCAAAAAAAAGTCAAAATCATTTATTCATCTGGGTCACAAGGGGACGCTTATGAACGTCAATTTAAAAATTAAATTACTTAATGCTTCTACATTTACATTTACTGCCTCGTTCGCAAAGCAATAGGTAGAGCCACGAGAAAGAACGGGCAATAAAACTCGAGGCCACTCTTTTAAATCGCCAATATTATGGTACATATTTTTATTTTTGTAAGGAGCTGCAACTGTTTCACATTGTACTAAATTACTTGTAAATAGTAATAGTTACAGACGTAATACTTAAGCAATTAATGCAGTTACTAAATTATGTGTTTTAGTTAGCCTTCCAAAGCGAATACAGCGAATATTGTGTAACAGGAGCATCCACTTACGACTTATAATGTATACAACTCGTGACCATGTTCAGGACTATGGTGGAAATGTATGTTACAGAAGTGACGATATATGAATACACAAAATCACAAAAACGTTAGTTCACAGACCATGATAACGAGTTATCTACATCTTACAGTACAGTAAATTGTAATAAAATTAGTGGAACAACAATGCAAATGTAAATGTAGTAAGTGGAATGACCTAATTATAATAAACGAATAATAATTTAAAAGAACTAGAAATTACAATTTGTTTGCAAGGATAGAAGCAAGTGGCGATCTGTTGTCTCTGCCTACCCCGACGGGAAAAAGGCGTGAGCATATGTATGTATGTATGTAAGAACTAGAAATGTTATATAATAATAAACTGAAAAATGCTAAGTATCTATATAAATTCTAAATGAGTAGTAGATCATGAGTTGTCTAGTGTAAGTGACCATCTATCCTTATCACTAAAATAAACATTCATCATCAGCCCCTTACAGTTCACTGCTGGACTAGGCCTCTCCTTTGAAAGGAGGAATTGGCCTACTATACCACGCTGGCCAGACGGATTGGTATAGGGTTTGTATCAAGTTTTCCTTCTCTTACAGTGCTGCTGTTCTCTGCTTAGTATGGTCACTTTGTCGGCTCTTACGACACCCATGGGATGATATGGAATGGTGACATTGCGTATTCTTAATCCGTCACCACACGGACAAATTAAACATTAACAGTATAATAACCTTTCCTAATAAGGCAGTCTTTTATTTTACTTTTAAACGTATTAAATGGTAATTCTAAGAGACTAATTGGTATTTTATTGTAAATAAGAGTACCTAGCCCTACAAAAGAATTGTTAACTTTATGTAAACGATGATAAGGGGCATATAACTTATGCATGTTCCTAGTATTTATATTATGTTTGTCACTTTTTGTAATAAATAAACCTATATTTTGCCTAATATACAATATATTAGCAAATAAGAACTGCGAGACTACTGTTAGAATTCCTATAGACTAAAAGCGTTCCCTAAGAGTATCTTTTGCACCTAACATGTATATTGCTCGTACCGCTCGTTTCTGTAGAACAAAGATATTCTGAATATCCGCAGCTTTGCCCCATAACAAAATGCCGTAAGACACGACACTATGAAAATAGTTAAAATAAACAAGACGAGCTGTGTCAACATCAGTAAGTTGTGTAACTTTTCTGACAGCATACGCTGCAGAGCTGAGCTTACCTGCAAGACATGCTATATGTGCACCCCATTGCAACTTATTATCTAATGTAATGCCTAGAAACACTGTAGAGTCAACTGTCTCAAGTTCCTCCCTATCTAGCATAATATTAGGTCCCAGTTGTCTAACGTTAGGTGAGGCAAATTTAACACATTTTTTCACACACAGACTCTAAGCCCAGTGTGTGTACACACAAACGTCGCTCGTGCCCAAACTGCAGTCAAATATTAACATACTTCCGTACCTGAAACTTTAATAACATAAATGTGTTTATTAAAGAACTCTGCAAAAACATGGTTCCAACTTGGTTTCGGGTTTGGCATATGACTTGTGACGTGTTGTCTACTTGAAGTTACTGTCTTATTCTACAGGTGCTTTACATAATAATAACATTTTTAGGTACGTATATTTTACTTACCACCCAACAACACTTTTGACGTAAATTATTTACGCCCTCGCCTTAATAATTCATTATCCGTTTCACCACCATTGTCATGTATTCGGTGACAAGCCAAAATGAACCCAACACTCAACGCGTTTGTTACATTTTGATTTGTCACAATAATTATTATCATAATAACAGTGGTGTTCAAAAATGATAATCGAGCGTCACAAGATGTGAATAGCTGGAATTAAAACCGGTCACGAAGGTATGCACATAATGATAGATCACACTAGACATTTAGGCATAGCGTAGCTGCGTAGGGGTACCACCAAGTCAAATTGCCAAACCGCTGGCATGATGAACACGCATACAAACGTGCAATATGGTTGCTTGGGGACATAAAGTAAACACAGTAGGCAGGAAGGATAATATCTTTGACGTTAATAGGAGAATACGTAGAAATGCTAGAGCTCACCCGCGCCTCTGCCCACGTGTATACCTACACCTGTCTCAGGAGTCACACTATCCAAAGGTCAAAACCCTACAAAATCCGTAAAATGCAAAATGCATCCCTGCAAAATGCTAGAAGAAAAGAGGACTTAATTTTGTAATATGATTAAATCGCAATTCAATTTAAAAGTATAATACTATGTAAGTGTCACAGTGCTTGCCAAACGAGGCTATAGCCTAAAGTACAGTTTAACGTGAATTCAGAACTAAAAACATTTGACACAACAGACAGAAGAAATACACAGTGCGATTAGACAAGGCGGAATTAATGTGATGCCAGTTTTAGCGCGAGTTGGGGTTCGAGTGTACGTGGATAGCGGTTAGGTATTTTTCTTTAGTTTAGCTCTGCAGCTATACCTTGTATCTTGAAAACGAAAGTAAAATAATTTAAAATTGGAATTACTTTTTGACGTGAAATGTTTTAAAAATAATAGTGTTTTTTACCCGAATACGGCGAAGCCAAAAAGAAGGGTAATGTTTTTGGCAGTCTATGTATGTATGTATGTATGTATTATTGTATATTCCACCGTAGCATCTAAACTACTCAACCGATACCAACCAATAATAGCGTGGATGACATAGGCTATAAATTTTTTATCGAAATGTTCTATTACAGAATACCTCAGAATTAAACTAAGATAATTATTACGTATTTGGTATCAAAAGAAAGGTATTGGTGAGCACATTACAAATATGTACATATATATTACACTGCTTGACTCAAAATATAAGTTTAAAACGTGGTTGTACTTACAATTCAGACCCTTTGATATTGGTACCTATTTATCTTCCTTTCTTCTAATGTGACAATGTAAATATTGCATGGTTAGTTTACATACCCTTTCGGGATACGGAAAAGGTTTGAATTAAAAAATAAATTTAAAAACTATAACCCGATTACGTAAAGAAGGTGTCTAAAAATTGACAAAACAAAAAATAGCTCATGCAGATATAAATCCAGAAAAGTATAAGTACAGAAATGCTCAAGCAAGAGCCGTGGTCGCACCTATTTAATGCAGCATTTGTTTAATGCAGGTAAGTGTTCCTGGCGCCGACTTTAGATATGCAATAAGTGTGAACTACGGCTCTAACTTGAACATTTCTGTACTTATACTTTTCTGGATTTATATCTGAATGAGCTATTTCTTGTTTCGTCCTATTTTTAGGCCTCTTTTTTTCGTAGTCGGGTTACAGTTTTAAAATTATTTTCTTCTGCATTATGTTACATGAAAGAATCTCAATATCCTCAATAACCTTCATAGGTATAATTAATAAATTATTGTGCTGTAATTAATACCCATACAATGTTCATGCAGCCTGGTAGCGCCATCTACCTTTCCATCAAGAACTAATCACGTCAACGTCAATGGTTCGTCGCTGCTCGGCCAATCCGAGCGATCCCTTTCATAAATCCCTTCCCGAAACACCTCGCTATTGGCCGCCTTGCTCAACGGTGACGCAGAGCATTCGAGTCGCTGAGATCGTGTCCGCCATACCGCACCTCACCGCATCCACCATATATAATTATTACCGCTTATACAAAACCGCTCGCGAGTGAAAGTGATTTGTGTAGTGGAGTGAATCAAGCAGCTTCATCTCGAAAACACCAGGAGACTCCCCTTCTGAGAAGAAGAAGATTGCCGTGCAAGGTAAGAGGTTCCTTTCTACACCATACTTTATCTCCCATTCCAATCCTATACGACCAGAACTCGCCATCCTTTAGATACAGTCCATTTTTTCCCAAATCACCTAGGAACCTTCGGTTTCGGTGTAACGCCGAACCATTTTTTTGATCCATATGAGTCGGATTAATTTACGTTTTATACGTAAAACCTCATTATATCTATATACCTAGGCAGTTATAGCACTCCTAGTCCATTCACTTAACCGTCACATAGTTGTTTTCGCACGCTTCAGTAGGTAATATACTTTTATGTAGCTACCTACTTACTCAATTATTATTTCTGGAACTATCATAGTTGTCTTGTAAATCTCATATTTTGAGCAACTTTTAATTCCACAGCTCTAAAGTGTTGCCTACTTAGCCTACTTAGGAAAAATAATAGGTACATTAGATATTCTTATTTTGTTTCGGTCTCATTAGCTTATACTTCCGTAAGCATGTCACAACAAAAGAAGTCACGCGTGTCGGAAGACAAAGAGATGACAATCTTAGAAGCAAAACGCAATATTTTATTTGAGCGTATTCAAAACATCTATGAGCGCTCAAAAATCGCCGCTGTTTCCGATAGTAAAAGGGAGTCATTTCTCAACTATTGTATGACAGTAGATAGTATTCGAACAGATTTTCATAAGTTGTTAGACGATTATAACGCAAGATTGCTTTCTGTCAATCCTGATGAACAACCGAATTATCAGGCGTACACCTCATTCGAGGACCTTTGTTGTATTATTAAGCGTATACAATCGCAATTGGAGGGTAAATATTCGGCACAGCCCGTTGCAGTGGCTCGAAAGCCGAAATTACCGCCAATCGAGATTATGTCGTTTGACGGAGATATACGAAACTGGCCGTTATTCTATGCGAGTTTTAAGTCTACAGTGCACGATAATGGTTCTCCGACAGATGCTGACAGGTTGTACTATTTAATAGGTAAACTGTCACCGAAGGCCCAGTCCGTATTTGCAGGTGTCACACCTAGTGCTGAGAATTATCAGGTCATATTTCAGTCACTACTTGATAGATATCAAGACACGCGCCTCCAAGCGTCTACATACTTTGACCAAGCTTTAAATCTTAAACTGTCCTGTGCCGCATCTGTCTAGAATTTCCAGCTGTTTATAGATAACTTCGTAACCGCGGTTAATTCTCTTAGGAACTTAAAATTAGAAGATCTTTCCGACTTTATGTAGCTTCAACTCGCTTTAAAAAAGTTTGACACTGATACAATTCGTGCTTTCGAGATGACGGAACGCAATAATAAAATACCTACACTAGATAGTTTTATTTCGTTCATCAAAGATCAGTGTCGAATATTTCATAATACGCAGTCTAGATCACCTAGCCCGTCTAACACTAACAGCAACAAACAAAGGTTGAATAAATCGCGAAACAGTAATAATAACTCGGTTCCTAATCTACAATCTTACGTAACCTGCTCGGAATCTAATAGTAATAATTCACAGAAGTGTCTGTGCAGTAATATTTCTATAAATGTCCCGCTTTTAATAATTTAAATCCGACCGCTCGTTTGAAGTGCGTAAAAGATAACAAAGCATGCATTAATTGCTTAAGCATAAAACATAAAACAAGTGATTGTTCTAGTAAGACAAAGTGTCGCTCATGTTATCAAAGACATCATTCACTGCTACACTTCGATAAAGGTAACCCGTTGTCAAGCCAAGCCGCTAACCTTGACACACTTACGTCGCAGGTGCAGGCTACGGTAACTGCGCCTGCCACGATTTAGAATGAAATATCGTTGACATCCATTGCGCGGGAGGCACGCACGCGCGGTCAGCACTCGCGCATCTATAATGATCCGCGCAGGGCCAAAAGGCAGTGTATGACGTCTAAGACTTTTCTGTTAGCGACAGCGCAAGTTATCGTTTATGATGTTAATGGGTCGCCGCACATGGTACGTTGTCTACTCGATAGCGCGTCTCAGACCAATCTAATAACATTGGAATGCTTCAAACGCCTCGGATTGTGGAATCACTTTAGAAATACTAGTTCAGTGGTCAAAGGGATAGGCGGATCAGAAAAACATTGCAAGGGTTCCGTAGATATAAAAATACATTCGCGTTTTGATAGGGATATTAAGTTTAACATTTCTTCGCTTATCGTGGAGCGTATCACGGACGCATTGCCGAACGCTAATGTAGACGTAGCATCACTCACTCACCTCGAGTCATTGCCGCTAGCAGACGCGGAGTTTGCGAATCCGGCAGGCATTGATCTTTTGATCGGAGCTTCAATATTTCCGCACTTGCTACTAACTAAAATAGTACGTAGTGAGCGATAT
The DNA here is from genome assembly GCA_944739405.2 of Euclidia mi. Lineage (NCBI taxonomy): Eukaryota > Metazoa > Arthropoda > Insecta > Lepidoptera > Erebidae > Euclidia > Euclidia mi. Next base: position 66,758,897 of record OX123193.2, on the reverse strand, counting down.
GATTTACCGCCAGCTATTGAGATGGTATTTGGGTATGTGATTATGTGTACCGTACCTACGTTACAAACTTCTCATTGTATTACGTCTTGTTGTTGTTCTGTTCTTCAAGAGATGAAGGTGGGTGCTAAAACTGTGTGTAAGATAAAGCACTAATTAGCTATGCTATGCTATGCTATGCTATGCTACGCTATGCTATGCTATGCCATGCTATGCTATGCTTCGCTATGCCATGCTGTACTATGCTGTGCTATGCTATGCTACGCCATGCTATGCTATGCCATGCTATGCTATTGTTACGGACGGGGTAACGGGATTGGAAGGAAACACCAAGTAGCACTGATGACACTTTATTCGACTTCACACACGACGCGCCGTTTAATTTCGACGCGGACAGCACCAACACAAGCGTCTTTTGCACTGCACTTTTCAATGCAGTTCACTGCACTTCTTCACTGCACTTTACTGCACTATACTTTCACTTTCACTTTATTTTACTACTTCTTCTTTCTTCCTTTTCTTCTTCACTTTACCACTTTTCAACTTAAACTGGCGCTTAGCGCGTCTACACCGCCTTATATACCCCTAAGAATGTTCTAGATCTACTAATTTCGATTGTCTTTTCGTTATTCAATTGTTTTTCCATCTCCTGTCTCTTTTTAACATTTCCATTCCTTCCTGAAGTTTCTAGAATTTTCTAATTTTTACTCGAAATATTTAAATAATCTTTTAAATATTTGCCAAATATTCATAAACATTTTCCAAATTTCATAAAAACCATAATCCACATAACAGTTATGACTGGGATTTGAACCCACGCCTTCAGAACGTGAACGGAATGTGTTATCCGCACGGCCATCGCCTTGTTGTCAATGACTGGTGAATTTGGCGAACACTTGACAGAGTGTATACGTCATCGAACTAAAAACTCATTTCCAAATAATAAAATAGTCTTCAAACCTCTCTGCTAATAAATTATTGTGTTTGATGACCGGATAGTTTGTCGTGTAGACGTCAGAAGTCCTTAGCAACGGTAGTGATGACAGCTTGGCATGACACCGGCCGTCACATTACCCCCTCTCTAAGACATGCTCGTCCCGAGCATTGTTAGATCCATGATATACCGCTATCCTATCCACATGAACAATCTTCAGTGGACTTCTAGGTGTCTTTCGAATTCTGTAGGTTACATCGTTAATTTTCTTTATTACAGTATATGGTCCTTCCCAGCTTGGCTGTAATTTGGGAGATTTTCCCTTACATCGGACCGGATTATGAAGCCACACCAAAGTTCCCTCTTCGAATTCTCTTGCATTTGCGCGTCTGTCATATCGGGTCTTCATTCTAACTCCCGCTTGTAAATTCTCTTGTCTAACGTGTTCATGAATTTCTTCGAGCTTCCTTCTTAATTCACATGCATAATCGGTAACACAGCTAGGTGTCCCCGGTGGACATCCAGCAAGAAGGTCTACTGGAAGTCGTAGCTCCCTTCCTAAATTTGTTCGCGCCGGGGTTGTTGCCGTACTTTCATGTACTGCGGCTCTGTAAGCCAGAAGAAATGGTGGGATATATTCGTCCCAGTTTCTCTGATGGCTATCGACCACTTTAGCAAGATGGCGCTCCAATGTCTGGTTAAATCTCTCCACCATTCCATCCGATTGAGGGTGATACGGAGTTGTCCTAGTTTTGTGGATCCCCATCATCTTGCAGATTTCTTAAAAGAGTTGCGATTCAAAGTTTCTCCCTTGGTCGCTGTGGATTTTCGTCGAGTCGAGATTCGAGTCGCTGCGAGTTTTCCTGAAGCGACTGTTGGAATAGTGCAGCGAGGTCTGCCAGAGATAGCGGGTTAGCTGCGCTTGCGGACGTAAATACTCCTCCTTCGTAGCCACCTCCTTGCGAAGGAGCTTCCCTGCCCACAACTTCTGGATTAGAGTCGCCTTGTTCTTGAGCGGCAGCCCTCGCACGTGTCGTAGGCCCTTCCCTTGGCATGACTGGCATCCTTAATCCTTCCAATCCCACTTCTGACACCAATTGTTACGGACGGGGTAACGGGATTGGAAGGAAACACCAAGTAGCACTGATGACACTTTATTCGACTTCACACACGACGCGCCGTTTAATTTTGACGCGGACAGCACCAACACAAGCGTCTTTTGCACTGCACTTTTCAATGCACTTCACTGCACTTCTTCACTGCACTTTACTGCACTATACTTTCACTTTCACTTTATTTTACTACTTCTTCTTTCTTCCTTTTCTTCTTCACTTTACCACTTTTCAACTTAAACTGGCGCTTAGCGCGTCTACACCGCCTTATATACCCCTAAGAATGTTCTAGATCTACTAATTTCGATTGTCTTTTCGTTATTCAATTGTTTTTCCATCTCCTGTCTCTTTTTAACCTTTCCATTCCTTCCTGAAGTTTCTAGAATTTTCTAATTTTTACTCGAAATATTTAAATAATCTTTTAAATATTTGCCAAATATTCATAAACATTTTCCAAATTTCATAAAAACCATAATCCACATAACAGTTATGACTGGGATTTGAACCCACGCCTTCAGAACGTGAACGGAATGTGTTATCCGCACGGCCATCGCCTTGTTGTCAATGACTGGTGAATTTGGCGAACACTTGACAGAGTGTATACGTCATCGAACTAAAAACTCATTTCCAAATAATAAAATAGTCTTCAAACCTCTTTGCTAATAAATTATTGTGTTTGTTGACCGGATAGTTTGTCGTGTAGACGTCAGAAGTCCTTAGCAACGGTAGTGATGACAGCTTGGCATGACACCGGCCGTCACACTATGTTACGCTATGCTACGCTATGCTACGCCATGCTACGCCATGCTATGCTATGCCATGCTATGCTATGCTAAGCTATGCTACGGTACGCTAAGCTACGCTATGCTACGCTATGCTACGCTATGCTACGCTATGCTACGCTATGCTACGCTATGCTACGCTATGCTACGCTATGCTACGCTATGCTACGCTATGCTACGCTATGCTACGCTATGCTACGCTATGCTACGCTATGCTACGCTATGCTACGCTATGCTACGCTATGCTACGCTATGCTACGCTATGCTACGCTATGCTACGCTATGCTACGCTATGCTACGCTATGCTACGCTATGCTACGCTATGCTACGCTATGCTACGCTATGCTACGCTATGCCATGCTATGCTATGCTTCGCTATGCTATGCTGTACTATGCTGTGCTATGCTATGCTACGCCATGCTATGCTATGCCATGCTATGCTATGTTACGCTATGCTACGCTATGCTACGCTATGCTACGCTATGCTACGCCATGCTACGCCATGCTATGCTATGCTACGCTATGCTACGCTATGCTACGCTATGCTACGCTATGCTACGCTATGCTACGCTACGCTACGCTACGCTACGTTACGCTACGCTACGCTACGCTACGCTACGCTACGCTACGCTACGCTACGCTACGCTACGCTACGCTACGCTACGCTCCGCTACACTCCGCTACGCTCCGCTATGCTCCGCTATGGTCCGCTATGCTCCGCTATGCTCCGCTATGCTACGCTATGCTACGCTATGCTACGCTATGCTACGCTATGCTACGCTATGCTACGCTATGCTACGCTATGCTACGCTATGCTACGCTATGCTACGCTATGCTACGCTATGCTACGCTACGCTACGCTACACTATACTATACTACATTTCCGCTTTGTATATGGATGACATTTCCTGTAGTGTCATATCCGCTCCGCTAGCAATTTCGCTTCGTGAAGAGCTTATTCAGCTTTTCAAGCGAGGCCAAATTGATCTTGTCAAATGGACAAGCAACTCTAAGGAGGTTCTCGCACGCATACCAGATTCTCATACAGCTTCTCCAGACATTGAGTTTGAGAAGTCTGTACCGCATAAAGTTCTCGGTTTACGCTGGGACAAATCCTGCGATAGTTTTTCGGTTTGACGTCTCACCACCAGATGATAAGTGCACCAAACGCACTATGCTGTCCACAGTGGCTCGACTATGGGACATAATGGGTTTTGTGGCTCCCACAATTTTGTACGCCAAGCTCTTGATCAAAGAGCTTTGGTTATCAAAGTGTGAGTGGGATGAAACACCCCCTGACCATATTGTCGCCGCTTGGGGCCAGTTTTGTATTGAGCTTACCGTGCTCAATCAAACTACTATTCCGCGTGATCTTGGGTTGGTAGATGGATGTACCATCAACTTAATAGGTTTCGCTGACGCCAGCGAGCGTGCTTACGGCGGAGTCGTTTATCTGCAAGTCCGCATTGGTTCTAACTACTCGGTGCAGTTAGTTTGTGCCAAGTCTAAGGTCTCGCCTGTTAAAACCATTTCGGTTGCGAGACTGGAGTTGTGCGCGGCCCTTCTGCTGTCTCAGTTGCTCCGCAAGGTTCAAGACACAGTTTTGCCCCACTACCCTATTAATAAAATATACGCATTTTCTGACTCCAAAGTAGTGCTCGCTTGGATTTATTCATCTCCTCACCGCTGGCAGACTTTTGTCGCCAACCGCGTTAGTAAATTGATTGAACTTGTTCCCGCTACTTGTTTCAATCACGTCGCGGGTTATCGTACTCGTCTTCAGGAAGAACTCTCCATAGATCATATTGACTGGAAGTTTATTCCAACAGCATCACCACATTTCGGTGGATGTTGGGCAAGCATGGTCAAAGTAATTAAAACGCATCTCTTCAAAGTTATAGTTCAACAGATGCTCTCTTACGAAGAGCTTTTAACTGTCCTTGCACAAGTCGAGGCACTGATCAACTCGCGTCCGCTCACGGCATTGAGTAGTGACCCTGCAGGACCATCCGCGTTAAGCCCTTCACATTTTCTGAACACAGTGCCATTATCGTCATTTCCGGCTCCTGAAGCAGACTCTTCAAGCTTGCTCCAGAGATATACTCTGCTGGATAAACTCGTGCAGTCGTTCTGGCGGCGCTGGTGTGCGGAATATCTACACCAGCTTCAGGCTAGATCCAAGTGCAATAGTCCTGCATCCCCTATACAGGAGGGTACGTTGGTCGTCATAATACATGATAATGCTCCGCCGCTTTCATGGCCGTTAGCCATCGTAGAGAAACTGCATACTTCCAAGGACGGTACAACCCGCGATGTTACCGTGAAAACCGCGATAGGGAGCTACGTGCGCCCTATTGTACGTCTCTGTCCGCTTCCAACTCAGTGAGATCTAGCCTGAAGTTGGATCTACCTCTTAGTTTAAGTATTTAGTTAGTTGTTTTCGCTGTTATTGCGTTTGTAGTTTTCGCTAAAGTTAATTTAGATTAATTTTATTATCATATCGCTGTCTTAGCCTATTGATGGTTTATGCGGTAGTACACCCAACATAGCTAAGTTCAATTCTATTTCTTTTAAAGGCAACCCTTTAGGGCCGGGGGGATATGATAGCGCCATCTACCTTTCCATCGAGAACTAATCACGTCAACGTCAATGGTTCGTCGCTGCTCGGCCAATCCGAGCGAATCTCTTTGATAAATCCCTTCCCGAAACACCTCGCTATTGGCCGCCTTGCTCAACGGCAACGCAGAACATTCGAGTCGCTGAGATCGTGTCCGCCATACCGCACCACACCGCATCCGCCATATATAATTATTACCGCTTATACAAAACCGCTCGCGAGTGAAAGTGATTTGTGTAGTGGAGTGAATCAAGCAGCTTCATCTCGAAAACACCAGGAGACTCCCCTTCTGAGAAGAAGAAGATTGCCGTGAAGGTAAGAGGTTCCTTTCTACACCATACTTTCTCTCCCATTCCAATCCTAGGCGACCAGAACTCGCCATCCTTTAGATACAGTCCATTTTTTTCCCAAATTACCTAGGAACTTTCGGTTTCGGTGTAACGCCGAACCACAGCCTATATTCTATTCATTTTAACAGCCTGTCGCTATCCGGCGCTGGAGATAAAGTTCTCCAAATTTGCGTCATAATAATATTGTGGTTTTATAGAAGCGTTCGGTCTAATAAGACGTCGCCATACTGGTTGGTATAGGATTTGATGTTGAGCTTTCCGTCTCTTGCAAAAGATACAATTTGCTTCGTGTATATTCCCTAGTCGCCTGTACCAACAGAATAAAATAAGAAAGTAACACTTTGTATTTTTAATCTGCCTGAAAACTAAAAGTTCTTCAAAAATACTACATTACACATTAACTTTTATCTGAATGAATACCCGCTGTCAGTGAAGCCCCACCCGACGTAGCTCGGAGTTACAGGATCGCTGACACGTCACGCCGGCGCTCCTACGTTCAACTTTTACCTGAACCACTAAAGTAAACAAGTCTTACAGTATATGTTTGACCTGCAGATATATTTCAATGAACACGTATTGTGTATAGTAACACTACCAAGGAGCTAAATTCAAAGATAAGTACTATTGTATGATTGTAGTAATACTAAAAAGCGGTGCGGTAAAAAGTGGCAAGGTTGACGCTTTTGAGATGTGCTGTTGGCGGAGATTACTCTGTATACCTTGGACTGCCATAAGAACGAACGATTCCATATTAAAAGAGCTGAACATAACCACAAGGCTCTCCGCAATATGCCGAAATCGGGCCCTCAGCTTTTTCGGACATATCATGCGGTCTCCAAAATACTGTATGGAGAAGCAAATAATCTTGGGTCACATAAATGGAAGATGTGCTCAAGACAGGACACCTACAAGTTGGTCTGACACGATCAAGAAGGGGGTGGGCATGCATACGGCGTACGACTGCTCCTACTGGAAACAAATATGTGGTCGCGATCCTCAGCAGTGAGGGACCGAGGAAGAAGAAGAAGAAGTATTACTGAGTTCGCCTGCAAATATGACGTAGTTGTTTGACACGTCATCTTGCCTTTTACGGCTGGTTTCAATAGTCGATCTATCCATCGATTTGGAGATTCGAGATAAATGTTTGACAAATTTTGTTTGTTTTGACATTTTATACGGAACTTATGTCAAATATGTTAATCCTTACTAATATTATAAATTTGAAAGTGTGTATGTATGTATGTATGTATGTTCCGTTTTCACGCTAAAACGGCTGAACTGATTTTGTTGAAATTTAATATAGAGATATATTGGACCATGGAGACGGACATAGGCTACCATAAGTTGCAAAAATTAAACTGGGAGGGATGGTAGGGAGGGTAGAAGTTTGTACGGCACAAATTTACCTCTTGGAAGTAAGAACGCATGCGCTAATAATTGAGTGTTGCACATGTGCTAACATATCTGTCAGTACTGTCACGTCATACATAATGTCATATTGTGCACGTTGAAAAACCAGCCAGTTACATTCAGTACAGCCAAAGAGGTTTGATTACTAATAATACTGTATTCGAAATACTAAAATACTTTTGCCCCGACCTATTACATAAAATTGTTCGCATATATAAACTAATAATTATATAGTAAATTTAAACGCCTGAAACGATTTTCCCTACTAATATAAAACATGCGAAAATGTTTATAGAGATATATTGAACATGTATTAGAACATGGCTTTGACATTTGACTGTATGCAAGGTGATGTTATTAATATTATGTACCTACCTTTCAGAAGATAACGGTAGCTGTAATGTCATGGATACTGACCGAGTTACTTTGTACCCCATAGAGTTTCTGAAGTCTTTAGAATAATCAGGAGTGTCTTCACACATCTTGAGACTGAAAGTATGTTTGTGTTACCCCAAATTTAACGCGCGCGAAGCGGCGGGCAAAAGCTAGTAAATTATAAATCGAATAATGAATTGAGCGGTTAGAAGTGCCTCCTGTTATGGGTTCGAGCTCCACACGAGACAATTCTTTGTGTATCCCAAAAGAAATTGTTTCGAGTCTGGGTGTAACTTTTGTCCTTTGACTGAATATTTTGTTAAGTTATCCGCAGCACAGGTCACATCCTAACACGAGAGATGGCTTTTTAAAGTTATTAAATTTGCGATTTTGGTAGTGCCAAATAAGTTTAAACCTTATCTTAATTATTAAATTACATAAAATTGCTTGATAGCTTACAAAGCCGTGCGGTGGCGAGCGGTGCAGTGAACAGTCGTAGCCCGAACGTGTGATTATACAAACGATTTTAAGTTTTAGATTAAAGAAAATACGGTTTAAAACTGTGTGAATAGAAGCTTGTAGGATTACTGACACCTCACGGTGCTCGCTCTAACCAACTTTTCTCCTAAGCACGCCCAAGTAAACACTGTTACAAGACATGTTTGTTCAGACGCTGAATTGAAATTTATCGTGAATACGGATATAAGTTCAATTGTGCATTATTGTAATGCATGTCCTCTTATATTATTATTCACTTGTTGTTATAAAGACGGACGTTCGTTTAATCGATGAAGCATTTTCATGACTGTATTTTGGGAAAAGACTTGAGACAAAAACCGCCGCAACACGGCATATTTTTATATGAGTTTCAGATCCTTAATAATATATACTTTCTAAGCTACCTTAATCTATGTAATTTGTAGGAGTTTGTTTGCTAGCTAATGTTTCCTTTGAGTCTAGGTGCTCTTTGTTTCTTTTCATTCTATGAAATTAAGTAACGGTAACAAGGTAAATTTCTAGCTCGAGAATAAATTATTTAACCACTCCTAGCCCAGATTACTAGAGACAATTTTAAACTTACTGTATCTCGTGTTGATCAGCGCTTCAGTATACAGGGTTAGTCGAATATTTTTTCATTTACTCACGCTGGTATGCCCGAAGCAAATAAAAAATATAGTCACGGGCATGTCATTTACAAGGCCAAACAGATTTAGATAAATTAGACACCCAAATAATTCACATAAAGAATGCATTATCGATATATCACGCAGACGAGGTTACATAATTTGCAAAGCTAGTGCAATATAATACGCTATATCATTAAGTAGCTTGTTGAAATCGCGAAATTAAAGATAAAATATCCTATATTTGCCTCGGAGTTTCCAGTACAATATAATATTTATAAAATCCCAAGCACTATCTATAAAATAAATTGGCAATGCAACGTAAACAAAGACATTTCGCACTTACACTTCCGAACGTGACAAAGTGGTACTTAAGTGACAGTCTAGTGGCACTACATAAGGTCATCTGTTACCGGTATAACAAACGATCCGCAACCACGGACGTAACGCGGTAAGACTACGTGTTTAAGAAAGATGTGCCAGGGAAATGAGATAGGAAGGAGGATGAACGATGTGTGAGAACTTACTAGGTTAGCTCAGCTCGAGTGGTGGTACTGATTGTTTGCCGCTGATTAAGGAACAAAGATAGATACAGCAAAGCCTATAGCGAGTGAAGCTAAAAAGGAGACCTCAAATTAATACACGCGTTAATGTCGGATCAAAAAAATAATTTAAATTCAGGGACCTACAAAGGCTGGCTGTTCCGCCATTCCGTCGTGATTTCGTTTGCCATTTAAAGTCTATTTGTCAGATAGCTTGTATTTATTGAGCACCTTTTATGGCTATTCTTCAAGTTTACTTTCGTTTTGTTAACGCCTTTAGGCGATAGATAGATACATAGAATGTTTTTATTGTCAACCAGAAAAAATATAAGAATAAATAACTTAAAACTAGTGATACAAGGGCGGTCTAATCGAAAAATACGGTGTCTTTCAGACAACCAAGGCGATATAATATGTACATTTGCGAATTGATCTTTTACATTTTGCTCGCACAGTGCTCAATTCGTTCATCTCTTTTGTATACACAGCCTTGTAAAATGTATCACAATTCACGACAGATTTATGTCCTGCAATGTACTGCGATTGTTTGATTGATTGCGTACGAAATAAGCGAAAATACATCATTTTGTATACTCAGATAAATAAACTACTCTAAAAACGTATCGATGAAATTGTAAAGAACATTCTTGTGAACATAAAAATGATTTGGCAAATGTATTAATAAAGGATTAGTTTGGTGTAATAGCATTTAGTAGACTAATTACATAGATATTAATTTGTTTTTAGAATACGATAGGATTTAAATGGGCATCATTTAATATTGTAAATATGTTACAAATTATTATAACTATTAAGGATAGAGACATAATAAATAATCGAACAGCCTTTAGTCTTACACTGCTGGCCATGGGCCGCACCTATTTTGCATGACTATTGCATTATGAGGCAAAGAATTTGGCCTACTATTAACTATACCATGCTGGCCAGACGGGTTGGTATATGGTTTGATATCGAATTTTCCCTGACTTCACAAAGATACTTTTTGCTTCGAGTAATTTCCTGAGTCACCTCTTACGACACTAACAGGTAGTGACATTACTATAAGGATTGTTACATACATGTTACTATAAGGATTCGTAATGAATAAAAAAAAAATATTAATACGTTTCAGCAGACATTGTAAGCTATTCTAAAAGTAATCCAGTTACCACATTCTGTAACTGTTATTATACGCTCAACCCAGAAACGAGCATGTCTTTTAAACTCTGTCGTACATTCCTTAACTAAGCTTGGGTCTTAATTTTTTAAATTATGACTTGTTAATTGTCGCCTTCAGTTGAATGGAGCGTAGAACTTCCAACGGACGAAGCGATCATCAAGTCCCTTCCTATTGTTGGATACCAAAGCCCTAATTAGAGAGCTCAGCAGTTAGTTAAAAAGGGACCGCGGGAGGAGTGATCAAATTTTAATAAAACTCTAATTGTTTTCCCTGCAAATACACTGTGTGCTTTAAGTGTAGACATTCCTCTGTAAGGGGCTCCACAGTTAGTTGTTACAGTATTAGCTATTATCGTTATAATTAAGAACGAATAAAGGGCACACGATATTGTGTAACTGAATTACTTGGAGACATTTTTGCGAGTTGTTTTTATGTTCAGATACCTTTTAGGTTTGAGATTAAGATTACATTGGCTCAATCCTAGTCTCGGTTTGGCCGAGCTTCAATTACTTACAGAGGTTAGTACTTTTATGTGATTGGTGGTAACGCAGCCCAGACTACATTATAATAATGATGTAGATATTGTTGATGATGAAGTAATATAAAATTATCGATGCATATTTCTAAATCGGCAACATTCTACTGCCTACTCCATTTCACCTTTGATTAGTTGTTTACATTATATTTTGTTAAAACTTTACTGCACTTTTACGCCCTTGTAAGTCGACACAATCCAAAAAACCCACCAACAAATAGGTACCTCAAAATACACGATTCCAAGTCATAAGATTTCAGATTAAGATATAATACATCCCTTTCCAAATAAATCTTGTCTGCACATTCAGCCTTGACATTCGGATCAACTGAATCTGATAGCAGGTGAATCTATTTACCGTATCCCGGCCATAGCCGACAATTCCCGTAATAGGAAAATTCCAATTTCCCTTTCGGCCTTCAATCGGGCACTACACTTGTTCTCATTCCAAAGGTTTTTGTGCTGCGACAAAAATGTGAAGGTACTCGATGATACGTCCAGCTTTGATCTCGGAGTGTCATCGTACCGCATTTTTACCATCGATAGATCCATGAAAAATAATAAGAAAGCGCGCAGTGCCGTAAAAATGGATCTATCGATGGTAAAAATGCGGTACAAAAATATATGACCGAAATGCGTACTCACTCTACCTGCACTTTTGAATTCTCACCAGCACTCAGTTGGACAGCTTACAAGTGACGGCATAGTGCTGAATCTTATTATTTTATGCTCTTATGTCGTCCTATATACGTCACCTGGTGGTTCATATGACCCATCCATTTTGGACATGGGCCTGTAGTCTATGACACGTTCCACAGAAAGTTAATCAACTTTTTCGTTTTTATAATCCAAAGTTACTTTCTCAATAAAAGTTTCATTTTGATGATGGTCTATACAATAATACCTATCCAGATTGTCTAAGTGTATGCACATTTAAAAACTATACACTAGTACCTACGCGCTACGTCTTGAAAATGGACAAATCTTATTACCTTTACGGCACAGCATAAACTAAAAATGATTACTTATATAAGATCATTGTAATAGTTCCATGTAATCTGGGTCGAGCCTATTAACGTCGACAAGTCACTATTACAGGTTCTGTATTGAGAATGTCTTACTGGCAAGACCCAAGAGACTAAGATCACTGAAGATCACCGAAGATCTCACAATCAACAACAAAATTAAGCGATAATAGAACCAAAGAGCTAGAACAGTATATTTACCAAACATTTTATTTTATGCAATTTAAATATAATCAACCTAAAATATGTATGTACTTGTATACAACTTCACTTTATGAAGCTAAAAAAAGCAACGACGTGGGCTAAAAAGCGTGAAAAACTTGTAGCTGTTTGAATTGAGCTCATAAGAGCAGCAAAGCAACCCGGACGATAGACGCAATAGTATTTCAAAGACCGGACAAAAGATGGATTGCCATCTCACACCTTTTTAATCGACGCAATAAAGCTATACGAAGAATTGCTTCATATTAAAGTTATTACAGCCCTATTACCAATTCTGACATCAAAAGAATCCGACTGATGAAACGTAAAACATGTACGGAATCGGCGCCTCTGCTCCCGTCATATTTGATAAGGCAAATTTTATTATTCGAGATAGAATGCAATAAAAAATGCCATTCATCCTGTTCGAGCGGCAATATTTTGTAAACATCATATAACACAAACTATCTGTATTACCGGCAGCGATGCCCTTAAATCGGCCAGGGCCCAAAACTGTGACGAGGGTGTGCTAACGAAATTATTGTTGAAGTCTAATTTATGATCTGCAAAGTGGATTACATTCAATCTTTTTCTGAAAGTAGTATGGGTGCTGAAATATTTACTTAGATAATGTGGACGTACGGACTTACGTAATGCGATTAATACGTTTTATCTGTGACAAATTGTCACGCGAGATTTATGCGCTGGATAACATTTTATATTCTTTATTGTAGTATAAGAACACAAGCGGGAATGTTTCAGCGTTTACTGTACTAATAATATTTGATACATGAAGAAGTAAATTCCGTTGCTCGTACTGAAGACAATGCTTGAGGGCGCGTTTTGGTATTTTTCTTGATAAAATTAGTGTTCTTATAAGCTGTAGGTACAAAGGAATATACATGAAGCTAAAAGGATGGTAGGTAGTGATGAAAAGTAAATGAGGCATATGAATTAATGATTAACTAATCTACTCTTGAGACCGAGCTCTTGACGGCTGAGATATTTTAGTGCTGGCTTCAGAATGTCGAGATGAGAGTGCAAAGGCGGCGATTTCGCGACAAATATTTTGATTTTACAAATCTGCTTTAATATTAACGGTAGTAAGATTCGGTAAGAGTCTATGTAACTACTTTTAAACTAACTACCACGATTTGTACACATACTAATGATTATGTAACGGGTCTGAATCGTGTTAACTGAACGAAAAGAAAGATGAAATACATTTCATTTGCCCCGACGTTTCGGCATGAGTTACACTAGCCGTGGTCACGGAATTAATATATATATATATATATTAATAAACGCCTAAATATATATTCTATAATTCTAATAAATATATACATAAGAATATAAAATAGTTAAACGATAAATAACTTATGACGATTCAGTTAATGCATTTAGATAATTATGCCGAACTCTAGTTTTAAACGTAAAACGGTTAGTGGTCATCCTGATATCAAGAGGGAGAGCATTCCACAGAAGGATAGATTGTATGATAAAGGATGAATGTACTAGGGTGGAATTGTGAGAAGGACAAAGAAGCAGAAGATTATTAGAGGAACGAAGATTTTTCTCATATGTATTACCTGTGTATAAATTGAAGATGGGAAGTTAAATAGATGGGTGCACAAGGAGAGTGCAGTAAAGAATGAAGAGTACACAAAATACGCAAGCTACGCCGTTGACGAATAGGTAACCATCGTAACTTTAATCGGTACTCAGAAATGTGGTCAAATTTGCGGAGATTAAAAACGAATTTATTGCAATTATTCAGAAGGCGATCGAGCTTATTGAGTAGATCTGCATTAAGGTCGAGATAGCACACGTCACCATAGTCGATGATGGGAAATATTAAAGTCTGTACTAGCATTGTCTTAGTCCTGAATGGCAGAAAGTTCTTCAGTCGGTGAAGCGACCGCAAGGCACCAGTGACTTTACGACTCACATTCGCTACCTGAGTCCGCCAGTTAAGGTTGGCATCAATATGTTAGCCAAGATCCTTGACGCTTGAACTAAACGGGATTATAGATCCATAAAAAATGACAGCAGGTAGTGATTGCAAGTCAACCCTGCTTGAAATACGGGAACTACCAACGAGAATAGCCTGACATTTAGCAGGGGTCTGCCAGGCCAAACCGTTCCGACCAGACCTTTATAGCATTCAAATCTTGGTTTATAGCTGCTATGGCTGAATCTATTAATTTTCTGAAGAGGACTGTGTATAAAGTTGTAGGTTATCAGCATACAGATGATACGCACAATGAAGTTCATGAGTAAGAAGATTAATAAATAATGCAAATAGATGAGGAGAAAGTATTCCGCCTTGAGGAAAAACTTACTTTGGTATTAACTCATCTTACACCTGTTCCTTGAAATGCTAGGCATATTCTAAGTATAGACACAAATTTAGTACGACATTTCCACTTACTTTGATACTGACATTAATAATATGTGAGAGTGTATTATTCACTATATAACATTTTTACTACAGACCTTAAAGGAGTAATCAGACACTACATTTTTCAGTCTTTGAAATACGGATAATGTATGATTACATCAGAGTAAGGATGGGACTCAAACAGATTTGAATTTACAAAAAAAATACTAAAACTGTAATATTTATGTCTAAGGCGGGGATTGAACCCATGACACGTAACAGCAAGCCTATCTCCGAAATAATACATGCAGCTAAAGGCAACATTCCAAATATCGCCGGATTTCAATTGAACCCACTATAAATTCCAGTCCACTTTGGCCCAAGAAGTGCCTTTCTCTTATACTTAAAATTGCAATTCCGTGGTATTTTTAATATCAAATTTACTTCGAAGCTTCTACGAAAAGCCTCGGTCAAAGCTAGTTTTAATATAAATGAATGTTTCCTTTATATAAAATATTTTGTGTACACGATCGGTGGCCGCTACACATCCGCACTGAATGTTATTCATATATTTCATAATGAATTATTACTTTGCGTTACACTCAAAAGTACGCTAGTATCGTATATCATGTGGATTAAAAAATGTACCTATCTTGTTAATATTGTTAAAGGATTATTAATTATTTGTATTTGAACAATATTTTGCTGATATTAGATAGCCGTGTGGTGACGGATTAAGAATACGGAATGTCACCACCCCATATCATCCCATGGGTGTCGTAAGAGCCGACAGAGGGAGCATATTATGCAGACAACAGCACTGTAAGAGAAGGAAAACTTGATACAAACCCTATACCAACCCGTTTGGCCAGCGTGGTATAGTAGGCCAATTCCTCCTTTCAAAGGAGAGGCCTAGTCCAGCAGTGGACTGTTAAAGGCTGATGATGATTAGATAGCAGTCTGTTATTTCAGAACGAATCTCATTATTTAGGCTACTTTATTTTGATTAATGTAGACTACTAGTTATAAATGTCTATTTTAGCATAATATACATAAATATTTTGTCTTTTTGTTGCCAAGGATTAACACATTTGACTTTAAAATTCATCACATTTGTTTCACCTGTTTGAAGTAAAAAGAAACGAATTAATTGAACTTTGAATTTATAAAATTTTATTAACATTTATCCTCTTTCCTGTATATAAATAGAAATTCAGAAAATACCAAACCGATTTGTTCTTACCACTATATAGATTTATGGAGGGACCAGGACAATAATACATATCCTGGTCCCTCTAAATTAATGTAGCTTCACGTACAACTAGATTAGACCATAATTGACTTGCTGTTCGGTGAAATGGCGATCTGGTAATGGTGGTCATGATCGGTTTAATTCCCAGATGTCAGTTAAAGTGCAGTTGCATTATCTTGTCATGCGATTCTCGTTGGCAATAGAGATGCGGCTATTATCTGTGTAGACAGATGCATAATGGGCAGTGGTTCGGCTTTACACCGAAACCGTAGGGTAGGGTTCTAGGCGACTTGGAGAAGGAAATGGACTGTATTAGGGCGAGTTCTGGGTCGCCTAGAAAGGAATAAGGGACGAGGAGATTGAGTGGGTATAGGATATTTCAAGGATGGAAGGCACTTACCTTATACAACCTTCTTCGTTTCCGTAGGGCAGTCTCCTGGTGGTTTCGTGATGCAGCTGCTTGTTTTCACTTCAATTCACCATTCGCGAGCGGGTTTTCCTTGGTGGAAGCGGCAATAAATCACATACAACGGTGCGGCGCGGTACGGTATCGAGACGGCGTTCTCAGCGAGCGGAATGTTCTCGACTGTCACTCGCGTCCACGATCGCGTCGACGAATCAGGCGAAGGCAGTGCCTCTTCCAGGGAGTGGGATAGAGCGGGACGGAAATATGGTATCGCTCGCACTAGACGTGGAACGATTGATCTTGATGCGATTCGTTATAGATAGGAAGGTAGATGGCGCTACCATATCCCCCCGGCCCTAAAGGGTTGCCTTTAAAAAAAATAGAATTAAACTTAGCTATGTTGGGTGTACTACCGCATAACCCATCAATAGGCTAAGACAGCGATATGACAATAAAATTAATCTAAATTAACTTTAGCGAAAGCTACAAACGCAATAATAGCGAAAACTACTAACTAAATACTTAAACTAAGAGGTAAGTGCAACTTCAGGCTAGATCTCACTGAGTTGGAAGCGGACAGAGACGTACAACAGGGCGCACGTAACTCCCCTTGGCGGTTTCCACGGTAACAACGCGAGTTGTACCGTCTTTGGAAGTATGAAATTTCTCTACGATGGCTAACGGCCATGAAAGCGGCGGAGCATTATCATGTATTATGACGACCAACGTACCCTGCTGTATAGG
Organism: Euclidia mi; assembly: GCA_944739405.2. Classification (NCBI taxonomy): domain Eukaryota; kingdom Metazoa; phylum Arthropoda; class Insecta; order Lepidoptera; family Erebidae; genus Euclidia; species Euclidia mi. The sequence continues at coordinate 66,741,931 of OX123193.2, read as the reverse complement.
GGATGCAGGACTATTCCACTTGGATCTAGCCTGAAGCTGGTGTAGATATTCCGCACGCCAGCGCCGCCAGAACGACTGCACGAGTTTATCCAGCAGAGTATGTCTCTGGAGCAAGCTTGAAGAGTCTGCTTCAGGAGCCGGAAATGACGATAGTGGCACTGTGTTCAGAAAATGTGCAGGGCTTAACGCGGATGGTTCTGCAGGGTCACTACTCAATGCCGTGAGCGGACGCGACTTGATCAGTGCCTCGACTTGTGCAAGGACAGTTAAAAGCTCTTCGTAAGAGAGGATCTGTTGACCTATAACCTTGAAGAGATGCGTTTTAATTACTTTGACCATGCTTTCCCAACATCCACCGAAATGCGGTGATGCTGGTGGAATAAACTTCCAGTCGATATGATTTATGGAAAGTTCTTCCTGAAGACGAGTACGATATTCTTCCCTGAGAAACTTATAAAAGTCGCGTAAATAAGAGCTTGCGCCCACAAAACAAGTGCCGTTATCCGTGTACAAACACTGTATAGGGCCGCGCCGTGAGAGAAATCGTTTAAGGGCTGCCAGGAATGACACCGTGCTTAAATCTGTCGCAACTTCAATATGCGTAGCGCGCGTCGTTAAGCATGTAAAAATACATAGCCAGGCTTTACGGCTTTTAACACCTCGACCACGCACTGGCGTATACTGCAGTGGTCCTGCGTAATCACAACCGGTGTGTGTAAACGCTTTAGCAACCAGGTTGACGCGCTGGCTAGGGAGATCGGCCATGGGAGGGAAAGTCGGACGCGGACGAAATTTGAAACAGACGTTACATTTATGTATTCTGTGACGAATTATTCGTCGAGCGGCTAAAATCCAATACTTATGCCTAAGTAAGGACATAAGCAACTCCGGACCGGCATGGAGGTGCTTCTTGTGATAAAAATCAACAAGAAGGTCGACAAAATGATCATGTCGCGGCAGAATACAAGGATGTTTGTAGTTATAAGGTTCATCCGAATTTGACAGACGACCCCCAACGCGTATGACGCCATGTTCATCGAGAAACGGCTTGAGTCTAAGGATAGCGGGAGAACAAGGTACATTGTCCTTTAAATTTTGAATGTCGTCACTAAAATGAACAGCTTGTACAGCTCGTAGTAACTTACATTCTGCGAATTTGAGATCAAGTTCAATCAATTTACTAACGCGGTTGGCGACAAAAGTCTGCCAGCGATGAGGAGAAGAATGAATCCAAGCGAGCACTACTTTGGAGTCGGAAAATGCGTATAATTTATTAATGGAGTAGTGGGGCAAAACTGTGTCTTGAACCTTGCGGAGCAACTGAGACAGCAGAAGGGCCGCGCACAACTCCAGTCTCGCAACCGAAACGGTTTTAACAGGCGAGACCTTAGACTTGGCACAAACTAACTGCACCGAGTAGTTAGAACCAATGCGGACTTGCAGATATACGACTCCGCCGTAAGCACGCTCGCTGGCGTCAGCGAAACCTATCAAGTTGATGGTACATCCATCTACCAACCCAAGATGACGCGGAATAGTAACTTGATTGAGCGCGGTAAGCTCAATACAAAACTGGCCCCAAGCGGCGACAATATGGTCAGGGGGTGTTTCATCCCACTCACACTTTGATAGCCAAAGCTCTTTGATCAAGAGCTTGGCGTACAAAATTGTGGGAGCCACAAAACCCATTATGTCCCATAGTCGAGCCACTGTGGACAGCATAGTGCGTTTGGTGCACTTATCATCTGGTGGTGAGACGTCAAACCGAAAACTATCGCAGGATTTGTCCCAGCGTAAACCGAGAACCTTATGCGGTACAGACTTCTCAAACTCAATGTCTGGAGAAGCCTTATGAGAATCTGGTATGCGTGCGAGAACCTCCTTAGAGTTGCTTGTCCATTTGACAAGATCAAACTGGCCTCGCTTGAAAAGCTGAATAAGCTCTTCACAAAGCGAAATTGCTAGCGGAGCGGATATGACACTACAGGCAATGTCATCCATGTACAAAGCGGAAGTGGCAACAGCCGCTGCGGCGGAAAAGTGATCGCCTTCATCAGCGATCAACTGGCGAACAACTCGTAACGCGTGATATGGGCTAGACTTGAGTCCAAAGCAAACACGATTGAACTGATACACAGATAAAGGTTATTTCTTGTCAAAACGATAAAAGACCCGTTGAAATCTACGGTCAGATTCGCGAACGCCGATATTGAGGAACATTTGGCGGCAATCAGCTGACAAAGCAATTTGGAAAAGACGAAACTTTATTATGATGTTAAATAAATCACCCTGTAGATTGATGCCGGCATGCAAAATGTCATTAATCGACTGACCCGATGTAGTCTTACAACTAGCGTCTAAAACCACACGAAGTTTAGTAGAGGTTTTATCTTCGCGAACTACGCCGTGATGCGGGATATAATATGAGGGCAGAGAGTTGCCCTCGTTGTTTACAACTACACTCAAAAAACCTTTGTCTATGTAGTCACGAATGACGTCATTATAGGCGCTGCGTAACTTAGGTGATGCATCAAGTTTACGTTCCAAACAATGGAAACGTCTGAGCGCAGCAGCGTACGAGTCGCCTAACGAATAAGGGTCACCATAGAATGGCAACGCCACAACGTATCTGCCACTGTCGTCACGAACAGTGGTAGCACGGAAATGTTCTTCACACTTGAGATCTTTACGGCTCATCGGGGGCGGTGCGGTAACCTCTTTAAGCTCCCAAAATCGCTTGAGAAGAAAATCAATATTATTTTCTTGAAGAACAGAACAACAGCAAGACGTAATGTATTGAGAAGTGTGTAACGTAGGTACGGTACCCATAATCACATACCCAAATACCGTCTCAATAGCGGGCGGTAAGTTATATTGCTCACTACGTACCACGTCAGTTAGTAGCAAGTGCGGGAATAATGCAGCTCCGATCAAAACATCAATGTCTGCCGGATTCGCAAACTCCGAGTCTGCCAGCGGCAATGACTCGAGGTGTGTGAGTAGTGATACGTCCACATTAGCGTTTGGCAACGTGTCCGTAATACGCTTAATAATACAATAAAGATCTTCGAATGATGTATACGCCTGATAGTTCGGTTTTTCATCAGGATTGATAGAAAGTAATCTTTCGTTATAATCGTCTAACAACTTATGAAAATCTGTTCGAATACTATCTACTGTTATACAATAACTGAGAAATGCTTCGCTATTACTGTCAGACATAGATGCGGTTTTTGAGCATTCATAGATACTTTGAATGCGCTCAAATAAAATATTGCGTTTCGCTTCTAAGATTGTCATCTCTTTGTCTTCCGACACGCGTGACTTCTTTTGTTGTGACATGCTTACGTAAGTATAAGCTAATGAGACCGAAACAAAATAAGAATATCTAATGTATCTATTATTTTACCTAAGTAGGCTAAGTAGGCAACACTTTAGAGCTGAGGAACTAAAAGTTGCTTGAAATATGAGATTTATAAGACAACTATGATAGTTGCAGAAATAATAATTTAATAAGTAGGTAGCTACATAAAAGTTTACCTACTTATGCGGGCGGAAATAACCATGTGACGGTTATGTGAATATATTAGGAGTATAGCTAGGTGCTATAACTGCCTAGGTATAGCGGTATAACGTATAAAAACGTAAAAGAATCCGACTCGTATGGATAAAAAAAAATGGTTCGGCTTTACACCGAAACCGTAGGGTAGGGTTCTAGGCGACTTGGAGAAGGAAATGGACTGTATTAGGGCGAGTTCTGGGTCGCCTAGAAAGGAATAAAGGAAGAGGAGATTGAGTGGGTATAGGATATTTCAAGGATGGAAGGCACTTACCTTATACAACCTTCTTCGTTTCCGTAGGGCAGTCTCCTGGTGGTTTCGTGATGCAGCTGCTTGTTTTCACTTCAATTCACCATTCGCGAGCGGGTTTTCCTTGGTGGAAGCGGTAATAAATCACATACAACGGTGCGGCGCGGTACGGTATCGAGACGGCGTTCTCAGCGAGCGGAATGTTCTCGACTGTCACTCGCGTCCACGATCGCGTCGACGAAGCAGGCGAAGGCAGTGCCTCTTCCAGGGAGTGGGATAGAGCGGGACGGAAATATGATATCGCTTGCACTAGACGTGGAACGATTGATCTTGATGCGATTCGTTATAGATAGGAAGGTAGATGGCGCTACCAGGCATTAGAGTGGATGGATTCATGAAAAGATTGTTTGATAACTCCTTTTTGGCCTCGCAGTGGAAATTCTGTTGCAATAACTATGAAAATCTGTTCTCAAACCGAAGTTTGAAGCTTGGTGGACTGTAAGACTCCCGTAAAGGCATTTGGGATTCTCGCTGAAACGGCCACTATCTCAAAACATTCTCCTGTTGTTTCTTATAAAATGAGTAATTATTATTAAAGTTTTTTAAGTTATTTTATTAAAACGTTGTTAATATAACAGCGTTTTAATAAAATAATCGTGTTTTCAGCAACATTTCATCGGCATTTACATCGTTAGATGGAGTTCTGCTTCTACGGGACGTTATTAAAGGCTTTATAACCGACATAAAGTCCGGCAAAATAAATAATGACTGTGATTTTTTATTTATCGACTGTTCTCTGTGAGGAGACAGATTTTTTTTTAATGCATACGTATTACATTTATTTGGTTAATTTTGTAATATTCCATTTTTGCTTAGTGGAAGGTTAGCTAAACGGTAACAATTTTTTCAACACATATTACGGGATCCGCGTGGTGACGGATTAAGAATACGGAATGTCACCACCCCATATCATCCCATGGGTGTCGTAAGAGCCGACAGAGGGAGCATATTATGCAGAGAACAGCCCTGTAAGAGAAGGAAAACTTGATACAAACACTATGCCAACCCGTTTGGCCAGCGTGGTATAGTAGGCCAATTCCTCCTTTCAAAGGGGAGGCCTAGTCCAGCAGTGGACTGTTAAAGGCTGATGATGATGATGATTACGAGATCATTCTCTGTCTCTTGGGGCCGAGAGGAGGTGTCTCTGGACTTTATTTAGAAGGCGTTCGACGCCAACCCACTAAAACCACCATAGTTTATAGAATTATATTTACAGTTACTCATCAACACTCATATCTTGGAATGGCGACCACGCACCGGACGCCGTACAGGGTGGACCGACGATCTGGTTAAGTTTGCGGGAAGCGACTCAAGACCGGTCTGTGTGGAGAATCTTGGGAGAGGCCTATGACCAGCAGTGGATGTCTCTAGGCTGCCATGATGATGATAAGTCAAGAATTTACACATGTTATAAGTCGTCGACGGTTGTAGTAGTAGAGAAAAATTATCTTTATATAAATGGCAGAAAAGTTTCTTTTAACAGCCTTTCGCAGTCCATTGCTGGACTCTCGTTATTTGCTTCACAGTAACACAGTGAGACAATAGGAGGATTTGGTTCACAATACCATGCTGACTACACGGTTTGATACAGGGTGAGATGTAAGATTTCTTTCTAGCCACGGAATGAAATAGGGTAGCGAAAATTTGTATCGTTAATCCGTCACCCGAAGCCGTCGCCACACGGACTACAAGCAGAGTTCAAATTAATAATATCCTCCGACCGAATTTTGGTCACGGTGGCCAGTATCATATTACATGAGCCAACTGCGTGGGATATTTTATTATAGTGCGAGAGTGTGTGCGCAAAATAAACACAAGTGCTCTCTCTCTTTTCCCTCGCTCTCATAGTCTGATGGGACGCCACATGCGACACGACCGGAGATAGACTAGGCGCAGGACCAACGGCTTAACGTTCTTTCCGAGGCACGAGGGTGTAACACCGCCAGCTCCCTGACTCCGACATTCTATTGCACAATTCTTAACAGAAAAAATGCTATACCATTTTTTGTTCGACCCTGGAATCGAACCCAAGACTATATAATCTGCAGTCGCTTACAATACCGCAGGACCGCAGAGGCAGTTGACATTATAATATTGACAAAACAAAAATAACGCTTGAGTTCATTATTATCTAACTGCATATTTTATCCGACATCCTGGGATTATACAATGCTGTCGCGTAGCTGACTGCGCTATATAACCGTCATAAACTGACATCCGCTGGCCAGAATATAGTGAACCAGAATGTTATTATCAACGTATGTTATTCCAATTATAATGTGGTTAGGATGTGCTCTCGACTGACCATAATAAGGAAGACCCAGAATGTTGTGCTGTTTATATCTTAGGCATACCTCAAAACTCACTTAGATTAATTAGTTTTTAAAGCTTTTGAAAATTCGAGCTTGATCGTAACTGAATATCTTTTTAATATATAAAATCCTTGCGTTACTGACTGACTGACAGACACGCTACAACTAAATCTATTGGGCGCAGGAAGCTGAAATTTTGCATGTATGTTCCTTGGGGACCGTAAGGGTGCACTAAGAAGGGATTACCCGAAATTCCCACGGGATCGGTCAAAACAGGTAAATTTCAAAAAATGTGCAGGCGTAGCTGCTGGCGTCCTCTAGTTTTTAATAAGTAGGTGAGATACGTTATACTAACGTCCAGCAGTGGACTGATACAGGCCGATTATTATGATGATAATTATGTTATAGCATGAATAGCACAGCTCAACCAGGGCAGTAGACTTTTGACATACTGTCGATGTAGCAACAAAAAAGTAGTAGTACAATAGTAGGTCTTACAAGTTAAAGACTACGAATATTGTGGGCTTTAATAGTTTAGTTTAGGAGTGCTGTTTACAAGACTAGTACTGTAACCCTCTCCGTAGCAGTCGGTCGGTCTCTCCACTCGGCTGTCGCTACTTTAAGGTATATAAATGCTAAAAAAATAAAAAAAAACTCTCTTCAAAGGAACAGTATCTATTGTGGCCACTGAGTCATAGGTTTTAAGTCATAGTCTGTCTCTCTTGGTGCCACTATTCTTTCATTATTCCTTCTCTTATACTTTCTCCCCATCTCTCACGGAAAACACAAAGTTGGATAATAATGTGTTACTTAAGCATTAAGACGAGCTTGAAATGAGATACAACTAGTTTTATCACGTTTTACTAACCTCATTTATGATTTGCGTTTCACTTAATAAACGATTTCGTAACAACAGAAGGGGCGAAGGGATTATTATATAAACATGTATTTCGTACATACCTACGGTTTCGTTTGTCGTGGAAGCTATGGCATTACGTCGGTGTTGCATAAAACAGCTGTATTAGTTAGTGAGTCAAAATTACCGATCACCTGACTTGACTTGCCATTCGTAATAGATTGGCAAAGTTAAGCAACGTGCACAGAGGTCACTACTTAGGTTGATGACCGCTTGGGTGGCATTTATATCAGAGCGCTTCCATCTCTCAGAGGGCTCGATCGTAAAGCCGTTGGTTTTGGTTCTTGTCAAAAATCAATATTCGTTAGGCCATGCCCTACGCAATCTAAAAACTCCGCAATCTAGAAACTTAATGAAGCAAAAATAATGAAGTCCGTTTTGTACTGCCTAAGACAGCAATAGTGGAATCCTTCCAATCTACATTTTAATAAACAGTAAATTTATCTCCAGTCAAGGTTTGGAATTATTGAAGTCGTTCAAAAGCTTAAGTTATTCCTAATGTATTCGTATTTCCTTCATATATTATCAAAAGGCCAAACATTATTTTTAAAAGGTGATTTGCTTGGTTGCTCTCTCAAAGGCCATTGGATCCTATAGAAATAATTATACAATGTTGTTATTTTAAAGCTCATGTTTGAAGCATATACACATTAATTAATTTAAAGTTCTGACTGCTGAAAAGAGTGGCATGAGATTCTTTCAGGTTCTTTACACTACCATACAGAACATGGTTCATAAGACTTGCTTTGTACGTAACCTATATGAATAACATTAAATTATTTTGAATATGTAATACCTCTACATACATATTAACATCTAAGACTATATCCAAGTTTGGGCCAAAAAGTAAACTGTAATTTCTAAAAAAGATTGGAAGAACATAATGGCGCTGATACAGCTGAGCATTCACTTGTAACAGTACAACAAGCTTTGTTTGAAAGTTTTTTGCTTTGTCGAACTGAACAACGCACAGAGCCGAACATTGCTACGAACATATGCACGATCTTTCTAGCGAACGCTCAAATGAGATCAAAGCAAATTTACTGTCTATTCGCTAGAATGCTCGCCAAAATGCTCATTACAAGTGAATGCTCAAGTGTACCAGCACCATAAGAGTATCAAATATTGCATAAATGTTTTAGAGGTACCACTATTGCACATTTTAACTTATTTTGGCGTTAAGAACGGCTAGCTATCCTGCCTTATGGAATGTGTCTAGGGTCACACCTGTCCCTAAGGATGGCTCCAAGTCTCAGATCACAAGCTATAGACCCATTGCCGTGCTCGCGGCATTCGGCAAGTTGTTTGAATCTATTTTAAACAAACACATCACCAGACAGATAAAACAACAACTGAGTGAGTTTCAGCATGGGTTTAGAGCTGGTAAATCCACTACCACTAACTTAATTAACTTCGTCGATTATTGCGTGATGGAAATGGATCACAGAAGACAAGTGGATACGGCTTATTTTGATTTCAAAAAAGCATTTGACCGCGTCCACCCAAAGGTGCTTTTGCAGAAATTATCAGCTGTAGGATTCACGCTTAAGCTATTGAGTCTGTTTTATAGTTATTTTGTCAATCGTACGCAATATGTACAGTTAGGAAATTACTAATCTAGGCCATATGACACTCGCTCTAGTGTAAATCAAGGTAGCGTTTTGGGTCCAACTTTCTTTTTGATTATGTACAATGACCTGCCGAATGTCGTTAGTGCGGCACACTGTCTCTTGTTTGCTGACGATTTGAAGCTGTTCTTAGGGATAGATTGCCCAGATGACCGTGAGACATTTCAGCGGGACATTAATAGTGTTGTAGCTTGGGGTGCCCGCAACCACTTAGAGTTTAATGCATCTAAATGCAAAGCAATTACATTTACTCGTTCACGCTCTCCATATATCCATGCTTATGAAATAACTAGTGTCCCGCTGCGTGTGACTCAAATACGTGATTTGGGCTTGACTTTGGACACGAGCCTAAATTTTAATGCACATATCACAACAATATGCAAAAAGAGCTTCAAATCACTAGGTTTTGTGTTTCGACAATCAATACCGTTCCGGAGTAGGGGTGCTATAATTGCGTTATGCTTTAAATTTGTTAGAAATATTTTAGAGTATAACTCCGTAATCTGGGATCCACACGAAGGCAAGTATCGTATGATGATTGAGCGTGTACAGCGGAAATTCTGTCAATTTCTGTACAAAAAGCTTTATGGCTATTATTCTTATTTATATCCATCTCTGTTCGTGTCAGGCATGGTGTGTCTTGACACGCTGGCATTACAACGTAAGTGTGCCCTTATGTTGCACTATTACTTGCTTCTTAATAATAAAATCGACGATGCGACCACACTGTCGCGATATTCGTTATCGACGCCGAACCACTACACCCGGTTACACTCGCGCCGCTTGCTTGCCGCACCACAAGTGCGAACTAATACGGCGAAATACGCACCCACGTGAAATGCAGTTGCACTGCTAAACGCTCAGATTGCTCAGTATCCGGATGTAGATATATTCTTAACACAGTTAAATACATTTATTAAAACTGCTATACACTTTTTGTCAAATAAAAACATTTAAAATAATTGGACTTTGTATTAATAAGTAACTATGTACCTACTATGTATGTTTTGTACTATAATGGCTAACTACACGCATTGGGCAACTGTTAGTGTAGTGGACAGTTGTAATAAATAAATAAATCAAAAACAGATGCGTGCTTGGCAACGCATACATTTTACTATAGCACATATTATTATGACAAAAAGTGAATGAAATTAAAATAAATTGCATTTTTAGGGTTCCGTAGTCCACAAGGAACCCTTATAGTTTCGTCATGTCCGTCCGTCTGTCCGTCCGCAGCCTAGCTCAAAGACGCCTGGTGCTAGAAAGCTGATATTTGACATGAATATAGACATACGATATTGCAACAAAACTGTAAAATAAAATTTAGGAAAATATTTTTTTTAAGGTTATCTTCCCTACATATATAGTGAGATTGATTTTTTTTGGTTGAGTACCCCATCGTGTGGGGTATCATTGGATAGGTTTTAAAAAAATTTTATTAGTTTGCTCAAATCATTTTTCGATCAAGTGATTGGTTTGTCAAATATCAAGCTTTGAAGTAAAAAAAAAATTGTTAGACTCAAGTGTCACCCCCCTCTGCTGGCTAAACTATTAATTTGGAAGAGGTGAAAAAAATCACAAATGTAGTACATATAACGAATTTAAAAGGAAAACTATCACGGCTAAGTAGACATCACTAGTTTACGAGTAATCGTCGGTTAACTTATAAATACCTATTTCTGAAAGTTAACATTGGGAGCGCTGGCTTAATCTTAAAGTCCCATGTGAAACAGAAGTTATTATCAATAATGGCCATTATGGGCAACTACGGAACCCTACATTGCGCGTGGCCCGACACGCACTTGGCCGGTTTTTTTATTTCGCAAGCTATAATATGTTATAGAGAATGTTTGCATCCCATAACGCATATTTATGCTATTTTTATCCACTACTTACTACACTAAATCATGAATACAAATAACTACGTTGCCGTGGAACATGAAAAATTAGTTCTAAATAACAAACACATTTTCACAAAAGTTTTGGCGCTTGTTCAGCACTGCGAACTACATACGTTTTAACACTCTTATGAACATAAAACCACATTGGTCGGGATAAACTGGTTCATTAAATAAATAAAATTGTTATTTTGTTGTTTAACTTCGGTTGGGAAACCTCGCAAATTTATACAATACGAATTAATTGATATGTCTATTTGTATGTTTAAAATATTCAAATAGACATATTGCCTGACATATCATCCCAGAGCCTTCGTCACTAGTCAACTTAAAAGGTCACATTTGGATAGTGCTTTCCTTTTGTGACAAAAGCAATTCAAGCCCCCTCTTCCCCTAAAGGGGGCTCATTAGGGTTGATAGTTAGGTTAAAATCCGCAGATTTAAAGCAATCACTATAAAAATGACGACAACAGCTAATTTTCAATATGATATATCTGATGCAAGGCGTTTGTCATTTTTCTAAGGAAAGATCACTGTAGGTATAGGCCTCCGGCAAACTCACTTATGAAACAAAGCTACAGTAATTACAATATGCTTAAAAGTTCATACTTTGTAGTCAGGTAGGTTATATTATACACCTAGCAACGCACAAAGGCTTATAACGTACAAAGGCTAACGTGTACCTAATCAATTTTATATGTCAGTGATCAGTGTCAGTGATGTCTTCAGTGATTTTCATAGACATATTGAAGAAAACACGGGTCAATTAAAATTTTATATATGTTTATTCACTAGCATTACATAACAAGACAAAAATTGAACTCAGCGGCGTGCCATTGGAGAGGACTATATCCAGTAGTACACTATGGCACGCTGATGATGATGATGATTATATAACAGAGAATTTGACTTTCAATAAGAAACTAAATTATTCTACAAGGTTAAGCTTGGGATAGTCCAATTCTTTCTGAATAATTTTAATATAGGACATTGCCCACATGCCAATAGCCCATAATACATTAAACTTTAAACTTGACAAAATGAATGGACCAGCTGAAATATTCTTCGCATTTTTATCATTAATATAAAAAATAAATTTGTCATGAAAGCTTAATTCTAGTCATAAAATAATTTTCATTTGGGAATTAATGAAGGTTATTTTATCAACGATATTGCTATATCCTAGTCTGAGTAAGATCTCAAGCACTGGCGCGTAATCCCTAACTCGACCACTGAATGGCCGTAATTAAGGCGCTGTCCTAAGCGACTGTTTTGGTAAATGAGGGGGTGAAGCAGGGGAGGTGAAGGGAGCTTAGCTCCGTCTACTGCGGGGCGCCCCCCTTCATTCACGTCGCGTGCGGCCGTATTCTGGCGACATCCGTATTCCAATATTTCAAAATCGCAAGCAAAACGTTTTAGCATATTAAATTGAGATACTGATATTAAAATTTATATTACATACATCAATCTGTTTGAACAATATAGGCATAGCGCAATTTTTGTTCTTAGTGCAGCCATGAGCAAAACTGGTTTACATTAGATGTTATAGGTATTAATAGTTGACGAAAGTAGGTAAATACCTACGTGCCGTAAGATGATAAAAATAATTAAGTCAGTTCCATGTATGGAGAGGCCATTATTATTTTTGTATAAAAATGGTGAAGCAGTTCATAGAATACCTACATCTAATTCCATTCCTGCCAGTTTTCAAATCTGTTTTGCAATATATTGGTGACATACGGGCGGACAGACAGACAGACATGGCGAATCTATAAGGGTTCCGTTTTTTAAATTTTTGGCTACGGTACCCTAAAAACCATAATACTGCCCTACTAAGCGCAAAAGCCGTATCTCAACTAAAGCGAGTTACGAGATAATTAAGGTTTAGTAAAAGTTGATTTATTTTATTTATTTATGGATGTTTTATTTTTATTACAGGTATAATTTTATTATTATGGTAAAGGTTTCGAAATACGTCGCCGTTTTTAGGGATTGTGAGTGATTTAGGTTTCGAAACCCCTCTCACCATTTTCACTTGCCGGAAATACTTGGTTTCCTCTGAAAAAAAAATATCTCCAAACATCGGTGTGTATGGCACTGCCAACTTCCACATTCATCACACTAGTTTAATAAACTAAGGTTGACGGAGCCCTGCGAAGGGCTCCTATTTTCGGATTAAGGGTCAAAGAAAACCGAACATAACCTATTTACTTACTTATTACAGTCGCACCTAATCCTAGGCACTCGACATCAATGACGCACAAATTTGACATTAGCTGTCAATATGATCATTCCAAGATGGCGGTTTTGCGTTTCGTTTCACGTTTTTCACATAAAACCTAAAAAGAACATTTGTAAAACTGTACTAAAGTATAAAAACTACGTTCCGTTTTACATAATTGCCGAAGTATTTATGAAATTTTGGAAATTGTTTAAAAATATTCAGACGCAACTTCGGCAGCCAAAATTACTTTAAGGGGATTAAAACGAACTCCGTTAAGCCCCCTACACTACCAATACCCTCAAATTCAGGCGACTTGTTTCGAAACCCAACCCATTATTCTTTTTCGAAATAGATAAAATATCAAAAATATATGTGGATATACCTTATTTATGAGATACTGCTATGTCGCTTAGAAATTTATTAAATTAGAATTTGAGTTACTGCTTTTTCGTTAGCTCTCCTCGTACATGTTTGTATGGAAAAATATAAAAAATTTCTTTCGCATCAAATATGTGTTGTTTCAAAGAAACAAAATATTAAAAGACATTTATTTATATTCATTTATCATTTATTAACGAAATACAGAGTTTACAGCTCATCAAAAGTTAGCTGTCTGCTACAACCCGGCAGGTTTTCTTGATTCTCATCGAAAGTTAAAGGCGCGAGTGTGAGGTGATAAGGCTTCAATACTTATTATTTGCTGTTGTTCACGAGGCACAGTTTCATTTACTTTCCTTTTACGGCTTGGTATTGTAGAAATTTCAAGCACTGATGAAACATTTTCCTCTCCGTGATCTCGCAATGCCATCCCTTGAGCTTGACGAGATCCTTGATCAACAATTTCATGCAACTGCCAATTCATATAAAACGCAACAAGCTTTTCTTTCATTTTCTTCTCCCAGAAAACATCAGCTCTTTCTATAATTTCTATTTTTAGTGGTATACTTTCGCCACTCCACACAGCAAATAAACACTTTTGTTTGCGTGTAAGGTGGCGTTGCCCCTGAATTTGGTAATAACAATTACAATTTGTTTAGACTAGTCAGTTCACTTTTTATCATTTTTCCATATTTGTCTTTTATTTGCTCTGATACTATTCTCCAGGCCATTCTTATAGGCAACTATAGAACATTACATTTCCACAATCGTGTTTAGACCTATTAATCCATCAGGCGTGGCACCAATAAACGGATAATCCACAAGGCTCGATTGTTACATTGTCTTGCTTCGCCAGTTGTTGCAAAGCTAGTTGTTCATTGATCATTAGACTCCATGCGCAACTGCTTTTACATTGCAAATATTTTATTTGTACAAAATATTTTTTACTAAGTTGGCTTTACTGCTGTTATCTCTTCTTTTTACCACTATAGCAAATTTTCAATCTGTCAACATATTCTTACGCAATTCGAACAAATTTGTAAAAAAAATTGTTTGGCATTTCTTGGCTAGCTCTTGAACAAATCGTGTTAGGAATGACTGCAGTCAAATGTGTGTAAGACGTTGCAGAACTGTTATCTTTAACTTCAATGTAATTACAATAAAGATAATTAGTTAGGTACTTTATTATTTAAAAAAAATACTATATCTTGTGTTATAGTTATAGCAAACAGAGAAGTCACTTTCTTACTTATAAATTATTGATTTTATAAATTAAAAAGATATTAGATGTACTGATACATACCTAATAGTTTATGAATAATCATAGTTTTACCCGATGTACCTAAATAGGTTTATGTTCGCAACACAATAATACAACATTCGTTACCGCTTGTGTGCGGATTGCGGAGCGCCATATTAGCGCTGTTTATTGTTCGCCGTGGCAGCATCTTAGCGCTCCAGGCGCTCTGACAAGCTAATGAATTTGGAATATAAGTACATAAAATGATTCGATTTTATGTTATTACTTTTTCAAAAATTGAAAACTGTGGCAGCTATGTATTGTGAGAATAATTTATATAATTATTTTTGCATAATCGATACTCTATAACATAGTCAGTCATATAAGACTCTTATGAAAATAATTTGTGTAAAAATGTTACATATTTCATAATCACTTGGCCATGGATGAATTTCTATTTTATTAGACGCTTTCTTGTACAAATCCTTCGTAGAACTTTATTTATCTAATTGTCCATATTTTATTCTTCTAATTATATATTTATAAGCACAGAAACAATAACACATTAAACGCAACAAGAGTATAAACTTAGGTCCTAATTATATGTGCCCATAGTTACATGAAAAGCCAATTTTATTCAAAGTATTCAGTCTATAACATAAAACATGAAATTACGAACTCAAATCGGCGTATTACAATAACAAACATGTTTACGTAAAATTTCGTGCAGCGGAGACGCAAGCGACATGACCTATCTCTCACAGGGCTCATAGCCGAATGATGAGGTCTGGGCGGGGTAAACTAGCAACTGACACTCAGTACACTGCTTATGCTATTAAGGTTTAAATTGCTGAAGCGTTTGATATTGATGGGATCTACCGAGCGTCAAAATCATAGACGTTTGGTAGTTTTTATTTAATTTTACAAAATATACACATATAATATGAAAATAAAATAGGTAATTCTTTAGTTCATTAGGTTTCCTACAATATTATTAAAAAACCTATGTCAGCTTACGATCAAAATATTGCAAACAGTGAGACGAAAGATTATTTTCTGCCTCGATTTTGTGATTTTTTTACCGTGATTCTATTTTACATACATGAAAAATTCTTTAAAAAGTCTTTTGTTCTGACTTTTGACTTTAAGCTCTATTTTTTGCTAGGTTGTAATATGTACCGATATGGCTAGATGCGCGACGAAAAATTAGGTGTTTCACGGCTTCTGAGGTATAACAGCGCCTTAACCTTTTATTAGGTCGTCGTGTATGTAACTAACTATGTAATGGAATCTTAGGTTACTAATTTAACCATCTTCCAAGGGTCGTAGCGTAATGAAAATTGGCAGCTGTATGTAGTTCTGATGATAATTTAATAATATGGTACTGTTGAACTGATCTGACGATGGAGCCGGAAGATATGACCTGGAACTTCATGATGGAAAAACGTATCATAGCTGTTTTGGATTTCTTATAAAAGTCTCGTAATGAACTTTGACTACAATTAGGTTTCAAGGTCTGTTGATGAAGACGGAAGGTAGGCTCTGGCATTCCATGGTGAACATTCGTACCATAGTCGTGTTTGCACTTGTCAGAAAGGCCACGTAATTAACTTTGACTACAATTAGGTTTCAAGGTCTGATGATGAAGCCGGAAGATAGTCACTGGCATTCCATGATGGAATATCGTATCAAAGTCGTTTTGCACTTGTGAGAAAGGCCACGTCATGAACTTTGACTACAATTTGGTTCCAAGGTCTGATGATGAAGCCGGAAGATAGTCACTGGCATTCCACGATGGAATATCGTATCATAGTCGTGTTTGCACTTGTGAGAAAGGCCACGTCATGAACTTTGACTACAATTTGGTTCCAAGGTCTGATGATGAAGCCGGAAGATAGTCACTGGCATTTCATGATGAAATATCGTACCATAGTCATGTTTGCACTTGTGAGAAAGGCCACGTAATGAACTTTGACTACAATTAGGTTTCAAGGTCTGATGATGAAGCCGGAAGATAGTCACTGGCATTCCATGATGGAATATCGTATCATAGTTGTGTTTACATTTGTGAGAAAGGCCACGTCATGAACTTTGACTACAATTTGGTTCCAAGGTCTGTTGATGAAGCCGGAAGATAGTCACTGGCAATCCACGATGGAATATCGTATCATAGTCGTGCTTGCACTTGTGAGAAAGGCCTCGTCATGAACTTTGACTACAATTTGGTTCCAAGGTCTGATGATGAAGCCGGAAGATAGTCACTGGCATTCCACGATGGAATATCGTATCATAGTCGTGTTTGCACTTGTGAGAAAGGCCTCGTCATGAACTTTGACTACAATTAGGTTTCAAGGTCTGATGATGAAGCCGCAAGATAGGCACTGGCATTTCATGATGAAATATCGTACCATAGTCATGTTTGCACTTGTGAGAAAGGCCACGTAATGAACTTTGACTACAATTTGGTTCCAAGGTCTGATGATGAAGCCGAAAGATAGTCACTGGCATTCCACGATGGAATATCGTATCATAGTCGTGTTTACATTTGTGAGAAAGGCCACGTCATGAACTTTGACTACAATTAGGTTTCAAGGTCTGATGATAAAGCCGGAAGATAGGCACTGGCATTTCATGATGGAATATCGTATCATAGTCGTATTTGCACTTGTGAGAAAGGCCACGCTATGAACTGTGACTACAATTTGGTTTCAAGGGCTGATGATGAAATAAAATATCATTCGCGCAAATATGCTTTCTATGATAAGTTGGATGACTAATATTCTGAATATGAATATGATAGAGGGCGATAAAATGTATAGTATGATTAGGTCACTATCTGCATCAGATTACTTTACGCATTACTTACTGGTTCGTAACTTTTGATATAATCAAAAAAGAAAGTGACATGTTTGGTAAATCGTTTTCCCTGAACTATGATCTGGAATCTGCACTGTTCGGAAGCTTAAATGATCTCTATCATTTAAACAACCAATTAAACATTGGACTGACAGTCAAGCAAGCCCTCAAGGAGTTATTTGACAATCATAAGACAGGTGTGTTAATAGCGGAAGGCAAATCACTAGGAGTCATGCTGTACGACGGAAAATACTATTTTACGGATTCTCATTCATGTGGACATAAAGGAGCACAAGCTAAGACTGCAGGCAAAGCTTGTGTCATTCAATGTGACATTATAGATCCGTTTGTAAGAATAATTAAGCGAGTGACAGGGTCAAGAAGTACCCAGTTTACACTGGATTTCATTGATGTCTACCCATCTACTTTCTCTGTTCAAGTTAATGCAGCGCAAAACGGGTGGACTACCGAGTAAATTGAAAATTTTCAAAGGGGCTAAAATCATGTTGCGATCCAATATAGACGTGGAGAAGGAGCCAGTAAATGGGAGCATCGGATTCATCTCGGACATGGTCTGGCCGCATTTTAGACGTGACAAGACAACAAGATGCAAGGCTGTACGGTTGACCACGCAGTGGTGTACTTAGGGTCCCGTACTTTTGCGGCTGGACAGGCGTTTGTGGCCCTAAGTAAAGTAAAATCGCTTAGTGGTCTCCAGACTGAAGAGCTAGATTGTTCTAAGGTGACATATAAAACGCTGTGCAATACAAAAGCACTGGCGGAGATGGAGAGGATGCGGGTTCATTCGCCTACTTAAAATAAATGTATGTTAAAAATATTTCATTTTCAAAGACTAAAAAGTATAAAATAAATTAATAGTTTAAAAAACACTAGAAAAACACGCTTTTATAAATGCACGTAAAAGCAAAAAATAAATTATGAATCGTTCAAGTTGTCTTTATTTCTGGGCTATACTATGTGTTACAATTATAATATTTGATTGTAAAATTGGTGCTGGAACAGAAAGACGTTCTTATAATAATATTCTACCACATACACACATCACCATCTAGTCCCAAACTAAGCAGAACTTGTACTATGGGTACTAGATAATGGATAAACATACTTATATACATTTTTTTGTAAATACATACATATTATACATAGAAACACCCAGACCAAGACAAACATCCATGTTCATGCACACAAATGTTTAACTTGAGCGGAAATCGAACCCGCGACCTTCGGCGTAGCAGTCGCTTACACTGGTCGTCAATTTTAGTTCTTGTTTAACTTGTTGAAATATCAAGTGAATAGATGTTACTGGAAGCAGATTACACAGATTGGCGCTCTAACTGGAGTTGCAGCACGAGTAGTAAGTGGCTCTAACCACTACCAGTTTGGTGAACTCAGACAAAACATGCGCCATCAGCGAGGAAGACGACATTCACCGACTTAAGTACATAAGAGTAACAGAGCGTCAACAGTGGCAAATTGTAGAGTTCTTGTTCGTGGACGAGATATCTTTGGTTCCCTTTGGTAACCCTTTGGCGGCATAAATGCTATGCTCTTGCGCGACCTCATGCAGCTTCCGCCAGGATGTTAGTATTAGTTAACAAGAAAGTGTGTTCTGTTCCAGCGCCCACGCTTTTACAATCAAATATTATAAGGCTTCGCTCGCGAATAATCGGGTATTGGGACATAAGGTAGCCCACGTGCATTTTAATGTATAAACTATAATACTACAAAGTTTCATCAAAGTCTATACAGAAGTTTAGTCGTGAAATAATAATAGAAAGAAGAAAGAAAAGAAAAGAAAACTCATTAATTCTGTATATGTTCATAAAAACAGAAAGAAAAATAAACACTTAACAACTAACTTAACCATTCTATAAGCTTTCTTATGTCATCTATCATTACAAACTTTCACGTTTATAACCGTAGTAAGACGACATTCGCCTTGAAGCCAAAGCCAAGGTCATATTTTGTCAAAAAAGATTTGACAGTGCGACTGCCGTCTGATTTCCGTAACCCAAAGGTATAGCGCTATTCCCTGGCTCACACCAGTGTCAATAGACTCCCCATTACGATTGTCAAAAATCTTCAAACTCTACAATAAATACCTTCAATAAAGGAGCGTTTCTTTTACAGAAATGTCTGTTTGGCTTACTTGACTTAAGTCCCTATGGCACCTAGACGGGGCATCGCGCAAAATTTTGCTCCAAGTCTGTCAAACAGTCTTTGTTTCTCCAATAAACGTCAACCACCAGGACTATTTTAGACGACTACGTTATTGTTTTCCTTGAGGTTTCCAAACTAGGGCTTGCCTCGGGATGTGGTTAGGAGCCGTTCGGAGAGTGTCGCCCATCCAGCTTCATTTGCGCCGTTTGATCTGCTTGTGTATATGGATTTCATCGCAGTGTATCCAGAGTTGGGTATTGGAGATTTTTTCGGGCCAGTAAATATTGAGGATTTTGAAGGTAACGGTTCACAAAGACTTGCTGGCGCTAAGAATCGAGAAAGAAAAACGAGAAAAGTCGCCATTTTACGATAAATAAAAATATCATAAAACAATATCTATTTTACGATAAATAAAAATATCATAAAATTATATCTATACACTTTTTCGGCGGTAGGTGTAAATAAAGTAACCACACATTCGAAGTTTGAAATATATTTAAAATTAAATTCACCATATATAAAGTATTGTTTTTGTGTTAATTATAACAAAGATACTTACAGTTATATGCCCTAGTGTTATTAGTTCTGTATGTGACACTTAAGAACTTTGCACTAACACCACCTGCCAACTGATCAGTTTCACCATATTATCTACTATCACTAAGATACTCCGGAGATATGTCACAATACGCTGATATTGTACTGGCGCAGAAGACCCTCGAAGAAAGTGTGACCAAAAAAATGGACGAGCTTCAGGCACAGTTACAAAGTGGAACAGCCAAAGATACTGTAGCCAAAGTAGCGGAGGAGTTCCGTACATTTCGGGAACTGACATTCTCTATGTTCGGGCTGCTGAGGAAGCAAATCGCCGCATGCGCTCAGGCTATTGACAACATCGACATGAGACATCGAAGGAAAAGCGTAATTTTCTCAGGTATCCCAGAACACAATAAAGAAAACTGTGTAGCTATAGTTCTCGATGTTCTTCACACAAGATTGGCCATGAAGGATGTTTCGGCAAGTTCTATAAAGACATGCCATCGTCTTGGGACCAATGGCAAAGAACATCATCGTCCCATTGTGGTTAAGTTTGCCAGCTTGGAGATGAAGGCTGCTGTCTGGAGAGGGAAGACCAAGCTGAAAGGGTCATCCATATCCGTCAGAGAGTTCCTGACCAAGGAGCGGCAGGCAACGTTCAGTAAGGCGAGGCAACATTTCGGGATGCGGGGCTGCTGGACTCAAGACGGCATTGTAAATATCAAGTGCCCAGATGGTAGTCGTGTCAAGGTTACTTCACTGGACGAGTTGAAGCCGTTACTCCAAAAGTATCCCAAGGTCTCTTCAGGTACCTCTTGCTGAACTTGGTATAACCAGTAATTGTCCCGTTTTGCTTTACGCATCCGTTTAATGAACTTCCTATCGTTTCGTTTCGATTGAACGTGTATGTAAACAGATTACTTATATTGACACATTCTATTCCGTCTTAAGCTACTAGCATGTTTGGATAACATTACTTTGTACATAATCACCCACTTTTCCTAAATATAATTATCGAAGTCAGTGCAATAATTGTAAACTTTTCTGTAGGTGTTTACTGTTTAAGTTAAATGTCAAAGTGACATACGACTGTTATGACGTTTGAACTCTTACGGATGCGTTCTGAAACAATCCTTTGATAAAATATTTCTGTCATTCTAACTTAAATCATAGTATTTTTTTCTTTTGGTTGTCTCAATTTTATAAAATGCTTTGATAAAATGTATTTGCTAGATCAGTATATTGTCAATTGCTTCGGTTGGCGGGTGGTGCAGAGGTCATTTAATTAATAGTCAATCTCGTGCATGTTATTATTAGTATTTATTTATTTTAAGCTAGTCTTTTATTATTATTATTATATATATATATATAAATATATTTATATTATTATGTCTATTTCCGATGATGATTCTTTTCTATCAGCGAATGATTCAGATGATTTATCTGTCGATGATAGCTTCTGTTCAGTTAATGATGACCAGTCCCTACATGACATTTTACACGAGCAGTTTAATCAGAAAGCTAATAATTTATTAAACGTGTGTCATATAAATGCACAAAGTGTGCCAAGTCATTACAACGAACTCTTGGCTACATTTGCCGACATCAACTTGCATGCCATCCTGATCTCTGAGAGCTGGCTCAAACCTCACCTCCTTTCTACCTTATACCCTCTTTCTGGTTTTGTCTTAGTCCGGAACGACCGGATTGACAGGCGAGGCGGAGGCGTTGCGATTTATCTCCGTAGCAATTTATCCTTTAAAATTCTAACTTCTTCCTCTCAAAACTCTACTTCTGCGGAGTATCTTTTTCTAGAGGTTTGGGTCAGGGGAACTAAATTGGTTCTTGGAGTAGTATACTGTCCTCCTTCTGTCAATTACTTCACTGATTTGGAATCGGTTTTAGAATCGTTGGGTTCCGAGTACGCACATCATATCATCATGGGCGATTTCAACACTGATCTTCTGTCCCACCTTTCATCCCGCTCCTTCAAACTCACCCACATCATCGAGTCTGCCAGCCTCCACGTTTTGCCTCTAAATGCCACTCACCACAACTCTAACGGGGAGGACACCTGGTTAGACTTAATCCTCACCTCTAATCCTACCTTGGTCCGCTCTCACGGTCAGCATCCTGCTCCTGGCTTCTCCCGTCATGACCTTGTCTTCCTCTCCTATGTCCTGAAGCCTTCTAAACCGTGTCCTAAAGTTCTGTACTTGCGTTGTTTTGGGCGCATGGACGTTGAAAAATTGAGGTTGGATGCTGCAAAAATCGACTGGAAACCGTTGACATCAGCCATCATTGTCGATGACAAAGTAGACTTTTTCAACAACACAGTTAAGAGGTTATTCGATGTGCATGCTCCCATTAGAAAAGTGAAACTGAAGCGTCCTCCTGCACCTTGGATGACAGAGGGTATTCGGATGGCGATGCGACGCAGAGACCGAGCTTTTCGAAAGTATAAAAATGATCGGTGTGAAGACAATTGGTCTCTCTTTAAGATAGCAAGGAACAAGTGCAATCAGATGGTACGCAATGCTAAACGCCGACATATTCACGAAAACATTACTAATTCATCCCCCACCAGTGTATGGCAGTTTTTAAGAACCCTGGGCATTGGTAAACCTCACGGCCAAGTGGTCCTACCAGTGACTATTGGTTTGGATGACATTAATTGTCATTTTTCTACTACTCTCACTTTAGACGACCAAACCAAGAGTCAAACTATGGCCTACTTGGACGGTATACCTCGTCCGAACATTAACTCTTTCTCTTTTTCTCCTTTATCATCAGGTGAGATCAAAAATACTATCCTATCTATTAAGTCCAAAGCCGTGGGGTGCGATGACATTAGTCGTCGCATGATCACGGTTATCCTTGATCAAATCTTACCTATAATTACCCATATCCTGAACTTTTCCCTTGACACAGGTAAATTTCCCCACCTCTGGCGTAAAGCCTATGTGCGTCCTTTACCTAAGATTTCCAATCCCACTCTGCTGACAAATTTCCGACCCATATCCATTCTTCCTTTTCTATCCAAGGTACTTGAGTCGTGCGTTCAGAGACAGTTGTCCGGGTTCGTTTACCATAACAACATCCTGTCACCACTTCAATCTGGATTCAGACCCGGACATAGTACTCTCTCCGCATTGCTCAAGGTGACTGGCGATGTGAGGGCAGGGGTTGAGGAAACCAAGGTTACACTTTTGATCTTGGTGGACTTCTCAAATGCCTTCAACAACGTCAATCACGACCTCCTTCTTTCGATTCTTTCCTCTCTCATGATCTCACCTATGGCACTGGAATGGTTCTCTTCTTATCTTCGTGGACGCCAGCAGTCAGTACGGGTTGAAGAAACCTCATCAACATGGTGTGATTTGAACTCTGGTGTGCCTCAAGGCTGAATACTTTCCCCTCTTTTGTTCTCATTATTTATTAATCTCCTTACTCATGAACTTCATTGTGCGTATCATCTGTATGCCGACGATCTGCAGCTTTATACACAATCTAAGGTGGAAAATCTACATTCTGCAATTGGAGCAATAAACCAGGATCTTAACGCTATCAAGGATTGGTCGAAACGGTTTGGATTGGCAGTGAATCCTGATAAATGTCAGGCTATTTTAGTTGGCAGTTCCCGTATATTGAACAGAGTTGACCTGCAGGCACTACCAACCGTCATGTTTGATGGGCAAATTATCCCATTTAGTTCTAGCGTCAAGGATCTTGGTTTATATATTGACACTAACCTTGATTGGCGGACACAGGTAGCGAACGTCAGTCGTAAAGTAACTGGTGCCTTACGATCGCTCTATCGTCTAAAGAACTTTCTGCCGGTCAAGACTAAGACAACGTTAGTACAGACTTTAATATTTCCTATAATCGACTATGGTGATGTGTGCTATCTCGACCTTAATGCAGATCAGCTCAACAAGCTCGATCGCCTTCTCAATAATTGCATTAGATTCGTTTTCAATCTCCGCAAATATGATCATATTACCGAGCACCGATTAAATTTACGATGGTTACCCATTCGTCAACGGCGTAGCTTACGTACTTTGTGTACCCTTTATTTTATATTGCACTCCCCATATGCTCCTGTGTATTTAACTCCTCATTTCCAATTTCTTTGTAATACACATGAGAAAAATCTCCGCTCCTCAAACAATCTTCTTCTCCTCTATCCTTCTCACAGTTCTAGCCTTGTACATTCTTCGTTTAACATTCAATCTATCCTTCTCTGGAATGCTCTCCCTCTCGATATCAGGATGTCCACTAGCCGTTTCACATTTAAAACCAGAGTGCGCCAGACTTATATAGACGCACAAACTGAATCATTATAGGATTATCGTCTATCTATTCTGTATGTATATTTAATATATAATTTTGATGTATATATGTAAAGTATTTTGTATTATATAGGTATATATATATATAATTTATTTATATATAAGGTATGTAAGTTCAATATAAATTATGCATTGCACCCAAAGGTTGACTGGTAGATAATGCCTACGGCATTAAGTCCGCCTCTGTACTTTTTATGTGCATAAAGTTAAATAAATAAATAAATAAAAAATATCTTGAAAATTTAACGAGCAATTCATTCGTGAAAAGGTAATTATCATTCTGGTAAAAGTATCGTGGAAATGCACCTAGATGAATTCAATTGAAATCACAGACATAATACGTATAACATGCGCTACGCTATGAAATAAAATATCAACTATCTTTATACGTTCTCAGAAATATGAATAAGTAAAATCATGCGATCTCAAATTCCAGTTAAACATGAATGTAAAGTAATTTTGCTTTTGCTAAAATTATTAATTCTATTGCGTGTGTGTATGTTGCAGAATTTCTCCAAATAGCTTGACTGATTTAGGCTGCCCTCACATTGGCGTCAGCGTCAAAGTAGCGGCATATCAGCGTTGACGCAGCGTCGACACGGTCTCGACGCCATCGCGTCAGCTGAGCGTTCTTTAAGAACGCTCGGCTTTAGTCTTTTAAAGAACGCTCGGCTGACGCGATGTAGACGCGGCGTCGACGCCGCGTCGTCGCCGTGGTTCTGCCTTAGATGTTTTTCTTGTTAGTATTTGAGTCAGAGTCGGAAATCAGTTGAACAGCTCTCATTACCTGCTTTTCCTTTAATCATTACCAGTGCTTATTAACGAGCCCATATCTCATCTACAAAATTCCAGTAGCTTTCTCTGGCCCCATATTTACAGAGCTGAAATCCCAGTTCTGGTACTTTACCACCAGTTGAATTGGCCACTAAAATCGCTTACCATTTTTTTTTTTTTTTTTTTTATTCAAGTAAACAATTACAAATTTGGTTTGAATATGTGTAGTTTGTAGTGCTATGTTCATACTATGTATGAACATAGCACTTAAACATCTTACAAGTTTAAAACTAAATATTTAAAATATTTGACAAAAATATCTTTCTTCACCTTATACTATCTAAGCCAATATAATTTCACATAAAAATTTCACCACATAGCACACATGAAAAATATTTACCTTCTATTCTTAATTGATAAATTACAATATTAATACATATTCATTATAAAATTTATAGTATACCAAATCTGTAATCGAAGAATTAACGCAATGTCAAGAAATAAATAAAAAAGTAATTAAATAAAAGAAAATGTCAAAGATAATGGAAAGCATTAAATGTCAAATTAATATTATATTATAAAAAAATAAATTATAATGAATAATTAAGCGGGCGGTGTCTGTGTAGCTCAGCTCTGCCTAAATGTTCTAAGCCTTGGGTGATTATCTTGTTCTGTCTGTATCAGTTTCCCTAGCAAATATGTGCGTTGTTGCTCATTGAAATTTGAAGCAACTCCGGCAATAGGTGTGTATGCCATGTCGCAGCGGACTTCATAATTGCGCAAATAAGAGCGTGAAGGCACTGACTATACCTATGCGATGCGCTGCATTGTAACCAGCAGGCTGATACGAACACAATTAACACCTATATTTGGAGAGCAATCATATGCGGATCGAACAATTTTAACTGCGTTTTATGTCAAAGGATTCGTTCGACAATTATTCAAAAATAAATCTGAAATGCTTTGTATGCATCCAGCTTACTTTTTAATGGGTATGGTGACAATAATTTGAGTGTTTTAATATTCTTAATAAATTTATTAATAAATTCCTCCCCTGAATTTTAAGGCACCTACTACAGAAAACAGGCGAGGAAGACAGTAATGCTCTAAATTATAAGATTTAAAAATTCAATCGTAACTTCAAGTACCTATAAAATGATTTTTTAACAAGACGTGTCTGGATTCTAACAAATTTTGTAATAAAATATGCTGTTTTAATTACCTAAATGTAAACATGGGTACTTGCAGGGTATTAAGAATTAACTGACTTACACTCGATTACGGTGGTTTTAAATAACAGATTTTAGCGGGTGTCTACTCTGTTGGCACGAGGTTGGAGCAAAATCAATGTTCCTTCGCTTCAGAATCTGATCTCGTTAAATGAGATGCAGTAGATATGGCCAGAGTAGTTGGAAAAAAAAGACCTCACGTAAATAGACGTTCTCATACTCGGACCAAAAAAAAAAGTAAAAGACTATCTGTGAATAAAAGATACATAAAAAGAGAAAAGTTATCTAAGTAAAGGAAGTATTGGTGTACCATGCACAGTTGTATGGGCACGTGTATCTACTTTTTTTTACTTTTTAACACGAAAATCGGGCTCAGTAGCTTGCCAGTGGAAAGGCCTATTGTAATAAGATGGGTGCTCAGGTGTGAATAAAAGCATGTCTTATTCGTTTCGTGTCATTTATTAGAATATCCAAAACTTATTAAATCTAAAATACAATAGTTGACAATTGCGCAGTACCTAATTTCCTATTGCAAGCTACGCAATATTCACTCACGTTTTTATAACACGTTATTATTTTAACTTATTGCTAAATAATATCATATTTCATTACATTACAACTCCCCCAAAAATGTCTATCACTTCCTTTCCCCTTTTAAAGAAAAAAAAAAACTTACATGATATTAAATTCAAAATATTAAACACAAGTATTTCTTATATTTATTTTTATATAAACCAAATATACTTAAAATGTACTTATAACAAATGAGAATACAGTAAAACATTATTACTAACTAAAATACCTCTTAGTGTTATTCTTATGTATAACATGTTCTTTATTATCTTTTAAGATCTTAACATTAGGTGAAACTTCCTCAATAACTTCGTAGGGACCGTTATATATGTTTTGAAGTTTATTCCCTGCTTGGTTTTTTATAAGAATTAGGTCACCCTTTTTGTAAGTTATGGAGTAAGTTTTTTTGTCATACATAATTTTTCTTTTAAATTTATTTGTTAACAAATTCTGCTGGGCATCGTATTGTGCTCGCTGTAGACGATATTTTATTTCTTTTGGGTAATCATCGTAATTATACAAAGGTTCAACTGAAGTTCCAAAATCTGAGGGCAATTTACAACATTTACCAAATACTAATTCAAATGGTGAGTATTTTGTTTCTGAATGCACTGTAGTATTGTAAGAAAATGACCAAAAAGATAACCAATCACTCCAATCAATATTATTCCTATCACACTGTATTCGAAGATATGAGCCTAAATGTCTGTGACTGTTTTCTAATGAACCTTAGAGTTTCGTGGTGATAAGGTGTAGAATTTAAATGTTTTATTTTTAATGTTTTACACACATTTTCTATAATATTAGACAAAAACTCTGTACCTTTATCTGTAATGATTTGTTTAGGTACTCCGTATCTCAAGATAAAATTTGAAACGAAAACTCTAGCTACTGATTCAGAATCCTTACTCTGCATAGGATATGCCTCTACGAATTTAGATAAGTCACATTGCAATATTAAAATGTATTTATTATTGTTGATGTCAGTCGGCAATGGACCCATGATATCTAACGCGACACGTTCAAATGCTGAGCTAGCAGTATTTGTTATAACCATCGGCTCTCTTACGAGACGATTAGAAAATTTATTATATTGACATTGTTGACATTTGTTAACATAATTAATGACGTCATTCGTCATACCTGGCCAGTAGTAATATTTTTTTAAATTGTTTATCATTCTGTTTATCCCTGCATGTCCGCTAGTGGGTTACCAATGCAAGTCATTCAATATTATTTTTTTATCCTCATAATTAAGTATTCTTATTATATCTCCTGTAATTAAAATTCTGGGTAACTTAATATGCAACTTTTTCATATAACTTGCAAGTATTTTATATTTGTTGCATTTTCTCTATTCTTAATTATTAATATTTCATTTATATTTTCTTTTTCGCACAACGATCCTAACTCTCTCTCGCTAACTCCGTCGGGGTAGATAACGATCGAGTATTTAGGTATATAGTACAACGCGAAGGTACATAGATGCAGTATTCTATCCCAGAACAATTAGAATTTAATTTACTAAAATCTTTGTCGTTTATAAAAACTAGTTCTATCACATCCATTGGTTTTTTAAGAATTTCTACAGTCTGAGGTTGATCAGGCATGCTACTGGTAGAAGATTCTTCAGTCAAATTATTGTTATTAGTAGATATCTGAGACGTTAACTTTTTTGTTTGTGCTCTCGTCAGTACAGAAACTACTCTTTCTTCAATAGATTTTAAATCATCACAGGTCATCGTCATGGGGATACGACTTAATGCGTCTGCGGCGGAATTTTTCGGCCGGGGATGTAGACAATTTCAAAGTCATATTCTTCAAGATATAGTCTAAACTTAGTAAGTCTACTAGAAGGACCCTTTAAACTAAATAAATATACTAGTGGCTTATGATCGGTCAAGATTTTAAACCTTCTGCCATACAGATATGGTCTAAAATGCCTTACTGCCCATACTATAGCTAGTAATTCTAAGTCAATTATAGGGTATCTACTTTCTGCGGGCGTTAAGTTACGACTCGCATAAGCAACTACGCGACCATTACTATTTGACAAAACCGCGCCTAATCCTGTTTTACTAGCATCCGTTCGTAGCTGGAAAATATTTGTTTCCGAAAAGTCAGGATACTGCAGTACAGGCGGTGACATTAAAGCAGATTTTAACTTGTGAAAGGATTCTTCACATTCGCACGTCCATATAAACTGTACATTCTTTTTACACAATCTATTTAATGGATACGCAATATTAGCAAAGTTAGGTATAAAACGTCTATAATAATTAGCAAATGCTAAGTAGCGCTTGACGTCATCCGCGTTCGTTGGCACCGGATAGTTGCACAAGGCCTTAATTTTGCTGTCGTCAGGAAGAATGCCATGTGATGTTATTCTATGACCTAAATATACTATTTCAGTGCGCAGAAATTCACACTTTATTGGATTTAATTTTAAATTGACTTTTCGTAAACGTTTCAAAACTGTAATTAAGTTTTTATTATGATTTTCCATCGATTTTCCTATCACAATACAGTCGTCTAGGTAAATAAAGGCTTTTTTGTAATTAATACCTGACATAGCAATAGTCATCAATCTTGAGAACACACTGGGAGATGTTTTTAATCCCATAGGTGAACGCTTCATCTGATACATTTTATCAGTAGTGAAAGCTGTGTATTTCCGTGAGTCTGGATCTAACTCTAACTGGTACATTTTGTCTACACTGAATGCTGTATAATTTCGCGAATTTTCCTCTAATGACAACTGGTAATAACTTTGTGAAAGGTCTAATTTAGAAAAATAAATACTACCTGACAGAGAATCTAAGATATCTGTTATATTTGGTAATGGAAATTTGTCATCCTTAATTTGGTTATTTAACTGTCTGTAATCAATAACTAATCTCCATTTTTTTTCGTTAGATCTATCAGACTTTTTAGGAACTAACAAGACTGGGCTGGACCACTCTGATGTGGTTTCTTCTATTATATCGTTTGCTAACATTTCGTCTATTTGTTTCTGTACCTCCTTTTTCAGGGAATGAGGAATCCTATAAGGTTTTATATAACTAGGTGTAACGTTGTCTTTTAAAGTGATTGTATGTGTCATAATGTTTGTGGTTGATAATTTATCACCTGGAAGATGAAAAACGTCGGCATATTTTGCACAAATATGTTTGATACTGCGTTTTTCCTCTGTGTTCATATTCGATAAATTCAATAACTCAAATATTGTTTTAACACGATTACGCAATTCGTGTTTGCCGAAAAATTACAAATATCAAAGTTATTTATGTCATAAACAGCAAGATCTTGAAAATCACACTCTACTCCGTTTTCCGTAGTATTTAATATTCTTAACGGAATACGACCATTATTTGGTTGCAAAATAATACCCGCGACAAAAACTCCTTCCTGGATTTCTTTTGATAAAACTACACAGTCACATTTCGACGTAGTTGGAATGAACCTTATTACCTCGCACCGAGGCGGTATCAAATGTCTATACCTAGCATTATAATTAATTTCAATAGGAAAGTATTTATTATTCTTATAAAGTTGTAATATACTATATCTATAGTTAATAATTGCTTCATAACGCTGTAAAAAATTATCTCCTAAGATTCCGTTTGCAGTACAAGACATATTCTTAAACACATAAAATTTTTCACTAAATACTTCATTATTATAAAATAAATTTAGATAGATGTAGCCTTCTGACTCTAACCTACCACTTACACCTCTAATGCTTATTCTGTCACTACGCAATTGTTGCAATAACTTGGGATATTTACTAAGCCATTCGTACTTTAGTACACAAAGACTGGCTTCGCTATCAACTAAAAGATTAATTATTTAATTATCCACTAAAAATCTTACAGTACTACTATTATTAAAATTAAAAATGAAATTCTGCGAATTAACGAAAAAAATCGTTCGTTGCGACATTGGGGGTAACAATTTCGCTCGAACTGTTATTGCTGGTCGATGCATCGTGGGTATTGTGCTGGACTTGGACAGAGGGTCAGTTGGACTTGATTCCAAAACCTCTATTATTATGGCCTCTATAAAAAGTTCTACCGCGACCACGATTAAAGTGTCCGCGATGCGACGGCATGTTATCTGACGCCGTGGGTCTCGCATTACTGTAATTAAATGAATTATTATAGCTAGATTGGGCATTGTAATGTCCTCGAAACTTGTTTTTAAAGTTTCTATGACCGCAATTTGGATAACTATGACGCTTGATACTCATAATTTGGAATGACGAAGACAGGGATTGTTCGTCCATGGCAGTCCTAATAGCTTCCGGTAAAGATTGAAAATTTCTAGCTGCTATAATTGTACTTAATCTGGGGTCATTCAAACCGTCTGCGAAACGTTTGGCGATTCTTTCGTTAGTGGTTTTAAAAGCATCGTAAGAATTGGGATTATGTTCTGATTGGGCAATAGTCAAATTAACGAACAAGTTTTCTAATTCATTGCCAAATGACTCAATAGAACGATTACCCTGCTTACACTGGTGTAATTTCCATTGTAATGCTACCTGGGATTTATTTTGTTTTAGATATTTGCGCATGTCAGCTAAAAGGCTATCAACGGTGTCGTAAGTTAAATTCATACGCAATTTCACACTTTGAGAAAGCCTAGTTTAAAGAACAAAATTAATTAATTCTTGCGATGACGATTCTAAGATCATTTTATTGTACAACTCGATACAGTCAATGAGTGACTTAGTAACAGATTCCTGTCCAGACATTACCGGCAATAAAGAAATTGCGGTTTTTAAGTCAAATTCTTTTTTTGTAGACATTTTGACTTGCTTAGCCTCTTCAATATTGGAAAGAGTAATGATTTTATTGTATAAAATATGTATGTCCCTTACTATCTTATGAACAGCAGTGATATCACTTGTACTAATTTCTTTACGTTCTATTTGTAAGTGCAACAGAGACAAAATACTATCTAAGGAAGAATATAACTGTTTCGCTTCTTCCATTTTTTTCTGACCTAAATTTTGTTGCCTTCTTTCAGGTCCTAATTTAACTAAGTAGTCTTTGAGATAACGTAATGAATTATGGATTTCATGTAACTGTATAATCAAACTAGACATAATATTTAACTAAATACTAAAACAAAGATCTATTCACGGAATATAGATTTAGAAATTGAAAATTACATATTTATAGAGATAAAAATAACTAATAAGCATGACCTTCGGGTTGAGATGCGCGTAGACCGGTACAGGCACGTGGCTGGCGAGGAGCTGGGCTGGCGCTGACCTGGAGCTGTGTACGTCGCGGTGGCGCTGATGATATCTAGGGCTGCAGTTGCGTGTGTTGACGGGTTGGGCCGGGCTATACCCTGGACACCTCCAAACCTTCTTTCTTCTTTCTTCTTATAGGGCAGTCGTGGTCAAGTCAGCACGAGAAATAGTGGCCAAGCTGTTTCTATTCAGTTCTCGTTGCAAGTTGCGTATGTGGTGCTTATTGCATTTCTTCAAGACGTAGTATACTACGGCGATACCTAATTTGACTACGGCAGTGGTGACCCAGAATTCTATAGCCTCCAAGCGTTCTGAGTGGTATTGTGTCGTCGTTGCCGAAGCCTCTCCATTTGCATTCTGTGCGATCACGACTTGCTCCTTCGACGCTGATTTTCCCATGGTATGTCTTCTGTCTTCAAATCTTCTGTCTTCAAATCTTCTATATTATATCTTCTTTCTTGAAATGAGGTAATCTTCTTATTTTAATCTTCATGTACGAGTATATGTATAAACGGTGCCAATGGCAGGGTCGCCATGTAATAAGATGGGTGCTCAGGTGTGAATAAAAGCATGTCTTATTCGTTTCGTGTCATTTATTAGAATGTCCAAAACTTATTAAATGTAAAATACAATAGTTGACAATTGCGCAGTACCTAATTTCCTATTGCAAGCTACGCAATATTCACTCACGTTTTTATAACACGTTATTATTTTAACTTATTGCTAAATAATATCATATTTCATTACATTACACTATATCCAGCAGTGGACTGTGGCAGGCTGATGATGATGATGAAGTGTATCAACTTTTTACTTAATCTGAAGTGCCTAATGGAAGCTCAAGTATACCACAGCTTAGTAAATACGACACGCGACAGGATCAATGCAGGCTAAATGAAAGCTAAAATACAGGTTTTCCTGATTTGGATAAAATGTTAGTTATTCGTGCCAGTGGTCTAGATTGTGGTAATCTGTACCCAAACTTAGACCCTGAAACAAAGTTTAACAAAACTTGACTTATAAAGATGGTTGTTCTTTTTGAGGTATTAAAACAATGATACGAAAGTAAATATACCCCGTAAAGGAGAATGTATTGAAATTAAGTAAGCAAAAGACGGTAAAAGAGCAATTGTCTTACTGTACAGCAAAGGGTCTCCAGTGCTTTCACACACTGCAAAGCAACCTGCAACTTCACGTAGCAATTTTCCCAGAAATCAGCTTTTTGAGCAAATTAACTCATCTGTGCGGCAACTAGTTAGAATCTAGTCATTTAAAACGCTGTTTTGCTTTACACCAAGAGGTAAGTTATAGATACCCAACACTTTATATCATTCAGATCTAAGTAATAATATTATTTAGATCATCTTAAAAAAATAGGACGATGCATGATTCGAAATTCTTACCGGTATGGATGCTACTGGGTAAAAATAACACTTCTATTTCTACGAAAATAAAATGTACCATCGTTAAATAATTTGTAAGACCACGGTCATGGAGAACGCTGTGAAAGTCGAAATAGCAGTAGCGGTGCTCCGTCAGTTTTGTTTTCATTTGGCAATCTATTTGCTGCTGTGCTGAAAAGATTTTCTGTGTGTTTGAACGCGCTAAACTCAGGATCTGTCAGGCGGAATAAACATTATTTTTGTATCTTAAATCCACATTCACGAGGTAGGCTACATGGTATGTAGCATCACGTTATGACGGTTGTGGTGTGTGAAACAGCGAAGCACATTGAGTATACATGTATGTGTATGTAATTATCACCCCACTTTCGCTGTCGCTTCCGCTCCGCTTACCGCTGTATTTGAGAACACAGTCCAAAACTTGGCAATCTAAAGCGTTTTGTAGTCGTTTTAATAACGTCTACCAAATTATAATTCACAAGAGAGGTCATTCAAGCATAAAAAGTAAATAGATGTAATTAAGATTAAAATTATAATCAAAAGCGTTGTACAATTTCATATTATATTTGGTGCCGCAGAAATAAATGATTAAATTACACAGTCAGAAAATATCTTGAGACGCTCTGTATCTTGTGATTATGGCACACAAGTGGCAATAACTAATAGTGAAACTATATTCTCGTTGGTCTCGCGGCATAAATGTGCGCGTGGGATTGGGAGGTCTCGGGTTCGATTACCGGGTCGGGCAAAGTGTTATTGGGTTTTTCCATTAGGAAATTCTCAGTAACAACACGGAGTCTGGTAATGTACGGTACGGCAATAGGCTCGCCCCCTATTACGTGAGACCTAAAAATTCATGGCGAAATGTGGGTGTAATATTACACCTCTGCCTACCCCTCGGGGATACAAGCGTGAGTCTATAAAAAAAAAGCAGCGCCACAGCTGCGGTCACTTAAAAGTACGCTATCCGAGCACGTTTCTATACAAATAAATATAATAAAACTTATTTTTGTATGATCTATCTCGCTCTGACACTTTGTTATCTGTCTGTAAACTTATATTATTATCTAAAAGTGCTAGATCGATTTTGATGGCACTATATTTGACAATACACTTTATTCAGCGGGCCCCGGACCCTATAATCGAACTCTTGGATCATATCCGGGACAATGCTAGGATGATGATGATGATGTTGACTATCTGACAATAGTTGAGAATTATTATAAAGAGAAATTACATAAATTACCTTTGACTACCAAATAGATGGAGACTAAATAAACTATATAATTACTAATTATAATAGTATTTACGCGGAAAAAGCCAAGCTAGTGAAACATAACACTTGAAGCCGACTCATTAATTCCATCGCCAAGAATGTCGTTATATAAAGTAATAAACTCACACAATCTTTTACATTTGATGTTCGTATGGAATATTTAATATTCTTTAATTTATATGAACGAAAATCCGACTTACAATTGCCTTAATAATTCACAAAATGATAAAACTGAAAAAATGAATGAATGTGGCGAACACAAAACCATATTTTTTGTAATGAAACCAACTAAAAACAATGTGTGAACCATGCAGTGAAATTAAAACGAGTTTGGTGCGATAAATTTGTCACGAAATGGAAATGCATGCGATTCTCATACCAAACTAGTGCGGCGGTGAAATATTGCCATCGGCACCTAAACTGCTGCAAATTTCATTCATACGTTTAATACATACCGACAATAATGGTGACTACATATTGCGTATTAAAATACGACTTCGGAAAGTAATGAAGTGGCATTTAGTGATTTAATTATTTTTTGTTTAGTACGCTTTAGGTGATATAATAAAGGTACAAATGTTGAGAGTGGAAGTTAATAGAAAATGTTCATTAGACTTTCTAGTCAAACTTGGTATCCCACAAGGTTCTAATGAGTATTCTTGATATTTTTTAGGGTTCCGAAGCCAAAACTGGCACAAAAAGGAAACCTTTAAGGTTCGCTATGTCTGTCGGTCTGTCCATCCGTATTGCACAGCCATTTTATTCTGAAACTATTGAGATTTGAAAATTGGTATGTATATATGTATTCTGTCTTTTGAATTGTGAAGCGGTTCGCTTCACGATATAAAATATCAATATAAAAATTAAAAATAAATTAAAGTAAGGCGGCCTCGATTTAATGATAGTGAGGTTTTTAAAACCATTGTTTCTCAAAGTGAATGGTTCAAAATATATACGCTTCCAAAGTGGAAGAAGGAGTGTCCCTCTAACTCCCCTCTCTCTAACATTTAAAGTAACAGAGTGACTATTCTAAAAAAATGCTATACATCGTAATAAAACCTTCCAATGATATATGGTCAGCAGATTTTAAGATAAAGCACTTATTCAAAAACCACAAATATAACTTTGTTGCTCATACAAACACTATAGAAAACAAGGTTACTTGTGCTGGTGAAAAAGTGATTGTCACTTTTTCACCAAATCTTTATCTTCATCATGGGTATGATTAGTGGATAACTACTACGGAACCGTGCATAGACTCACGCCTGTATCGCCGAAGGGGTAGGCAGAGGTGAAATATTACACCCACGTAATTATTATTTTAATGTAAGTGCTTACAAATTCATAGTGCAGATGTTAATGTTGTTATCTTAAAATAGTAGTCTTGACTTCACATATATTATTATGTTAAATTTAGAATTGGTTCAGATTTTAAAGTCCGTTAGTTTACACTTGTTTGACATTAAAAAGGTGAAAACTACATTACAAAATTAAGATTGTTATGTAGGCTTAAGTACACATTTTCTGAATTGCATTCAACAGAAAAGCATAAGTATGCTATGCGACTAATTTATAATTTAAAATGCAAAGAGTCGTTGAGGAATAAATTTAAAGAAATAAATATTCAAACGACAGTAGCCAGACAGTTACCAAGTTTAAAAAGTGATATCCACCATTTGAATAAGTGATATTGGTAGGAATAAATTAGTACAGAGCTAATACATAAAACGCTTCCCAGCTTCATACATTAAATAAATCTTTCAAAGATCAATGTGCGCGTTTTTAAATGAATTCCTAAAAAATATCCAAAGTTTAAGTTTTAATCGATTTCCTAAAACTCTATTTTTTTTTTATATTAGATATATTATTATTATTACAGGCCAGTTTCACCACCTTTGCATAAGCCATATCTTCCAGATGAATCCAAAATTGGAATAAAATCTTTTATCTGACTGATCATTTATCTGGCAGTTATAAGACAGCGGTAAAACTGGCCATAAGTATCTAAACGTCAGTTGCTAAGGATTGGATTTAAGATTGAAAAATGATTTTATGACATAAGTAAAAGTCCGTGAATTCTGAAACAACAGAATCGGTGCAAAAGCTAATAGCTTGCTGTAGAAGTGTAGACCGTCAAGCACAAACCGGAAAGAAACGTGACCCAGGTCATAAATATCGGCATTTGCATTGGTTTTACTTTTATTTTCACGCTAAAAGCTTTTGAACCGAGTATAAGGATTATATTTTTGATCTAGAACGTGCAAATGAAAGGTAAGATCACGTGTTCTGAATTGCGGCCAACAGAAATGCACAAGGTTGCGGAAAATTGACAATTGGGCCAAAATATAATTATATTTATATATTCTCGTAAGTATATTTTATTTTGAGTCTGTATGTGATTTTAAAGAAACATTTTCATTTCATTTACCAATTTCAGATTTTATATAAAATATTTGGGATTGGGAGTTACAGAAATTAGGGTTGTAAATTACTGGTAAAAACGAACCGTTTATTGGCATCCCTAATAATTTGTACGTTTACTATAAGATACGTTTAATATGCATGATTGGGTATTTGTCAACGTGGCAGAGTGTGGAAATAATAATAATAATAATAATTGTTTATTTCAGACCATTTTTAGGTCCATACAGTTGAGGTTACATAGGTCATTACAAATAATGTAGGCGCGACCAGGCCATGGAGAACGGACAATCCGTTTCCATTCGGTCAGCAAAAATTTTTAGGTAGCTGTTGAAGCTACCACGAACCCGCCGCGCCAGGGACGCTGCTCTCTTTCTTAATATAGCGGCAAAGCCGTCCACACGGGCCTCAGCGAACATCCCTGACGCACTACAGAAGCGTGGCAGCCCCATCAGTGCCCTAAACCCATTATTATACTGGACTCGCAAGACATTGTAAGCCATTTGCGTATGCTTGACCCATAGGCTGCACGTATAAAAAGATTGGCAATAAGAAAGCTAACAAGTTTAAAACTTCTATCACAAGTCTTATGTTTAATTTAATTGATCTTGTCACTAATTAGTACTTGGCATTGCTGAGATGTAGCACTCATAGCGTGATTTAAGTATGTGATTGGTTGATAAAGTAAAGCTGCCTTTGCCGAGATATCATAATATCAGATAGAGATCTGATCAGCCATCAGCCTCAGGAGAAGTATTCTTAGGCCAATTTGGAGGCCTTCGTAGGTTTAGTAAACCCTCGAATGTGTGGCCTCAGAATAACAAGAAAAACTAAATAATAAATTATCTTTCACAAAAATAAAGAACTGATTTAGTTTTGATTTAATCTAAACAATGAATATTGACAACTATTATCCCTAAGCAAATCAAAGTATTTATAATCTCGACAATTCGCAATACAGAAAATAAATAAGTTTTCACAAACAGCAGCTGCTATGAATTAACTAATAAACCAGGGTAGGATGATAGAACGTGCGGATTTGTTGAGACATCGCATTACCGAGTAATAAATGACTTTTTAATGACAATACCAATTTTTATGCCGCAATGTCTTCAGTGGTAGATGGCAACATAATATACTTAAAATAAAAATATGAGTTGGATTTACATACATATGTTCAATTTATAGTGCATATTCTTTGTTATTGGTACAATATAACTTGGTTATATTGTCGGTTCGGGATTGGTTTATTAATTAAATATTAAAGTTTATTTAGCGTATACATACTACTTAATGACATTTAAACACATTGTTTTATAAGAACCATTTTGATTCTATCGCCTATCAAAGAAAGAAAACCACGTTGTCATATGAGAGATATTCGGTCAGGAGCTATGAAGCCACAAACAGCATTATTATATACAAGCTTCACATATACACAGACACATCAAACTTATAATAATATTA
Source organism: Euclidia mi (assembly GCA_944739405.2). Lineage (NCBI taxonomy): Eukaryota > Metazoa > Arthropoda > Insecta > Lepidoptera > Erebidae > Euclidia > Euclidia mi. The sequence goes on along the minus strand of OX123193.2, from coordinate 66,703,134 downwards.
ACACCTCTCTGTTTGCATCTGTTTAAAAAGAATATTTAAGTGTGCACAAAACAAATAACTGTATACTAATAACAATGACGATCGTTACACACAGAACAATAAACGATAGAAATGTGTAGTAACCATAAACAGAGCTTGAAACGAAAGTTAGTCAAGAAAGATTACAATTTTACAATGAAACAAGAAGTTTTACAACGGAGAGACAGTAATTTGTCCTCCCAAGAGTAGGCTTTAATCAAATAATGAGAGACATAAGTTTTTATCTCAAAAATTGTCTCAATGATATATTAAGAGCACGAGTCACGCCAAGTGCCATTTCAGCACCAATTAAAAGTTACTCAGAATTACTTATCAATAGAGAGCACCGAGTTTTGGGGCCACGACTTCACTATAGATGATAGAGTACAGTTGAAAAGTAAGAGCCGTTATTAATAAGTGGGCTTTTGGTAGATTTTTTGTAGAACCGAGGAAAATATTCACCCAAAATCCCAGTTTTAGAGTGAATGCCACAATTCTCTCGGTGTGAGTCTTTTTTATTCTGTCGTTATTCACTTTCATTGCACATTTTCATTCGATATTTTTTTGGTTCCATCTATTGTTTTAGTTGAAGACAGAATTGCTATAGCCAATAAAGAATTATAATGGTTTTGATTTTTGAATATTTCGTTGAATTATGCTAAGAAAATATTAATGTTTAAATTTTATTAGCGCATCACAATGTTTCATGCTTTTCGTTCATTTTTTTCATCAAAAAATCGTAATTTTAATAGGGCTCATCTAAATCCGTGGCGAGATTTGGAGACATTTAAAGAATGACATTACATAACATAACATATTTTCACGCCATTTATCCCCGAAGGGGTAGGCAGAGGTGTATTACACGCCCACACTTCGCCAGATATGTTTCGGTCCCAATGTAATAGGGGGCGAGCCTATTGCCATCTGCCGGGCACATTGTTAAGCGAGAATGACGTCTTTTATAAACTGAAATACGTATTATAATAGAACACGCCAGTTTTTATGGCTCCTCGTTTAATCTTACTAACCGACGTAAATGAAATTCTACCAAGGAGGTTGTAAGAAAATGTTGAACATTTGCTTTACTTAAACAAGAACTCCTTAGAAAGTACAATAACATTTTCATATGATATGAGAAATTTAAGTCAGAAATATTTGGTTTAGGTTACATAGATGCATGGTGTATTCCGTTTGTTTATAACGTAGACTATAGGCCGACCTCTTTGTTACGGACGCTTGGACATAAACGCACAAAGTACGAGACTTCCTAATATTAATCTGAAGATGGATCGCTCTTTCTGATTTGAAAAGAAAAAATTAACAAGCAAGCTAAACAAATAGCATACAACGTATATTCCTTTTTTAAAGCCAGAAAACAAGATCATAATTCTACGGAATTTTTTCAACGTAAGCCTAAACAAACTTGTTGCTGAAGGCACAGGACTCTCAGTGACTAGCATAAGTAAAATAATAAATGAAAGGAAATGAACTGAAAGATGCACAAAGTAATGAAAATTTTAAATCTCCAACAAAAAATAAACAAATTCTTATAAAAAATGGACGTTTACACTATTACAGAAGGCGTAATTAGACGAAACATATCTCAATTTTATACGGTTTACAAGCAGATTCCTACATTAAAAAGTTTGAATTCGAAACTCAGAGAAGAAAGAATTTTACATTGTGGACGAGAATATTTGAGAACATTGATTCATAAACATGGCTTTCGAAAAATGTCAGTCCAAAAGAAAATTATTAATTGAACAACAAAAAATCGTATCGTGGCGGTGGCGTTATTTTAACGCGATAAATAAGAACAGGAGAGATCAAAGAAACATATGTCAATTTGTCTTTAAATGTGTGTTAACTGGTGTGTTGGCAATCCAATGAAGAACGAGGGGTTCTGTCGCATATTGGCAAAGGGCTGCGTTTAATTATTGTACATTATAACCTTTCGTATTTATCTGTGTTTTGATTAGATAACTATACCTGTAAATATTGTATATAAACAGCGCCAAATTGTAAATATTTTTTACTGAACCCTGGAGTCTAGAATATTATTTCTACCACCTATACTCATCTCCAAAAGTTCTTCATCACAAATATAATACCGGCGCTTGATCAGACCCTGTGCTAAAGCCTGATTCATCATTTTTGTCGTTAATCCAAAAACGTCAAGATCAAAGTTGTAGAGAATTTAATTTAGAACAAAAAAACTCTTAGACATATTCTTTGTGCGGCCAATAGTTTACGAGATAATCAAGAAAAACCATTTGCACCGGCACTCTTTCCAAGATGGCGCCCAGGGGACAAGAGGTACGACTCCACAAATTTGGAACAAGCTTTAAACTATTCGACACATCTGTAAAAAAATTGCGTTCTCTGATAAATGCAACCCGAAATATAACTTTTAAATGGACTATAAATATTTCGTAAATGGAGTTAACAGTTGTTGAAAAATTTCAAAAGTTTATTTTTTTCTTTAGAGATACAGCTACTACAATTATATTTTAATCTTTGCCAACAATGTTTATCTCGAGATTAGTCTTTGGATTAGTGACTCTGCATGTAGCCTTACCCTCCCCCGCTCCCTTCTTACCTCGCAGGCGATACACGAGTTAAACGGTCAGCCTATAATCTAAGTCATAATAAATTCCTACATACATACATACATACATAGACTCACGCCTGTTTCCCCGAAGGGGTAGGCAGGGGCATATTAAACGCCCACTTTTCGCCAGTGTTTTGATGCCACGTAATAGGTGGCGAGCCTATTGCCGCTTATTGGGACATTTTGTTTGCCAGAGCCTCGTCCGTTAATCGGCAGGTGCACCACTTGCAGGTGAGGTTGGCTTGGGACCCTAAGTTCTTGGTGGGAACCCTATGCATATAGTAAATTCCTTTGTGTGTCTTATAGTTTATTCATATACTAGAAAAGCTTAGCAAGAACCCTGTCAGTGGTTTGCAGCTAGAAAGACGTTGAGTAATATGTAACTTTAATAGGTTTCGTCATGCCTTCATGTCCAACGCGTCTAGAACAATTTCTTGGATATTAAATTATGTACACACCTCGCATACAGTAACCTGGCGGTCTAAAGTTTTCAGTTAAATAGCACCAGTAAGATTAGTATTTCGTATTTAATCATCTTTAATCGTGACTGAACATTAGTCAAAGTCGCTTAGGCATAATGAGTGTTTTATACGGAGTCAAAAAAGAAGGAGTTCTCAATTATTTACCTGTGTTTTTTCAAATATTTGTTTACTCAGAATTTAGTCATTCTTTAACCGATTTCTGAACTTATTTATTTCTTTACAAGGATATACCTTACGTTTGGTCGTAACTAAGTTTGAGGAGAACAATTTAAAATCAGTTTCCAGTCAAACATTTTATAGAACATTTATTCTTTAAATTATTTTTGTTTGTTCAGTTGAAAACCTATTTGCGCTATTATGACTATGTTTTTAATAAATGCAGTGCAACTAACTACTAGCAATCTCCAAAAACATTCAAACAATTCAGAAACGTTTTATCGCTACTATTATACATATTTCATAAGTTTCCAGGAAACCTGTGTAGAAATATAGATTCTTAGTGGACTGTAGGTTGACGATCTTGCTGGTAGATAATGGGCGGGAGACTTGATGGCGTTTTATGACGTAAACAACGGTTTTTGACACAGAACTTTTTAATTCTTAAAGGACACACAGAAACACATCTGCCTTGCCGGCGATCCAAAATTCGAGAGAGAGACAAACAAAGTAAGAATGAGATAGCATTATAGACAGAGTGAATGGAAAATAATAAATGGGACCATCTTAAAATTAAAATAGCTACCTTATTACATGTTATGTTTTTGTTGGTGTTTCCAACAACCTGAAAGTACCGTCAGGGCCACTATAATCATATTTATTCTACCAAAAGGAAAATTGAATCTTATTAAACAAAAATGGCGGACTCATCCGGATCCACGGCTCACAAAATTTGTTTACTATTAAAGTTTATGTGACACTGTAGTCCAGTTGTTTATATCTGTAATTATCACTTGTTTGTGTACCGATGCTGTCCTCCATTCGAACTGTAATATTATACATTATAAGTTAATGTGATAATGTACTGTTATATTTTGCAAGGTGGCCGTAGCGTTTGCTTTAAAGGTTATGTAATATAAATAAATAATAGTGTCCAGCAGTGGACTACGGCTGGCTGATGATGATGGTGATGATAATGATAGTGTTTGAAGTGTGTTTAGTAGACTTAGGTGTTTTAGTAATGTTTGCTATTTAACTAATTAAAATAAATGGGTACGAAACGAATTCATAACATATTTAGATATATTTTACGCCATCCTGTTTGTATTCCGGGAAATCCCTTCTTAGTGCACCCCTACGGTCTTCAAGGAACGTACATGCCAAATTTCAGCTTCCTGCGCCCAATAGTTTTGGCTGTAGCTTGTCTGTCAGTCAGTCAGTAACGCAAGGATTTTATATATACAGATATTCATTATATATTTATGCGTGTGACATAAACAAACAATATTAGGTTATGAGATGTACCTATTGTCATTTTTTAAATATTATATTTACTTTAATGCGAAATTTGATTTAAAATAACATACTATCAGTAAATACTTTAATAATACATAAGGAAATTTCTTTATTAATTTCACTAAGCCCACTCTCATTGGACTACATAGAAGCTAAGAATACATCTTATTAAACCTTTGCAAAAATAACAATGTAACGTTAAATAAACATTACAGTTTCTAAAAGTATCTTCCTTAAAACGAAAAAATCCTCACATACAAACTAGAAATAATGTTATTAGAAGACAAAGTTTTGGCCTTTCTTTAAGATACTTTTTGTAGAAAAGTTAATAGTGCTTACAAAGAAAACTTATTTATTTTAATTTCGACCAAATCTTGGATAAAGAGGTTTCAATATTATTGTATATTATTCCGTATCACGGTAACGTTAACACTCCAATAATATCAATATATTATTGAAGTGTTAACGTTACCGTGATACGGAATAATATCCAATTTTTGGAACTCGCTTTTAAATGGAACTTTTATTTTATATATTTTATTGAGCCGGGCTTTAGTCCATTCCATGTTACAAACTGCCGACTTTTGTGTCAAATCGCTATCGATAGGCAAATAGGTATTGTCTTGATTCATTTATTATTTGGAGACAATCTGGTGTTCAACTTGTATTACATGAACATTGGTAAAACGCTAACAAATTCATAGCTCTAGGCTACAGACTAGGCAGATGAATAATGATATTTCCAAAAGTAATGGAACTGAAGGTTAATTTTGAATTTCAACCACACCTTCGAATTTGAGCTGAGGAAACGACTTTGAGAATAACACTTTCCCAGCGAGAGGTATTTAACCCGCGATCCCGCCCCGCACCAGCGATTTTTAGGGATTTTTTGCACTTTTCATAACATCATAACATCAAGACCATTTGATATTTTGATTGGCAATTTTTTATATTATAGATAGACTATTATATTACATAAATAAATAATAAAATTACCAAATAACTTGTACACTAATTTTGACACAAAGAAAACCCTGACAACAGGTTACATTCATGTGTAACTAATGTAAAAGCATTATCCGTCACTATAATTATTGTGCATAGGGTTCCCACCAAGAACATAGGGTCTAGGCTCGCCACCTATTACGTGGGATCAAAACACTGGCGAAAAGTGGGCGTTTAATATGCCTCTGCCTACTCCTTTGGGGAAACAGGCGTGAGTATACACATATATATATATATATATAACATATCATATCTTCACGCCTTTTATCCCCGAAGGGGTAGGCAGAGGTGTATTACACACCCACACTTCGCCAGATATGTTTCGGTCCCAATGTAATAGGGCGCGAGCCTATTGCCATCTACCGGGCACATTGTTAAGCGAGCGATAATTAATATTTTTAATACACACATAACTTCGAAAAGTCATAGGTGTGTGCCCGGGGTAACTGGGGATCGAACCCGAGACCATCGTCTCGGCTTGGCAGTCCGTTACGTACACCACTGGGCTATCGCTTATATATATATATATATATAAGACAAAGAGCCATTTCGCGCCAAAACTTACGTACGTGCGTTGATCGCGCGCCCCGCCCGATACTTTTGTTCCCTATCGTATAAAAACAATGCACTTGGTGGCGATTTCTATGTGTGCGTGTACTATATTAGTGTAGAATGTTTATTTCGTTAGCGGATCACAGCTTAGCAACGTGAATTTCAAATAAACAGTACAGAAATGGGCCGAATGGGCGTCGTCGTGAAGACGTGATCCGCGAATTACATTAAAATAGTCATCACGTTCTGAGGACGTCATCCGCTGGGAAAGTGATAATATAATTTTGTGTAGTCCTACTAATACGTTTTCGAATAGCACTGGTCTGAAGTAACACATTGTTCTAAAGCTTTGTAAAAGGATTCATTTAATGTCATACACAAACATAAAATAGAATCTCTTTGATGGTAAACTAAAGTAAAACATATATTTCAAAGGTTAAATCTTGTCACACCTTAATGTAACAATGATAAAAAACGGAAGCAACAACTTACATGTAAAAAATACATGAATATCCATTGAGGCTTCGGCCCCAGTGCGTAACCCTGATGCAGTCCCGGATCCTCTCAGCACGTCCAAGTAACCCTCTTAGCTTTACGCCAAAAAAGAAACCTTATTTTTAGAAATGTCACTCATAATGTCTGAAAACACACGACAGGACGACGCGACGGTTGGGACGTGAACGAATATTCAAGTAGCAGCTTCGGCAGACATTTTATTTTGATACTGTTTGTTTCCTGGTGTGCATATCAAATAAATAAAACAAAGTGCACCAACATCTTTCCATTCAAAAATCTTAATACTACAGAGAATTGCGTCGATACGTCTGTTAGTATAAGCGGTTAGTTGCTGTGAGCAGACTATTTGAATTTTAAGATTTATCTCAACTAGAAGAGGCAGACAGGTAAATCACAGACAGATCTCTCGTCGCGTGGATTCGATGCGAATGGAACGCATTAAGAAATTAATATTAAAAAAAATCAATTGCTGAGAATTCATTCATTTTAATTTGTCCATGACTATGCGGTGACTGCACGAACGTACTCTTGCCAAAGTTTTTTAGGTAATTCTTTGCAAGAGTATACCATAATATTCTTCTGTGCCATAAATAACCGTTAGGCCGTTGGTACAAACTGTCATGAGGATCTATGGCAGTAGATACGGGGTCTCCTTGATATAATAATATTGTTACGGACTGGGTAGCGGGATTGAAAGGAAACACCGAGTAGCACTGATGACACTTTATTCGACTTGACACACGACACGCCGTTTAATTTCGACGCGGACAGCACCAACACTAGCGTCTTTTGCGCTGCACTTTTCACTGCACTTTTCACTGCACTTCACTGCACTTTACTGCACTATACTTTCACTTCACTTTTTATTACTTCTTCTTTCTTCCTTTACTTCTTCCTTTTCTTCCTCACTTTACCATTTTTCAACTTAAACTGGCGCTTAGCGCGTCTACACCGCCTTATATACCCCTAAGAATGTTCTAGATCTACTAATTTCGATTGTCTTTTCGTTATTCAATTGTTTTTCCATCTTCTGTCTCTTTTTAACCTTTCCATTCCTTCCTGAAGCTTCTAGAATTTTCTAATTTTCATTCGAAATATTTAAATAATCTTTTTTTAAATATTTGCCAAATATTCATAAACATTTTCCAAATTTCATAAAAACCAAAATCCACATAACTGTTATGACTGGGATTTGAAACCACGCCATCAGAACGTGAACGGGATGTGTTATCCGCACGGCCATCGCCTTGTTGTCAATGACCGGTGAATTTGGCGAACACTTGATACAGAGTGTATACGTCATCGAACTAAAAACTCATTTCAAAATAATAAAATAGTCTTCAAACCTCTTTGCTAATTATTGTGTTTCGTGACGACGGTTTGACATGACACCGGCCGTCACACTACCCCACTCTAAGACATGCGCGTCCCGCGCATCCTTAGACCCATAATACACCGCTCTACTATCGACATGGACCAAATGATTAAACTTCGTAGCTATAGAAGCCTGTGATCTATGTGTAAATTTGCTTTCTTTGAGGCACAAAACTTTCCCCATGCTACCACCTTTCATTGGAATTTCCACATCTCCACACTTAAGTATACCACCTTTAATGTCTAATCTGCACTGATGATCCCTAAAGAAAGCCAGCCCAACAATACAATCGTCTACGATGTCTGCAATCACCGCTCGTTGCCAGTATAGGTTGTCACCGATTTTTATAGCCACCATCTGTTCGCCTTTAACTGGGATATACTGGCCGGTAGCCGTTGTCAATCGAGGTGTAGTTGACGGTGTTAGAATTTTGCCGTTCTTTCTTACCAAACGAGTTCCTATAACCGTTCGTGTCGCACCGGTGTCCAGGGTCAGCAAACAGGTAACGCCATTGACTGTTCCAACGATAGTTAAACCGTTTCCATCCGTGCGTTGTCGAATACGAACTTTCGGAGCTTTATGTCTTCTGATCAGCGCTTGCATCGAAGTCCTGGATGTAATCGCTTTCTGATCATCTTTCAACACTTGAACACTAGCGTCAATCTGACGCCTTTCTGCTACATGTTTCGGACAACTACGCCTTAAATGTCCGGGCTCTCTACAGTTATAACACTATAGGACAAAAGATCTTCGACCAGTTCTTTCTTCTGCTGCAATAACTCTATCTCGATCACTCGTCACTTCTTGTTGAACAGCCTCGACTTCTAAAGCATGTGCTAATGCGTCTTTAATGTTGCTGTGGTGTTTCAAGCGCACAGCAGCTCTGACCTCATCGTCATAAATTCCGTCGATAAACGCCTGGAGTCGCATGCTTTGAACTTGTTCCGCGGTTGCCGACTGATAAGCTTTTCGTACCATCTTCGTCACTTCCATCGCCCACTGCTGCAAGGATTCGTTCGGATACTGACGGCGGTTGCGTAACTTGGCTCGAAACACATATTCTAAGTGCTCGTCTCCAAATCTGGATTCTAGAGCCTCAAACAGCTGAACGTAAGTAGCGTCCTTTCCCACGGCCTCAAGCACCGACAATGCTTCTCCACGCAACGCCAGGATGAGTGCAAACTTGGCCTGGTCGACATCCCAACCGTTGCTTATAGAGGCGGCTTCGAACTGTATTCTGTAGGCCTCCCAGGAAGTGTTTCCATCGAATAATGGTACTTTTAAATAACCACCAGAACTTGATGAGTTGATAGAAACCGAAGGGCTGTTGGACTTCATCTTCTTTAACTCCTCCTCTATCGTAGCTATGCGAGTGTGTATCTCTTCCGATACTGACGCCATGCGGGACTGCACCTCTTCCGACACTGACGCCTTGCAGGACTGTATTTCTTCCTCTATAGTAGCCATGCGAGATTGCACTTCACCGATACACATCTCCATCTCGGTGATCTTACGAGCGTTCTCGGATATATAATGGCGAATCTCATCCTGGCTCTCCATTATCTCGCTAAGCTGAGATTGTAGCTGCTGCGAGTTTTGCTCGAGTCGCTGCGAGTTTTGCTGGAGCTGCTGCGAGTTTTCGTCGAGTCGAGATTCGAGTCGCTGCGAGTTTTCCTGAAGCGACTGTTGGAATAGTGCAGCGAGGTCTGCCAGAGATAGCGGGTTAGCTGCGCTTGCGGACGTAAATACCCCTCCTTCGTAGCCACCTCCTTGCGAAGGAGCTTCCCTGCCCACAACTTCTGGATTAGAGTCGCCTTGTTCTTGAGCGGCAGCCCTCGCACGTGTCGTAGGCCCTTCCCTTGGCATGACTGGCATCCTTAATCCTTCCAATCCCACTTCTGACACCAATTGTTACGGACGGGGTAGCGGGATTGAAAGGAAACACCGAGTAGCACTGATGACACTTTATTCGACTTGACACACGACACGCCGTTTAATTTCGACGCGGACAGCACCAACACTAGCGTCTTTTGCACTGCACTTTTCACTGCACTTTTCACTGCACTTCACTGCACTTTACTGCACTATACTTTCACTTCACTTTTTATTACTTCTTCTTTCTTCCTTTACTTCTTCCTTTTCTTCTTCACTTTACCACTTTTCAACTTAAACTGGCGCTTAGCGCGTCTACACCGCCTTATATACCCCTAAGAATGTTCTAGATCTACTAATTTCGATTGTCTTTTCGTTATTCAATTGTTTTTCCATCTTCTGTCTCTTTTTAACCTTTCCATTCCTTCCTGAAGCTTCTAGAATTTTCTAATTTTCATTCGAAATATTTAAATAATCTTTTTTTAAATATTTGCCAAATATTCATAAACATTTTCCAAATTTCATAAAAACCAAAATCCACATAACTGTTATGACTGGGATTTGAAACCACGCCATCAGAACGTGAACGGGATGTGTTATCCGCACGGACATCGCCTTGTTGTCAATGACCGGTGAATTTGGCGAACACTTGATACAGAGTGTATACGTCATCGAACTAAAAACTCATTTCAAAATAATAAAATAGTCTTCAAACCTCTTTGCTAATTATTGTGTTTCGTGACGACGGTTTGACATGACACCGGCCGTCACAATATCTTTGAACTAGACTTGGCCTACGGCTCCGAGAATTTTACTCGTTTGGGAAAGACTGTCCAAAAATCCTCCTATGAATATATCTTTCCAGTGCATTTCTGTAAATCTGCCCTATCTCTTACTTAATCTTATTTATGCCCTAGCGTAAAATGTGACCGTAATTTGTCCAACTGCTCAAAATCTGCCAACTCCCTCAAATGGGGTTCGAGTTGAGCAGGTAGACGAACTCCCACAGATTTTACGCATTCTCGTTTAGTTACCTAGTTAGTTATTACTCAAGTAATTATTTCGCGTAAATGCTTTGTGATACGTCTCAATGTAAGATTGGATGGTGAAATCTAAAAGCCTTATGTTCAAGGACACCTACGTAATGAAATGGCGTAATTTTTTATACGTACAATACACGCCATCAAACTCCATACGCATAAATACAGTAAGTATACAGTAGCTGAGGATTTCAAAGCAATCATTCATCGCCAGGGGTTCATTGTCAACGGAGACAAATTGAAAATACGTCATTATTCTCCTACAATATTGTTGCCGAATGTTTATCTATTAGGGTATGCTTTTAAACGTACAATTTTGAATAATTATCTGCGTTATTTATAGCTGTGAAAGTCTTACTTCTCAAGAATATTGCTAGATGCCGCGCGCCTCACTTGTGTGATTGTGGTATAAGCTATCCAGATGTGTACGCTACGACAGTATTTCATCAATATCCATTAGGTAATTTTGAATGAAGGAATAATCAACATGTATCCATTGGAACATCCTGAGAAACATTTCACTACTAGTAGAGAAGAAAATATTTTTAAAATTGAAGAAGAAGTTAATCAATCTAGGCTTGTTCACTATACTTTCCCGCTTTATCAACGTGATTGGCTTTATATTTAAATAGACACAGTAATTTGTTTAACCATATTTCTTAGAAATACTAAATGTCCCTACTTTAGACCCTTTAGGCATGCCGCTGCAGATAATTATGCAGAAGTAGGTACAGCGAAACATGTGCGCCGTAATCAAAAATTTTAATTTAAGAAAAAACAAAAAGAGTCAATAAATTTTATTGCGATGTACAAAAACTGCCTTAAACAGATCGCCAACCTCACATTGTAAATGTCCAACCCTGCATAATGTTACAAAGGAAAAAAATGCCTTGGGCACACAAAACGTAAATGATAATGTCTTAATTTATATGGGGCGTACCGTTCACAATCTAAGCGGATGAAATTGCTCTTGTTATTAATATAAAGATATTAATATTCCATATCTTTGGGTATGTAATAGAAAGTTTCGGTGCCTAATATATCTGCTCTGTAAACATGTTTATCCCTAAGGACTATAAAGATGATGGATAAATTTTCACGCTTACATAAATTAGTCGATCAATGTTAGCAACGTATTTTTGCTTTGCATAATGAACGACACAAGGGTATTTATAGGATAAATATTTTTGAACTAACCTTTAGTATTGCTTCGAGTGATTTTTATCGTCTTATACCTATCTAGATCTCGACAATGGCACCTGTTTGATCCAATTGATAATGAAAACTTTTCAAGAACCCGTTCCAAAGACACAAATAAGTTAAGAACAATACGTTTATGATTAGTTTAAGCGGTGTCTGATAAGTTTCTGTTAAATTAATTATTCAGATAATCCATACAAATTTCGGTTCGATTGAATTCTGGAAGATTAGACCTACACAGAAGTGGTGAAATAGGACCGTAATGTAATAATAATTTTAATATATGGTAATAAATACCATTCATAACGTTCGCTCGACACACGTCAAAGCAATGGTACGGTACCTACTTCGTCGTAAGGCTTAAAATAGCAATAGGTTGCAATATCCGGACGAAGAGGCATCTCGGTGCAACGTACGTAGTAATGCTATGCCTATTTAATCTGGTATCGTATACGACCTACGGTAATGGCTCCCTGAGATTTGGTCTAGCATAGAGAGCAACATGCCGATATGCGCTGCACAAATCATTTCAGGAGTTTCTGTATCGTGCTTGGAAATTAAACGCGTTTCTATATTGGAATAAAATTTTCTTACGATGACTATACACTTCATGACAATGAATCAGAAATGAGAATGAAAGTAAAAATTAGGATTGTCTTTATTATACATAACCTTTTGCTCTCAAGATTGCACAAATGCACATGTACTAAATGCATACAAACATTCTGTATCTTCACAACCGACTAGAATACCGACTAAATAGAATAGGCACTTTGCCTGTTCTATTTAACTTTCCCGTATGTTTTCGAGAAACTACACAGAACACATCACGTCTTGACAATAAAATGCTTAGAAACTTTTGTGAATACAAAGCGTTTACCGCGATATTTGGCGTTCAGAAACAACCCAACACCTTAGTTTCCACCCTTCATGGGATTACAAAAGATATGACTGCCTTTTGCTAGGCTTTTTATACGGGAATGCTGTCGTGTAATCCGGCCAGAGGTTAAATTTATACATATTATTCGCCAGAATTATAATTTATAAACTTTTGGGTTATACAAATGGTAATAAAATGGCTGTGACAGCTGAGTTATGAGTGAAACTACTTGTCTGTCTAAATTATTTCGGTGTGTTTTTGTAGTCTCATTGTAATTAAGAGACCGTTTCATTTCTTGGACATTTGTCCCTTTGAACGACGACAGTAGGACTTGTTAATGCTGAATAAATAAAAAGATGTTTGTACAACTAGAATAGTTAGCGTAGGTTTTTATTTTGGTTTAAGGTCTTATTAAATATTTTTATTTAAGGTTTACGTATTATGAAATTTATTTTCTTGTTGTTACGTTTAATAAACAGACAATTGAGAAACACCTCACACATTTTAGTATTATGAAATAATAAATTTAATTATTTCGAAAATATAAAAAAGGATTTTTACATTATGGATTTTTAGTTTGCTCATTTCCTTGAACTACTACTAAATTTTTGCTTAATTATTTTAAATTGTTTTAGTAATTTAAAATTAATTTATTTTATAAAAGAAATTAATGCTTATGGTTTTGATTTTACATAACTGTACATTAGTTGTATTTTATTAAACATGTTTCTCTGTTATTTAAATTTTATATTATTTAAAAAAACAAGGAGAGAATACATAGAACAGAACATAAGAGAATACACAGAGAATACACAGAACTAAAGAATTTGATATGTCTAAAACGCTTATTGTTGTTACCTTTCACTTTTAACGTCTTACTTTGGCTTTGGGCTTGGTTCAGTATAAGTTTTGTAACAGGAAAACTCTGCGAGCCAAAGTAACCCTCCCTAAATAACAAAGTTGACTCGAATAAAAAAATAATATAATATATATTTATTGAAACTGTAATCTTTTCTAATCAAAATAATATGTTTATAAATAACTACTATCTTAGAAGACCAGATAGGTTTGAACAAATATGCGGCAAAAGGAGCCAAAGTAACCCGATTTTACCGGTACCCCATTTGATTGGAGAGACAATAGGTACATTTTTAAACCATCATCCAATTTTAGAATCATCATAGTCATTAATTGAAAAAGTTTAATTTACAAATGCTCCAATTAGCGGTTAAAGATTTGCAGCGCTCTATCGTCATTAGAACAGTGTAATAAGAAAATTAAATTTATTTATGTTATACCTACTATGAAATACACAAATCACATCTTAAGGCTTCTCGTAGCAAAATGCTCTGTAAATTATTTTCCTAAACACATATCGAGCGGTTATTCAGCGCACTATTGAAATTGAAGTGCTGTACCTGTAAAATGTATTGCCGAGTCTTGCAGCAATTGATTTCGTATGCAGTTAATAACAAAATTATGTAACCCGTTATATAGACTACAGATCTGTAATACAGCAAGATTGAGTTAAGCGGATGTGATAAAATGCATAAATTGTAGCGAACTGGGATACATAAAAAAGACTGCTACGCAGAGGGTCTCGGGTTCGATTCCACGGCAGGCACCAATGACCTTTCGTAGTTATGTGCGTATTAAATTGTTAATTATCGCTTGCTAATCGGTGAAGGAAAACATCGTGAGGAAACCTGCATGTCTGAGAGTTCTCCATAATGTTCTCGAAAGACATGTGAAGTCTCCCAACCCGCACTTGGCCAGCGTGGTGGACTACGGTCTTACCCTTCTCATACGGAGAAGAGGCCCGTGCCCAGCAGTGGGGCAGTAAAGGGCTGATGATGATGATGGGATATATGACACTTGGAATAAATAAGATATCTCATCAATATGATTATAGCAAATTAATTAGCAACTGGAAAAACATTTTTAGGGACTAAAAAGGCTTTTCCAGTAGAAGAAAATTTTGTTATAGAAACCTTTTTATAGATATAAAAAGTATATTTTTTTATATTTTTTTATAAAATTATTCTTATATAATTCAACACTATGGTACTATTTCTTAAGATCTCAAAGCGATGCAAGGTTTAATATGCACTGTGACAACAACACCAAAAGCTCTCTTATGGAGTAATAATAATAAAGTTATTTCTCTTCCACAAATGCATCAAATGTTGACTTCATGACATCCTAATTGACCTATTTCATGGAATTTGCTACTGGTACTTAGACGTCACACATCTTTATTGGATAAATTGTTCATGTTTTCATAGGTAGCAACAGAATCACGAGTTTACGCAACATTGAACCCGTATTCTAAATGCTCTTAGTGTCTTATGCAATGCTTAATCCAAATACAAGTACAATTGGCATATAAGGTTTCAGACGCAACCTTATTCTCTTTCTTAGCAACGTGCAGTGGTTTATTTACTACAAAAACTACAGTATAGCGTAAACTGGACAAAATTTTGCCTCCTCAACTCGGTCTGGTACCAAACAATTCGCGAATTTCTTACTCTGCAGGTTTAAGGGATGCACGAATTTACAGAGCAGTTAGTGGCACTAGCTTTTTTATTTGTTTGCTCTTTGTATCTTTCTTTTTTCTTAATATCGGTAATAATCGTTGTGTCTTTCTTTTTTCTTAATGGATTCAGAGAGTTGATGTCAACGGGACGCGTTCACATGGGGCTGTAGTCCAAATGGGCGTCTCACAGGGTTATATCCTATCTTAGGTCCTTTTTTATTTTTAGTGTACAGTAATGACTTCACACACACCTCGTAAATAACAAGCACGGGATAGTACTGTTTGCTGATGATCACTATTATATAAATTAGAACGCCAACAAATTGATATGGACAATGTAAACATTGTCCATTTTTTATGCCTAACGTCAAACGAGTGAACACCTCAGTAAAGGTTAAGGAGATGTGTTGGATCTTGTGGATGAGACCCAGTTTTTAGGCATTGCGTTGAATTCTAAGCTGCAATGGGGACCACATATTAGTAAACAGTCGAATAGACTCAGCTCTGCAGCATACGCAGTCAGGAAAATTCGCCAGTTAACTGACATTGACACAGCCAGGCTTGTATATCATAGCAATTTTTATAGTCAAACAATGGTACGAGATCTAGGAGTACTCTTCGACAACAAACTCACATTCTTACCACATTTAGACAAAATTATTAAGAAATCATTCAATATGCTTGGATTTCTTATTCGTAATGCAAATTTTTTCCGTAACCCTAAAACCAAAATATCACTCTTTAATGCTTACGTGCGAAGTAATGTCGAATATTGTAGTGTGGTGTGGTCACCAAGTTACAAAGTGCATCAGCTAAGATTGGAGCGGATCCAAAAAAGATTCGTAAGACGTCTTGCATTCTCTAGCTAGTTAGACAAACATCTAAGCTATAAAAATAAATTGGATCATTTTATAATGGATTCCCTATTGACCCGTAGACAGCTTCACGATATTATTTTCCTACATAAAATCCTCAGAAATAAGTTAGACTGTCCAACTATTTTATCTGCTGTCACAATCCGTGTACCCCGTCGAATACCCAGGCGCGCAACATTGACTAAAGGGTTACTTCAACCACCTCCCGCAAAGACCAACTTAAAACAGTTCAGTGGCCTGTCTAGAATCTCCAAAATGTTTAACTCTATTAGCAGCAAAGTAGATATATTTAACACTGGCTTGCAAAAATTTTAAACAAATGCGCTAAAATTGTTGAGAAACAAAAACTATGTGTACCGCAGTCGCCTTTAATTTAACCTAAGAAGATTTAGCAACTTTCCGTAACCTTAGATAAGTTTTAGTTATAATTTCTACTAACAGATAAATAAAATGGTGCAAGCTGTGACACCTTAAAAAGTTGTGCATCGTGAACCTAACCTGTGCTTAATATATAGAATTACTTTCGATGTAACAACAACTGGCTGTCCATAGAAATAAATAAATAGTGTAATGTCATACGGTATTCTTTTGTGGGGAAATGCTGCTGACATTAGACCATATTTCTTCTGCAGAAGAGAGCTATCCGAGCAATTTATAATAATGGATTTTGGGTTTTCGATAAGCAATACATTTAAAGAAATAAATATTTTAACAGTTGCAAGCCAGTACATATATTAATGTAAATAGTAGAAATAAGAGTAAAATAGTAGTGCCGTCCACACGGCTAGAGAAAATAAAAACAACTTTCAAAGGCCAATGTGTGCGCTTTTACAATAAAGTACCAAGCAATATTCAAAATTTAAGTTTCAACAACAAACAAACAAAACAAGAAGTTTATAAAACGAAAACCATGTCAAAAAATCTCAAATTGTTCTCATCTCTGGGATGGATCGGCCAAATACCAGCTTGAGACACTTAACTCAATAGAGAGAAAAGCCCAGGCTCATTGGTGATGAAGAAGTTACCTCAAAACTTCAAAGCCTCGAACACCGACGACGAATTGCTGCTTTATCGGTATTTTACGGTATACATTTCGGAGAGTGTGCAGCGGAACTGCACGATTTAATATTAATTATTTGACAACCAGACGCACTGCCCAGTGCCAATATTCCAACTATACGTACAAAACGTTTTGCTTCCTCGTTCATCATGCGCGCTGCAAAACAATGGAACTCCCTGCCAGAATCTGTGTTTCCCGATCAGTACAATTTGGGTGTCTTCTAGGTAAGCGTGCTACATCCTAGATCGCATCATTGCTTACCATCAGGCATGATAGTGGTCAAACGCGAACCTGTATATACTAAAAAAAAGCTACTATTCAGTACTAGTTTCAATTGAAGATAAAAATGCTTGGAATTAACTTTTTCAGTCCCACGGGCTATTTCCTTGTTAACAATTTAAGGTTTTTGTGAATGTGAGCTGTTGTGTCTGCATTGTGCTAGTCTAGTTTAGTACTTTTATATATATATATATATTTTAAATAACTCTATTAATTAACGACAACATTATGGACAATCCAGCTCTTATAGAAATAATGCAATGTAGTTACTTAGTTATTTAATTGTATAAAACTGGACGATGAAAAGAGTGGCCCTGAGTTTCTTGCCTGATTCTTCACAGAATCTCTACTTTCTGAACAGGCTTTTTTTAATGCTCAATTATGTAAATATGCATATATACTTACTTTTTTCTTATATTATTATCTATGACTTTCTGACAAGTCCAAAATTTTTTTGACATTTTTATGGAAATAAACATATTTGAGTTTGAGTTTATCCTTTGCACTGGATCTCAATATGGTACTGTAGCATATTATGATAAAGATAAATAAAATTTATTAACTATTTTGGTAATGTGAATTTAGATGTTCAGGTTTTTTGAATATTCAGTCGCTTTATATCGTAAGTTACGTAAGTTAAGTAAGTTTAGCTAAAATAGTCACAAAAGATAAGGTGGAGTTAAGTTAAGTAAACTAACTAACAAAAGTTAACTTGTAAATTTCCATTTCAGGATAAAATTCAAATTGAATAGCTTTAATAAACGTGTTCATATTCGATAAAATTATTTAACTATCAACGAAAATGACGTATACCCGCGTCATATATCTACGAAAACCTGGCAAAATGAAACAAAAACCCAAAGATTAAGGCGCAGTCCCCGAAGGGCTACTAAAGTATGAGGGTCCCACGAAGGGGCGGAAAGGTCCACAAAAAAAGGGTCGATACGATAACTTAAGCAGGTGCCACTATTTGGATAGTAGAGGTAAAAATTCGCGGGACTACGGAAAAATCCTATGAATAATCTGATAACTTGGCAACCCTAAATTTTCTATGAGCTGTAAGGGTACAATTATTGTAAGGCAAAATACTCAGCCATATCTATAAGTATTTAACAGTTTTACATACATATACTCAAGCCGTTGCCTTAGCTAGAGCAAAAGCCCTTGACAATATATACGGATTAATTGAGAAGCCGGAGGGCCAAAAGTATTTATACTGACTGGCTAAGGCTAGAGAGAGAAAGGCGAGGGATGTATCCCATATCAAGTGTATGAAAGATGAAACAGGAGTGGTTCTTACGGATGATGATAGGATTAAAGAAAGATGGAGAACATATTTTGAAAAATTAATGAATGAAGAGAATGATTGGTGCAAAATGCTTGAGAACAAGGCGAAGAATATTGGACTAGTGAATGTAATAAGTAAGGATGAGGTAAGACGGGCTGTGAGTGGAATGAAGAATGGGAAAGCATTAGGACCAGATGGAATACCAGTAGAAGCATGGAAGCTGTTAGAGGAGGATGGATGGGCGTGGCTGACTTTATTCTTCAATAAGATGTTGCATGAGGAGACAGTACCCAAGGAATGGTGCAGGAGTTACCTAGTGCCCATTTTTAAAAATAAGGGAGATGTCCAAGAATGCAACAATTATCGGGGAATAAAGTTAATGCCTCATAGTATGAAAGTATGGGAGAGAGTAATTGAGCGACGTTTGCGAACAGAGAGTGAGATTTCACGTAACCAATTCGGTTTTATGCCTGGTCGAGGTACGGTGGATGCCATTTTTGCACTTCGCCAAATTTGTGAAAAATACAGGAAGGCGCATAAAAATCTGCATATGGTATTCGTTGACCTCGAAAAGGCATATGACCGGGTACCGCGTGAAGTCTTGTGGTGGGCCCTCAAGAAGAAAGGAGTGCCTGAAAAGTACCTGAAGTTGATCCAAGCTATGTATGCTGAATGCTACACGCAAGTCCGGTCCGCAGCTGGAATCACAGCCAGATTCGATGTGGCTGTAGGCTTGCACCAAGGGTCAGCCCTTAGTCCTTACCTCTTCTTGTTGATTATGGATGCCATATCATCGGACATACAGGAAGAGGCACACTGGTGCATGCTGTTTGCCGACGACATCGTCCTGGTAGCAGAAAGTGGACAGGAGGTGCAGAGCAAGCTGGAGGAGTGGCGGCAGAGACTGGAGAACGTAGGCCTTAGGATAAGCAGAACCAAAACTGAATACATGTTCTGTTACTTTGGCGGCCTCTCTAGTCCAAGCCCGGTTACACTCGACGGTATACCCCTACCAGTATGCTCCGACTTTCGCTACCTCGGTTCACTCCTGCAACACGACGGCGAAATTGACCGAGATGTTCGGCAAAGGATCAACTCAGGATGGATGAAATGGCGACAGGTCTCGGGCACAATATGCGATCCTAAAATGCCTTTGAAATTCAAGGGACGCATATATAAGGCGGTTATAAGGCCTGTCATATTGTATGGAGCTGAGTGTTGGGCTACTAAGAAGATGGATGAAAAACGATTACATGTGGCAGAGATGAGAATGTTGCGATGGATGTGTGGAGTTACGAGAATGGATAAGATTAGGAATGAATACGTGAGAGGTAGTCTGAAAGTGGCGCCTATAGACGAGAAAGTGAAAGGAAGTCGTTTGGCTTGGTATGGATATATTATGCGAAGAGATGATATGCATGTAGGTAAGCAAGTGATGAATATGAAGGTAGAGGGATGGAAAGGGAGAGGGAGGCCAAGGAAAAGATGGATGGACTGTGTGAGGATGGATATGAAAGAGAAAGGGGTAAATGATCAGATGACGGGCGACAGAAAAGAATGGAAGCGAAGGACGTACTGCGCCGACCCCAAATAGATTGGGACCAGGGCAAGAAGATGATGATGACATACATATACTCACGTCTTTTTCCCGTGGGGGTAGGCAGAGACAACGGATCGCTTCTTGCTTCTATCCCTACAGACTCACGCGCTTCCTCCACTCTCTTTTCATACGTGCTCGCCGGTTCGACCTTTTAATAGTTTTATAATGAAAATTACTAAAAATACTAATTTTATGCAAAGAGAATTTTAAAATCTCCATTATGAAGTTGACCAAAATAAAACAAAATCAAACGTCCAAATCAAAAAGTTCTGAGAAGACAAACATGAACTCCCAGAATCAGTGCATTGTTTGTCGATTATTTGTGTTGCATGCGAGGATTATGGGATTAAGTACCAACCTAAACTATTGGCTTATTGGTAATTGATCTAGTAGCCACTTAACCAATACATCACTTACGCAATCTTATATCACAATAAAATTGATTTATAGACAATTTTCATGTACTAGAAATCAATAATTGCAATTGCATACATAATATGGGCGTTATTTATACATTATTAGCTTGGTGACTCTCAATAACAATTTACATTATAGATATAAAATATTTGAAAGCTAACGGATTGAACAGTGTCATGTAACAGTTATCTCCTAACTCTATTGACTATCGTAATACGAAATACAACACAATATTTCATAAATTTATCGAATAAAATGTTTGACCGGTATCATCTTTACTTTAAAAGCACTTTTTCAGCTAGCTTATCACAAACCCAGACCCATCTTTTTTAAATCAATACCTTTCGCGAAAATAGAAAACTCTCTTATAAAGATATAAGTTTACGATAACTTGTTGAAATATATTTATTAGTCTTTATTATGACTCGTCAATTTTGTACAACAGTATAGCTTTCACAAAAACGATCTTTACCTTGTGCCACAATTATGCTATTACGGTAAAGGGCAAAGGAATTTATTCACCATTGATTAACGTGCAGGAGCCATAATATGAAACGGGCCTCTGCATAACCCTTCGGGAAATACAAGCGTGCTGTCATGTTATATTCTTGTCATGTACGCAGTGGGGTGTCAAGCATGTCTTTACAAAAAGGTCACCATGGTAAAATTACAACAACTTTAGTACCAGTGTGCAATTTACAGTATTTTTAAACAGTGATGAAAGCAAAATGTAATTTAAAAACGTAAATGAACTTGTTTCACAATAAAACTCGGACAAGTTATAGAAATTGAATTTCTAATGAAGAGACACTCGAAAAGCTTTATGCTGCAAATTGAAAGGATGAAAGAGACCAATTATTTTAATTATAGTTTTTTCGAAATAGGTCGCAGACATACAAAACAATGAACTACATAATATTTTATCTGTCAACCGTTCGATAGTGAGTCCACTTATTTCATTTATTAATCGTTTAGGTAGGAAAACTCAAGGGTCGGAGGGTTGTGGCTCCGAACCAATATTTTTGCGTCTCCGTTTAGATTATACTCCGGGTGGGATCTTAAATTTTCTTAGGACCCCTTTTTAATAGAGTCCCATATTTTTCAAGACGGTGGGGAATGCATTGATGTAATGGAATATATTTTATATGTGCTTTGGGAGGTGAAATAGGTTTGTTTGTCATAAATGAACTGGACTTTTAGTTTTTGAATATCCACATCCCAATTATTCAATTAATTATTTGGAAATATTTATAGCACACCGCAAAAGATATTCCGCTAAAGTCACTATTGCAGCAATTACTTATTGAGTAACTTAATTCATGCAAGATTCGTAGAACTATCGTTTTAATAGGTATAGAATTAATGCTAGTTCGAAGCTTAAGCTTATTGCTGGCAGAAACTTTTGAAAATTCTAGCATTTAAAAGTGTATTAAACATATTTAGTAAGTAGGTATACTTGTGGTTGGTTTGTGCAATGATTATTAAAAATTAAAAAACGTTTTTATATTAAAAAACGTTTTGTCTTATGCGGTTTTCCCTAAAATTCTGTATCTCAACTACAGCGTCATTTTTCACCAAAGTCTGTTCATAGATTTAACAGAAATTCCCTGGTACATACTCGCATAATCTTTATATGTAAAGTCACCGAAATATCTTCTTAATTTTATTTATTTACTTGTAATAGCCGTACAATTTTCCTTTTACTTTTTTACAATTTTGCGATTGGTTTGTGATGAAATTGACTTTCAAGTAGGGTCGCCATCGGAAGCTAGTCCAGAAATATTTATAGAAAAATTTAATATCAGCAGTAAATTTAATCTTATAGCTATATCAAATATGTGAGGTATTTCGTTTTCATTTTGTCGACAACGTCTGAACCACTTTCAGATGCAATCTAAAATATTGTTTACTGCTAAAGTTGCACCTTATAAGCTTGGGTTTGTAATATGAAGTTGCACATGGCGTGCACAATTTGAACGCGGAAAGTTTGATTTATTTGACATTTTCGGATGTTGTACGCGAATGCTGAAATGTATCATATTGCAACCAAATTTAAGTCAGAGTATGTCGCTTATATGTAATTATCGATACGTTTATACCTGTTATAAAAATGTTCGTCCCAAAATTCACACATGCCTCAAGATCTTCCCAACTTTGGAAAAAAAACACTTTAAGGACAAACCGAATTCAATCGAAATTATCCTAATTACTTTAAAGAGAATTTTAAATGTGGACGTGGACGACCGAGCCTGGCTACAAGCGTCTTTGCTCATACGTTTGGGTGGGCTCGGCGTTCGCAAAATTTCCAGTGTCAGTTTACTGGCGTTTCTGTCTTCAGTTCACAGCACGGATGAGTTAACTAGGAAAATTTTATCACCTACACTAGTTAACTCAGAAGTGTTGTGCAAAACCGAAGCTATAAACGCCTGGAAAATGGCTTGTCCAAGCACTGATTTGCCTACCGACCTATTCTCCCAAAGACTGTGGGACGCGCCACTTTGTAACATAGTAAGAAAAAATCTTTAGGATACTTCTTTAAATGTTACAGAGCGTGCTCGCTTGCTGGCTGTGGGAGAGGAGAATCCGGTCTATGGCTTCAGGCACTACCATCGTCCAACACTGGAACCATGTTGGACAATGAGACATTCCGTATTGCCATTTGTCTTCGTTTAGGTTCTCCGTGTGTTTCTCCGCATCGATGTCATTGTGGAGAATTGTCGATAGCCTCGGACACCATGGGCTATCTTGCAGCAGAAACGCTGGTAGAATTCCCCGTCACGCCCATCTGAATGACATAATTCGTCGTGCTCTTGTCGCGTCTGGCGTACCAGCTGTACTTGAACCAAATGGTTTGGTACGCGACGACGGTAAGAGACCTGATGGTATGTCATTGTTGCCTTGGAAAATGAGTAGGCCTTTGGTGTGGGATGCAACCTGCGTAGATACCCTCGCGCCATCACATGTGCCAAGCACGGGAGGCCATGCTGGCGCTGCTGCTGCAACTGCCGAAACCCTCAAACGGCGGCAATACAGTAATTTAGTAAGTAATAACGTGTTTGCGCAGTTTGGGGTGGGGAAATTTCTAAACGGTTAATCGACGTCTCACGTGACCAGAAGGCTGGTTTATTCTTTGCTCAAAGAATCAGCATTGCCATCCAGCGTGGCAATGCTGCTAGCCTTCTGGGCACGTTACCCGATGACATTGATGCGGAGGCGTTTTACGACGTCTAAACCATGTAAATATTTTCATTTTCTAAATTTGTTTTTATGGTTTTTGTATTCGATTAGATTAAGCTTTACTTATATAATATTTATAAATTATGTTACTTTAATGTTCTAACTTAAATATAAAGTATAAGACATTAATAAAAAAAATGTTATGTGATTCATTGCGGATATGTAAAATTCGTGTCAATTTTGCGTTGGTAAACAAAATATTGTCTGCATGATTTAAATCAATGGTATTATTCAATTTAAAAATATATCATCAATAGTTTTAAACGTTTCTCATATTTTCTTTGTTCTTAAAATCATGATTGTATTAGAATTCTTGTTTTCTTATATTTTCTAACACAAATATGAAGTGCCGGGATATAATATAATATATAATATGCATGCAGATTCCTACCCAAAAACAACACGTTGGGCGCCAATATCACACAAGATATTAGTCAGGTGGCACATCAGCTTGAGCCAATCATTCAAATGTTACAATTAGTTAAATTATAATAACAATACTGCCTCAGTGGTACAGTGAATGCGTCCGCGTTAGGTCCCGGGTTCGATTTCCGAGGCGGGCAAAGAGTGTTACTAAGAATTTCCGAATTCTCAGTAGCAGCACGGAGTCTGGCAAAGTGCTCGGCAACGGCTAAAAGCCCGCCCCCTACAACGTGGGAGCTAAATATTCATAAGATGGCGAAATGTGGGTGGCATATTCACCTCCACCTACCCCTTCGGGAATACAATAAAAAAATAAAATAAATACAGCCACTTTGACCATATTATTTTTAGAGGTGTATTAGGAAAGGTTATTATACCATTAATGATTATTTCAGTGATAAGGATAGATGGTCACTTACACTATCCAACTTTTGATTTTTTAATTTATATAGATACCTTACTTTTCATTTTTTTTTATATAATATCTCTAGTTCTATTAATTTAATATTCATGTATTATTAGGTCATTCAACTTACTACATTTACATTTTCATTGTTGTTCCACAAATTTTATTAAAATTTGCTACAGTGCTAGATGAAGGTAACTCGTTATCATGGGCTGGATACTAACGTTTTTGTAATTTTCGTGTATTCATATACCGTCACTTTCTGTAACATACTTTTCCACCATAGTTCTGAACATGATCGCGAGTTGCCTACATTATAAAGCGTAAGTGGATGCTCCTGTTACACAAGATTCACATTAGAAGACTACTACAACACTTAATTTAGTAACTGCATATTTGTTTAAGTATTATGTATGTTCTTATTTACTATTGGGTGCATAGGGTTCCCACCAAGAACTTAGGGTCCCAAGCCAACCTCACCTGCAAGTGGTGCACCTGTCGATCAACGGACGAGGCTCTGGCAAACAAAATATCCCGATAAGCGGCAATAGGCTCGCCACCTATTACGTGGGATCAAAACACTGGCGAAAAGTGGGCGTTTAATATGGCCTCTGCCTACCCCTTCGGGGAAGCAGGCGTGAATCTATGTATGTATGTATGTATGTATGTTATTTACTATTTACAAGTAATTTTACAATGTGAAACAGTTGCAGCTCCTTACAAAAACAAAATATGTACCATAACACTGGCGATTAAAAAGAGTGGCCACGAGTTTTATTTTTATTTATTTTATTTGCATATTTTTTGCACAACACAAACAATGTGGTACAAAAGGTGGACTTAATGCCTTAGGCATTCTCTACCAGTCAACCTAGGGTGGTGCAGAGATAATTGTTGGTAGGTGCATGATGATTTTTATATTTTAATTATTTACACAATATTTACTAATTATATTACATAATAACTACTTAAACTATAGATATATATTTAAATATATACATATTATATATATACATGTATAAAGTATATATAAGTACAAATACATATATTATATATGAATAACTACTTGCAATAATTATAAAATAAATATATACATAATAATATATAAGTCATCGATATATATGTACTAAAATGTCAATGATATAAGTTAATAATACAGTAAATATGCATTTATTCTGCCATTTTGCTCAGTAAAAATTCTCGAGCCTTTAGTTTAAAAGTGTACCGATTGTTAGCCATCCTGATTTCAAGAGGGAGTGCGTTCCATAATAGGACAGATTAAACGAAGGAGGAATAGTTAACAAGCCCAGAACTATGGGAAGGACATAAAAGGAGACGATTATTAGACGAACGTAAATGTTTGTCATGAATAGAGCATAAATATTGTAGATAAGGACTTAGGTAGAAAGGAACAGAGGGAGAGTTAAGAAAGGAGAAAAGAGTAGTTAGGGAACGCAAACTGCGGCGTTGGCGAATAGTTAGCCATTTGAGTTGGGAGCGGTATTCGGAGACATGGTCATATTTTCGAAGGTTGTAAACGAATCGAATGCAGTTATTAAGAAGCCGGTCTAATTTGTTGAGGAGGTCTGCATTCAGGTCGAAATAGCACACATCACCATAGTCGATAATAGGGAAGATTTAAAGTCTGCATGAGCATTACTTTAGTGCTAGAAGGGAGGAAGTTCTTTAAGCGGTACAACGAACGTAAACATCCTGTTGCTCTTTGACTAACAGAAGTAACTTGAGCCCGCCAGTTGAGGTGACTATCTATGTATAAGCCAAGATTTTTAACAACCGTGCTGAAGGGTATTGTTGTCTGGTTATACTTGACTGATGGAAGCGCTGAAAGATCAACTTTGCTCATGTTGCGTTGACTGCCTATGATAATAGCCTGGCATTTTGCGGGATTCACAGCAACACCAAATCGTTCTGACCAATCAAGTATAATAGACAGAGCTTGATTTACCTCACCGATAGCTGAAGCGATGTTGTCTACTCCTGCATGTGTATATAGCTGCAAGTCGTCAGCATACAGGTGATACGCACACTGAAGATTCTGAGTCAGGAGATTTATAAAAATAGAAAATAATAATGGAGAGAGAATGCCACCTTGAGGAACGCCAGACTGAAGGTTACACCATGACGATGAAGAGTCATCGTGTCGAACCGACTGCTGACGTCCCATGAGATAATTGGAGAACCATTCGAGCGCCTCTGGAGAGATCTGAAGACTAGAGAGGATGGATAGTAGGATTTCGTGATTGACCGTGTTGAAGGCGTTCGTGAAATCGACCAGAGCTAGCACTGTAACTTTGGTGTCTTCCATTCCCGCCCTAACGTCTCCAGTCACCTTCAACAAAGCGGTCACTGTGCTGTGTCCAGGTCTGAATCCGGATTGAAATCGGTTCAATAGATTATTGTGAATGACAAATTTTGAAAGTTGTCTGTGGACACAAGCTTCAATCACCTTGGAGAGAAAAGGAAGGATTGATATGGGGCGGAAGTGGCTGGGGAGAGATGGACTAGGAATCTTAGGCAAAGGAGTTACTAAAGCTTTCCGCCATAGCAACGGAAACGCACCTGTGTCGAGGGAAAAGTTGATAATATGCGTAATAGCTGGTAACAATTGATCAACAATAGGAACAATCATTTTACGACTAATATTATCGCAACCAGTAGCGTTGGATTTGATGGAGAGGATAGTCTTCTTGATCTCCCCGGGGGTCACTGAAGAAAATTTGAAGGGGTCTATGTCAAGACGAGGACGAGGTTGCGCAAGTAATTCAGAGTGTGATACTTAGTAGAATGATCCAAAAAGTTAAATGAGGAGAAATGTTTATTGATTTCATCCAAACCAATTGTCCACTGGAGATCAAAACTGCGCTGTTTGCCAATACCTATAGTCCCGAGGAACTTCCAGATACTGGCAGGGGAGGATGAGTTAATATTGCTGAGAATATAGCGGCGTTTAGCGTTACGTATCACCTGATTACACCGATTTCTTGCAACTTTATATAGAGACCAAAAGTCTCATAGCGGTTTTGACCGCATTCGTAATCCAGGGGGCAGGTGGACGCTTTAGTTTGACTTTTCGAACTGGTGCATGAACATTATACAACTCGAGAACAGCGTTGTTAAAGCTCTCGACCTTTTCATCCATAGTTGCAGCAGCGGTCAGGTGATCCCAATTCATTGTAGCTGCATATTTTTCCAGCTTATTTACATCCATGCGTCCAAAGCAATGAACATGCAGAACCTTAAGCCTCCCCGCCCTCCCCGGACGGGGAGGCTTAAGGATGTATGAGAGGAAGATAAGATCGTGATGGGAGAAACCTGGAGCAGGGATTTGACCATGTTTGGAGACTAGGTCAGGAGCAGAGGTGCAAATTAGATCGAGCCATGTATCCTCCCCATCGACATTGTGATGAGTAGCTTGCAATGGTAGAATGTGGAGATTACATGACTCGACAATTTGCAGGAGCTTGCAGGATCTACTGGACTGTGGAGCAAGGAGATTAGTATTAAAATCGCCCATGATGATGTGGTGAGCGTATTCCAACCCTACAGATTCCAGTATCGATTCGATACTGGAGAAGTAATCAACTGAGGGGGGACAATAAACAACACCTATAACAATTTTGACTCTTTTGACCCAAACCTCAAGGAAAAGGTATTCAGCAGACGCAGAGATGTCAGAAGAGGAGATAGCTAGGATTTTATAGGGGAAATCAGAGCGGAGGTAGATGGCAACACCACCCCCTCTTCTGTTAACACGATCATTTCTGATTAAAATAAAACCTGGAAGAAGATAAGTGGTAGAAGGGAGGTGAGGTTTGAGCCAACTCTCTGAAACCAGGATGGCGTGAACATTGACATTCCAAAAGGCTTCTAATAGATCACCATAATAGCTTGGCACACTTTGAGCGTTAATATGGCAAACATTTATCAAATTACCTGTACTTTGATCGAAACTATATTGCAGGAAATCACCTAAAGTATAACTTGTGGAGCAAAAGCTATCATCATGAAGAGACTCATTAGCAGAATGAAAAGACTCATCTGATGATATAATCAAATATAACTAATATTATCTTAATATATAAAATTCTTGCGTTACTGACTGACTGACAGACACGCTACAGCCGAAACTATTGGGCGCAGGAAGCTGAAATTTGGCATGTATGTTCCTTGGGGACCGTAGGGGTGCACTAAGAAGGGGTTTCCCGAAATTCCCACGGGATCGGCCAAAACGGGTAAATTTAAAAATAATGCAGGCGTAGCTGCTGGCGTCCTCTAGTATGTAATAAGATTAAATAAGATGTATAAATAAAAAATAAATATATATGTATAAGTAAAGAGAATAAATATATTATAAATATGTTTAAAAGGCTACCAATTTAAACTTACGTGTATTTGTTTTCCTCTCCGCACCACCCGCCAGCCAACTCACAATAAATAAGTAGAGTAATTACATAATTTTAAATCTAAAATTACTGAACTGTTTTAAAAAACAAAAAGGAAGGAAACAAAAACAAAAGAAAAATAAAATAAGTTTTGTGTCAATTGACAGCACTTACAAAACGCAAAATTTATGATGTTACGAAACGAGCTGTCAGTTTTGTCAATCATAAAGTCATCTGTCAACTAGAAAGTAAACAATGATGCACATTATGCGCATGTTGTCCCCATGAAGATGAGGTCCTTCCGCCTGTGTCGTGTCTCCATTGCATCAAGCATGCCGGAACATTCATCTATCTGCTTGCGAAGAAGGCCAAGCATGGTGAACATCAGTTCTCGGATTGTCCTGAACTCTTCGGCTACTTTTGCCACGGTGTCTTTGGCAGGCCCCGCTGACTGGATTTGGCCTTCAAGTTCAGCCATTCGTCGCGCAAAGCACTCCTCCAAACTCTTCTGTGCCAACTGGATGTCCTCAAGTTGCGACATAGTGTAGTAATTTTAATAGGCAGTAGTGAATTATGTGATGTGCTGGCAGGTGGTATAGATTGAGTGATGCTTGTATTACATTAGCATTCCACTGTAAGTACTTTTAGTTTTATAGTTAATCTACTAACTTAAGGCAAAACTTGTACTCAAACTATTATTTTATTAATTAAATCAAAAGGGATCAATTTAAACACGTCTAATCTTTTTTAGCACCTACCGCCGAAAAACTGCCTTGTAAAAGTATTGCCCGTTCTTTCTCGTGGTTCTACCTATTGCTTTGCGAATGGGCAGTAAATGTAAATGTAGAAACATTATTAATTTACTTTAAAAATTTGAAGTTCATAAGCGTCACGTTGTGACCTAGATGAATAAATGATTTTTGACTTTATTATTCTGTTTAACATAATTTAATGCCAATTTTTTACGAGTTCTTAACATAATTCAAGTACACATAGTTGAAACGACTCTTCTTATAAAAGAAAACTTTGAAGATAATGTTATTAGTATCACCTACACTTAGGTAACTTTTGGGCAACTTTAAAATATTATTGTCAGTCTTGAATTTCCCAAAGGAGTTTCTCGAAGAGGTAAAACAAAGGTTCCTACATATTACAGGTACAATTTTTGAGACTAGATATATAAAAAGGCCACTCAAAAGATAGTCAATCTGTTTGTCTGGGTCATCCTAATAGGTATATCTGTCATGTAATGAAAACGTGGATCCTAATGTAGGATCATTTGTAAGAATGAGCGATAGAGTATACAAGTATATAACTAGAATTTTAAAGTTATTTGGTTCCTATGTTGGACAAAACCTTCTTGATTTTTGTCTGAAAATGTATGTAAGCGGTGTGAATGTAGTGGTATCATTATTTATTATTGGAAGTACAAAATATGACTTAAGATTCACCATATTCTACTATACATATTATTATGCAGCAGCTAAAATTTTAGAGTACTTTACTTGTCAAGAAAACTCGTTCAAGAAATTTATAGCAACGTTCATGAACCACACGAAATTACTACAAGTCGAAAAAACGTTATTAAACTATCATAATAATATCGAAGTAACTGTGAACACAGCCTTGAAAAACCCTTAACGATTCGCTCTAGAACTATTACCTCACAGGTCAAAACGACCCTAGTGGTCGTATACGACTAGTCGTATTTACGAGTAGTAGATTTACGACTACTCATATAGATACAGATAGCCACAATACTTGAGAGACTGTTAGTATCGGTCGCCACCCACCTGATTTATAAGGCTTAGCCGTTCTCAAGAGCCTGAGCAAATACTATTACAAACTGACAAGTAATACTGTGGGAGTTCTATTAGTATGAAGCTCTTTTATACTTTGTACGGTCGGTGTGTTTTAAATTGTGTAATTTCTTTAGACGTATCCTGTCTCACGTAGTATTATGTAGATTGCTCGTGTAAATTCATGTAGTAAGTTCGTGTAGTCGCTACCTTTGGTGGTGCAAGGAGATAATAAAGTAGAGAGGTGTACCGCTAAGAGATGTTACGAAGAATTTACATACTGTAACTAGACTTGTGATAGTTTGAATTTGCCATAAAGCGACCTGTTATGACTTATGAGAATAAAATTGAAGGAATACACCTTTTTGTCATTTAAAACATCATCACTAGCCTTGTTTATAATTTAAAATAATTTATTTAACTTTTAGGAACACGTAATAGAATGGTACAAAGGCAGTGTTTTTAATCTATACTTGTTGTCTTTATGGAAATGGATACGATATAGTTCACCACGCTGGGGCAAGCGCGGGTTGGCAGTGTACACTATTTAGCAAGCGACAATTAACTATTTAATGCGCTCTTTACTTCGAAAAGTCAGTGCTCCCGTAGGTTTGAACCCAAGACCCTCTGCATAATAAGTCAGTAATTGTTTTCTACACTGAGATATTGCTGCGTGCTATATCAACATTTAGAGCATTAAACACAACAAAGAAACAAACGTATAGATAAAGGACCGTTCCATTCACTATGGTTGAGTTCGAATTTACAGCTCTCACATACAAGTTTAAGTACTGGGGAATAGCGGTTTGCTAATGGTGTTTTCTTCACATTTATTTTGTTTGTCTTCCTTCTGATAAACATTAAAACTAATCTCGTAAGATGAGGTGGTAAACCTTGGACGAGTGAATTTTTCAGACTCGTTTACAAATAAAAATATTTTTTAATCTACTTGGTTTAACAGGTATTTGCTGCCCGTTCTCACAGCCACGACTGGGTTCATCATGTAGTAAAACGCACCAGGATGCATATATTATTTTTTTAATATACATCATGTAGGGTGTACATTCAGTAGAAGTCGATGTCACTGAATTTGACAAGGCTGTATGTTGTACGGTCTGCGCTATATGTTGAATTCAAATTAAAATTCGTTTATTAAACACCTTATACAATTATACAAAGCTTAAACGGTAATGGCTACAGTAGTATAAACTGTGTCGTAGCCATTAACGCCCACATCCGAGTACTTATAAAGGTATATCAAAGATAAGCAATTCACATTTAATATTTTAGTATTAATTAATGTTATCTATGGATAGTTGTATGATTCCGGCGACTATTGGGACATTTCAATTAAAATTTTAGGTACTAAAGTTGAGACTGTTGCGCCTTACCTATCTATAATTTTAATCAATGCTTTGACCTAGGCGTATTTTCGGATTTGATGAAATTAAGTAAAATTATACCCTTATTCAAATCTGGCAGTAAAAATGAAATTAATAATTTTAGACCCATATCTATCTTGCCGGCATTTAGTAAAATATTGAAAAAGATTCTTTTAAAGCAGCTATTAAGCCACTTCAATTTAAATAGTCTGCTTCACAAAGATCAATACGGGTTTACTAAAGGTAGATCCACTACTGATGCGGGTGTTGCTCTCATAAAACACGTTTATAGTGCTTGGGAGTCATCAAAGAATGCTATTGGAGTGTTCTGTGACCTATCTAAAGCATTTGACTGCGTTCAGCACGACACACTACTGCATAAGCTCCGCCACTACGGCATAGAGAAAACCGCACTTAGTGTTGTCGATTCGTACCTGCGGCAAAGATTTCAGTGCGTCGATGTAAATGGGACTACATCCTCTAAATTACCTATACAGCTAGGCGTTCCACAAGGCTCAATTTTAGGTCCTTTTCTATTTCTAGTATATATTAATGACTTACCTTTTTATTTAAAAAACGTCTGTGATGTCGTACTTTTTGCAGATGATACGTCACTTATTTTTAAAGTAGATATGAATAAAAATCAATTTGATGATGTAAATAATGCACTATTACAAGTTACACGATGGTTTACAGCAAACAACCTAGTACTTAATTCTAGGAAAACGAAATGCGTTAAATTTGCTTTACCTAACGTTAGACAACTGGGACCTTATATTATGCTAGATAGGGTGGAACTTGACACAGTAGACTCTACAGTATTCCTATGTATTACATTAGATAATAAGTTACAATGGGGTGCACATATAGCATGTCTAGCAGGAAAGCTCAGCTCTGCTGCGTATGTCGTCAGAAAAGTTAGGCAACTTACTGACATCGACACGGCTCGTTTAGTATATTTTAGCTATTTTCACAGTGTTATGTCCTACGGTATTTTGTTATGGGGCAAAGCAGTGGATATTCAGAATATCTTCGTTCTACAGAAACGAGTGGTACGAGCAATATACATTTTAGGTGCAAAAGATACTATTAGGGAACGCTTTAAGTCTATAGGAATTCTTACAGTAGCCTCGCAATTTTTATTTGCTAATATTTTGTACATTAGGCAAAATATAAGTTTATTTACCTCAAAAAGCGATATACATAATATAAATACTTGAAACAAGCATAGGTTATATGCCCCTTATCATCGTTTACATAAAGTTAATAATTCTTTTGTAGGGCTAGGTATTCGTATATACAATAAAATACCAATTAGTCTTTTAGAATTACCATTTAGTACATTTAAAGCTAAAATAAAATACTGCCTTATTAAGAAAGGTTATTATACTATTAATGATTATTTCAGTGACAAGGATAGATGGTCACTTACACTAGACAACTCATGATCTACTACTTATTTAGAATTTATATAGATACTTAGCATTTTTCAGTTTATTATTATATAACATTTCTAGTTCTTTTAAATTATTATTCGTTTATCATAATAAGGTCATTCTACTTACTACATCTACATTTGCATTGTTGTGCCACTATTTTTTTTTTAATTTACTGTACTGTAAGATGAAGATAACTCGTTATCATGGTCTGTGAACTAAAGTTTTTGTAATTTTGTGTATTCATATACCGTCACTTCTGTAACATACATTTCCACCATAGTTCTGAACATTGTCACGAGTTGTATACATTATAAGTCGTAAGTGGATGCTCCTGTTACACAATATTCGCATTGGAAGGCTAACTAAAACACATCATTTAGTAACTACATTAATTGTTTAAGTATTATGTCTGTAACTAATTACTATTTACAAGTAATTTAGTACAATGTGAAACAGTTGCAGCTCCTTACAAAAATGAAAATATGTACCATAATATTGGCGATTTAAAAGAGTGGCCTCGAGTTTTATTGCCCGTTCTTTCTCGTGGCTCTACCTATTGCTTTGCGAACGAGGCAGTAAATGTAAATGTAGAAGCATTAAGTAATTTAATTTTAAAATTGACGTTCATAAGCGTCACCAGATGAATAAATGATTTTGATTTTGATTTTTTGATTTTGATTTGTAACTAGATATTAGTATGAGTGGTGACATGTGAGAGGCATGTGTATGGGTGTGTGAGTGACTGGGTGATAGTTATGTATGTGTGTGTGTGATATGAGTGTGAAATGTTTATGTTTAATATTTCATGTAATGATGTCTTCACATTGGTCATAGTTTAGAGAAAGAAGCCATCCTGTGAGTTTGAGCTTGGCCATTGCAATAGTCAATGGATATATATTGAGCTCCCTATTTAGTTTATTATAAAGTATGGGGCTTAAAAAGTAATATTGGCGAGATGCCAAGGCAGTTCTGTGCATTTTAATAGTACATACTCGGTCAGATCTGCGCGTTTCTTTGACAAACTTTACATCGTACGATATTTCACTATGCTTGCGCAAAGTGACTTGGAGTATATATAATTGTCGAACCGTAAGTACCTTACACAGACTACAGAGTTCAGAAGTAGAAAATCTTCTAGGCTTACCAGTCATTACCTTTGATATACATCTCTGGGCTCTCTCAAGACAAATCATGAACGTTTTACAAGTACCACCCCAAGATATAATGCAATAGCCTAAAATTAATTGAATAAGGGAATAGTAGACCATCTTCATGGTATCTAAGTCTGTAGAACTTCTTAGTTTTTTGAAAACGTACAGTAACTTTCGAGACCGGGAGACAATTTGATCTATTTGCAAGTTCCAAAACAATTTACTGTCCAATATTATCCCTAGGAATTTTATGCTACTGATAGGAGTAATTGAATAACAGCTGCAGTCGCAACCATTAGGATACCTACATGTGTGTGCTTTTATATAATAAGATGCTGGTTGAGAAAGGGTATTGGGGGCAAACGCTATAAATTTAGTATTTTTTAGATTGAGTGTGAGTAAATTAACGTCAAGCCATTTCATTACAAGACTTAAGGCAGTTTCAGCACTATTACGTACTGCTTCCCATGTAGGTCCATCGACTAGCAATACTGTGTCGTCAGCATATGAAACAATTCTACAGTTTTTTATTTTAAGGGAACAAAGCTCATTGACATAAATGAGGAAGAGTGTGGGACCAAGGACACTTCCTGGGGAACTCCATAAACCAGAGGGAGTTCCGAACTAGTGATGGTTTCAATAATAGTACTTTGCGTACGGTTTTTGAGGTAGCTTGTGAAAATATCAAGAGTTAATCCACGTATCCCAAGTGATTCCATCTTTTGTAGAAGAAGGGGAACAGAGACAGTGTCAAAAGCCTTAGAAAGGTCTAAAAATAACCCGATCGTTTTTATATTTTTGTCAATATTATTTATTATATTATTACTAACATCCAGCACAGAATCTTCAGTCGATTTACCACGTCTAAAGCCATACTGTGTGTCAGCAAGTAAATTGTTTTTATCTAGATATTATATCAATTTTTTATTAAGAATTTTTTCAAGTATTTTAGAAAGCGTTGTAAGTACAGAAATAGGTCTGTAGTTATGGACACTGTCTCTGTTTCTACTTTTGTAGATGGGATGCACTATAGCTTGCTTAAATGCTTTAGGAAACACACCTGAAGATAGGCACAAATTATATATGTGCTTTAAAACTGGCAACAATACGTGCCTTGAGGTTTTGATCACAGACGATGGTATTTTTTCCCAACCAAGAGCCGTATTATCTTTAAGACTTAATATAGTCAAGTCAAGTTCGGAGTCATCAACCTCAGACAAAAACATAGAACCCAACATAGGCCGACGACACAATAAGGAATCAATGTTATTAGAATTAAGATGGGTGCCAGTACGTGATATAATGTTATTAGCCAGTTCAGTACCTATTTCAGCAAAATGGTTGTTAACAAAATTAACGGCTGAAGACGGATCATTATGAAGTTTAAGAAGCTCAATAGGTGAGGCTTGATCCCTAGTGACACCAGCAATCTTTCTGAGGACATTCCAGGTTTTTCTTGCATTACCCCTAGCCTTCTGTAATGTATATGTTGAAAGGTTTGTATATAAGAATAATAAATGAGAAATATATATATATATATCTATAGCTGGCAATAAAATTGTAGCTTATATAATTATGTTGTCATAAAATCCATATTATTTATTCTAATAAAACATCATATAATCTAATATCATATAAACATTTTAGTCTGAATACATTAATATTTAATTTCAATGATACCCAGAATTGTAGGTATATATCGCAAATATAACAATACAGATATAAAAAATACAGACATCTTCAAAGGCCAGATTCTCTGTTGTTATCCGATTACATGTCTTTGAATAATAAATATTATTGATAGCGATTAGCGGTTAGACTAGTAAGCGGACCCCAGATTGATACTGGGATAACGCTAAGAGGATGATTGATAGCGATCAATGTTATCTAGATCAATCACGTACCGATTGTGCAGTTCTGCATTGAGATGTCTCAGATAGAGCACTATTAAAACATTTACAGGCATTAATATAATTATGAATACAAGCACAGCTTCATGTCCACTCTGTGACGTAGTAATAAGTACCATTTATTTAGGCCATATGTAACAATATATATTTGATGTAATACCAGAAATACATTCAGTGTTATACCAGCACTAGAGGATGCCAGCAGCTACGCCTGCATTTTTTTTCATTTACCCGTTTTGGGCGATCCCGTGGGAATTTCGGGAATTCCTAGTGCACCCCTATGGTCCCCAAGGAACATACATGCCAAATTTCAGCTTCCTGGGCCCAATAGTTTCTGCTGTAGCGTGTCTGTCAGTCAGTCAGTAACGCAAGGAGTTTATATATAAAGATAACTAAAGGCGCTGATACACTTGAGCATTCACCTGTAATGAGCATTCTCGCGAATGTTACAAGACAGAAAAACAAACGAATGTGTTTTCAGCGAGCATTCTTACGAACGTTCTGGCGAGCATTCTCGCGAATGGACGGTAAATTCGTTACGAGCTTTTCGCCGAACCTAGTTTCTGTCATTGTTCTGACGTCGCGCCCCTGTCATTGTAACTAGGGTGGCCAACTTATTTTGCCAAAAATCAAGTATAAAATAGTTTGTATAGGACAAAAATAAAGTATTTGGAAGAAAAAGTATTTTTCACATTGTATGTTTATATTGTCTTAAGAACGTATTTTTGTGTGCTTTATGCTCGTGGAAGTTGGTAATGCTAACCCAGTTCCCGTGGCCTTGTGATTTAATGGGATCGGATACAGGAACACCATACCATGATGATTTTAGTGAGTAGTCCCGGCGCTTCTCGTCGAAATCTCACAGCTAACAGCAGTTTTTTCAGTATAAATTTATACTGAAAATTCATTATTATCATTAGTGAATTTCTTTTGGATCTCTTTAAGTCTAAATAGTTTCCATTATCCGTTTCAACTTATGTATAACCTTAAATAGATAAGAATCCATAATTAGTGTTTGGTCTAGGCATCACAGTAAACGTTGGGAATAAAGTATTATCTTATAGTTTATTTGTATTGAAAAGTATAAAGTATAATTTCCATAAAGAACGTAGAATACGTTATTATAAAGCATGGATGGCAAACCTAAGTGTAACGCTGTTTGTACAACGACGTGTTCGCACGCAGCTACGTTCCGTTTTTTCTTGAATTTTCATCACGCTGCCTATATAATTTATATGTATTTTGATAAGCTATGTGTAAAACCACGTATAAATATCGACAATTGTGAATTAAATTGAGTAATACGTGGATTTATCTATATTTGTTTTTTTTTTCGCAAACTCTAAAAGGTTTCTGGCCTTTTAGAGTTTGCGAGTTTAGCGTTGGACCCATGTCTCCGTGTATGCCTGCCAAAAGGCCGGGTAATATTATAAAATCAAAGGTTTTTAGAATAGCCGTGAAAGAGAAACAAATAATAAGTGTCATCATCATCATCATCATATTATGCCAATGGATGGGGCAACCCTTATATCTTAAAACTTTTTTTTCTTATCCACTCACGTGCTAACGTCACAACAAAAAAGCGCTTGTAGTGCTTACCAAAAAGTTACATGGAGCGCCAGCGCGCCTTAGTATAATAAAACTTGATTTACGACGGTTCCAAGGGGTTATTTGGTAAACAATTTACTGTTTTGTATAGATTAGGGTACGGAGAACTCATTCATTGAAGTTTCTAATAATTTAACAACCATTTAAAATTATAAAAAATAGGGGAACTTAAAACACATGTCAAACTATGAAGTTGTTAACGAAAATATTTTTTTGTTCGAAATCTATATCGATAACATATGTTTTGTTTATTATAATTATAAAGTACATTAATCAATCTTATAATTAAGTATTTAATATGTATACGCCATCCTACAAAAAGGGCTTAAAATTAATGTTGAAATAGAGCACTAATTCCTCATACACCGCTTACCGCTACTAGGTAATGCGAAATGTTTATATGCCTATTTTAAGAAAAACTTTGAACCTGTAGACCAGAAATATATTTTTTTATAAAATCCTGGACTTAGACCCACAGAAATATGCTGCATAACGAAGTATAACCAAGAAATATTGATATTGATTGATTGAAATGGAACGTAGTCCCCTTGGTAGCCACAGTTACCAGAGGCACTACAAGCGAAATCACTTTGGTAGCCCCAGCTACCTAAAGCACATGAGTGGTTATGTGGAAATAACTTTTAGTGCTAATTTCAACAGCTGTGTCTAGAGAAGTTTCTATTTGTGGTTTTTGGTTGTTGACAAATTTGTCTCACCGGCTAGTCGTTCACGCTACGTCCGATCCGGCCGTTTAGGCGTTTTTCAAGTTCGTCTGTAAAGTTATACACATTGTACCTTCACTGCCACTTTCGTCGCCAGACCAGTTAAACAACCGGAGTGGCCAATCAGACGGTCTAAATTAGGTCCACGCACATAAGGCGAAGTGAATAGAGAGCATTTTTCCACTGTCAAAGTCAAAGTCAAATCATTTATTTGTTCACAGGTTCATTACAAACACTTAAACAAAGTCATACTTTTTTTTAAATTAAGCTAGAAGAAGCCGGTGTTTCCTACCTGACTGCCCTGAGAAGAATCATCCGAAACAAACTCAGAGGTCATAGTCTCTTTTAAAGTCTAGACAAAAATTGCTTACTATAAAAAAATATAAAAAATAAGATAAAAATGTAATTATGAGAACAATGTGAGAAGCCTACATTACAATATAGTACAACAGTTCAGAGCCGACCAGTCCCGGCAGACGGCACCCGTTCACGAGTATGACGTGTGACTCAGCCATAGCTTAGCTCAACTATTTTTAGGGAACCAAACCAACCGACCCACAACGCCACCATAAGCAAGACGAATTGACTATTCGCACATACGCACGGAAGCGCGTCGTCGCGTCCGCGCGTATCGGCTCGCATGCTGTTTGCTGTAGGTATGTACTCCGGCCCTAATTGGGAACAATCGTTGAGATACATAGATAGTCACAGGTTGTCTTAGTGACATGTCTTTAAGTTGGTAAGTGATGGGCTTTCTCAGAATGAATGTCAATAGAATATAGGTAGAATGTTGATAAATCTTCAGATCAAACAAAATAAATTAGCGGGTCTTAATCGCGTACAATTAACTTATTTAAGTCACTTCCTTTAGATATAGCATGTTCGCCGGCACTCTGCTTACTTCAGGTCTACGATTTTCCTCCTCAGACGGAGTATCTTCTTCTTGTATCCATTGGGCCAAAGTACCTCCTGAACATGTGACAGCTCACTATTTAACTGTTCAGGGTCACACAGGTCGCTCTGTTCACTAACGAGGACACGACGGAATCCAAATGCCGCGGATGGTGGTGCAAGTTCGCGTTAAGATACCTGTCGGTGTGTGTCGGTTTCCTATATACAGTGTGTCCAAGGGTACCATTATCTCTCATTGTCACTTTAACGTCGAGGAAGGGTAGCGATCCGTCTACCTCCATTTCGTATGTGAATCGGATGTTTGGATGTATGAAGTTCAATTTGTCTGCGAATTGTTCCATGTCTTGCTGGTTCCCCTTCATGATGCAGAAGATATCGTCGACATCCCTCTTTCATAGCTTCACATTTGATGCCTGCATGTCTATGGATTCTTCGAAGTGCTCCATCGAGATGTTGGCCATTACTGGTGCTATAGGGATACCCATAGCCACTCCATCGATCTGGAGGTAGTGTTGTCCACAATATAAGAAGTAGTTACCATCCAAGCAATTCTTAAGTAGAACTGTGTATTCATCAGACAGACCGAGTTCACGAGACAGACCGACCAGACAGAGTTTTATTGCCTGTTCTTTCTCGTGGTTCTACCTATTGCTTTGCGAATGGGCAGTAAATGTAAATGTAGAAGCATTATTAATTTACTTTAAAAATTTGACGTTCATAAGCGTCACGTTGTGACCTAGATGAATAAATGATTTTTGACTTTGACTTTGACTTTGACTTAGACCGTTTTCCCTTAATTTCCTCTGTACGACCTCAAAGCAATCTTGAACAGGGGCATTGGTGAATAGTGACTCAACATCAAAACTCACCATCACCTCGTCTGGTTCCTTTTTCGTGCTCTTGATAATTTCTATAAAGTGGCGAGAGTCCTTCACGAAAAAGTGTGTCTTGCCTACTAACGGTTGTAGTACCTTGCTTATGTGTTTCGCCAAACCGTATGTGGGTGAATTTATACCTTAAATATATAATATACCTTAAATAAGTTAATTGTACGCGATTAAGACCCGCTAATTCATTTTGTATGATGTATACAAATTGCGAAAGTTTAAAATCCTCAGATCAAGTAAAATAAAGGAATAAGTCGTATGAACCTATGCGATGTATTTAACCTGTTCAAATTAAGATCTATACATTATTATTCTATGTATCTTAGGTTGCGATTTCCTAACCTAGAGGTATCTGGACTGCATCGGTATCTAGACTGCATGGCAGTTTGTTTACCAGCAGACTGCCATGCAGAGGACATCGGGTTACACTATGTTCGGGTTGGATAATACGAAATAAAGTGTACCCCATAACCGATCATTTGTTATCACATCCAATGTTGCTTAGGGATTGGACCAAAATGACTCAACATCCTTTAGCGACAATCTCAACATCCTGTTTGCCGCAGATGATTTTATATATAAACTATAATTAACGCCAAAGCTTGTGATGATTGATAGATTTTTGTTACCCTTTTATGTAAATACATCTTTGATTAACTATTGCGGAATAGCTTTACATCATATTAAGCTACCTTCTTTTCCGAGAACTGAAAACCATGTCGGCAAGGCCGCGAGTCGAAGCTAGTCTGTAAAATTTGGCATCGATATTATTACATCATTAATACGAATATCAATACAATCTCTATGGATAAAACATCAAAATGTCTATGAAAAAAGTCTCAAACTTTTAAATGAGGTTCGTCTCAGCGCGAATTATTTAATTTTAATAAACCTCAACGTCAACGTAATAAAATAAAGGGAGACGGATGCCGAAATGATGATGCGATTAGCATTTGATACGCTACAAAATTAAACAAATTCTCTTAACACCCTGAATGACGAGTTCGGTACCTTTGGGATGTTCGTAGCAAATAAGTTAAGGAAATATACTGAGAAGACAAAAAACCATGTCCAACACATGATATCTGATTTACTATATAGCGCTGATAAAGGAGAATTTGATAGCTACGATACAGATATGTATGGAAGTTTTCGGGGCTATGGCACAGTGCAGTCTTCTAGTTCTGCGTCTAGTTCTGCTGCTGAACAAAATGCAAGTCAACAGGACAGAAATGCTTATGATGGCAGTCTTACC
Organism: Euclidia mi; assembly: GCA_944739405.2. NCBI lineage: Eukaryota > Metazoa > Arthropoda > Insecta > Lepidoptera > Erebidae > Euclidia > Euclidia mi. The sequence continues at coordinate 66,660,542 of OX123193.2, read as the reverse complement.
GATTTGTGCGAAATTAGTCAATTAACCAATTCATAAATACCTAGATACGAAATAGGGCTAAAGCAAAGTCACATTGAGCCTTTACTTTTATGAAAATAAACTGTTTGCACTCACTTTGATGTTTTCTTCCAATAACTCAGATATTGCTTTACATACTTCTGGTATTATATGTATCCAATGGCATGTATTGACATTTTAAAAAGATACTATAAGCTTACGTAACTATCTCCCGTAGCTAAAAACGGAGAGTTACTGCTAACCTAATGCTAACTGTGATAGAATATTATAATATATTAATTAAAAAGAGGAAAACAAAATATTTTTGTTATCGTGATTGCAGCTCTAAACCTTGTGTCCTGTTTGGCTATTTTAGGACCAATCTCATTATACTCATCCTCTAAGCGTTATCCCAGTTTCAATCTGGAGTCCGCTTTCTAGTCTAACCGGATTTTGCTGAATATTAGCTTTTCCACGGAGCTACTGCCTGTCTGACCTCTGCAACCCGAAGGGATAGCGACATTCCATGATTTAGACTAGTGTCAGTTTATTTAGAAGGTACTGACACTGAAGGTGACGACTGTCAAAGATCTTCATGACAACCGGGACCGACGGCTTAACGTGCTCTCCGAGGCACGGGACAAGCGATAATTAACAATTCAATACTCCGAAAAGTCATTGGTGCGCGCCGTGGATTCGAACCCGATACCCTCTGCATGGCAGTCTGTTGGTATATCCACTCGGCTATCGCTGCCTGGTTCTTGTATTTTAGGACCAATCATGTTTAACAAATATTCGAAATCCCTTGATGACATAACAGAAAATTTATATAGTGTCCGCTAATTTCTTGTTGTTTTAATTCTGCTACTAATTGTAGATCTCCACTTCCATTTCTAAGTCGAAACAGATTGGCTTGCCACCGACTTTTAAAATCAAATCAAATCAAACATTATTTATTTGTAAACATAGGTAGGTATACAAAGTTGGTAATATTTGTTTAGGTTTCACTATGTTTGCCAATGCATGGCATACAAAATTATAGAAATTAAATACAATCATCAATTAATTAATGCATGCAAATTGAATATAAATAAATTGTCATAAAATGTCAAACATGTTCCAGATTGAAGTCAGATGCTTATTACAAGTCGATACACTAATTCCAATATCAATTCAAATCAAATAAATATAGCTTAACTAATAATAATTTAATTAATACAATGTGATTCAAAATAGTTATCATAATACATTACAAACCATTGCAGAATTGTTATAAGTATAAATCACTTATTATCTAAATACCATCGACATAGACGAGGAATTTTTGAAACGGACTCAATTAGTTTGAATTTGATCCGCCAGTCGGAGATACGAGTGTCCTATACTGTGGTCATACTAACTAGGTTTATCATCCAAATATTCCGTGGCAGAATAATAGCACTTTGCCGTTAAAAAATCGTATAGGTGTTTTTTAAATGTTTGTAGGTTTGGTGCGTTGCGTATTCTAGTCGGTATATTATAAAATATTTTGGGAGCCATTCCCATCGGGCTCTTACCAAACAGTGATGTACTATGTGGTGTGACGCAAATATAATTTGCTCTGCGTTTAGATTTTAAGGTCTCAAACAAGGTGAAGTTGCCTTTTACAAATAGTGATACTTCATAAATGTACAAGGATGGTAAAGTAAGTAATTTTAATTGTTTAAAAATCGGCTTACAACTATCCGTTGGCAGTTGTTTACAAAACGATCTCAAACACTTTTTTTGAGCTCTGAACGCGAAATCCTTATCCGTGAAATTACCCCAATAAATAATGCCATATCTTATATTTGAGGCAACAAACGCATTGTAAGCAGCTAGAACAGTAGACCTATTGGATATCTTTGCTAACTTAAATAGGGCATATGCAAATTGGTTTAATTTGTTACATAACATATCAATGTGATGTTTCCATGTTAAATTTGAATCTAGATATAGTCCAATGAACTTAGCCTTGTCTGTTTCAGCTACTCTACTATTATTATAACGAATTTCCATGTCAAGATGATTAGATTTATTATAGAATGTCATGATTTTTGTTTTGTCCAGATTTATCCGTAAGTTATTCTTGGTCAGCCATTGTATTATGTCATTGAAAGCACGGTTTATGTCACTTTCATAGGAATCGATATTTTCTCCTGTGTAGATAAGAGTGCTGTCGTCTGCAAATAAAAGCATTTGGTGTTTGGTGCTTTTTGGCATATCATTTATATATATTATAAACAATAGCGGACCTAATATACTTCCTTGTGGGATAGACATTGTGCTTTGCCTAGGTTGGGACTTGTATGTAGTATCCAATTTAGTAATTGGACATATTTTATTAATTGTAGTTATTTGTACGCGGTTTCCCAGGTAAGAATTTATAAGTTCTAAAGCCTTTCCTCGTACTCCATATCTTTCTAGCTTATACAACAATATTTTGTGATCCACGTAATTAAAAGCTTTTGTCATATCCATTAAAAGCGCTGCGACGGGAGTCCTCTTATCAACGCTAGTAATTATCTTGGACATAACTTCATATATGGCTCTATTTATTGACCTGTTTTTCCTGAAGCCATACTGTTCTTTTGCAAGAATTTTACTATTTTCGAAGAAGGAGTATAGGTTATTGTGTATTACTTTTTCTATTATCTTTGCAAAAATCGGAATTAGTGCTATAGGCCTATAATTAACTAATGATTTTTTGTCGCCTTTTTATGTAAAGGTTTAATTATTGTAGTTTTCAATACGTTTGGGTAATGGCCATATTCAAAACATAAATTTACAACATGACTCAGGACTGGAGCGATTATAGGTGAGACTAATTTGACTATTTTTGTAGTAATGCCATCATAGCCGCAACTATTGGTATTTTTAAATGAATTTATAATATTACTAATGTCAAGAGTAGATGTCGGAGTCATAAATATAGATTTAGAATTCATGTCAATATTGGAATGGTTTTTATAGTTAAAATTTGTATTTTGATCCATAGGAGTAACTTCGTCAATAAAATAATCATCAAATAATTGTGCTATGAGTTGCGTATCGTTTATCTCTATATCGTTATATACGATGTTTGTTGGTGTGTCCCCTTTAGGTAGGTTAAAGCAATTTTTATTTATTATGTTCCACGTGGCTTTTGACTTATTTCTAGCAGTGTTAACTTTATATGAATTTTGCGCTTTTTGAGTCAAATGTATATTTTTTCTTAATTGTTTAGAATATTTAATTAGAGTTTCAGGGTGGGAGCTATGAAAAACATCATTAAAAGTAAGGTTTTGGAGGCAATCAACAAATTTGGTTTTATTTTCTCAAGAATAGTTTCGTTTTAATTTAAGTTGAAGTTTTTAAACGTACCAATGTTTAATGGTATAAGTTTTTTTGACTGGGCATTTCATGAGTTGAGCAGTGTGGTCAGAAAGAGCTAAATCGTGTACTTCACTCTTTGCACCTCTTATATTGTGTATAATATTGTCGATGCAAGTACCACTGATTAGACGTGTTGGTTGTTTTAGGCTTAATTTGAGGTTATAACCAAGTAATAAATCCTTAAAATTCTTGGATGATTTCGTATTACGCAAGACATCAATATTAAAATCACCGCATATAATTATCTTTTCATTGTTTCTTTTTATGTATTTTGATAATATTTTATCTAGTGCATTAAAGAAAACATTTAAGCTGTCCTTTGTTACATTAGGTGGTCTATATATGCAAATTATAATTATATGATGTACTGTTAACTCAATTCCACAAGCCTCTATTGTGTTTGGTATAACATATTCTTTTAAGTTAATGATGGTATATTTATGTGATTTGTTTATTAGGATACACGTTCCCCCACTTCTGGTGTTTTTTGTAGAATACGTAGCGATGTCATAATTGGGTAAACGTAGCCGTAATTGGTACCCATCCTTCATATTGTGTTCTGTTATGCATAGAACGTTTATATTATGTCCCTTACAAGAAAATTCGTTTAAATATACGCTCAGTAGATCCGACTTGCCGATCAAACCATTAATGTTTTGATGAAATATTGTTATATAGTTATATACGAAAAAGATTATTGTCTCTCAAAATATTGTCGTCTTGTAATGTTACAGGTCCGGTGTTTATAGTGGTCTCACAGAGTTCGTATGTTTGCGTTGATTGGTCAACCTTAAGTATAGGTGGGGGTTGTTGCTGCTTGGTGTACATATCAAATTTGATTTTATAGCTTATACGTAATATTTCTTTTAAAATATATCGACATATGTTATTAGTAATATGGTATCTGATGGGTATAAACTGGTTATAGCCTAGGTCAAGGAATGGTACATTAAATTGTTTACATATGTGGCGCAACAAATAGTTCAACTTGTTTTCATTTAGATTTTTGCTATATGGTATTTCTGATACAATTATATTAGTATTTATATTACTTTTTATCCACGTACTAAGTTCTACTGTGATATTGAAAGGATTGGTGTCGTTGGTGCCTGCTAGTAGAATAACATAGTCTTGACTAGTGAGATTGCTAAGGTTACATGAATTTATTACATCTATCAATTTGGCACCGGGTTTCCAAAACTACTTTATATTCTGTCCCAAGTAGCTTTTGCAAAGTACTGCATATATTTTTACCTTGTTGGTCAGCAAGTATAAAAACCTTATTTATTTTGACATCTCTTTGTTACCGACTTTTTAGAGGGACATTTTCAATTTTGTGTTGGTTTGTCTCTTTGATACAGGATTGTGGTGACTTATCAGGTTGTAATGTATTTTCTGTTGGCGTCTGGGTGTTACTTTTAATCACATTTATGTCTAACGTCTCATTTTACACTTTACACTTTACTTTTCCTTCTCTTACTATTAAAACAGCCGATAAATAAAAATGTAGCATTTCCAGTTATAATATATTGGTCAAAGAAATATAACCTTATCCTAGTCCAACCTCTGTGATATTAGTCTATGATGTAGCACACGCCACTGTCAGATCTGACATCTTTGTGACTTGTGACAATGTTTTGGCGAGCATCATCGCGAGCATTCGCTAGAATGCTCGTGAAAATGTTCGTAGCGATGTTTGGCCATATGTTCGGCTCTGTTCGTTGTTCGGTTCGCCAAAACAAAAAACCGGCGAATGCTCGCTGTTCTGTTACAAGTGAATGCTCAAGTGTATCAGCGCCTTAATAAAACCGCGCGCTATTTGATTTAAAGACTTGAAGATAGATTTCAATGTATTTTATGCGAGTCTATGGTTTTGACTATATTAAATTAAATAACTCAATTTTAGAAAGAAACCTTCTACTCATTACTTTTGGACAAGTTAGCAGTTTGGTCAATATATTTAATTATATTTTTTTAAGACGCTGTCTATGTAGTTATTTTTATAAATATTCCATGCAAATCGTTGCATGCTTGTCGTTTAGTAACTTTCTATGTTCAGCAATAGAAAATACGTTTTTATTACAATAAATAACTAATATACAAGTTGATAGTAGCTGCCAATTACCAAAACTGCGAATACTCCAAAACAAATCTTAGATCACTGCTTGTCGTAGAACTCAGTACTTACCAAATTCAATAAAAAGGAACTGAGCACCGATAATATTAAATTTATCGTCTTTTCACAAAGCGATGTAAAATGTCCAAATAATTTTGTAAGCCAATAACCAATAACCTAGCAAACATCGGACCTATAAACTCGACCGCTTCTAAATTCGATGGCACGACTGGCAATGATCCAGGATGCAAGACATCAGCAGCTCTCGAGGAATGCTTATGTCTTAACTTGAAATATATCATGGCTTTGTTCTACCGAACGTTTTAGAATGCAGTAAACATTGTTATGTAATTAACAGGACGTTAGGGAATGTGCTAATTAAACTGCTACTTACTGGTATTGAAGTATTCTAAAATACGGTTACTGTAACAAGGTTCCGCTGGGTTTTCTTTGTCTCAAACGAAATATGGAATAATTCTGTACATGCAAAGTTGATGCCGAGTGCAGTTTTTACAATAGCGGCGGCTTCATTATGGGTTTGTTTAAGTAGCATTAAATAATTGATATTTGTATTTTTTTGATGTAACCATAACTGCTTTTGCTGCTCCCGTGGTGCTTGGTTTGGATTCGACTTGAGCGGATTCGTATCTTTAAAAAGGCAATAATAAACCTTCTTTCTTTCAAAGTATTAAACATCGGATGCGAATTACTCCCAGAAGCAAACATATTTGCACATAAATACAAGAAACACTTTGGACTTTTTTGCCGTATACGAAGTGCTGGCTTTAACGTAAAATCCAAACCAAAACTGATAAGAGATAATAATCTACATCGGTCCAGTCTCGAAACAAGCATCTCCATAGACTTTCCATGGCGAAGATTTTTATCGTGTAATTTTAACACAGGTGCAAGGCGCATTCTTGTTATCTTGTACACGAGGAAGATGCTTATTTATTTCTTGCTTTTAGAATACAAAGTACGCTAAATATAACACGATAAACAATATACACCAAGGGTTTACAATATAAACCTGCCCCAAGAAAAAGAAAAGAAAATCTTAGTTAAGCTCCGATAGGGATCCCAAATCCAAACATTTAGCTGAATCAGAATATTTACCAAGGATTTGTATATCTATATATATGATGCCGTTGCCAATCTTTGAAAAGCGAGCCCGAACACAGATTAAGATACGTTCAATAGATAAAAGTTGGATCAGATTTCATCAAGCTTTTGTATCACAAGAGCGCTTAAGGCAATCTTCATCTACATTTATATAGACGTGGTTGAGACTTTGTTGTGTTTCTTGTGAAGCTATAACTTTTGCATACAATTAACTTGAGTACATTGTGCGGGCGGGTGCTGGCTGTATCGTTGTTTACATTATTGTCTAATCTCAGACTATTAGTTTGGTCGTCTGTGGCGATTTGCGGTTGAATTCAAGAGGCATATGACCTTCTTGGTTATTAGTTTTCTGTATGTTAGTTATAAGAGGCCGATATATCGTTATAATGCATAGATGGACATAGCACGCTTTCATAATAATTTGCCAGTCTGAGACATAATTAGACGTAGTTAACCAAAAAGGATCAAACCCACAAAATGTTACATTTGAGTTATTGAAGATTGAAGCTTATCCTGTGTTTGCTCGTTAATAGACTTGCTTGCGTTTATTGTTTTTTAAGAAAATATGTGTGTGTAAATGTATATTTTATTCATACAAATAAATTTTATTGAGTTTAGTTTTATTTCTTGAGATATTTAGCTATATGTGTGTTAGGATCCTTTTTGATAAAAGCTATTTTCAATTATGTTAAGCTCATTTTCATTTTGCAAAAACGATTCAAAGTAGCTAAATGCCACTTAAATGGTAAAAAAAATCATTTTGTAATAAAACAACTAACTTTCTAAAATTTCGTTTATTTTTTATTTAAAACATCAATCCAATTAACTCTTCTTCCTGTAAGAAGTCCGGTTCACTGCCAAACCCGTCCATTTCGTCTTGAAGACTTGGTTTGCCCCTTAAAGATTTATAGAAATCCAGGCAGTCTTTAGGAATATAGTCAAAGATTGACTTTAAATCATCTAAAAAAAGGCTAGGAATCTGCCCATCGCGTACGGGTACGTCACCGCCACCTGCACGAACAAGAGGGATAGCACCTTGCTGCTACAGACTGCACGGTAACTACATATGTTACAACTGGCTAGGAACCTGCTCGTCACGTAAGGGCACGTCACCGCCGCCTGCATGTACGAGGGGCAGAACACCGTGCTGCTGCTGCAGACTGCACGGTAACTTCGTAGTGTTACATCTAGTATTATACATACACGCCAAACATCATCATTTCAATGTAGGACATAGATCTCTACCGAAGTTCTCCATTTAGGCTGATAAAATATAGATATATTAATGACTGTGATGTGTATGGATCCCTTTCGTTGTATTGAATTCTCCGATCAACATTATCCGAACGTGCGACTATGCAGACGCGTTTTTTGCTAACGTTACAATGAATTAAAATAAATACGGATAATAATTACTTTTAGCAAATTGCAGTGTCAATAAGTAAATTAAAGTGTGTCGCGAGTGATTTCTGCATATTTTTCATAAACTGCGAATATGAAATAGAAACATTTGTGTGGACGATATATACTGAATAACAGTTATGTCTGTGCCTGGATTTAGCCCTTTTGGCAAAAACCGAATAACTTCGCGAACTCCTCCACCAACACCGAGTCAAGCATCCCAAACTCTTGACCCAAACCCACCTGCACCTGAGAATTATGACCTACCTGTTGAAGTTATACCAACTACAGAGATCCAAAGATGGATATCCACAATTGAGTCCTATTTGAACGAAATTAGCTCCATCACCTCAGAGAGCAAAATGAACTCTGACCAGAAGTTGCGTGTAGCTCACGAGTGCCGTAAAATAACAATCAGTATCGGCACAAATGTCCACCCTGTACCAAACCCTCAAGCAGAAAACTATTATAGCTCACGCAACTATTCAACACCTTCAAGAAAAGCAAGACTTGACCAGTTCTTTGCAGCAGTTCAAAGAGGCTGTAGGAGAAAAGCTGAAACCAGTCGAGCACCACTCTTTTGCTGACATGGTGAAAAAGAGCGCAAACAATTTTGTCCGTCCAAACAATTTGAGCTCTCTTGCCATCTACCCTAACGACAAGAACAAAAGTAGTGACGAAACGAAGTCCCTCGTCCACAAAAATATATCTCCTGAAGAGATGAATTTACATGTTCGTGCTGTGTGAAAAGTGAAGAATGGAGGCGTTATAATTAGCACGAAGTCAACTTGTCTCGTCTGGTCTCACCGTCGAACAGCCTACTAAACGCTGCCCTAGAATAGCTGTAGTTGGAGTTCCCGATACTCTAACGGAAAAAGAAGTATTTGAGTGTATTTACGAGCAGAATATAGCCGATAAGTTCCCGAACTCTACGCGTGAGTCCTTTATGAAAGCTGTGAAATTAAGCTACAAAGCCGGTAAGAAAAAATTTGCTAACCTGTACCTACGTCCTAGAAGTAGAAGCTAACATCCGAAAATGACTCATTAACCAAGGTCGTATCTATATTAATTCGACGTCATACCCGGTTAAAGACTTCACTTATGTGACTAGGTGCTTTAATTGCCAACAGTTTGGTCACGCCGCTAAATATTGCCGTGAAACTAGTCCCACATGTCATCATTGCGGAGAGCTTGGCCACTCCTTTAAGGAATGTAACAGCAAAACTTCACCTCCTAATTGTGCTACTTGTAAACGCCTCAAGAGGAAATGTGATCACCAAACGCGAGAAATAGTTTGCCCGACACGTAAATATGCAGAGGACAATTATATTAATAGCATAGATTATGAGGGCGCCTAAGAGCGTCACCGGTAAAGTTTATTAATAGGCACTTAAAACTAGTTTGTATTTTCTTAATTATTTATAAGGTCTTTATTATAGTTATGGATAATCAAGTACTTATTGATATAGATAACTACTGTGTTTCAAATATTATGACTTGTAAAGTAAAAGAATGCAAAAGTTTATTACCCGAGTCTGATAAAAACTTAGTTATAATGACACAGAACATCAGAAGTATTATTAAGAATATACACGCACTAGAATTACTCCTACAGACCATTAATATAAACTGTGACATAATTGTCCTAACCGAATGCTGGCTGTCTAAGCGGGCTTTCTGCTTACCATCTTTAGATGGCTACAACTCACACTTAACTGAGAACATAATTAACCAAAATGATGGTGTATTGGTCTATACAAAAGAACACTTAAATGTTATTGTTGCAAAGCCACAAATTCAGGACTGTAATTGTTTAAACTTATTAAAATTAATTCTGACACTGCTATTTTAGGAGTGTACAGACCTTCGCAAACTACTGACATATTTTTGCGATCTCTCGATTTAGAATTAAGCATTTAAGAATATTATAATTACGGGGGACATAAACATAAATATCCTGTCAGGAAATTGTAACCTTCAAGGAGACGACTATTTAAATATCTGCTCTTTCCATGGTCTTCTGCCGCCGCATACCTTCCCTACACATCAAAGTGGATCATGCCTGGATCATTTTATTATTAAAACTAAACAGCCATCTACTACTTTAGTTACTAACTAAACTATCACAGACCACCAAGCCATCTTATTAACGTTAAAATTATCATGTGTGAAACTTAATTACATACCTAGCTATACAAAAGTAAACATGACAGGCCTTGACAAAAGCATTCGCAATACAAATTTTGCCCCAGTTTACTTTTATGCCAACGTTAACGAATCAATCTCTTACCTAATAGCTTCCAAACAGTTCGCAATTAGAAAAAACACATACACAGTAACATTGTCGCGAAAATATAGGAATACTAGAGGCTGCCAGCAGCTACGCCTGCATTTTTTTAAATTTACCTCATTTGGCCGATCCCGTGAGGATTTCGGAAAATCCCTTCTTAGTGCTCCCCTACGGTCCCCAAGGAACATACATGCCAAATTTCAGTTTCCTGCGCCCAATATTTTCGACTGTAGCGTATCTGTCAGTCAGTCAGTAACGCAAGGATTTTATATATAAAGATAAAGCCACGGATTACTCCGGGTCTTCTCCGCTGTATTAGACACAGATATAATTTACACATAAAAGTTAAAAAGGCACCTGAAAATGAGATTCTGGCTATAACATATAGGCGATATAGAAAGTTTTGCAACAAACTTCTTAAAAAACTAAAGGTCGACTACGATAAATCTCAGTTGAATAAAGCAGGTAACCTAAAAAAAACACTAAACTAGTACGGAAATTCATATAAAGGCGTTCATTCACTTCAAAATCATTTGAGCAACCCTTAGATTTGCTCAAAAACCGATCAAATTCTACAGCAGCACTAGATGAAATCAACACATTCTTTTCCGACGTTGGCAAAAATCTAGCAGACAGAATCTCTTTTTCCGATCATGCATCTACTAACCATGCTTCGATCACCACACCTATTTCTAGGCTTAAATCTTTTGTTATGCTGGATATCGATTTAGACTAAGTTATTCAAGTCATTACTGGGTTAAAAGATACTTCTGCGATGGCATGGGATAACATCCCCACAAACATAATTAAAAGGTTTAAGCACATTCTTGCACCGCCACTAACACACATATTCCAAATATGTATGTCTGAAGGAATATTTCCAAAATGCTTAAAAAAGGCTATTGTGATATCTGTGCACAAAGCAGGTGACAAGAGCAGTGTTAATAATTATCGGCCTATATCTTTATTACCAGTGCTGTCTAAAATATTAGAGAGAATAATAAACAATAGACTAATAAAATATCTTGAAACCAACAACATTCTTTCAGTCAGACAATTTGGTTTTCGGCCTCACAGGTCAACAAGCCAGGCAGTTGAGCAACTTACTGACCACATTACATCAAATTTAGATAGTGGACAGCATGCTATTGGGATATTTCTAGACCTTGCTAAAGCTTTTGACTCTGTATCGTCTTCTATACTGCTAAAGAAACTTAAATCTGTCGGTATACGAGCTAAGAAGTTAGCACTGTTTACTGATTACCTCTCTGACAGGTATCAATGTGTAAGAATAGGCAACAATATAAGTAACGATGTCCCTACCATTAAATTTGGTGTTCCCCAAGGAAGTATATTAGGGGCTAGTCTGTTCTTGATGTTTATAAACGACCTTTGCAACGTAAAACTTCAAAATGGTGTCATTATGTCATATGCAGCCGATACAGCACTTATTTTTACTGCAAAGTCACTTAATGAGGTATATGAAATGGCTCAACATGGCTTCAACACCGTCAACACTTGGCTATTTAAAAATTTACTGACCTTAAATGCACATAAAACAAAGTACATAATTTTACAATGAAAAATGATAGCAGACACAACTCGTCTAACTGTTTAGTGGCTCACAACACGTTTCATTCAAATGCTGACACTGCATGCGCTTGCCCTACTTTAGAAAAAACAGATTACATAAAATATCTACGTACTATGCTTGATAATAATCTTAATTTCCGCAAACATATCGAATCATTGTGTAAAAGAGTACGGAAACTAATTTCCATATTCAAAAATGTACGCGACGTGGTAAACTTTTAATTGTTAAGATAGGTTTACACTCCACTATGTGAATCAATCATCTCATACTGTATAACCTCATGGGGAGGGCCGGCTAAAACGATTCTACTGCCTTTGGAACGAGCCCAAAGAGCTATTTTAAAGGTAGCAACCCTTCACCCTTTCATTTTTCCCACTTATGAGTTATATCAGTCCACCAGAGTTCTAACTGTGCGCCAATTATTCATTCTACGCACCATACTAAAACAACTCACCCTTCTTCCTTATACACCAATCCCATCAGGCAAAAGACGGAAAGATCTAGTCTGCATCAAACCTCGAGGTAAACATGTTTATGTCAATAGATTTTTTGCTTTCCTCGGACCTTTCCTATATTCCTATATAATAAATTAAATAAAACCTTAGATTTATATAGCATAAGTTACAAGCAGTGTCACCTTATTGTTACAAAACACCTAATGACAATGACCTACTCAGATACAGAGAATTTGCTTACAGTTATAAAATAGTGTGTCATTACCTACTCTCAGTAACAATAAATCATATTAAGTCTATTTCCTATTACATATTAGCAGTTCATGATTATTTTGTAAAAGCATAGCCCTATAATATTATTATTTACGTTTTTTCCTGAAACACGCCTAGTTCAGGTAAACATTAAATCTATATATATAAAAGAAAGTCGTGTTAGTTACACTATTTATAACTCAAGAACGGCTGAACCGATTTGGCTGAAAACTGGTAGGGAGGTAGCTCAGAACTAGGAAAAAAACATAGGATACAACAAAATGCAAAAAATAATCTGGGAGGGATTTTAGAGAGGATCGAAGTTTGTAGGGACAAACCTCCTACAGATTGACAGTAAGGACGCATGCGCTGTAAGAATTGAGTGCTGCGCATGTGCTACCTGTCAGTACTGTCACATTATACATTGTCATAATATGGTGCACTGTCATTACTTCGTGCACTTACTTGTATAAACTAATACTTATTGTAACAGCCTTGGCTAATCTCTACTTATATTAGGTACAATTGCGAAAATTTGTATGTATGTACCTATGTACCAAATTCACGCTAAACCGGCTGAACCAATATTCTCTACTCATAAATGCGAAAGTGTGTATAGAGATATATCGGACCATGGCATTGACATTTGACTGTATGCTAAGTGATGATGTTGAGCACCTTTTGGTAAATAATGTCATGAATACTGACTAAGTTTCTTCGTACCCTATAGAGTTTCTGAACTGCTTCCAATTATCAGGAGTACCTTCACGCAACCTGAGACTGCACGCTGGTATTCCACTCCTGTTAATGCGGAATCTTAATGCACCAAAGCTTTGTAATGACAAACGGTACAGTAATACCTAGAACGAAACATTATAAAAGCTTTTCGCGATTAAGGGTTCCGTAGTAAGTCGATACTTATCATAGCCATTATCTTCGAACTAACTATTAATAGTATTTGTATCAACGATTAAGCTATATTTGCGGTTTTTAAGATGTGCTTTATTTCAAAAACTGTGACTACATATCGTTTAAACCAATTTTCTTTGGAAGTTTTTATTACGATCTACAGCGTATATTTTTTTTTGATATGTCACTCTCTTACTTTAAAAGTTAGAGGGACACACACACCCATTTTACCACTTTCGAATCGTATATCTTTCAAACGATTGACTTCGAGAAACAATGGTTTTAGAAAACTCAAAGTAATTTTTACGACCCAGTTTCAACATCAGTTCCATGAATGAAGAGCCCTCCTTAATATTCAATATTTTTTATTTTCTATAACGTCGTAAAGCGGTTCACAGAATACATCTACCTACCAATTTTCAAATGTGTAAACTGAATAGTTTCGGCATAAAGTGGCTATGATATACGGATAGACTGACAGACATAAGCGCATCTATAAAGACTTCGTGTTTAGCCATTTTTGACAACGGAACTCTAAAAATACTGTTAACCGAATTTGAAATGCTTTAAATACTTCTTATGGTTATATTTATTACTAGAGGACGCCAGCAGCTACGCCTGTATTTTTTTAATTTACCCGTTTTGGCCGATCCCGTGGAAATTTCGGGAAATCCCTTCTTAGTGAACCCCTACGGTCCCCAAGGAACCAAATTTCAGCTTCCTGCGCCCAATAGTTTCGGTTGTAGCGTGTCTGTCAGTCAGTCAGTAACGCAAGGATTTTATATATTAAGATTAGCTCCTATGAACAGAATTAAAACGAAAATTACTATCGAACGATGAAAGAGTTTTGTGTTACCCCGAATTTAACGTGAGCGAAGCCGCGGGCAAAAGCTAGTTAGCTATATTTAGCAAATATAATGTATTACCGTTATAATAAATAAAGTACATACGCATGAATGTACCACAATTTAACATATCACAATATAAGCACATAACACAGACATCATACTTAATCATAAAATTTTATTATTTTTAATGTAATACTTTCCTATGTAACATGTGACGTTTATTTTATTGAATAAAGTTTATTGTTATTATTATATTATTATTAATCAATACGTACAGAAACACAGAAATATGTTTAGCGGAAAATATCCAAGCGTACTGAATCGTTTTTGTGCTTTAACCAGTGCATTTTTTAAGTAACAATTTAGTTTAACAAAAAAGATCCAAATGTTCTGAATCGTTTTTGTGATTAACCAGTGCATTATTTAAGTAAAAAAATATTTTAACAAAAAAGGTTCAGGCTTTTTGAATCTTTTTTGTAATTTATCTTTTGCATAAATTTGAAATAAATATTATCTAAAAGGATCCACATGCTTCGGATTTTTTTTCACATTTTAGTTTTCTGTCAGGTTCTTAGACTGACCGTTTTACAATACCTATGATCCAAGGAGAATGGATTGTTTTTACGAAACAAAAATAGGGGTTCACCATACATGTGGCTTGGTAACCAGTGTCATTTTAATGACAAAATATTCGTATTTTATTTGGATTGTTTTTGCTAATCGAAAATATAGACCTTAACTAGCAGTTTGGTATACTTAACTCATTTTCGGTCATGTTGTATGTTGGATCCTTTTTGCTTATCTACGTCCATTATTCTAATTTAGAGTAAGACCCTAATAGATAGAAGCGTAGCCAATTTTGACCGCATGCTCTAAAAGTAGGCATTTCAAATACAATTATTCCCATAAACTTTCGCTTTTATTTCCATAAAACAAATACAGATAAATTTTAACGGAATCACCAAAAAATCAACGACACATCACATTATTTTATTCAATTCCCAAATCAACAGTGGAATCATAAATCTCAAACCCAGCTAAATAAATTTGCCATCACTTGACAATAGTATCCGAATTCCTTCCTTTTCCTTTCTGCATGTTTTCGCGCACGTGCAACGAAATGGATTATTTTACATTCCCTTAGGAGCAGAGACAGGATACTTTAAAGAGTCATTGGAATCGTTCCTAAAGAATTGTTTCCGTGCCGAAGAGGGATTTAAAGAAATATCTTTACGCCGTAAAACGACTGAGATAAGATTGCGAACAGTTTTAAAGAAGAATAGTGTAGTTCGAGTACTTAAAGAATAAGACGCAGTCTCCACTGAAAGAGGTCGTCCTATAATAAAATGTAATTAAGTTAGTTGAAGATTTTTAGCGGCTAGCTGCGATGAATGTTTCATCCAATTAATATCATTGTTAAATTGAAACTTTAGAGATAGTTTTTAGATTGGAATTCTTTTTGCAAATATTTATATATATAAATGTTGTTCAAGTCAAACATGGATAAGACTTTATTTTGTGCACTCATGCATTGGATTCATTTTGATACATTAGCAAAGAAAATGTTAGTTGATGATTTTGATGATGATTAAAACTGTCATGTCGTCACTGTCTTCCATGTCCACGACTTCTGTAAAGAAATCGAAACGTATCGAAACGCTAGTAATAAAAAAAATAATTTCTAGATCATTCGGTTTTAATGTAATCTCAATGGTAATGGCGATAAAATCGGTAAACTTAAATTTTATTATTAAAACTTCAAAAGATGTGTAAAATACATAAAGATACGCTATCTTTACGTCTCTTATCTGGTATATATCGAATAGCACGATATTTCTTAGTTACAAAAATATAAAAAATAAAGCAATACGTTATTATGTAGACAGTATATCATGTCTGTACCGTAGCAGCCTATGGACACCGATAAAAATATATTAGCTCTTACATGCTCGCTGTTACTCCCATTATGAATATAACTAGCTAGTGCTCGTTATCGCTAGCCGTAGTTCATAGTGTGATGCTATAATTATAATATACTTCCTATACATTTAAGTAAATGGAAAATAAGGCACAATAAAAGTTTTTCAAGCAGACCTATTAATCCATCCAGCCTCACAAGCATTTATAGTATAGTAAGCTAATATTTTCACAGATTTGGTTAGACTAGTAGGCGGACATCGAGTAGCAAGGTGAAAATTTAGGTTCCTTCCGGTATAAAACTAGAACTAGGACGGTGACAATTTGCATTTGTAATAGTACTACTATTTACTCAAGCCATTTATAAGATTTATAAAGCCGCAAACTCTGTACATAGTTACGTAAACATCCCAAAATAACATTTCTGATGTAAAATTTTACTGCGGCAAAAGCGTACTGAACCAACATTGTTGGCTCAACTAAACGTATTATTATCACTTAAGTCTGTTTTATATACAGGAGTAGTCGCCGTCTTCTTTGATATTTTTTATTAGGTCCCTGAGTCTAGGTAGACCGTGTACGGCGATTATTGTTGATTTATGACTCAGCATTTTATTATACTTCAGCGAATGGAGGAAGCTTATAGTTTTTGTCCAGTTCTCATACTATTACCTACTCCCACGATGCTCGGCTTTGGGTTCTACTTTAGCGAATCCGTATTTTTAATATGAAAATGTTCATTTTATTCCAAAGTTTCTGAATAAATAAGTGCGGTAGGCTAACTTGCGCCGTATTTTTGTTTTATTGCCTCCAGTTTTTGGAGCTGAAATTACTAGAATACACTTTCTTAAGATCAAAGCTCTGGAAAGGAAAATGTACTTTCAAATATTAAGGGCGTTTTTAGTGTCATGCGGATTTGCTCACACACGCGGGATTGGTCCGCATACGTAGTACCCGCAAGGAATAATTTCATATGTGTATCTATTGTAAAGCGTGCTAAACGCACGCGGGACGCGGGGCGCTGTGCGGGGCGTCACCCCGGTGCGGGGCATCCGCATGCGTGAGCGTGCCGACAACTTCAGTGCCCATTTTAGAGTCGGACGGGGCGCATGCGCCGTATTGTACTATCAAAATGAAAATCGATACAGAGCGAGTAATAATTGAAGTTCCATACCAAGAATAAAATATTTAAATTTAAATTAAATAAAATTAAATATTTAATTTAATAATATTTAACTTACCTTAATGTAATAGCTAGCCGCTCAATCGGTTGTATTGTTATTCTTCTTAAACTGCATTTCTGTAGCTTATGCTCAATTTTACACAAAAATTAATAAAAAAAACGAATGGACATTCGAAAGTAATTTTTAAATCTACATTCATTATCTCGTAGTTTTTCAAAATGTGTAACAAATGCTCCAGCAAGAAGCCTATTTTCAAGAAAGGGATCAACATGTACTCTTGTCTTCTTGTTTCGTCGTTTGTAAAGTATGTAAGCGATACATATTCTTCTGAAATTTATCATTTTTGAACACGTCTATACCATCACGCAACCCGTAGGAAACTGAAACTCTAAACTGCGTATGATCCGCAGCGTGAAATTTTACGCATGCGGACCAATCCCGCGTGCGTGAGCAAATCCGCAAGACACTAAAAACGCCCTATATGTTGGTTTTTATGTTATTCAAGTCCAATAGTAAACCAAGTAATGTTATTTTTTATAGACTCACGCCTGTATCCCCGAAGGGGTAGGCAGAGGTGTAATATTACACCCACATTTCGCCATGATTTTTTAGGTTCCACGTAATAGGGGGCGAGCCTATTGCCATTACCGGGCACATCACCAGAGTCCGTGCTGCTACTGAGAATTCGGAAAACCCAGTAACACTTTTGCCCGACCCAGGAATCGAAGCCGGGACCTCCGATCGGCAGTCGCATACGCTATCCACTGGACCACGGAGGCAGTCTGACCAAGTAATCGTTTCAAGAATATTTTAGGCCTTGTAACATATTTGCGTAGACGACGTTAGATATTTACTTTTTGACACGATACAAATATAAATTTACATTTGTGCAAAAAATACAGCATATTTATTTAATTCAGAATAGTTTCAACACAATATCTGAATAACGTATTTTATCTCTTTCTAATTACTATCTTATTACCTTTAATGCCGGCTATTGATGTAATATTAAGCGTATCCATATTGTATTTTGAGCAACAAGCATGATTCTTTGTTCTGTGTGTGAGTGAACTTTATCTTAATAAAATCCTTGCGTTACTGACTGACTGACAGACACGCTACGAAACTATTGGGCGCAGGAAGCTGAAATTTGGCATGTATGTTTCTTGGGGACAGTGGGGGTGCACTAAGAAGGGATTTCCCAAAAATTCCCACGGAGTCGGCCAAAACGGGTAAATTAAAAAAAAAATGCAGGCATAGCGGCTGGCGTCCTCTAGTCTTATATATGTATCTATTTATATAACTATGCTTTGATACCATTGTACATGCTCTGCCTGCTTAGCTTGGGATCAGACGTCTGTGTGTAAGTTTTCCAAGGATAATCGATCTTTTTATTATATTGAAAATCTTATTGAATTAACTCAACTATCAGAAAAACAACCTATACATTTAGAAAACCCCTTTATTACCTTATCCCGACTAAAGGAATCATAACGGAGATTAGGTCTCGAGCGAAAAGTCTAAATATAAAAACATTTCCCAAAAACAAAGGTTGTAAGTTAGGCAGATTTTCAAACAAAATAATAAAATCAGATAGGTATAATAAAAAGTCTTTTGTTAACGTACTTATTTCCATTATACAAAATAGCACTTCTCGTATTACGATTTTGAAACATGAGTTAAAATCGCTTATAAAACCTTCATACTGGAGTTGTCAGCTAGGCTTTGGCAATATACGGGTGGGCCAATAATTTTTGCAAATAGCAACACTAAATTTCTCGAATACCGTTGGAGAAAGGGGCGCGCGGGGTGGCGGGAAACTATGCGTCGCTTCATGCAATTTTAGTCACGATGGAGCGCTTCACGGGACAACAGCGTGCTTTTTGTGTTAAACAATTTTACAAAAACAACGATTCCTACGTTACTGTACGACGACTGTTTCGAATCGAATATGGATTACGCCGTGTAAGCGAGTGTCCAAGTGTTAATTTAATCAAAGCTTGGGTCGTGAAGTTCGAGCATACAGGATCGACAACGAATATTAAAGAAACAGGCCGGCCACGTTCAAGAAAAAGCGATGAGAACATTCGAGAGGTTGAAATTTCCGTTTGGAAAGATCCAGAATTATCTACGCGTAAGCGTTCGGCGATTCTGGCATTACCGAGAACCAGTCTACGGCGGATTTTGCATTTAGACCTCAAACTGCACCCGTATAATCTTCAAATAGTGCAGGAGATGAAACCAAATGATTACATTCAACGTAAATTATTGGCTGACACAATGCTGGAGCAATTCTCTAGCCTGGAGAATGTATTGTTTACGGACGAAGCCCAGTTTTACATAAACGGGCACGTGAATAAGCACAATTGTCGATATTGGAGCAGGGAAAACCCTCGCCTTAAACACCAAAAGCCACTTCATTCACCTAAAACGACAGTATGGGCTGCCATACTGCACCTAAAACGACAGCAAAGGGCATAATTGGTCCGTATTTCTTTGAAAATAATCAAGGAAATAATGTAACTGTTAATTCAGCGGAATACGTCAAGATGTTGCGAGAGTTTTTGACGCCGCAGTTGCATAAATTTCAAAGATACAACAGCAGGACCTGGATGCAACAAGATGGAGCAACATGCCATACGTCAAATGTGACTTTACCGGTAGTCAAAGAAATGTTTCCGAATAAATTGATTTCTCGCAGAGGTGATATCCCATGGCCTCCGAGAAGCCCGGATCTTACACCATGCGATTTTTTTCTTATGGGGATACCTGAAAAGTTGAGTCTACCTTAATAAACCGACGAATATATCCCAATTAAAACAAAACATCCACGACGAGATAGCCACGATCCCCCGCAGCATGTGTCAGCGAGTTTTCCAAAGTTTGCGTAGTCGATTGCTAGAGTGCCAACGACGAGACGGTGCACATCTCGACGATGTTATTTTTAAAAAATAAATATCATTAAATTGTCAAAACGTTAAAAATATAATCAACAAAATAACAGTCGCAGTTTTATTTCTATTCATGTTTTAAAAGTGCAAAAATTATTGGCTCGCCCTTTACAATAGAAAGTATTAGTATTCTCGAGGCATTTGTTTATTCCATAGTAGATAGCTACTTTTGAGGAGACGGCCCCACAGCGTTTATTGAAATCATTATTAGTGCCTCCGATACAGTATCTGCGGTTTTATTTTATTTTATTATAGTGATAAACAGTATTTTAGGTTTTTGTTTCGTATGTTTTTAATAATGGTCTAGTTTATGATATGGCCTAGGTGTCTAACAGCGGGTAATATTTAAACAGAGCTGACGATGATGAAGTTTGCTAATCTGTTTGTTGTTATGCGATCTAACTATTAAGCTTATTTGCTTTGTGTCTGTATTCAATTATATAATATTCATTTTGTTTTGTTTTATTTTATCTTTTAATTAGCAATGTAACTTTCTTTCTTTCCTGTATTATCAAACCAATTTATGAATGGTTAATGATCTTTTTCTGTGCATTATAATTCATACACAGTTATCTTCAAGCCTTTGACCAGCAATTTACTGGTGATGTGTTAAATAATTCCGTAGTATTACCTCTTATAAACCACAGGACTTAGCTTTGATTTCTAAGACTTTCGTGGAACTGAATATAAAAAAATCATCCATCAATACTTTGACATCGAATAGACACAAGAACCGAACCTACTATTTATTTCCTCGTTTGCGTTGATTAAACGTTCGCGTTGGCGCCTTCGCATTTTTTGTCATTTGTTATCATCAATTTGCCGGCCCACTGTCAGTCGTTTCAATCTGTAAGAACAGAGCATTTTAGTCCAGTCAAACTAATTCACTTGTCCAAGTTTTTGTAGGCAGTGGCATTTTCCGTCAATAATATAATTTTACATCAACAGAGTATTAAATATATTTGGCGGCTCTGAAGACTCTTTCAATTAGTGAAAGCTAAAAATAAATGTATTTTTTGTGGAAGTATGCCTCAATCTTACTAAGCTTGTGATACACGCGCCAAAGGTTTGTTATGTTTACCTTGCGATTTATTTGGAATATAATTATGGACTATATCTCAAAAACTGCTCCAACGATTTTCATGACATGTTGTATGTAGAGGATTTCAGGGGCCACAAAACGATCTAAGTAGATTTACCAAAAATATACCGGTCAGCCAGGTTATAATATTTATCAAAGATTTGTATACCTACTTGTTTCCTGATAATGTTGTATTATATTATGTTTTAATACCAACGTACACAAGTGTTCACTGCACTAGATTAATTTCTTCAGTTGCAGAATTGTTACAACAGTAAACTTAATAATGGGGATAAAAGACCATCCAAAAGACATCTTGTGTAAGTCTTTCAAATTGTTGTACTTTGCGACAAACCCACGACATTGAGTACACTCAACGTTTTCACGATTAGACAGTCCACTGTCTTCTAAACTACTTCGAAATCTGCTTAGTCTCCCACTCTCCAAAATTTGGGGCGCAATGAAACCTTTGAGAACTAAGCGGAATAAATATTGCCTGTGGATGCGTACTATGTTACTCAGCTTGCTCTATTCTAAACATATTCAGATGATAAAACAATGTCTACGGCATTGTAAGGGAGAATGGCGAAGGAAATTAGTTTAGTGCGTAGAAACAGCGTCGAAACCACTGCGTGTTTTATGAAACTTACAACAACCAAGACAGGCTTTAAACAGATTAACCCTGTTTCACGATGCAAGCTTGTGCCTAACAATGCCTGGTTTACGTCCACATAACCTTAAGCCCACTAACGCACCTAATCTTCTACGCAAAAAGGTCAAAATTGGCTGACTTTATTCAACAAATCACTTAAATAGTTAAGGTGACCATTCATCAATGTGGATCGAAAGTAGGAGCCTATTTACACAGCCTATTCACTCCAATTAGGCTTAACTAAGTCTCTAATACACTCAAATTTAGTGTCTATTAATACTCATAAGGCTCATATTCTAATATCACGTTGTTTTTGATGAAAAGCTTAAAATAATGTTCTAACACTAGCAAGCTCTGACTACATTTGTTTCAGTAGATATAACCTGCAGAATATGCAATTAATCGATGCTGCGATTCAAATTAAACTGGCTGACCAGTTTTAAAATAGTACCACTCTAGTTCAGCTCTTTAGCCCTAGATCACTAACCTTATTTTTCGACACTTATTACTAACCTTCGTACTTTCGACTACGGTATTTAATAAAGGGGATAATGGGTTTTATTTGAATTAAACATGCATATTTTTTATTTTTATTATAAATTTATTATATTCTTCTTATTAATTAATAAATTTACATAAACCGAAAAGGCATATGTATTAAAAAATCTGCCTTATAAATGAGATCGTAGGTTTTATGGCAAATTAACAATGGTAACATTTTAAAACATTTTTTAAAAGTATTATTTTAAAGTAAATGTGAAAAATAATTTTTAAATATTAGAAATAACGAATGAAATAAAGTAATGAAACTAAAATTTTGGTAAAAATCTATCAAGTTATACATTTGTGACAAACGTCAAGTTTGTGCTCCCGGCACAACGATTAATTGCTCTGGGTGCAACTACTTTTAGTCATCCTTCGCTTTGTGAAGGGACACAAGGCTTATATTTTCCTAGTTTAGGTAGGAGGTACATCAGTCGCATTATTTTCACAAATAAAATAAATAAACAAAACAAAAAAAAAACGCAAAAGTTCACTAACTAAATAAGACAAAATGTTACGTTAATACTAACCTTCGTCGATGCGACGAGCCATGGTTGCTGGAACGGCGCTCACGGTGCCTCCCCCCCCCCCCTCTCAAAACACTACCGTCAGTCGGGGGGGCAACGGGTCGACTGAGATTAGCTAAAGCGTGGAAGCAGTGCGATCGCGCGCGCAAAAGTTAGCACGATTTAAACAAACCCGCGTAGTCGAATCGACGAAGGTTAGTAATCTAGGGTTAGTGAATGTGCCACTGGATATGTTAAAGGGAATGTCAGGTTTTTTTATTCGGCCACCATTTTGGTACGAACATACCGATGCATTGTAAAATTCAAGTAGAATTCGGGTGTAAAAAGTTTTCTGTATCACAAAAACCTGCTGGGCTGTCAGTTGGCAAGTTGAAATGTAGAAGTTATGGGGTCTGCACTGCTTTTATTGGCTAAAACTATCTCATCGTCAACCTTCTAGCGTTACGCTTTTTATCTTGGAGTTTGGTATACATATGTTTCCCAACCTTCTTTTTCCAAATAACGACGTCTACCATGTCATGACATGTCATGTCATTGTTCATGATTTCATAACTAGCCAGTGCGTAGCTGATGATCAAGCCCTTTATTTCCCCCCTCAAGTCTTGAGAGCACTGAAATTACTTCACTGAAATGCAGATTCAGGACCGACCGAGTGATTACATAAAACGGGATTCAAAATAATCAAAATGATCGTTTAATGGCAGCGGCCGTGAGTAAGGCCCTTCTCTCACGTAGCTATTCAAATGCTACGGGACTGAGATGCAAACCATGATCGAATACTGGTATGCTACTCGTTACCGCACACGGTGCTATCAATTGTAGGGCATTTGTCGAGGGACGAGTAGTCATTTTTATAGAATGTCAATAGAATCATATTATTATTTAAATCTTTATCTGAGAAATTATCTTGCCAACTATCTAAATAATAACCCCACTGCTTCGTTTCCTTGGCAATAAAATTATAGTGTATAAATTTAATGTATATACCTATCATCATATGAGCCAAACGACATCCATTGCTGGACATAGACCTCCCCCAAGGTTCTCCACACAGACCGGTCTGTGTATACTTATAAATGACCTGTTATATTGTTTTTTTCTAAATTTCAACGCCTTTTATGTAACATCTTTTCTTACGTACTCTGGCAGCTTATAATTATACAAAAATGGAAAATTTTCTACCTCCTGTACAAAAATAATATTAAAAGTTTGTTCCGCCGCCATTTTGTAATGCGACGCATATACTACTCGGGTAGCGTGCGACCAGCAAGACGGTAGCGTGCGACTGACATCAAACGCGTCGTCAAAGAGTCTCGTCGTGTGCGAAATAAGCTGAATATGTATGGCGGCTACTTACAAGCGACGCGTAGGATACGGGTACAAAACATAAATCGTTTGAGAGTCGCTTCGTGAGAGAAGGGCCTAAGACATGCTCTATATATAGACAATTGACTTAATCATAAATGTTACAAAAATACAAATCAGGAGATAATTATGAATGTCAAGCTTTCTAACTTAACTATAATGAAGCCTACTTTGAGATAGAGAAGGCTCTGAAGACACTGTACTTTACAATAATTATTATAGTCCTTTTCACTGGTAATATAATGACTGCTTTTTAAGTCCACTGGCATTAAACAACCATTTATTAGCCACGGGAATAGCTTCTGTTCAAAATGTCTACAAACAGGCAGACCTAATTTTGTTTAATTGTCCATTGGACACTAAAAAGACAACACCGCCGTTATTTGGTTGACAAGTCTACTTTGCTTGTCGTTGTTCAAAACAAATGTCTCGTTACATTGAAGCTACAAGCTGATAATCTTGAAATCTGGCAGTAGAAGAAATACTACAGGTTTTGTAAAAACTCTACTAAGCGACAGCTATACTAATCAAACAAAATCTTTTATCTTTTTTGGTAAAGTAGGCAACTACGTATCCAAAAGATATGAGAATATCAACTAAGTAATGTAAGAAGAAGACACAACTAAATCGTTTTAATAAATATAGATATATTCCACTAAGAAAACGTTATAATTTAATTCATACAGACCACATTTTGTAGTCATTGATGACTAACGGTATGATGTCAACCAGATAAAAAATAAAGCATGAGTTCGTTTAATCCAGACGCCTACAAATGCAGGATTCGAACCACATCGCATCCACTAGCGACAACGCGACCACATCACATTTTGAGGTAACACAACTCAGCCACAGGATGCCGCAGCGACGCTATACCCTCATGACCATGGTACAGCTATGATAGCTGTACCACCTTTTATCGATGTTTCGTGGTTGAGGTACGTGGAATTAAAGCCTAACAGTTTAAATACATAATGACATTTCCATTAAGAACACCCAACGCGATACATATACGTGAGGTGCGCATAAGTGGCATACGCGACATGCCCCAAACGCGAGTCCGCCGCATGCCAGATTGATGCCGTATTGCATTCTAACGCATCAGTCACTCCGCGCTCAGTACGCTGAGGCATTCAGCGTACTAATACTTTACTGCACCAGTTATGTAATGGTACGCTCAGCGAATGCCACGGGACGGGGCAGTTACTGAATAGCTTTCGTTACTCAGTTCTGTCGCGAAGTCAACCTGTAGCAAGTAAGTGATAGAACATATTTATTTTTAGCGTCGAAAACTACATAAAAATACATATTAATGGTAGCTTCATTCGGAATTATTGATATTTTCAAACACCTTTCTTTTTGGTCAGTAACGAACGCGATAAAAAAGCCACACTTTGAACGAGTAAGCCAATTTATTCTTTAATGAAAAAGCTGAAGGCTGATGTTTACATCAAAAATATAAATAATTGTAAAAGCTATTTCAACAAGTGCAGACGACATCAAAAGCGCCCTTGAATTAAGTTATTTGCAAGCACCTTAATATTGCTAGTTAGACTTCATAGGCATCGAAGGCAGCAATAGCCTAGTGGAGATACCAACAGACTGCCATGCAGAGGGTATCGGGTTCGGCGCGCACAATGACTTTTCGGAGTTATGTGCGAATTGAATTATAAATTATCGCTTGTCCCGTGCCTCGGTGAGCACGTTAAGCCGTCGTTCCCGGTTGTCATGAAGATCTTTGACAGTCGTCATAGGGCGTCAGTACCTTCTAAATAAACTGACTCTAGTCTAAACCATAGAATATCGCTATCGCTTCGGGTTGTGGAGTTTAGACAGGCAGTAACTCCGTGGAAAAGCTAATATTCAGCCAAATCCGGTTAGACTAGAAAGCGGACCTCAGGTTGAAACTGGGATAACGCTAAGAGAATGGATGATGAGACTTCATAGGCATAGCAGGCCAGTGGAAATGGTAGAACAAGCGCATATCAAAAATGCTTTTTACGAATATCATAATTTGGCTAATATGGCTATTTTATTAGGTTCTCTAATAGTCAAATTATAATATTCATTAGGATTTTTTCACTTAATACGCGAAATTATTATATTTTTCATAGATAGAAATACATAGAAGACAGAAGTGCCAAACTCAAATCTTTGCGTATACATGTTTTAATACCATATTGTGAAAAAAATACTTGGTACAGATATGCAGTATAATACATTTTTAGAAAGGTTATTTTATGTTTTTTGCGACACAGCTTAATGATTTCAAAAGTAAAGAAAAATATTTCAGTAATTACTTAAAAAGTGACATACCTTATTTTTCACTTATATTTTTTTTCGTCGAAGGTTTTCAGTGTTACCCACGTTTGCCCAAGCGCTACTTTTTGTGTTGACTAGTAGTCTAACTATTCATAAATAGAAGATAGAAAGTTTCGCTTTTGCAGACCCATTTCTATTGAGTTTTGTAAGGAAACTCCAGAAAAACCAAGGCAGTTGTCGATGATATTAAAAAACAAATTAGGGCTGCACAAGCATCACCTTATAAACAAAGATGGTGTTGTAGTAAATGTGAAGCATGAACTATTTCTAACGATGATTGATGGAAAGGTGGCTCGGGTCCTTACAGATACTCCATCTCGTTCCACATGCACGATATGTGGGGCTACTCCACGGCTAATGAATGACCTATCGAAAGTAACTGCCAGACCTGAAAACGAAAACGCCTACCAATACGGATTGTCGACCTTACACGCCTGGATTCGCTGCATGGAAATGATATTGCTTATTTCCTATAATCTTTCGCTTAAGACTTGGTCTGCTTCAACTGAGGAAAATAAGAGATTAAAAAAAGAAAATAAAGAACTTGTTCAAAAACGTTTCAGGGAGGAGTTGGGATTAATCGTCGACAAACCTCGGCAAGATAGCGGGAATACGAACGATGGCAATACCGCACGAAGATTCTTCTATAATAGCACTTAATATATAACGACCATGATGGCGATTCTGCGCCTTATAATCTCATTTCAAAGAAGTGCTATTTTAATTCACAGAGCATAGTAATATAATTTTAGTTTAATTTACATAGCACTCAAACATAATTTTAGACAGAAGTTCTAAATCAAATAAGAAAGCAAAAAATTAAAGCTCCATAATTGGTTCTGTATACCTTCTTCATTTATACTTGAATCGGTTCTCGTAATTTACATAATATAATAATGTATTACCTTGAAGCTCATTTTATTATAGTGCCAATCTAATAATTAAGGAAGATTTATACAAGGCATTTAGGTGGGTAGGCTTCAAAAGGCAATGTTTTTTATAAATAATTCGCAAAGTTTCACCTAAATAAACAATTTATTCAGTTCAAAGCGAGACTATTTTATTTAATTAACATAAAAGGCCTACTCCGTAACTATAGACTGCATTGGCGGTAAAGCGGCACTATGGCGGTATTGGTTAGACTTTAGGGTAGATCTATAGTAGTCGACTATTTTACGTTTTGGGATCCATGTTAAAGAATGGATATTTCGTTTAGTATTTTCACGGTCTAGTTGCTGTAGAAATAGTTGCCAAAATATATTTTCTTATTTTGGTTTTAAGTAGCGTAGCGTAAGTAAAGGGAAAAGTTTTGAAACCAAAAACCTGCTGGCTTAAAAATGAGGATTAAATTGCTCTGCTTCGTTTTCAGCAATAGTACTAAAGAGTGAGCTGTTTTAAGGCACTCTTCTGTACTTTACTTTTGTCTGATTCGTCAACAAACGACTTATAAAAAACAACTTGTGAATATGAATACATTAAATTTAAATATTATTCAAGCGACAACAGATAAGTCAGCACTTCACATAAGTAAGTAAGTATTGTGATTGTATTTCTTGCTTTATTTGATTCTATTTGGTTGTTTTGTAATTGGTTATTGACTTGCTAAGGATTAATTCAAGTATATTTCTGTTGCAACCACGTTCCAACATGTAATCTATTTATCTATCTATCGTCACGCCTTTTTCCCATTGGGGTAGGCAGAGACTATGGAACGCCAAATGCTCCGGTTCAAACACACCTCTTTCGCTTCTTCGACATTCATTAACCTCATCATACATGCTCGCCGGTAATGGGTACTTTTAATTTGGCCCTTTTTTATTACGTCACCTATTTGGTCGGCGTACGTCCGTCTTGGGCGTCCCCTACCGACATCTCCATTCATTCTTACACGATACACTTCTTTCGTATTTCTTCTTTCATCCATCCGTTCCAAATGTCCAAACCATCGCAACATTCCTTTCTCAATCTTTATCACTATATCTTCTTTCAGACCACACTTCTGTCGTAACACACTGTTTTTCACTTTATCTATCAGCCTTACCCCGCACATACTCCTTAAAGCTCTCATCTCCACGACATTGATTCTACTTTTATGCTTCTTCTGCCATACCCATGATTCGCTACCATACATCAGCGTTGGCGCCAAAACTCTCTGCAGTACAGCAAGGCGAGCCTTACTTGGGGCAATTTCGTTACTGATGATGGACTGTAAGGTGCCATTCACACTATTTCCTGCTTTCACTCTCCTTTCAACATCTCCCTCACATTTGCCATCTCTCGTAAACATAGACCCTAAATACACAAACTCATTCACTTGTTCCACTTTTTCATCTCCTATCATTATGTAACATTCAGTTATACTCTCTTCCCTCTCTATGACCATGACCTTAGTCTTGCTTACATTCACTTTCATGCCCTTCTTCTTATACGCCTCATTCATAACGGTGACCATCTGCTGTAAATCAGACGCTGACGACGCAAAAAGAACCTGATCGTCAGCGTATAACAGGGTCTTAAACACAGATTCACCCATTCTTAATCCACATTGATACTCTTTCAGATCGGTCAAACAACTGTCCATGAATAGATTGAACAGCCAAGGAGACGCTACACATCCCTGTCTAACACCACGATCAATGTTAAACCAGTCCGTGTAGGCCCCGTTTATTCTGACACAGGCACTTGAATGCCTGTATAAGGATTCAAGTGCCCGTATCAGTCTGCTGCTCACTCCATATACAGAAAGTGTTGACCAAAGTTCATCCCTCACCACTCGATCGTAAGCCTTTTCCAGGTCAATAAAGGAGCAGAAAACCTTCTGGTGCTTACTTAAGATTTTCTCTGAAATGCACCTTAAGGAAAAGACTTGATTCGTACATCCCATTCCCTTTCTAAATCCCACTTGCACATCCCAAATCTTACTGTCCGTTTCAGAAATCACTCTTTCAATCAATATCTTTGCATACAATTTGCCAACAACACTCAGGAGGCTTATACCGCGATAATTTTTGCATTCCTGCTGTGACCCTTTTCCCTTGTACAGTGGCACAATAACGGCCTTGTTCCAGTCACCTGGTACACGACCGGACCGCCAACATTTATTGAAAAGTAGGTACAGCAGGCTTGCGATGACGCCTTCGCCTACCTTGAGCATTTCAGCAGATATCCTGTCATATCCCGCAGCTTTACCCGTTTTCATACTTTTCATTGCATACCGTATCTCTTCTATACTTATATTACTTTCACAATTATCTTCCTCATTCGCTACTATATTCCTAGTTTCACTTTCTCCTCGTTCAAACAAATTTTCAAAATACACCTTCCACTGATCCAAAACTTCCCCATGCTCTCTTATCCGCTTGACCGCTCACAAGTGACTATTCTCCCTTTTTCGAAATGCCGTAGACCGCGCACAAGTGACTATTTTCCCTTTTTGGTTACAGCGCTATACTCGGTCTGAATTTACTGTTTCTTTCTATTACGTAATGTTTTAAATTATTTTTCTCTGTTCTATTCAAATCATTGAACATTTCTTCATGCTAAAAATACGAAGCGAGTCTTAAAATCGTTAACCCGAAACGAAAAAATAATGTCAAATGCCACTCTTTGTTTCGCGCGCTCCGTGATTACGTGCTTATCGTATGCGTGTAATTAAATATTTTCATACTATGATACATGTTTTTTTTTATTTAATTCGATGTAGATAGAATCCCTCTACAGTTAAAACTCATAAAATATGTATGTCATCGATTTACTTTTTAAAATAATCCTGTTTAAAATACACAAAGTGTTTTTTCAACGATAGTCAATGTTCGCTGCTAAGTATAATGAATTAGAAAGTAAATATCAACAAAGAATTCATACGACTTGAAAGAGTCATTTATAAGGTTGAAGAAAAACATCATTTCAACTTACTCATGTTACCGACTTATCAACAATAAATGTTTATGTTAGCGCGCCCATCTGGCGAGCGGCGGCGCGACATTTTGTTTAGAACGTGAGCGGTCAAGTGAATTCGGCGAATTGGTGCTAGCGGTCAAGCGGTTATAATATTTCCATTTACATCCCTTATCACACCAACTGTCGAGTCTCCTGCTTTGCCTCGGGCTGTCCTAACCAAGTGCCAGAATAATTTTATATTGGCCCGAAAATGCTGAGAAAACTTTCTATCAACTTTATCCTTACATTCTTCTTTCTTTTTTCTCACTGTCTCTTTTATTTTATATTTCAACCTGTCATACTTTTCTTTTACTATCCTCTCATTGACAGTCACACTACCTTGTATCCTTTTGTTGGCTCTTATGGCCAGCAAGTCCATCCATGCTTTGCGCTTTTCCGCGACCACACTACTTACTTCCTGATCCCACCATTCATTACATATCTTCTTAACATGCTTCCTCCTGCTTACGCCACATACTTGTGTAGCTGTCTCTATTACTCCATTCTTAAACTCTTTCCAAAATTCTTCTTCTCGCAATCATTTTCCTCAAACAATTCTTTAAATCTTTCTTCCAATGCCTCTTTATACCGACTACGTACATCCTCTTCTTCAAATCTTTCAACTTTCACTCTTTCTATGGCAGGTGAGTGTATGCGAGGGCGATGGCGCCATTTTGTGGTTAGTCCCGCTATGCGGCTAACTACCAAAAAGTAGTCAGTACCCACATTTAAGCCTCGGTACACTCTAGTATCTTTCACTTTTGCTTTCAATCTTTCGTCTATCACAAAATATTCTATCATACTTCGGTCTGTCTGCCTTTGCCATGTATACATATGAATCATTTTGTGACTAAACATAGTGTTTGTCACCACAAACTTTCTCTCCATACATATATCCAGTAAACTTTCACCATTTTCATTCACCCTCTCGTCACCAAACCACCCTAGAACCCTTTCATATCCATCACGACACACACCTACCCATCCATTAAAGTCACCTTACATAATTATCCTTTCATTATTCTCACACTTAGCAAGCACATCTCTTACATTATCCCAGAATTCCTGTCTTACATTTGACGGTTTGGACATGTCTGGAGGATAAACAGACATAACAAAGACTTTAGTAAAGCCGAGTTTTAGTCGCACCCAAATAAGCCTGGAGTTAACAAATTCATATTCTTTCACACACTCATTCATCCTATGTGATAAAATCATTCCAACTCCTTGCCTAGCTCTCTCAGAATCAACAACCCCAAACCAATATGCACTATATCGGCCATGAGTAGTTGTTGAACAACCTTTCTTCTTAGTTTCACTCACTCCTAATATATAAATTTCTCTTACATCCATCATATCACACAATTCATCAATCTTACCATCCACTCCTCCACAAACATTCACCGTTGCAAACAGGCATTCCCTAGCCCTCCTTTTGCCTCTGTTTGACGGGGAGACAAAACGTGACGTGTGGCATAGCGCGTCGCCGTTGGGAATTTCGCCCAAGATACGATGGGGCAGTCTGAGCGGAGTCAGAGACGGATTCTCCGGTAGGTCCGGTACCCTCCTGGGGTAAAGTAACATTTGATCCCCTTAAACTCATACTGCCATCTTCTCCACCTGTACTTCGGAATGGGAAGGGAAAGGAAATTTAGGATAGGGTAAGGGAGTGTTACAGGAGGTTGGTGTTTGGAAAGGAAGTCAAAGGTAGCAAAGGATACCGCAATCACGGAAGGGATATTGGTAATAATTGCGGCAGCTAAGGGAAGCAGGGGTCGCGTACCCGATGCTTTTTCTCTACAATCGGACAGATGTGTAGAGCGAAAGCACACCTTGGCTGGAGCTGTTACACTGCTCTCGTTTTCCCATAGTCGCCTCGTACGACACCCTCGGGACAGAGTAGGGTCACCGTCACCACAGGCAATTTTTTTATGTTTCTAATACTATATATAGTATATGTAATCTATACTCTATATAGTATTAGAAACATAAAAACATTTAAATCATATCAAATTGTAGTCATTGTTGGTTGTTTTGCAATTGGTGATTGACTCGCTAAGGATTAATTCAAGTATATTTCTGTTGCAGCCACGTTCCAACATGTAATCTATACTCTATATAGTATAGGAAACATAAAAACATTTAAATAATATCAAATTGTAGTCATTGTTCGTTGTTTTGTAATTGGTAATTGACTCGCTAAGGATTAATTCAAGTATATTTCTGTTGCAGCCACGTTCCATCATGTAATCTATACTCTATATAGTATTAGAAACATATATTAAACATAATTTGTCACTGCTAATAACATACGAAGCTTAGGAATGTATTATAATGAACGGCTATTTGATAACAAGGACATTCAATGAATGATACATGGAGCAATTTAAAGTAGCATACTGTAGTGTTTAGGGGTCGTTATGTAGCTGGTAATTAATCTATTTTTGCATCGCATAATTTGAACTCATTCATTTTTATTATTTGTTTTCCGTTGTATTCATTACAAGTGTATAAAGATTTGAGAGTAAGTCGTGTAAGATATAAGTATATTGACAACGTAAATAAATTAGTAACTTGTATAATAAGGCTCCTGGCAGGATAGGCTATGCCTAGTGTGAGGAGTTTTAGGATAAGTGATGAAAATGTTTATGTACCACCGCTTTAAATGGAAAATCTGTACTCACTTTATAGTCTGCATGTATTGTAATTTGGAATGGCAAATAAATACACTTACTCACTTATTATTTCTTTCTGCAATACGATAACAAAAGGTGCAACTCGCTGCCTTCTAAGAAACAAGAAATTATCATAAACGGATCACAGTAGAGGGGCCTGCTGTGCAACTTGTTTACATTCTTTATTATTCCTTGGCTAAAGTAAAACATATTGCATTGATTTATACAGGGTGTAAAAAGACCCTTAACGAAAACTGTAATCCCATGTTGTACCAATCACTACGAACAGTTTTTACTTCGGCACCACACCTGGGAAATTACTGGTTCGGGAGATATTGAGGCTCAAAGTTAGTATGGAAATTTTCTAATTAGGTATAAAATCGATGCATTTACCCCGCTAATATGTTCTTTAGATGCCCCATGACCCCATAGCTAAGTAGGTATATCGAGCATTGCACGCGCGTGCGTTTAATAGCGGTTTAAAAAATGTGAAAACTTAAAAAAAAAGTCGTTTCTCAGATATTCTTTTTGGTTAGTATGACTTGGCATGATGTCCACAACGAGTAGATTTCGGCTTGGTGATTGGTCTTGTGACACCCTGTATAATTACTAGTATTTTATATTTACACCTCTTTTTCTGTTTTTCACTATTTTGTTACCAAATGCTCATTACAAGAATGATTGCCAGTCCCACCCGTCAGTCACTCTTCATCAACTGTACGTTCTATCGCCAAATGAAAAGAGGCAGCTACATGATTGAACCTTAACCGCACTCCAACAGCCTTCACCTTAGCACGAATACGTTCGAGTCACACCACTAGTGGAATACGTACATAAATAGACTAACGCCTGTTTCCCGTAGGGGTAGGCAGAGACTACGGAACGCCATTTGCAAAAATCCTGATATATATCTCTCTTGCTTCGTTCACTCCCATCAAATTTCTCAAGCATGCTTTTCGGTTTAGGGCACTTTTGCCTTACTACTACTAGTGGAATAATAATTATATTCCAAAGGCTTGGAACAGTGAGCTGCATAGATAACGCAAAGGTAAGTTCACTAAAGTTGCCAGCAGTTGCTGTGTCGATGGATGAATAGTTATCTATCCAACACGTAACGCTGAGTTTAGTCAGTTTGATCTGCATCAGCCACAATTACGAGATGTACTTATAATTTATTCAAAAAGATGTCAAATAGTGTAATTGTTTACCTCCGTACACATTACGTTGGTACAGAAATCAATCTTAGACCATATTCGTGGCTGCACTGTGTGTTATGGCAATGCATAATAAATTCGTAAAATATACTTGAATGTGTGTGATAACTAAATAAGCACGTAGTTTCATTATTTATAATGTTTTTAATGTCCGTCAGTAGAACCTATTTCAAAACAAAAGAGTTGTATTTTAAGCAATTTGTTTAGAAAGTGAGCAAAGCAACCGGGTCACAAATTGAAAATAATTTATCCATTTCAGGCACTTTGCCTGCAAATGTTTGCCTGTGGACTGTTGATATTACCAAACTAGACAACAGCTGATTGCAATGTAAAGGGCTGTTGTCTAGTGCAGATCTCTATTAAACAACAGAGTGTGTGTTCAGTTATCCAAGGGTTACTTAGGTATTGTCTGTGAACAACGCAGCAGGACACAAAGAGCACTAAGAGAAATATCGTACATAGCACAGCGTTGTCGCACACATCTTACTATCGAAAATTATTATTTATTAATAATAATTATTGCTGGCTATTTGCTGCTTAAATTTAGATTATGAAAACATTAGCTTTATTTCAAACTTAACATTAGGTATTTACTACATTCAAAAGATCATAATTGCTTATATCTCTTAGATATTTTGATTACCAAACAAAGCTCTGAGCAAACGTACTGTGGCGTAGAATAGGATTCGAGTAAGGCTCTATTTAACCGAAATATTGAGTCGAATAAACGTTGGCTAAACGACGAATAAAAATCGATTTGAGAATGGCGAGAACGATAGCGAGACTTGGCAGCTTACACCTTCCTGATGTTACGTAAATACGTTTAGGTACTCCTCTTTTTACGTTGTACAATTTCAAGGGATAATAGGACCCTTTAGTGGTAAGAAATTACTACTTCAGTAAACGACTGCTTGTTAAGTGGAGCCAAGTCCGCAAGCTTTGTAGAGAAAATGTACTGAACTTAGCTCACGTTGAATTTTCTTTTTATCTTAGTGGTATCCGATTCGTATGAGTCTACTAAATAAGGGCTTGTGGGTCGAGTCTGTGGGGCTGCAGGCTTTCTATACACTTAAATCGTCGCGCTATTCTTTGGGCAACCCATCATGAATCGTAGGTATGCAGGTATGTAAAGTGTGTGTCTTTGGTACAAATAACTATACCCGAATGTCCTTTGTTCTTTGCTTTGCGACCTCAACTAGGAGCATAGATTTTCTAGTTTAAAAGTTTACAAGTCAATGTGTTTGTGTAGTACTATAGTTAGTTAAGCCAATAATGCTGGGCCAAGCTTGAACGCAAAGTTGAATCTAATGTGTGACCGCAGCATTATCGTACCTACAATCTTCTTCGTTGTTTAGTTTGCATAAGTTTGTGGGTAATGCGGTTTGATATTGCTGTTTTGAAATCTAACGTTTATTGAGGTAAGTGCATTTTGATTATGCGGATGGTGCAGGAATTAAAATAGTTTGTTTTAAATCTTAATATATAAAATCCTTGCGTTACTGACTGACAGACAAGCTACAGCCAAAACTATGAGGCGCAGGAAGCTGAAATTTGGCATGTATGTTCCTTGGCGGCCGTAGGAGTGCACTAAGAAGGGATGTTCTGAAATTCCCACGGGATCGGCCAAAACGGGTAAATTTAAAAAAAATGCAGGCGTAGCTGCTGGCGTCCTCTAGTTAAAAATAATACTATACGCGTTTTGACACAGTTAACACCGGTGCAGGCGTCACTGAAGTCCCTTACTCACCATTTAATTTCAGATAAATACGTATACCTATGATACATTTTATACGTATTTGAATTATATATTGTGATTTTTTAATCTAGTATAGTAGCAATGATGAGAGTATAATGATGATTAATATCTGGCCAAGTGCAGGATGAAGGAGGCGTATATACAAACACACATACATATACTCACGCCTATTTCCCGAAGAGGTAGGCAGAGACTACGGCCCGGCATTTGCATTCGATCCTGACATACATCTCTTGCTTAATTCGCTACCACCAAATTTCTCATGCATGCTCTTAAAATATATAGTTTTGAATAATAATGATATAATTATAGCGCCTCATCTATTTGAAACTCAATTTCGTCCTTGGCCGGTTCTATTATCTGTAGTTATAGCGGTCCCAGATCACACTCGACACACACACATACATACATACATAGACTCACGCCTGTTTCCCGGAGGGGTAGGCAGAGACTACGGAATGCCATTTGCCAACGATCCTGACATACCTCTCTTGCTTCATTCACTCCCATCAAGTTTCTCATGCATGCTCTTCTGTTAAGGGTACTTCTGACCTGTCCTTTTTTCAGGATGTCTCCAATCTGGTCAGAGAACGTCCGCCTATGTCTTCCCCTTTGTCCTGTCACATTCACACTTGCCTTATATAGTCGCTCCACGGTAAAGCTAATATTTTGTCAATCCAGTAAGAATAGTAAGCGGACCTCGGGCTTCAAGATAAAAGTCTTAGAGCCCGGCTACACGCTCCGTCTTGCCTGCGCAGTCCGGTTTGTGCAGTCATTACTGCAAAAAGACGGAACACACTGTAGTGGCAAACGGTGCAGGTAAGCTCGTGCAAACTAAACTGTGCAGTCCCTAGTTGTGTTTTGAGAGCTCGTTACTGCACCATGTTTCCAACGGAAGAGGGTTTATCATTAGGAGCATTATTTTATTGTTTACTGAAAAAAAAACAACAAGCAATCAAGCGACGCCGTAGAAGTAAGTGGAACAAAATATGGTTTTTACGAAGGAACATACATTCACATATTAACTTAATCGAAGATTTGAGAGAAGATCCAGAAGACTGGCGAGGTTATCTAAGAATAGATGAAACCGCCTATAATGAGTTACTGCGCTCAGTAACAACCATAAGGCTGGTTTCAGAGTCACGCGTTTGACCGGCGCCGGCCACACGCGCGCGCTTGCAATTACACTAGATTAGTAGTAGCGTTTTATAGTCACGCAGTTCAAACGCGCCTCGTGTGAGACGCACGCTGTCGGCCGGCGCTGCTGAAGCTTCATACATTGCGAAGAGAAACGCAAACTCGTTTCACAGTGATCCGCGCGCCAAACGCGCTGTTTGACCGGCGCTGGCTGACGGCGCGCCGCGCGCGTCACTCTGAAACCAGCCTAATTAAAAAACAAGATACTGTATCGTCTGATGATGAGGATGATAATAATTATTATTCACGAATAAATCAAACGAATACTGAAATTAATGTTCCAAATAAAAGTCCTAATTTCACTTTTAATAACTGTACATTTAATCATTGTAAGTGAATGTTTGTGTAATAAAACTTTGTTTTCATTAACTTGAGTTTTTATTTTGAGTAGGTATATTTTATCATGGTAGGAAGAATGGTAGTTAAAAGAAAAGTAGATTACGCACCTCGCTAAGCCACTTTGCGCTCGATGCAACAATCTACTAATATTTACGACGGCGACGAGTACGTACAATCTCGAAAATAATTACGTCGGACTGTTGCGCGGCTTGAATAACCGCCCACACGTTCAAGTAAAATCGTGCAAGTAAAGTTTGTGCAGTCCAAATCTTCAGCATGTCGACGATCGCATAAGCCGCGCTTTCAGGACTGCGCGAGCTACCGTCTTACCGTCCACACGCGCGTGCTTACCTGCGCAAACAGGTTTGTACAGGCATGATCGCAGGCAAGACGGAGCGTGTAGCCGGGCCATTAAATGCAACCGGGATTGCTCTAGGGAAATATAAATGAGCTAAGCAAAAAAATTTCAGTGATGTCACACCAAAAAAAGCGCCAAATATCGCGTTACTCAGTATCGAAAAAATGCGAACGATAGCTAGTAAGATAAATAAAATACAGATGTCAACACTTTTTTCCTGGACAGTTTCTGTTCAAGAAAAACAAATATTATTTCGCTTGACGGAAATCGTACAGTAATACAGTACACCATAATAAAGCAGAAACTAAAAATAGTAATACAACGCGCGAAATATATCAACACTGATGTAACGCCTTCCCATTTCTCTGGAGACCGAAGGTAATACTATGTTACTTGTCTATATAACAATCTATAGCACCTTGTGTATTAACGTCTCATATCTAAATATCGCGACACATCTGCGCCACCTACCACGGAACGTTCGGTGGATCACGCTTGAGTTGTTTTTCAGATCTGCTATGACACATCAGCGGAAATTACGTTGCGTTGCTTCCGACGAGCGTCACACGCGCAAAACGTTACGAGACCTTATGTTAGCCACTACCTTAGAGTATTGCTGACATTTCCGCACCTTGGGAGAGTCTTTCCAACCAAATACTTCGACCGATAGTTCAGTCGTTGTTTCAGCAGTTGTGTCGTTGCACCAAAATCCACTCAACTTGAAACCTCTTAATTAACTTATAAAATATAACCTCTTAATTAAATTATAAGGTAATACTTATCGTCTCAACGCGGCATTTAGATTTTTTTATGACGTCATCTGATTTGAGTTTGTATTCTTGTTTCTTTTTTTTCGAATAGGACTTTTTTAATTACGTTTGAAACGAACAAATGTGTGTTTCAGGCGAGCGGGGATGGTCAAGCGAGACATGATAATACAATCTTATAGATTAAATTAAAAGCAACTATAATTGAGGACGGTAATGAGGAAAGCAGATGCCAGCTATTTGTAGTGTATAATATTCAGAAAGCGATTATGTTTCTATCATTTCTATACTGTATTCTTCTATGGAATAGCTTAATTAAAGCACGGGTAGTGCTCGAATTGGAGTGCGCACTCTCTACATTGTTAATGGCCTACAATTCATCAGCTCATAGTCAAAAGGCTGATTGCTGATAAAAGAAAAATCAATTATATACGCTAACATGACCTATGGTTAGCGCGCTCATAGCCCCTCTGAAAAGCACAGGATTCATTTCCGGCAGAGCAGTTTAAAATTCTTCAATGAAACTTCCTTTTGCAATGTCTTATTAGAACAGGAATAGCGTCACCTTACCTTAAAATTAACTTGTAAACTGCAAGCAACACGTGGTTAACTCGCGAACTCCGCGCTTATGTCTCGCGCCTGGGTTTGATTTTCAAATTAATTTATTGAAATTATACTCGTAGATATCATTTCATCCCCGCTAAGCATAACGTATAC
Source organism: Euclidia mi (assembly GCA_944739405.2). Lineage (NCBI taxonomy): Eukaryota > Metazoa > Arthropoda > Insecta > Lepidoptera > Erebidae > Euclidia > Euclidia mi. Next base: position 66,620,661 of record OX123193.2, on the reverse strand, counting down.
AAAGATTGCCGAGTCCAAAGTATTAAGAAAACTTGACACCTAGCCGTAATCGCGGCGACGACGTCTAACCGTAGCCAAGACTACGTGTCAACGATGTAATGTTGATCAATTCTTTTACTTCTCCACATTTTGATTTGCCGAGTAAAAAAACGTGGAAATAACGTGATGAATAAAATCAATGTGGTATAGCAGAGGCCTTTACAAATGTTCAATCAACGTATAATAAGTACACCCAGACTCGTAACAACAATTTGTAGAGCACGCAAGATTTTGTCATAGAGAAATCGAACTTTCAACAATCGACGCAGTACTGAAAAGAAATGTACTAATCTGAAATGAACTTCTTGTTACTAAGGGAAGTAAAAGACAGAAGTTATTGCTACATTGAATGGAGCGATCTCACATAGCAATTTGGCGCAGTATGTCTTATTATAACACTTGTAAGTTTAGTCATTCAACCGAATGTGAACTGTTATAACCCGAGATAGTTCCTTAATAACGCTAGATCAGCATTTCACGTATTCTAGTACATTTCCATTCTATTGTTTCTACTTGGTCAGCATTTTCATTTACTTGTATGATTTATTTCTTATTGAAAGTTAGTTAGATTCTGTCCGTCGCGAAAAGCGGTTCGCTCCCGGAACTCGGAAATCGGTACCAGTAGAACTGTATCTGTAAAGTGTTGCCTTGAACAATAAATATCAGTGCAGTTAAAAAATTAGTTTTTTTTAAAAAGACAAACAGGGACGGCCTCCTAACAATTTTGGTGTCAGAAGTGGGATCTCGTAAATGGTGTCCGTTGATACCTAGAGATCCGAATCCCAGAGACCCCCCAGTTTGCGTGATCGACGGTAAGACAGAACCCAAGGTTGTGCCCGCGTCACACTTCAAGGTCGACGGTAAGACTCTGTGCAGCAGCCAGAGCCCGCACCATACTGGTCACCGTAAAACCAAGATTGGTCGACGGTCAGCCTCCACCGCAACGTGAGAGCCCGCACCATCCGGGTAGCAGCAGATCTAACTCACCAACATCATCTTAACGAGTAGAGTACTCGTTATCTCCGAAACACTTCCACCTCGCCCAGCATCACCAGCACGTGGACGTCGGCGCCGCCCTCACCTGTCGTCGAGCACGCGGTCGCCTTGCCGCGCTATCCGAGCGTGTCAGATTCCGTTCCCACGAGTGATGGTTTGTGCAGTGATCGTGTTTATGTGAGTCTTTTAAATTACTTACCATATTTTCACCGTATCTACTATTTTTCGTCAACGTTACCATTTCCACTGTTTCTACAATTTTCGTGAACTATAATTTTCTATTCCGCATCATATTTTTGTGTGTCGTTACTGTATACTTACCATATTTTTGTGTGTCTATTTTATAGCTATATTTTCTAGCTCTATACAATTGTCCAATGTCACTTAAAACAGAATCTAAGGCAAAACCTGAAATGGCTGAAAAAATAACACTTTCAGTACTTACCAAATTCATTAAACCTTATAATGGGGACCGGGACTCTCTCCCCGCGTTCCTCACAAACTGTGATAACGCGATGTCGTTATGTACAGCAGATCAACAAAATGTGCTCTGCAAATATATAGTATCGCAACTTGAAGGTAAAGCCCAAGTGGCTTGTAGTTTAAAATCGTTTTCCACATGGGACGAGATAAAGGCATTTTTAAGATCTACATTCGGTGAGAAAAAGCACGCGACTCATTTACTAGTGGATTTGCAAAATTGTAAGCAAATTATTAGCGAAGATGTCACGAAGTACTCTTTGCGTATCGAGCAAATTTTAACCCGAATATTATCCGACATTCACTATAGCTGTAAAGATGAAAAGGAGCTACCAGGCAGAATAGCTGCTATGGAAGATTTAGCCTTAAATACATTTATGTTAGGGTTAAATAACTCAATAAGTAATGTTGTTAGGTGTAGGAATCCCTCGACATTGAACGAGGCGGTCCAGCACGCAATCGAAGAGGAAAAATTATATAATTTATCTAATTCTAAATCTAATCCTAAATTTCAGCGTATCTGCAGCACGTGTAATAAACCTGGGCATAATGCTTCAGAGTGCTATAGGAATAAAAAACCTTCTAGTTCAAATCGTAATAACTATCAAAAATCTTTCCATATTCCTTCTAATAACTATTCTAATAATAACTATTCTAATACTAACTATCCTAATACTAACTATGCTAATAATATACGGTGTAGTTACTGTAAAAATATAGGTCACACGATAGACCAATGTCGCAAACGCCAGTACAATATGCAACGCCGTGAGAACGCGAACCAGGCGCAACATGATCAACCGCCGCGCGATAACAACGGTCGCGCAGTTAAATTCTGCGAAACCGACGAGTCCGGGTTCGATTCCCGCGACGAAAATTTAAACTAAATAAGATTTCGGTGTCGTGTCTCCCGAAATCGACTAGCGTAAAGGACACGAAACCCTTTTATCCTAAATCTTTTACTAAACCTACATCTCAGTTAAATCAACTGAGTCCTACTAAATCGTTTACTAAATCTACATCTCAGTCGAAGCAACTGAGTCATACTAAATCTACATCTCAGTTAAATCAACTGAGTCCTACTAAATCTTGTACTAAATCTACATCTCAGTTAAACCAACTGAGTCCTACTAAATCTTTTACCAAATCTGCATCTCAGTTGAATCAACTGAGTCCTACTAAGCCTACATCTCAGGTAAACCTGAGTCATTCTAAATCTTATAACTATACTAACTCTAAGATTACATCTCGAGACGACATCTCGAGTCATCAAAATACTACATCTTATTCTAATTCAATTATGCTAAATCCTACTAATACTTACCAAAATAATACTTACCAAAATGATGCTAACCTGAAAAATAAATTAGGCATCCCAATTTCTAACTCTAATTCTATACCTACTAAATCTTGTGATGTTATTAAATCTACTCCAATTTATGAAACTAGCATAAAAATCAAGAAAATATCTTTGCCATATGTTTATTTAGTTTCTAGTTATTCTAAAGAGCCTTTAAAGATGCTTATCGACACGGGTGCCGCTATTAGCCTCGTGAAACAGGCAGTACTATGTAAATCACCCGACTTGTCTCGCGAAGTCGTGAAATTAAAAGGAATTAATAGTGTAGAAAGTTGTTCTCAAACACTGGGCACATTTCAAATGGATTTTACTATATCTAATGATCAATTCAGTTACAAATTTCATATGATCAATGAGCAAGTCAGTCTCGAGTATGACGGCTTACTCGGTAGCGATTTTCTTGGTTATTTTAAAACTAACATTAACTACGATTCTAAATCATTAAATATTTGTGGTCATATCTTACCTATAAACTACATTCAACCAACTTACATTATTCCCGCGCGATCCGAAGCAGTAATTGAATGCGCGATATCTAATTACAATCCTGAACTTTATTCTCATAACGAAGCCCTTGTCCTAGATCATACCGTATGTAGTGGTGTTTATGTCGCAAATTGCATTGTCTCAATCAAGTCGAATAAAAGAATTAATATTACGGTTTTAAACACGACCGACTCTGACGTTGAGATCAAAGATTATTACGCAGAGTTGACACCTCTCGAACAAAACGATCTGACCTCTGAATCATGCCTAAATACTTATTCTATTTCTATTTCCAAATCTGATCGTGTTCAAAAGGTTTTAGACCTTATTCGTTGCTCTCATTTAAATTCGGAGGAGCAAAAAGTTTTATTGGAATGTTGTTCTGAATACACTGATATTTTTCACTTGGAAGGCGAGCCCTTATCTTTTACTAATGCCGTTGAGCATTCAATTAACTCTGGTGATACGCCGCCTATCCATGTTAAATCATATCGCTTCCCCGAATGCCACAAGGAGGAAGTTGATTCCCAAATCAGAAAAATGTTAGACCAAAACATTATTCGCCCTTCTATTTCACCATGGAGTGCCCCTGTATGGGTGGTCCCCAAAAAAATGGACGCGTCTGGCAAAAAGAAATGGAGAATCGTAATTGATTACCGCCGTCTTAACGATGCGACGGTCTCCGAAAGTTATCCACTGCCTCTGATCACTGACATCTTAGACCAATTGGGTCATTCCAAATATTTTAGTACTTTAGACCTATCTAGCGGTTTTCATCAAATTAAAATGAGTGCCAAGGACGCGCCGAAAACAGGATTCACCGTTAACACTAATTCTAGCACTTCCGGGCATTACGAATTCACCAGGATGCCATTTGGCTTGAAAAATGCTCCCACAACATTCCAAAGGCTTATGAATACGGCTCTTTCAGGACTTCAAGGTCTCCACGCTTACGTTTACTTGGATGACTGTATTATTTACTCGCAAAACTTGCTTGACCATATTAAAAAGCTTAAATTAGTTTTTGACAGAATGCGAAAATTTAATCTTAAATTACAGCCAGATAAGTGCGAATTTTTACGTCGCGAGGTTGCTTATCTTGGCCACATTATCACCGACAAAGGTGTATCGCCAAACCCTGATAAGGTCAAGGCCGTTAGCGAATTTCCAACCCCTACTAATGTCAAACAAATTAAATCTTTTCTAGGCCTTGTTGGCTATTATAGGCGATTTATTGAAAACTTTTCGAAATTAACTAAGCCTCTCACATCCTTGTTGAAAAAGGACGTCACTTTCAATTGGACTGTTGAACAAGAAACAGCTTTCCAAATTCTTAAAAATAAACTTACCACGGCTCCTTTATTACAGTACCCCGATTTTAGTGCTCCGTTTATAATTACAACGGATGCCTCAAACTACGCCGTAGGCGCTGTGTTGTCCCAAAGCGATATAGGCAAGGATAAACCTATAGCCTACGCCTCTAGAACGCTTAACAAAGCCGAAGGTAATTATTCGACAACGGAGAAAGAACTCCTTGCCATTATTTTTGCTGTTAAAACCTTCCGCCCTTATATATTTGGGCGCAAATTTAAAATCGTTACGGATCACCGACCTTTAGTTTGGCTTTTTAGTAATAAAGATCCAGGCAGTCGACTCATCCGATGGCGCTTAAAGCTTGAGGAGTACGACTACGAAATTGTATACAAGCAAGGTCGTCTTAATTCAAACGCAGATGCGTTATCTCGACATCCAGTAAATGTCATTGACTCAAATCGTCTTAATAATTCTACCTATGAGAAATATTTTAAGAATCAATTTACAAATAAGTTACCTACTTCTAATACTATTATCGAAGAGTGTAGTCAGGCTCTACATTTATCTAAAATAAAATCAATCGCTTGTCCAGTCTCTTTAGACTTTGATTACTCTATGCCTCACTGCGAAGAAATACTATCGCAGCTCGAGAATTCTGCTGAATTGCTTAGTACGGAACGCGAGCCGTTCACTGTCCATCAGGTTATTAATTAACACAAGACATATTATTTTCTATATTCTAAAGTACATCATTATGAAGAAACAAAATACAAAGATATTTACAATTTATTAATTATATTAAGAGATATGCTCTTACTAGATAACGTAACTGATCTTGCTATATCTGATTTTACAGATCCTTTTTCTAAAATTTTATATACTAAATTATATAACATGATATCTTACGTTTTTCATAACACAAATATTAAAGTACATATCTATAAAAATCAATTAATTTACCCAACTCCTGCCGAGGTCCCTACAATTCTGAAGGAAAATCATGACTCTACCATTGCTGGTCATCCAGGTGCGCGCCGCATGTACAATCGAATCAAGGCCGCATATTACTGGAAAGGCATGCGTGCCGATATTGAACGGTATGTCAAACAGTGTAAGTTGTGCCAAATAAATAAGCCATTAAGGCATTCAAATAAAGCTCCTATGGAGATAACTTCTACATCTACTAAACCATTTGAACGTTTAGCTCTAGACATCGTTGGTCCATTACCCGATGCTGGTTTCCAAAATTTTAAGTACATCTTAACTCTACAAGATGACTTAACTAAATTTTCTAGTGCTTATCCTATAGTTTCCGCTACAAGTGAAGAGATAGCTCGAAATCTCGTACACTTTATGTCATTGTTTGGGTTTCCTAAAACTATTTTAACCGACCTTGGTACATGCTTTACTTCAGATCTATTTAAACAACTTACCGAAATCCTTAAGATAAAATCTCTTTGTACTACTCCTTACCATCCGCAAACGAATGGTGCATTAGAAAGGTCACATGCTACTCTTAAGGAGTACTTAAAGTCCTTCGTTAATGACAATCAAAATGATTGGCATTGTTACCTATTTACTGCTATATTAGCCTATAATACTACCCCTCACTGTACAACTGAATTTACCCCTTACGAACTTTTATATGGTTACAAACCCACTATCCCTAACTCTTTATATGATACTTCTAACAGTTCTACCTATAATGAATACATTCGCGCACTGCAATATCGAATGCGACTTAGCCGAGAGAAAGCTATACAAAATATTATAAATAGTAAAGAACGGTCAAAGCAATACTATGATTCTAAATCACGCGATGTTACTTATAAAACCGGCGATATGGTGTATCTTAAACATCATCACAGGCTAAGAAAAGCACTGTCCCCTGTTTGGAAAGGCCCTTACAAGATAATTAAAGTACATAATAAACATAACGTAACGTTACAGGTGGGCCGCAAGCATATCAAATACCATACAAATGAAATCAAACCCGCTGTATCTTGAACTATCTTATTTTCAGAGCCTTGTGCTACGGCTGCCACGCCGAATCGAAGATAACTCCGATAACTCATAGTCCCGGCATCTACTTCGAACCTGTTACTAATATTCGTTTCTATAACGACTACTGGAATGTCGTAACTCATATTGATATTGTATCATTAGAACCCTATTTAACTAATATTGAATCATTATTACGTAAAACTCAAAATATTTGTAGTAAGATACAATCACAAGATATTATGCAATGTAAGGATTATTCTAGCCCTATTAAAATACTAATTCAGTCTAACCTTCTTAAAGTACAATCGTTATCTCATTTAACTATAAATCAAACACCAACCAAGGTCAAGAGGTCCTTAGAATTCGGTGGTGAAATTTTAAAATTCTTTTTCGGTACATTAGATGCTGACGACGCCAGAAAATACGACGCTGCCATCGAATCTTGCCAAAAGAGTGAGTCCGAACTATATCGGCTCATGAAAGATAATATACATATTGTTAAGTCGACAATAAATAATTTTAATTCTACCATATATAAACTAAATCAAAACGAGATTAAGTTAAACTCTCAAATAGATGTTATGAATGAAATCTTATCTCAAGTTACTAAGACGGATAACTTGTTATACAATATTTCGCGTGTAAATAGTTTATTAAATATAATAGAAAGCTCTTTGCTTACTATTTCTAATCTTTTAGATACTACTTTAAACTCTATTTTATTTTCTAAGGTAAACATTCTACACCCTAGTATTATAAGTCCTATTAACCTTTACGATGAACTACGCAAACAAAGTGGTCATATTAATAAGAGGCTAGATTTCCCAGTACAATTAAATATTAATAATATTCACTCTATTATAGATGTTTCGCAATTAAGCTCTTATTACTATAATAATAAAATCGTTTTTGTGTTGCGAATTCCACTAATAAGTGACGACAAGTTCGTTATCTATAAGAATATACCTTTACCGACGCCCCATAACGGATCTAATATCAAAACATTCGCGCTCATTCAACCTTCCAATGCCTACACTGCTTTAAGTGACGATAGAATGCACTATACTATGTTTGATAACCTAGATAAGTGTAAGGTAATTAGTAACCAATATTCTATTTGTGAAATGCAAACAATATATTCTTGTATACTAAATCCTAATTGTGAATCTAGATTACTAACGGAAGTGACCTTGTCACTACCCACTGAGTGTAACGCTAAATTATTATTTGGCGATATTGATATTTGGCAAAAGTTGCGAAATAATGAATGGATTTTTGTCCAATCCAATATTATTAAATTAACTATAAAATGTGATGAAGATATTGTCGATTATTCTATTGTTGGCACTGGTTCTGTAAAGTTAACCGAAAATTGTGTTGGTTACTCTAAAACTATTCAGTTAACTCCTACTAGTGTTAAATCCTTTAAAATTAAGTCACCTTTAGATATTCCTTTTGATATTACATTAGATGATTGTTGTGACAGAAGAAAAGTTAATAAAACCTTGCCATATTTGTCTCCTATATCTCTAAGTAAAATTAATTTAGATTCGTTAAAATACGCATCTCATCAGATGGATGATTTGGAAAATGAAATCAATAATTTGTCAAACCAATCTCATTTTATTAAATACGGAACCTATTATTCCACTTTTACTTATATTTTAATTGTGTCTATATTTCTGTTTCTATTTTATAAGCTATATAGTTGTTTCAAAAATCGTAATCACGGTTCCGGATGCTGTATACAAATTTTTAACCAATGTCATAATAAGAAGTCAGTTAAACATAAATCAAAAGTTTCCAATTCCATAGAGATGTCCGATATCTCTACGTCGTCAGAAGATGATAAGAAATCAGTTAAATCTTTACCAGCTTTACAGCATCATAACTCTTATGACGCTATTCGTAAAGTTGATTTTTTCAATTCAAGCAAACGAAACTTAAACTTTTAAGTTACGTTAAACTGTCTTCTATCTTACTATGCTATAAGTATGTAAGTCGTTAATATTACATAGATTTACTATGTTGTTTGTCTTAAATAATAATAAGATAAAGTATCTGATAAGCTGAAATTGTCTTATATAATTTTGGGTATGAATTTAATATACTCCATATTGTACTATGTTTGATTTCTATGTTTTAAATTTATATTTTACTATAATTTCAATGTAAACCGATTTCCAAGCTTCCAATCGATTTCCATATTTTCTATTTTCTTTAATTTCGCTTCATCTTAAAATTGATAAAGCTTCATCTTAAGGGGGGAGATGTTATAACCCGAGATAGTTCCTTAATAACGCTAGATCAGCATTTCACGTATTCTAGTACATTTCCATTCTATTGTTTCTACTTGGTCAGCATTTTCATTTACTTGTATGATTTATTTCTTATTGAAAGTTAGTTAGATTCTGTCCGTCGCGAAAAGCGGTTCGCTCCCGGAACTCGGAAATCGGTACCAGTAGAACTGTATCTGTAAAGTGTTGCCTTGAACAATAAATATCAGTGCAGTTAAAAAATTAGTTTTTTTTAAAAAGACAAACAGGGACGGCCTCCTAACAGAACGCAAACCCATTTTGAACTTCCAACTTGCACTTTGGTGATTGTAACCAAGTGCTTCATTTAATATAATAGTTGATAACAATAAGGACCCGTATGTGTTAAAGACGATCTCCAGCTGGGCTCAGTGATAATATATACGCAAAGTGACTGGCAGCGGCTGGACACGAAGAGCCGAAAATCGGGCTCAGTGGCGTGCCATTAGAGAGGTCTATATCCAGCATTGGACTATGTTATGATGATGATGATGATATGTTAAAGATATAGATTTTACTATTTATTGCCCTTTATCTATACTGCATGAATGACGTGGTAGTTTAAGCTTAGCAGCCGCTTCACCACCCCACGCGGAATGTTGTAGGTGCGATTCCGAGACAATACTTGGTGTGTACCGCAAATCGATGTATCGAGTCCGGGTGTACTTTGTCTGCGTTGGTTGAAAGGTTGTAAAATTATTTAATATACGGCATTTATTCCTAGTGATGGAGTTAACTTTTACATGAAAACATTAACACCAAATATTTTTCTATCTGTTTTTGTTTTCTTATGTTAACGTATAAAACGCATGGCAACTGTAAATGAAGTCAGCAATTGTATATAAATCAATAAAATATCTAATCTCCTTTCAAATAAAGTACAGCTGTATTCTGGGCAAGAAATCTGATATGCTTCTTAACTATAATATCAATAACTTGTCAATACTATGAAACTATTGACTCGAAATATTTTTTAGATAATATAAATGAGGAACTCGATATCACGGCCTCACAAAACCTTCGATTATTTATTTAATGCCCAACATTGTTACACAGTTTGGATATTGCCCGAAATTGACAAACTGTGCGGCATTCGCATTAAATTTTGCTTTACTTTTGAGTAAATATAAGTAAAGGGTTCGATAGTTAGACCTTAGATTAATCCATACAAAGTAAAGCAGTTTTCAGGAGTCGTGGAAAAATTTATCTACCTATACGAGAAAGAGATGCACAATATCCTGTACTTACCATATGAAATGTCATGATTATTTTGGTATTACAGAGATAGCCTGATTTGCACAGGAGCCGCTCTAGCGTAGCATGTCATTCACCAAAGGTACGCTGAAAACGCTGATATGAAAAGGATCTAAGATATTACTGCGCAGACCGACGACCTCGAGTTTAATCCCACAGCACGTAAAGTCTTTTCGAAGTCATATGCGTATTAGATTATTTGCATTTGCATGTCAAAGATCTCCACGATATTCTCGAAAGACATGTGAAGTTTGCTGACGTAAAAATTGGTCGTCATGGACGTTGTCCTAACCCTTCTCATAGTCAGAAGAGACCAGTGCCAGCGATGGCATAGTTAACATACAAGGTTGCTATCATAATTATTATGAAAAAAAATTGCTCCATGGTTGCCGGATATTTTTCAATTGGTTTAAAATCTACAAGCTCTGTCTAGATCTTTGGCAGAAGCCTTGAGTACGTTGATTAAAAATATTTTTATAACATTTTCAAATTTCCTCAACCATTTATTTTAACTAGCAGAATAAAATTAATGCAAGGTCTTCTGGAAAATCGTTATTTCCAATAAATTATCTTGCTAATTGAATTGGACATAACCCACTTAACATCGCTTCAATTAAGCACATTAATAAAACATAAAGAGGCTAAGTACTATAAATAACAATGGAAGCAATTTGGATAACTTGAACAAAGAGGATATTTTAGAGATATCAACGGTATTTTCGTCAAATTGGCAAAGACTCGTATTGACAATATAGTGGCCTTGCTTTGCAAATGGCATTTGCCATTCGTCAAAGTAATGTCAAAATGCAGGTGAATTTGGTATAATGTAAAAATAAACTTGGTAGATATTACTCTATGTTTATTATCAGCCTAATTGATGTTGATTTAAAGATCTCTCAACTCCTTCAAAGAACCAATCACCTGTCAGTTTTTACCCCTGCCCCGCTTCAAGTTGCTACCTCTTTTTAGAAACGTCTAGCTTATTGCGACAAGATTCGCTATTACTTGATTGAAAGAGCAAATTAAATTAATTGATATACAAAGACAAAGACATATTTATTTCTGAATTTTGGTTTACAACACTTATACAAGTCAAAACCATAGTCTAGACTAGATGATGCAGGCTTTTCCTAGCTAAATGAATTCTTGAGTAGAAACTCAGAGTTATTGCTCATTTTCCCGGTCATTTCTATTTATTTCATGTTTTATTGATCTCTTAACGCCGAGACAAAATGGGTTTAGTGTGCGAATAGAAAGCAGGATGTCGTCTGACGCTTTTGCCTGAGTCAGCCCACCTAAAAAATATTGATGTAATCCATGAAGGTATAGTAACCAGCTTATTCATGAACACAGCGAGCACACACTTCGAATATTGATAGATAATGCCCTTTCTATTCTAAGCATCCACTAAGGAAATATTTTTCCAATTTCAGCTTAGGGAAAGGTAAGCGATAAGCGGTTGTATGAATGTCAGTCATTTTGATAGTTTGAAGAATAAAATAAGAATAATTTCTGATTTTGATAAAAACTAAGTGTCCATGTAAATCGCTGTTTAAAGTATGGTGGATAAGTGCTTGAATGATTTTTATCTGGGACATGAAGAATATGGTAAAATGAATCATATTGTAATAAGGAGTTGGTATAAAATTCTGTTTACTTGCTTGTGTTCGGATTTGTATTATGTTCCAAAACTTTCGATCTCTAATTACCCTTTTTGAGGAAATTATGAAAATCACCTAGTTAGGTGATTTTCATATGAGGAAATTATGAAAATCACGTATTTAGGTGATTTTCATAATTTTGTCAAAAAGGGTAATTAGAGATCGAAATTTTTGGAACATAATACAAATCTATGCAAGCGAACAAATAGCAGTTTCTTCACAAACAAAATGACAGCAGTTGATATTTTCGTAAACCAGTGAACTTTGAACTACTTAAGCCTTGTTTTAATTATCAGAAGGTACGAAAGATATCCGAACCGAACGTGAAACCCATCAGCGTAATTACATTATCTCAATTAATTTCAAATTTCTCAAGGGTAAAGGGAAACTAATGACTTACGTACTCAGTTGCAAACAAAAACTACTCAGTCCCCAAGGATAAAGATTTTAGTTAGTAGATACACAAAGTTAATCACGTAATTTTACTGTTATTACCGGTCATAAAAATGCTATGGCCTTGTCAGTAATAGATTTAAATAGAAAACACTAGGGAATTAGATCCTTAAGTGCTATATTATGTTCAAGGAATTATTCGAGGCATTTCAACGTTAATAATGTGTAATATATCAAATCTTAGGACGTCAAAAGCAGGCATTTTGAAACGTACAAGGATATGTATGGCATCCATCATTTTCAAAGACTCTTTCAACTTATTGTGACTTAAAGTATAAAACTTACCTGGTTTATCCAGATCACTGATGAATTCCTCCGTCTCCACATATCCATATATTCCAGCAACAAACACTATCAGTACAAGCCACAACACTCTTCCCACCCACACAAACATTTGACCGACACCACTCAATACCATCCTGGTAGCAAAGCAAACAAAATAAACGCCAAAAAATCAAATTAATATATTTTCAAATTTTTTTTCAGTCCGTGTCCAATTCAAATTCAAATAAATTCTTCTTGACAAAAACTTGTTGATCCCTTTTTTTAATTAATCCTATTTACTTTTCATCGTTTCTAAATTTTATTTATTTGTTAGGCGTTAAAATAAATATATGATGATTAACATAAACATAGTGCGACACGTGTTGTACGACAATAAACAAATCGCGGTTTGACAGACGGGAGCGACGCGTGAAGCAGCGTGCGTACTTCTCTGCGCCGCGGGCAACACTGATCGAAAACCGATACGGCAGCGGCAACAATCACACAAAAATATATATTTCCTTTTTCGAAATTCCAATTTCGAAAAGAACACTTGTCGGCTGAAATACTTTTCAAATTTTGACAACAGTCGCGATCTCGATGGCTGCCAATTTAAAATGTACGAAGAACTTTAGCATTTTACATATTTCGGGTTATTCTGTAACCTTTGTGTTCGGCAAAAACAACTATGTATGTTATCCTATAAAATATTTTCTTTATAACTCTAGAGGCTTTGAAGAAATATGTCGTATTTATTTTGGATGTAACCGAGTATATAAGTATGAATTTTATGATAATATAATTCAGGAGTAATGTTACCGACAATAAAGTGTGTTCAAAGTTTTGAGGGATATAATAAAACACTTGGATGCAAGTTGTATTAAAATTGGGTCACAAATATCAGAGGTCAGCTGTCACTGGCATAACGTCTTTATAAGTTTGTGAGCTCGCGAACATTTTAGTTTAGTTTTAAGGTACCAGGGTGGACTCAGAAACAAAAGTTGGACGGGTTGACAAATAGTGAGAATTATATTATCATAATGTTCTGTTGGAGTACCTTATATTACCTCATTTATTTTTTGGGCATGTTTTTGACGTGACAATAAAATTCACATTACCTAAGCTGCCTGTTGAAACAGTATTTATTGACCTGTATTCCTGTTTATGATGTACTTGTTTAGTACAAGTCATTCACATTATTTAGCCGTAGCTCTGCGCTTTCAGAAATGTGCTACATTGTATAATTATAATAATTTGTGAATATGAATGCTGCAATATTAAACTAACTAGAATCAGTGTTTATATTTTTAATAGGTACATAAATTAAATTGCATGTTTCGAAAACATAAATAATATATTTTTGAACTTTTTCTACGTTACAGATTTTGGTAAATTATACTCACAAACTTGTTAAGATATCCTAAACTTTTTTACAGGGTTTACATTCACTTGGCCTTGAGGAAAAAAGTATTTCTGAATTATAACTTTAACCTACTCTTTGTATAAATGATTAAGAGGAGAGTAGGGACGGCGCTTGCCTTCTAAATTCAAGTGTGAGATTTGACGTTGAGTTATACAAGGCAACTGCCTCTTTAACGAAAGGAAGGGCGAAATTCCATCAACATCACATTTTATTGCTTAGATTTAATTAATGTCAGCTGTTCATCATGCGTTCTAATTGTTTGCGAATATTTGTCTACGTTTACAAGCGTGTGCCCATTACTGTTTAAAATTAGGGATGGGTGCTGATTTTATGACTAGAGCAATTACAGGGTGAAACTACTACTTTATTCTTCTTTTATTAGAGTTTCGTGTCCCAAAAGGCGAAATGCAAGCCTTTCATGATGACTTTATAGTCCGCCGGCTTCTGTCTCTCGAGATCCTTTTCATTAAGAACGCGTGAATGTGTATGGATAAATTTTGAGAAATATCTATCATTGATCATAATCTGTCCAGCCAAAAACATTATGGTATATTTCACACTACTTATTATTATATATAATTTTCATGCTGACTGTTAGGAGTTGGTCAACAAACAAAAATATTTTATGAACGACAACATAAATATTAGTTTTTAAGGACAACGGAACCCTTCATTGTATTTCTAGACACAAACTTGACTAGTTTTTTCTTTGTTCAAATGCAGATAACTGACAGTCCATGATATGCTTGACGTAATACGACCATTGAAAAAATGTCTACGCTGCAAGCATCGTGTATCCGGTATTGCGCAAATATCCGGCAGGCGGCGGCGGTCTGAGTATGATGAGCAGGGCAGGGCCAGACTCTTCGGCAGAGGTGACGTCGAGGACGGTGCAGGGTAGTGTAGCGGTCTAGGTAGAGTAGCCCGGAGCTTCCAAGGTAGACCTGGAACCTGAAGGAAAGCAGCATTAGGAGAGCCACAACCAATAGAGTCAGGCAGGCGGCATCAGCCGGCCTCAGCTAGCAGGTAGAGAGATGGGCAGTACGCTAGTGCAGTAAATGTAGTAATTCACCCAGCTGCTGGGATCAGGATACACGTAAGACGTAGGGTCAGTAGGTACGCGTAAGTATGTAGTAGAAGCGACGTTAGAGTAGCGGTGCCGGCTTCTCTGTCGGCCCCTTTATATACCGGGCCCTCCATCAGCGTTGGAGTCCGTTCATGACCATATTTGGTCAGGTTTCGCGAGCGCGGACGATGGCCTTCTCTGATTGGCCGAGCGTATGGACGGTACTGTGACGCAACGTGGTAAGTACCGGACATACGTTACAGACACAATACTCTGAATTTAGTTGTCCAATTTGCTTCGAATATGATTGTAGGATACGAGAGCAAGTAAATAATATTTGGGAAAAATGTATTGCTATGATGAACTAATAAATATAAAAAATAAATTTCCTTTTCCTTTTTCGTAACCGGGGAGAATGTATGAAAAGAGTAATGAGTGTAGAGGAAGCGCGTGAGGTTTGTAAGGATAGGAGCAAGTGGTGCTCTGTTGTATCTGCCTACCCCGACGAGAAAAAGGCGTGAGTATATGTATGTATAAATTTCCTCTTTTATTTAAGCTTTATAATAATCAAATCGAACACAGTGGGATGCCATTGGAGGGCGCTGGCCCCTCCAATGGCGTCCCACTGTGTTCAATTTGGCTGACAACAGGATGAAGATGATGATGCTAGATAGCCATACAGATGCAAATATAAACTGAACAATCTTTGTATCAAAAGCCGATACAGTCTTACTGTCTGCCAACTTATGCTAGTTTTGTATAAAAACGCCATCCGAGCATTATTTCAAGTCAACTATAAATACAAGTCTTACTACTATAGATAAACAAAAGCAGTTATATTTTGTAATAACTATAATTATTTAGATTCTTAGAAAACACCATCCTCTGATTATGATTCTAGTGTTCTTGAAAGATTCAGATATTGTATATAAAATACTCATTCACTTAACTGTTTTAAGGTCCTCGAATACAGCTGCTGACGTCATAGCTATTTAGATAAAATTTTCTACTGGAATGGTTATTAACCTATAGTAGCTGACCCGGCGAACTTCGCACCGCCATATATGTATTATACATATGAACCTTCCCCTTGAATCATTCTATCTACTACAAAAAACCGCATTAAAATCCGTTGCGTAATTTTAAAGATTTAAGCATACATAGAGACAGACAGACAGAAGACAGAATTTGTTTTATACTATGTAGTGATGACGTATAAATGTTATTTGCTATCAATCTATTTTAAGTTTCCTTTATGCTAGACGAAATTAGTACGTTATGTACAAAATGCTTGTACCATTTATAACTTGTATTAAATATAAACTCTGTAACACATTGTAAGATATAGTTATTTCCCTTATCATTAACTGCGTGCGTAAAGAGAGAAATAATATTATTAAATTATTTTAGAATGACCCCAAAAACATATATGGCTTAATTATATTCGTGAAATAAATTATGTTTTCAGTAAAATAGCCATTTACGTATTTCCCTTTGTATATTGGTATAATGAAATCTTCTTCGTAAGAAGCTATTTAATACTCGCTTTTTAATTAATTTTCAATTTCGTACGGTATTCATTTCCTTTAAAACACATCACACGACTACCCTTTTGACGATAATTATTTTCTGGAAACTTTGTTGGAGTACATGTAGTATATAGCAAATAATATTTTAAGCGACTTTTCGTTTGAAGAGAATTTTACTTTATAATCCATTTTGCGTTGCTCAACTCAACACTGATTCCGGGAAATACCATAACCCGTGAAATATAGTTAGACCGACAGATATATACAAAATATTATGAGTATGCTTTCGAAAGCTGTATTTGCTGTATAACCATTTCGGAGTAATTGATTTTAATCTTTTGCGATTCGATTTATGTTCATCATGCAATTTCCATTTTCATAATTTTCATTTTGGAGTATTTCATTTCAGAAGGTTATATTCCTTAAAATTACGAGTCATCATATAGCGCTACTGTGTTTTTAAAGCATAATTTCGACGGTCCCTACGTATATAAAGACATGTCGAAAATGGCATATTTTTTTATTGCATCATTGTCTTTAGATTATCTATGCGCACATACTGACATACGATTTTTTTTTTAAACTTTATTTATTTACCTTGGTTTACAAATCGTATAAAAGAACAAGTATTATAAATTAAACGAAAAATTGTCGTAGATACGGACATCTGTACATATCTTTTTGTACGGTGTTTTAAAATGCGTGCCACTCGGTGCGAATGCGGTCATTTATAGGGGGTTGGTGTAGGGTTTGTATCAAGTTTCCTTCTCTTACTTCCTTCTCTCTGCATACTATGCTCCCTCTGTTGGCTCTTACGACACCCATGGAATGATATGGGGTGGTGACATTCCGTATTCTTAATCCGTCACCACACGGACAGCGTATAAAAAGGTATAATAGACATTACTGACATTATTATCGGCGTAGAAACGGTCATATATCAGTTTTTTGAAGAAAACGTAAAAAAAATAAATGTGTGTAAATAGCATCATAAATCTCTTAAAACCGTTAAAATATTGTAGAAAGAAAATATTTATTATTGGTCATAGAACTATTTCTAGGGCGTGTTGCACACAAATTACGCTCTCCTGTAAACCTCGATTTTTGACTTGACCTTATGTACGTAGGAACCGTCGAATTAATCATCTAGTAAGTATGTATAGGACACCCAGAATTAAGAAAACATATTTTGTGGATCACACAAAGTATTGTATCATGTGGGAATTGATCCCATGGCACTCGTTGGTGAGGTAATATAAAAAAGCGCCACCAGTTGCAAAGCATTTGCTGAATTTTTATTTAGTCAAAGCATTAAATTCTTACTTATACAATCACATTTCATGGATTGTTATGCCGAGGTCAGGAAGAGAACTGGAGTTATTGACATAGCTCTCGTCACATAAGCTGTTCCGCCGAGCGACGGAGTAGATGAGTGTTGGAGTGGAGACCATGTTTCAGAAAACTAATTGTGTGATGCTCTTCGACGACCTGAAAAATATCGCTGGAGCGGGCTGGATGTGGACCATGGTTGGGTTGGGCCTATGTCCAGCAGTGGACTGCAATAATCTGATTAAAATTATTATTCCATTTGCTTAAAATCTTTAAAAATACATGAAGTAAGTCTACTGAATGTGCAAAAAGAATTGCATTTTTAATTCTCCTAGCAGAACAAAAATGTTTAAACGCGTGTCTTCTACCCATTGTTTTAACGTATAAATAAAAATGGCTGACACAGATATTACCACTGGTAAGTTACAAGTATAATATTTATTTCGCCTAATGCCTCTTTATGTATTGGTATACCAGATATAAGGGCTATTACTTTCTATCATTGAAAATTACTTATGTCGCTTTTTGGGCCATATTTTTCATTTTTAGTACTCGTAGTTTGGTTATAAATATTGCATATAACAATCTGAGAATTAATGATGCACTCATTCTTAGAAGTAGTTGAATTATATAAGCATCAGTAATAGGACTGGCCTGTAACTTAGTACTTTATATTAAAATACTTTCGTTGACAGCTATTAAAATGTCTGGTTTCGGATTAGATGATCGTTCCTGAGTTGGCCAAGAGCATAGTATTCTTTTATTTAAGAGCTACGGTCTTATTGGTGTTGCTCCTATCACAGAGATATTAAAAATGTCGCTGACTTGAACTGGTGTCAATAATCACAAGCTAGACAAAAGTTGACATCATTCGAAGAGGTCTTTAAAAACAACTTTGGAAAATTTTGGCAAAGATTTTTTTGTATTTTACTAGCTTTTGCCCGCCGCTTCGCGCGCGTTAAATTCGGGTTAACACAAATCTACTTTCAGTCTCAAGTTGTGTGAAGGCACTCCTGATTATTCTAAAGAGTTCAGAAACTCTATTGAAAACAAAGTTACTCTGTCAGTATCCGTGACAATATCTACCATTATTTACCGAAAGGTATAATATACAATAACATCACCTTGCATACAGATAAATGTCAAAGCCATGTTCTAATACATGTCCAATATATATATATAATTATATATCTTTAAACATTTTCGCATCTATTATATTAGTAGGGAAAATCGTTACAGCCGTTTAAGCGTAGTAGGTATATAATTTATTAGTTTATCTACGCGGACAATTTAATCACCGTGCACAATATGACATTATGTAATAGTATGATGTGACAGTACTGACAGATATGCGATAGCACATGCGCAGCACTCAATTATTTATTAGCGCATGCGTTCTTACTTCAAAGAGGTAAATTTGTGCCGTACAAACTTCTACCCTCCCTACAATCCCTCCCAGTTTAATTTTTGCAACTTATGGTCGCCTATGTTCGTCTCCATGGTCCAATATTTCTCAATATTAAATTTCAACAAAATCGGTTCAGCCGTTTTAGCGTGAAAACGGAACATACATACTTACTTTCGAATTTATAATATTAGTAGGGATTATGTCACACTCTATCATCAAGTACAAAAACGCTTTACACTTCACGTAGTACATTTACTCAGATTGAACTAATATAGTATCCTAAAAAGTAAACTATAAAGTAAAATGTTTAGCAGCTCCGTCATTCCTACGAGCCACAAGAGTAGCACTAGTAATCCAGGTTTACTACTACGAGACGTAAGCCGGCCATTCTTTCCGTTTTATTTGATCCTTTACGTGCGTGTGCTACTTAGTCCAACTAGTTTCCTGAACCTAGCGTTTTCGACGTACGGTTTTGGCTTGTAGTGACAATGTTTATAATAATAATAAATCATTTATTTGCTGAAATATGGTGGTACATAGGATGTTAAGTCAATGTAGGTATAGTGCTGAAACATATTCCACCCTCATTACGGGTATGCAAAATATAGTTTTACATTAATTTTATAAATGGAATTATATATTAATGGAATTCGAATTACTACATCTAGCTTATAATACAATATTAGCACAATTGGTTTCATTATAATTAAAACAAATATTTTGATTATTATTATAAAACAAGTCACGAGAATAGAGTATTTTAGTGGGCACCAAATCGGCACGTGCTTTTGTTTAAAAAATCTTTGACACTGTAAAAACTCTCCTGGATTAGCCACTTTCGCAAGGCACTACAAAACTTCTTATACGGCAGGTCGGTCATTCCCTTGGGTAAAGAATTATATATTAAAGGTGCCATATAGGTACAGTTTTTCCTAAACAGTTCAAGCTTAGGTACAGGCATTTTTAGAGGTAGGTGATTAATTTTGCGTTTAAATGTGTTGTCGTTGGATGCAAAACGTTTTTGGGGTTTGATTGATTCTGTACCTATGTACATGTTTCTTTTAATTTTGCTTATTGTATCTAGTAAGTACAAGTGAATATGAAATGGTGGCGATTTCAGAATTACGATACCACATTCTTGCGACGAAGTACATTGTGGTGCTTAATTCAAAGGTGACCATTTTTGGCGGTCGGCGCGATCTCACAATGGCAATTTTTATTTTGATAACAGCAACATCGCCCGTTTCCAATTCAGACCCGTTGTAAAAGTTATTTTTAACTGATGTGTAGCGTTCATAGCGTGACTTGACTTATCATATGTAATAGGTCGAGAAAGTCAAGCAACCCACGCACTGATCGCCACTTGTAAGGAGTATGGCATTAACATTGGAGCGCTAATTTGCTTCGGAGGGCACGTAAAGCTGTCTGTCCCGCTTTTCCTTCCTCCCGTCGTCACAGGACTCATCAGGCTATATATCAGAGGCCTTCAAGTAGTTGGAAAACTCCGACACCGGAGTTGGCTACACACTCACACGAAATATGTAAATATAATATACAGGGTGTAAAAAGGACCCTTAACGAAAACTGAAATCCCATGTTGTACCAATCACTACCACTATTCTTACTTCGGCACCATACCTGGGAAATTACTGGTTCAGGAGATATTGAGGCTCAAAGTTAGTATGGAATTTTTCTAATTAGGTACAAAATCGACGCATTTACCCCGCCAATATGTTCCTTAGATGCCCTATAACCCCATGGATAAGTAGGTATTTCGAGCATTGCACGCGCGCGCTTTTAATTGCGGTTATAAAATGTGAAAACTCGAAACAAAATTTCGTTTCCCAGGTATTATTTTTGGTTATTATGACTTGGCATGATGTCCACAACGAGTAGACTTAGGCTTGGTGATGGGTCTCTATATATATATATATATATATATATATATATATATATATATATATATATATATATATATATATATATATATACAGGGGGATTCGGGTTCGATTCCCGGGTCGGGCAAAGTGTTATTGGGTTCTTCCGTTAGGAAATGTTCAGTAGCAGCTCGGAGTCTGCTAATGTGCCCGGTACGGCAATAGGCTCGCCCCCTATTACGTGGGACCTAAAAATTCATAGCAAAATGTGGGAGTTATATCACACCTCTGCCTACCCTTTCGGGGATACAGGCGTGAGTCTATTAAAAAAAAAATATATATAACTGTAATTCCATGTTGTACCA